>JAKEPQ010001018.1:30785000-31452500 GCA_024500445.1 Entomyzon cyanotis
GCACCATGAATCTGCCAAAATGAGGCTTCCTGAGTGTTTTGGAATGAAGAGCTTCTCCTTTTCACTTTGTAATTCAAGGAATTTTGGTGACATACATTAGCAATCAAGGCATAACCTTTGGAAGGTATGCATACCATGGTAACGATCTCTTCCTGCGTTCCAAAGCGTCTGCTCCTTTTGTAGCATATCTGCTGCGGGTTGCTAGGAAATAAGTCTGAGCAGGAATACATGTTGCAAACAAAGCTAAAGGAAAGACATGTAAAGCAAGAAGATAAATTTTTAATTTAATTTAATTTAATTTAATTTATTTATTATTTTATATTTAATCCTCCTGCTGAAAGCTGCAAATAAAATTAGAAAAAAGAGAATTTTGGAAAGTGTTACTCTTGCAGAATATTTTTTTCCATCATATAATCTTCATGGTAGCATTAAAACCAAAACATATAACTAGAAGGTAATCATCTAAGGACACAAATAAAGATAATTTATATGTAGGATCAACAGGTGTATGGAACAGAGCTGACAAAATTTTTGTCATGCAAACCCTTTTTATGGCTTTCCATTTCTCTTCATTTTTCTGGTGTGCTGAAATAATTCTCAATTCCTTGACCCATTTACAAAAATACAGATAGATCCCACTTCAAAAGATTTTGTCTCCATTATTTCCTTCAAGTGGAGGAAGTGTTTAAGATGAAATCACTTTCATCTTAAACACTAAAGCTTTGTATGGCACAATTCTGTTGTCTGTCAGTAGAATAATCTATATATATTTATCTTTATTCAAATCTGTAACTGTAATGCAGTAACAAAAGTACAGGTGAATATTATACTCAATTGTACTGAGAATTCTCATTAAGTAATATTTTATCTTGACTTTCAAAGGAAGTAAACTGTGCATGAAAGCATGGTGTCTGTCTTCCCTTCTAGTATTTGAAGCTATTTCATAGCCTCAACAAATTTAGCCTTTTTAAAGGACAGATTTACACTTAAAGAAAATATATCCTAATTAACCCTTATCAATTCACCAGAAAATCCACATGAAGGAGAACTGTGTACCCACACAGTGAAGGTTCAGATGGAAATTGAGTGTACTTAGAAGCCTGATAAAGTAATCCATAGGAAATTTTTTTTCAGATACAGAAATGGCTTCTTGTAAATAGCAGTCATTACTTGGAAGCAGGGTTTCTGTACACTGTTTTTATTTTAAAGTTAATAAGTGTTCTGCATAAAGAAGGCATTCAGGATTAACAGTGCCGTGCTTCTACATCTTATGTCAGGCAGTATAAAGTGAACTAATGCTCTAAAAATAATCAGTGATATCTTAAAGAAAACAAATTATGTATCAGCTGTGACATCCAAGAAAGAAAATTCCAGTAATTTATGACTGTATTTCACATGTTTATTTCTCTTTCCAATTTTTAAATGGGCAAATGAATCACTTGACTCAGAATATTAAAAAAAAACAAAACCAACTTTGAAATATGGAAACTAGCAATGAAATATTAAAAATTGTTTTGTTCATTAATACCATTTGGCACTACTTCAACTGGTTATCAATTCATCTGATTTAAAGTGAAAGAATTCCTAATAAAACTTCTAAAGTCTCAGTGACTGTCACAGCCACCTTTGTTGCAATAAAATGAGAAATGTTGCCACATTTATGACAGTAGGGAGCTTAATGTCTTCTGGTGATATTTTGACTTTTAGCATCTCAACTTGAGTTTCAGGCAATACATCCCAGTTTTCCAAGTAGTGTATTCATTTAGTTTATTGAATTGTGGTAATGGTTAGGCTGTTCCTCAGTAGTTAAGCAAAAAAATGTGATTTATTTTCATGCTGAGATCACTACTGCTAAAAAAAAGTTACACACAACAAAAAACATGTTAGAGCTCCAAATGCGAACAGTTTGACCTCAAAATCATGAATATTTTTACTCTAAGGTTTCTGGTACACGTTATTTAAAAATGCAGAGCACATGGGGATATCTTGCATTAAAGGTCCCTTCTAAGCTCTCCTTGATTTACTTCCTAGTTGGGAATAGTCGATATGTGGAAAGCCCCTGAAACTCACATTGTTCACAGTGAGCAGCAGAGCCTGATGGCCCAGGATGCTCCCTCTTTAAGCAGTGGTGGAACAGAGAATGGAATAGTATTAGTAAGGCAAAACCAGGCTCCCTGTCTTGCAAAGGGAGAAAAGCAGCATAGAAATGCATCATCCTGTATCACTGTTAGGAAAGTAACAGAGCATGTTAATCTAAAATTATCTGCTGCTATGATTGGAGTATATGTGTTTTACATTATCGCTGTCAACTACCTCTAGTATATTGGGAAACAAATCCTCAGGATTATTTTACAGGTGATTTAATGAAAGAAGTGAGTTTTGGTTAAGAATCCTAGGGGAATAAGGGGTAAAAGGGTTATATTCACAGAGTACAAGGAATAAACTGCCTGACAAAGCTTGTCCTGTCGTGCTTGTTTATTTGTTTGGGTAACACACTGGGACTTGTAAACACCAGTGCTCCAGATGAGAAGTCATTACTTTTTCACAGCTATCATAGCTGTAAGACACTTAACAAGGACTGTCAGTGTCTAACTTTTTCACACACACAGAGAAAAGGGACATATATTTCACCTTGTGAGTAGTGTAAAATAAGAATCAAAGTCAGGACACATCAAACCGTGCCAGAAGAGTTTATAAATGCATATATCATGCAAATAGGACCTGGGAGATCAAATCAAGCTCTTATCAATTTCCCTATATGTGACACATTTACAAGAAAAGATGTGTGAACGTACAACTTTTTCTTAGCTACATTTGTGTAGTGTATAACCTTGTCAAGACAAAGAGCTCTTAGTCGTTTCACTTGCTCTTGCAGAGTCCTTCACTTTGTTTTATGCACAACATTTATGAAACCTAAAGCAAAGGAAGTGCCCAACAGTTTGTGCCATTGCTACAGCAGTGGTGCTACAATTTCTTTTTGGCGCAATGCTTCTGCAGGCAGAATGGAAGTGCCGAGAGGCTCAGTCCAAAGGGGAAGGTACAGGGAGCTTTGGCCCAGCTCAGGGACTTGTGTGCATGTTGGGAGTCCAGCTCTGCACAGTCCAGTGCCAGTCTGGGAGACAAACACTGCTCTTTGGGGCGTTGTGTGCACAACGCTTGCTGATTTATAGTACTTACAGTCAGCTTTCATAGTTCTGTAATTTGGAATACATTTGGAGAATGAAATTTGTTTATCAACTATTTATGCTAACATTTTCTTTCCGGCTATTTTATTTATTTTTGTTGGGGTTTTTGCATTCAAATTATATTGTTTGTATAGTTCGTCAAATGAGGAAAGTAAACAACAAAAGCAGCTCATCTGCCTTCTGAAAAAATTACAAGAAATAGGGCACATGAAAGAAAAATATTTGTTAGTAGTTTCTATGCATTTAAAAGAGATACACCTGCTCCTTTTTTTTATTGTTAATTTCAAGAATACGCAAAGAAGCTTTTTAAGAATAGCCACAAAGAAATAGCATAGTTAGTTGAATGGACTCTTTTGGACTACTTCTGTTTTCTTAAAAATCAAGACATGGATTTATGTGATATTTCTGCTGGTGTCTGTTCTAGGGCAGGATGTTGCAAATAAAATACCGTTTAAAAGCTCTTTTCTGGTTGGATTAACAGTTTCTAAAAGATAGGACATCTGAAACTAGAGAGTGGAAATTTCAATTTGTCATTACTCAGATGGAAATATCAGGAAGAAGGGAGAGAGCCAAGCAACGTGATAAATAATAAACTAAACCATCAGAAATCTGTCAGTATTATAATCAGGGGAATATCTTCAAGTTTATGAGTCAGTAACGTGGAGATTCTGTAAAACTGTGAATCACATGGTGATCGGTTCTATAGATATGCTAATCAAGAAACATTTAGTGATAAAAAGGAGGTATGGAAGTAGCAAGCATGGAACTATATATAAAAATGATAGAAAAAATAGTTGCAGAAATAACTAACATAAGCTACATGATAAAACACCTGGGAGAATAATGAAGTAAACTAACAGGATGTCTGCAAGTTATATGACCAACACTGATGATAAAGATAATAGGCTTAAAAAAGGTAAAGAAAAATTATCCTCTCAGTCACTATTGAATGAGAAGAGGCAAACAGAGACCTGCAGAAAAGATATGACCTCATTTCATACAACTGGTAGCCTCAGGAAGCTGATATGGTGGAAGTCTCTCTCCAGTGAGTGTCATGGGTATCGGGAATGATTACTCACTACTAAACTTGTAACACATGAAGGATATGAGGCTCAGCCAACACAATGGATGGACAAGCTTTTGGGAGAGCAAAGGAAAAAAACCTTGTTTTCTCATGAGCAATTATTATACTGTGGACCTCTTTACCTCAGAGTAACAAGAAAGTCAAACGTCTAAATGGCTTAAAAATGTAATAGCTAATTTTTGGAACAAAACCCTGGAGTTTGACTGCTAACACTGACCTACTGATTCATGGATGCTTTTACCAGATGGAAGAGCATACCCTACTTGCCCTGTTTCTTACTTTTTTTTTTTTTTTTTTCCCCTAAATATCTGCTATTAGCTGCTGTGGGATTTTGGGCTAGACTGTTCTTTGGCTTGATCCCTCATGGAAATTGTGATCAAGGAAGCATCTGAGGCAAGAAAAATTATGTTGGTATATTGAATTCATCATTGCTCTCTTTTTTTTTCTAGGACACATATACCCATTAAAGTATAATTTTAAGCAGATTAAAAGAGTTTCTTGTTCATTTCTAAACATGATTTTAGGAATTTGTTATCAATCCGTCAGTGTATGACTAATAACAGAAAGGTTGTCACTTTACATTTAAGCTATTTTATTACCTTGTAGATAAAAGAAACAGAAAAGTCAAGCTTGGTAAGCTGAAGTGTGGGAGCCAGACAGCAGACACTCTGGTTTTCCCTCCCTTGAGAAGGGTATCAGCAAAATACAGCAATGTGGGCATTCTTCAACAGCATGATAAAGGGATAATGAGTCTTGCTCATGTAAAAGTGGTATTTGAGTACATAAAAAGGCTTCAGACTCAACAATAACATAAATCACTGTAAAATTTTGGGCATTTTTCTCTGAAGTGAAAACACATCCAAATTATGAAGCAATAATACAGTTTTTCTAAATAAATTACAATAACAAAACCCCAAGTGGTGCTGTCTCCTGAAATGAAAAATAATGTTTATGCTCCAGGTTTAATTTTAACCAAATATTTGAACTTAATCTCTAAACAAATCAACAATTCTATAAGGAAATCCAACTTTGCCTATTCAGACAGTCAAATGAATAATGGAACAGAATAAAATCATTATTTTCAAGAAAAAATAGCCTTGTAGGTCTGTGTAATAAGAAATACAGGTTGATTTCTATGTGTTTGACCTATATACTTGTGACCAGTTTATTCTTTTTGAATTATTGCATAAATGGTTGCTAAAGAAGCTTAATTCCTTTCCATTTTGGTCATTCATGTCATTAATATACTTATTTAGTGAAACCTGAGTCCAGAAGGCAAGTAATTTCATTTTAGATTGGATTTTATTTAGCACTAAGGAGTCAAAATCAGCAATAAATTAAGCTTCAAACACTTGAGTCATTGAAAATAACCATCAAAAGTAGCAGCAACCTTTTACAATGACTATAGGATGAATAGTGTTCCAGTCCTTATAGACACTGACAGTGAATACCTTTATGAGCACATACATCTGTACTCAGGCTACTTCCATATGTTTGTCTGCTGTCCTCAAGGCCCACTTAAAAGTGAGATGTTGCATCTCAGGAGGATATCATGGGAGCACAAGTGAAGGCACCATAAGTACTTGCCATCATATTTAGTCATGTAATGTTAAGGATATTAGTTTGCCTGCACTTTGTGTATAATTCAATAGCAAGCTTATAAAGCCTAGGATGGATCTCCTCTTGGGTTTTAGTTTGTTTCCAATTAATGACTCTTGGCATACCAATAAAGATAAATAATGTGATAGATAACTAAAGTAATTTTCAGTGTCCAATATTTCCCAACATTTCTAATCTAAGCTGTTTTACACAAAGATGTGTCTACTGTGCTTCAGCCACAGAACCCTAGCAAAGTTTACCTAAAGAAATCTCAAATAATTTTTTGACAAGTAACCTGTGTAGCGGTCTCACATAGATATTTTTCACTATCCCTTGTGTCCACTGAGGTTATAAAAAAACCCCACTAGTATGATTTATATTATGTTTTTATTTTCCTTCTAATTTCATAAACATATGAGTGTGTGTGAGAACATGCATTTGTGTTCATGCATGCATGCCTGTGTGTATGTATGTGCCCAAAGTGTACATTTATATATGTCTATATGTATATTTATGGTCATAGTGTGTATATCTCTATTCATGTATACACATATGTAGCACTGAAAGCAGGTGTTCAACTGCAGTTCACCACCTAATTCTGAAAACAAAACCATCCTTTGCAGTCACCTTGGTATTTATTCACTGCAGACTACCAGTCTGATCAAAAGGGTATAGAGAGTAACTCTCCCATAACCCTTCAAGGAAGCTCATGTAAATCTTGTCTGAGACATATTGGGGGAAATTTTACACTATGCACTGCAATTTCCCATTTTGTGCTTGTTCTGTGAGTAGACTCCAACTCCAGGACCATTAGACCAAAGTGTTTCATGAACTAAATCCAAATTAGCAGCAGGGAATGTCAGCTTTATGGCCAATGGCTGTTATGATCAGATTATTAAGATTTTTAGAGATGCCTTTCCCTATATTAAGGTGCAAACAAGACCATATGCCAAAGTCAAAAGTATGGATTTTATTCAACAGTAAATGTGTAAGAGAGAGAGAGAGAGAGAGACAGAGAGAGAGAGAGAAATAGGAAGAGACATGGTGGGAAAGAGAATGATAGAGAGAGAGATAAGTAGAAAATATCCCATTCCGTGGGTTGCAACAGTGTCCTGTTAACCTTCCTCTGGTCTCCTTGGCAGTGAGAATCTCGGAAAACATAGAGTTCAACAGATAAATATACATAGGTCCAGGCAGCAGCACCCTGGTACCTCCCTTGGGAGGCAAGTTTGACACAGTCTCTTGCAGCAGACCCTGAATCTGTTGCATCACTTTGCATCACATGTAGTCCTCTGGGTCAAGGCCTCAAGAGTGAGTCTGGGGGGAGCTTTGGGGGTCTTTGATGGATTATGACACCTCCTCAGCTGCCTCTCATGGGAATGTCCTGTGTGGATGTGGCCTTCCTGGGGCAGGGAGTGGTGATTGCTACAACTGAGCCACTTTGTGTAAGGGAGGTTGAGCGTTTGCTCTCTCTGACCAGAGGTTATGTCACACACCCAAAAACTCTCCTCCTCCCTCCTTGGATGTGGGGGAGTGTGTGCAAACCCAGCCTCAGCAGATGAGCCTGTGGGCTTGTGGCCTCCCCACCCCAAATGCTGCCAGAGATGATTTTCAGGACATCTGCTGGGTTTGGCTTTCTTCTGGATGCATTCTTCCCTCTCAGCTTTGTTTACTTCTCCCTAGACTTGAGATAATTGGAAAGTAGTGTGACCTTTATCTTATCTCAAGTTCTCTTAGGCAGGTTAACTCACATTCAAAAGTTCCCCTCAGGAGGAATATTCAGGAGGGTGGGCTTCAGCGGTGGCAGCTTCTTTATACAGTTTTGCCGTAATGGGCAAAAAGTCCTTCATAACAATGTTTAAGCCATTAACAATAACATTTCAGTCTCTCAAAATGGTGAAATAACTTCACATTTGAACACTGTAACTTAAAATAACCCTCACTTCTTTCTCATGACCATGGCTTGCAGGCACTCCACGGATATACATTATTCTTATTTTTGGTCACTTGGGGATACAGTATTGCGATGGTTTAACATCAATAGGCACCTAAGCACCACACACCTGCTCAGTGGATCCCCTCAAGGTGGGATGGGGAGAGAATAAGAAGTTAAAGGTGAAAGAATTTGTGGACAGTTGAACAGGTAAAGCAAAAGCTGAAGACTCAAGCAAAGGAAGATAGGGAGTTCATTCACCATGTCCCATGGGCAGACAGGTGTTCAGCCATTTCCAGGAAAACAAGCTCCATCACAGATAGTGGTGACTGGGGAAGACAAACATCATCACTCTGAAAGTTTCCCCTTCCTTCTTTTCCCCCCCAGATTTTATTGCTGAGCACATAATCAGTGTAGTCTGTGATATTCCTTTGGTCAGTTGGGGTAAGCTGTCCTGGCTGTGTCCCTCACAAAACTCTCAACGAGCCCCAGCCTCCTTGCTGGTTGGGCAGTATAAGGAGGAAAGGAGAGAAAACCTTGACTCTGTGTAAGCTCAGCTCACCAACAGCTAAAATATGTCTGTGTTATCCACATGGTTTTGGTCACAAATCCAAAACATAACCCCATACCAGGTGCTATGAAGAAAATTAACTCTATCCCAGCCAAAAGCAGTACAGGTGCTTTCACATATTTGGGTAAAATAAATTCTTCAATACTTCTCAATGAATCTGAAACTTTTTAATCTTCTTCCAAAAGAATATTAGGACAGGTTAGGACCTCAATAAAATTCTTTCTGAGTTTCACTTCCATTAATATGTTCTCACCTTTGCAAAAAGTTTGCATGAACTTTTGCAAAACTCAGAGTTGCTAAAAAAAACCCTTAACTCTTTGCTCTCAGATTATCTATTAATTACTGAGTGTCCCATTTATCATTTTATAGGATCATCTACTGCTGAGATTTACAGATGTGGAAAAATTGTTCCAGTGATGTCAAAATATAGTGTAGTTATTTCAGTTCTTTTATCTTGCTTCTCCTTCTGTTCCTGAGTTTTTAGTATTTTAGGAGATAGCACCAAATCCATAAAAAATTTTGAAGTCATTACCCACTGTGCATCTGAATACCTTTTTTCATTTATTTTATATGCAAACTAAATTTGCAATTGACTGCTGATCTATTGCATTATTAAAAACCAGGGTAAATATTTCTTTTATGAATATTGCATTGGAAATAGTTTTGTTGTTATTTATAGATAACTTGACACAACTTCTTAAAAGAGGATTCTAAAAAATTAAAACCGGTGTCCCTGTTACATGCAACTGTTTCTTTTTAACTTCAGAAAACTTTGTCCCTTTTTCTGTGTTCCAGCTGCTAAGCATGATAGATCGTTTATTATGGAATAACTATCAAGGTAGCCCTTGATGTCTGTAGGCTAAGACTGCTAGGATCAAAGGAAAACTGAGTCTCTGGAACAAACATAAGTGTTCTAGTCTGATGTTTGCCTATCTTTCAAGCATAAACAAAATTATACAGTTTTATGCTGTATTGGCCAACACAAAATATCCAAAACCCACAGATGCCAGAAAGACACAGCTGCATGTTTTTGTCTACTAATCCACCTGATTAAGATTCAGTGCTACACACTGGGGAAAAAATCTACTCCCGTGTAAACAAAGATATATCTGTGAATTCAAATAGAATAAAATTTGGCTTGATTCACTATTTTTCTTTTATTCCCTAATTGTTTGCTCTTGCTTTGCAACCAAACTCACTCAAAACAGGGGGGTTTTGTGTGTTTTTTCTTTTAATTTGTTTGGAGGGGGGGTTGTTGTTTGTTTGTGTGTTTTAAATTTTTTAACTCTTTGGGGAAGAAAAACATATAGATGGTTGGGAGTTTTTGAAGTTTTTGGGTTTGTTTTTTTTTTCTCTTCCCCTCCCTCCCTTCCCCCATCTCCCTGATAACTCGGTTAAGTAAATAAGCTTAGAGTAAAAGGAAAGATACTTTGTATTAATAATGGATAATGGAAAAACAACCAGTGATCATTTCCAAGTCTACTGTCACATTATCAAAAAATGAAAGAATATCAAGAGTAAAAAATGAGGACCATAATAATAGTCTTCAAATTTGCAGAGGTATCTACAGAGTGGAAGATAATAAACTGTTCCCACCACTCAGTTTAGTGAAAACAAAAAATAGTTAATTTAGGTTGCAAGATAACAGTATGAGCAACAGTTTTAAACTTTTCCTAGGCATGTTGTGGATGGCTCATCGTTGAAAGATTATCTATTTTAAAAGACAAGACAAACATCTCTCCTGAATTACACAATAAAAGTGTTCCTGGGTTTACTTAAGGAAGATTGACAAAATATTCTGACATCCTGATCCAGTCTCATTTTCCATGATTCAACGAAAAGCAAATGCTTTTCACAGGGCAGATTCAGCTTTTAATAGCTTCACAGCTTTTCAAATGCTTTAGTGTTTGACTTCAGTTTATGTATGATGATACTCCATAAGGCAGCTAATTTGTAGAAGGCTTTTTTAAAGGAGTGATAGTAACAAAAGCAGATATGGACTAAAATACTTTAGAAAGCCATTGAAAACATCTAGGACAGCCAATGAACTGTTTTTAATAATGACATAGCACTGTAACCAAAGCAGAAATCTGTGACACCTTCAAGTATACTAAACAGGATCTAACTAATAAGGCCTTGACTTAAACCCAGATATAACAGATACTATAACAGTTACAACAATTACAACACTACTTAAGCTGCATATTGTCTATCTTCAAGTCTTTAACTTTTAAAGCTCTAACTTGAATTTTCATTGCAAAGTTTTTGTGAAATACCATGAGAATCTTCCAGTTATTTCTTTACACAATCCTTTATTTCTAGCCTGTCTTGAGCCAATTTAGACTTGGACTTAGAAAAACAGAAACTGAAATTGCTTTGATGATGAGGATGATATTTTCATATGTTAAGATGCTGGTCATGCAAAATACTTGGAATGTTAATGCTCATAGTCTTACAGAATTCATAAACATTTGAAGGACTAGGTTCTGATATCAAGAGAAGTTTTTGTGCAACAGAATACCAGGACTGGGCATTTATCTAAAACAATGAATCGGGAATCCTTAATTGAAGTTGAGAAGCTTAGAATTTTTATTTTTTTTTTAGAAAATTACCTGCATCTATGAAAATTAAACACCATCATGGTAATTTATAGGAAAAAAAAAAACCGGCAGGCCTAGTATTTTGAATCTGTGGGAAAATAACTATTTGTTCAAATACATTATTGCACACAGAATAAGGTACAATGATAAATATTTCAAAAGGCAAAAAATTAAACTGGGACAAATTCAAGCAATGTCATGCTGCTCACAGAGTCCTAAATTATATCTTTTCAATTCCATTCAAAAATAACCAGAAACATATACTTTGCTGAAAATATAAACTAGGATGTATTTTATGGAAATATTTTGATAAACAGGAGACATTAGCATCTCTATATTTCAAAATGTGTGGAGAATCTCTAAATCCAGGATGGTTTTCACATTTCTCTGATAAAGGCTTGTCATCTAAGTCCTGAGAACTTCTGAGAATTTGTCCTTATACTGAAAAAGAAAAGAAAAGCAGCTTAAAGAGCTTAAAACCCTGATAACTGTATTAGAACAGAAATTCACAGAATAATTGGTCCTAAATTTAATTACATGGAGTATGCAGGGTGAAGAAGATCACTGCAAACAAAGAATTAGTATAGGGGGTTAAGCTAAGGTCACAGGAGAAACTGCAACTGTACAGTGAGGAAAAAATGGTATGAAAATGTGTCTGCAGAATATAAATGTTGGGATAATTGTCTTGGCCTCCACAAAAGCTTTGAAGACGTGATTCGAAAAACAGCAAAGATATTTGCTGAAGCTGAGATATCAATTTTATATCAACATTTTGTAATTGAACTTACCCATAGTGATCACAGGTCCTGCTGATGCTGGTGTTTACAATTTTGACGAGAATCTGAAGAGAATAAACACCATTTCCTGGCAGTACACCTTGGTGAAAGAAGATTAAAAAAATCAGGAATTCCAAACCTAATAACCACAAGTAATTTAGATTTCTGTTGGCAAAATAGAGAAAACATAGAACAATGCTTAATTATCAGGTACATTAAGAAACAACAGAACAATGCTGGATTCATTTTGCCATCTCCCTTCTAAATAATTCACTTGGATTTCTTGAAGAGCAAGAGGGTTTTGCATACTCTGGCAGTTTTCAGAAAATTGGGAAATGGTGAGTATTAGAATAGATGAATATCACATAATAGACTTTTAATGGAGAAACGCAGTGGAAAACTGCAGCAAAAGAGCTAGTATTGAAGATAAATGTACTAAAGTGTGAAGAAAACTCCCTGAATGTCTGACAAGGGGTGAGACAATGCCAGGTCTGCAAAGCAAAGACATTAGAATTACACTAAGACTTTGGTTTAAGCTTCAAATAACAGTCTGAACTGATCAGTCTTAATGACGGCTATGAAGCAACTGCACATGCTTTTAGCCATGGAAGAGAAAAAGAACCACAGTAGTTTACAGAGTGGAATGCATTTTACCTCATTTCTCCAAAGGAGTCTATTTAAATGCAAAGGTAATTTCTGCATCCCAGCTGACAAGGAGTGAAACACTGTCACAGGAATGCACTGCATTGCCTTCACCATTACTAGTACATTCTCTTGATGTTATGCTGAAAAACTTCTCAGTTGCCCTTGCAACTAATTAATGTTATTTTTTATTTCCATATTGTGAGACCTCTCCCATGTTGCATGTGCAGAAGTGCAGGTAATATTTCAGTATTGGTGCAAACATGTTACAAGAGGTTATTGAGGGGAATTGTTTTCTGCCTTGAAAAAAATTGTTCAAAATATATTCTTTATAAAATGGCACAATTAAAGACTATTAGAAAATAGAATGGAATAAACCTTTTGAAAACATATGAGGTGCTGCTAGCTCAAAATAAAAAAAAAAAATCAAAGGACAATCTGTGAATTCAAGCTGGGACTGGAACTCAAGAGCTTTCAGCCCTTGCTTTTGTCAGGGCAGAGCCTTAGAAGTGATTTTTGACAGGCACCCCTTCTTCCACAATTTCCCACATGTAAGTCATTCACATCCTGAAGATCTGTAAGTTTAATTGCCCTACACTTTAAAATTTGCAAGGAGTTCATTAGCTAGGGTGAGCACTGTGGCTAGCACAGGTTCTTCCCGTGGGAACGTTTTGCTATATTTCATAAACAAGATAAAGTTTGGATGTTTTGCAAACAGTTTCTCCGGATTGAGTCAGTTCGGGCTTGGCCAATTGGGCCTAGGGGGAGGTCTCGGGCTGACCAATCTGGGGGACCTCTGTAAACTCTATATATATGGAATTCAAAACAATAAAGTTCCTTTTCTCCTCTCTTTCCTTGTCTGAGAACTTGGGTCAGTCCTCAGCTAGCCGCTCAACAGCGACAGAGCACCATACAATTATACATAAAATAATGTTTAACATAATCTTGTTATTTTGGAACTGAAAACAGATAGTGTGAAATTTTGCTACAAATGAAGATTTATGGGAAAAACAATCATGAGAGATTTTGGGCACTGCTTGCCCATGTACAGATAAGCAAATCCCATTTCACTGGTATCCCTGTTGTGGCATGCATATATACAAACAATAGAATGGACTCCAGTTTTTATTTAAGCCGAGGGTTTTCTGTGCTACTAGAAATGCTGTAGAACAACTAAGGCTAATCATTCAGAGCAATACCAGAGTAGGCCTGCAGCTTGGAGGAACAGGTGAAGGAATGAAGATTATATTTTTCTCTCACACAGATATGTACATATACACTCTTACATACAGTCTGTGGCACAATTCTCTTGGGGTAGAAATGGGTCAAGCTAGATGGTGTTAAACCTTATGTATACAATACTTCTGTTCTTGGGTCTTTGGTTTCCTGGCAGGAATCAACATCAGGAAAATTGTTACTGATGCTCATTTGGAGCCAGTGTTCAAATTGCCTGTGGGGAGCTAGTCCCTCCTGCTGACCCATTCACTAGGCGAGCAAAGACAGCGGCTGGTATGCTTGATTCATTACTTAAATTTAGACAGAATCTAGTCACCCTTTCACTTGGATCCAAGTATTAATAACAAACTGCTTCATTACATCATTTCACACTCTATTTCCTCTGAAGCTGATGATTGCTATAATAATTATAAACTCCAGTTTAATTAATGCGTATGCATTTTGGAATGAAGATGTTAAAAATTATCTTAAATGTCAATAGTAATATGAAATTTAGGGGACGGTTTTTACCTCACCAGTGCTTTTAGGGCTATTTTCAAGGCTTCTTTTCAAAAGTGCTTCAATGAAAAATAATGAAAATATTTTCTTAAAGATTTTTTCTCTGCTTTTTAAAAGAGAAAGTGTGAAAGAAGCGACATGATACCTTTTTCATTGTCACAGAGCTTGCACACTTTGCAGGATCAATGATTCAACACAGCATCAGAAAGCCATTAATATGTGGCTGCCAAAATGGGCTTTGAAGCACAACCACCAACTCAGAAAGAAAGAAAAGGCCCACATACGGTGTTATGAAAGCCATATCTGTAAAAATCTCTTAATGTAGGCTAACCAATTTACAGCCTCCCCAGGTCTAGAGATGTTTTCATCTTTGTGGTCTTTTGTATTTGTATTAATGATACAACCTGTATATAGTGTAAACATGAAGCCATGAGTACATCTATACTTCATCTCATGCATTCTGAGTAGACCATTCTAGTCAATAGATGGTCATATTGTGTCAAAATAAACCAATTTTGTAAATCTTTGCAGTAGAGGTGTATGTAATAATCAGGCTTTGGGCTGTAACTCGTCATTAACAACATTGATGTTGAAATATATTTTGCAGAAATCCAGGTTTATTGATTTCATTTCATATCAGCTAGAAGAACAGGCTTTACTTGCATCTTAAAAATAATAAATAGAAAGCCACCCAGACTTTGGAGAACTAAAAGGTTATCTAGACTGTATTTCTCAGGTTTCTTAATGACTGCTAATGAAAAATTACACATTTAACACTTCTACATCATGAACTGGGAGGATTGAAGAAAATTTAAAAAATGGCAAAGTCTTGCATTTTTCTTTTTTTTTCCTCTACTACTGTTTTGTGGTGTACCATGACAATTTTAAAGTGATCTCTGCAATCCTTATCTGTCATGGAAACAAATTCATTCGCTGGGTGGCTGAGCAACATGAGGTGAAATAAATTTCTCAGAAGTCTGTCCCTGGAAGGCTGATATCCATTACTGTTAAAAGTTTGCAATGGAAATCACTTTACTGCTATGCAGAGAGTATTATAAAATTTAAGGCCCTGTGAAAGAATGCATTAGAACAATAAATATAGTTCAAATAATGTATGAGTGACAAAATATTGCTGCATGTGGTATGTTTATTTATTCTGACAAATTTTTGAGTTTATAAAAGTAAATGTAGAACTTCTTAAATCTGGAAGTTAACCCAAAGAGTAATAAAAGTGAAAAATTATGCACAAATTGATGCATTCACATAACACAAGGATTAGCAGTTTTTCATTTTACCTATATATAGCTCCTAGAGTGCCAGACTCTCTGGCAGATATGATCATCATAAATCAAAAGATTCATCATAGTCAGCTACCTGATTCCATCTTAACTCTTCCAGATGTTCACTGTCTATACTTTAAAAGCACATTATGGATCATTTTCATCTTTTCAACCAGGAACATCAAAGCCTGTATATTTACTAGAATTACAATTAAAGCCTGATCAAACAAGGTGCTGAGTAACTTCAGCACACAGCCTTATCTGCAACAAAGCACTTATTTATACCTCTGAATATGTGTGTTAGAATCCTATTGCTTTAAGTGAGACTTAAGACCAAGCTCTGATGCAGGCATTGGCTTTAAACCTGTAATGAGCTGGGGGTTGATGGCAATTATATTACAAGTCTGTTGTTCTTGCAGATAATTCCAGCTTTACAATATTTGCCACTGGAATATTACATTCAAATAGTTTGATTGCATATCAAATGGATAATACAATAAATACTGTTGTGAAGCAACAACTTACTCTTTGAAAATTTTGCTAGGTTTCTTAAATTTCAATTCACCATTTATTTTTAAATATAACAAGTAAGAAAGGTGCCACTCATCTGAATGAGTAAATATAATAATATTTCATCCATAAAAAGCCTTTAGTGTTTCTTATTTTTCACCAAAAGATAACAGGTAAAGATATTTAGATAAATACTTAGCCTTAAATAAAATTCCTCCCTAAGAATGGGCTCCTGCAAGGTAAATTCTCTAGATATAAGTCTGTGCGTGAGTAGCAGACTGGGATCCATTACACAGCCTTAGGCTTTAGAGTTTTGCATTGTTTTTTTCCCACTTGACAAGACCTCTCCCTGCATGACCCACTTTTCTCTCCGGAAGGTGCAGCCGGATGTTAGGTATAACATGTTGGTTGATAACATAACAAGCTTGACACAGCCTACTTTTGTGCTCTGGGGTGTGTTTCTGTGGCTCAGCCCAGGTGGTGAGTACTTTGGATATGCACGCTGCCATCCAGCTGCTTTATGCCTTGAGTTCAATGCCTGAACTTTCAGACTGCTGTTGTGGAGCAGAAAGGCCTTGCAAAGAGAGAGCCTTGTTGCCCTTGTGAAATCCTTACTCACTTCTGTTACTTTGGCTAAGTAGAAAAGCATTCTGGGAATGACTCAGCTAAACTAGAGGTGAAAAACAAGTTACATAATTGTAAAACAATTAGTAGAACCAATGAGTGCTCACACCGTGAGGCTGGGGATTGGTTGCACCTGATGCCTGTGCCCATCGTGGTCTATGGTGGTTGGTTAAGCACAATTGTTGTGCCTCACAAGTATGTAAACTCATAACAAGCTAACAGTTTAAGAACCCTGGATTTGTGCAATCAAGTGTCTTTGCCATACCATCGTGGAGATCATGTGTTTAATGCCACAGACTGGCACGGCCACTTCCCCATTATGTTTCATACAAGTCTGCTGATTATCTGATCCTCTAATTTAAACTCCAGTGAGTATGGTCTGGAGGGAAGGGGAGGATGGTGGGATGGGGAAATATGCCTGGCAGAGAATGTTCTTACAATGCTAACTTTACGGAATTATATCCTCAGAAGTTATGAATTCACTACCAAATGTCAGGCTTTCTGTGATGTATTCCCTGCCCATTCTGGTTCCACCTTTTGTGAATTGGAAGTATCTCAACATGTCAGGCTGGAGAGCTCATGCTGTCCTCATTCTTCCTCCAAGATATGACTATTTTGTTGTCTTCTATGCATATTTGTACCACTCATGCCAACACTATACATTCAAAATAGGTTTCCGCTTTTTTATCCTTTTCTTTTGTGTGGCAAGTTTGCCCTTTTCTCTGCAAAGGGTCTCTGAGCCAATAATTTGTTGTTTCATGGAAATACACATGTACCTAAAAGATAAACAGCCAATTGTCCTTGACTGTAGCATTGACCATTTCTCAACAATAGTTTTTATTGAAGTTTTAAACCATTTTATGGGTCAGAGTAGCTGTCTGAAGTGCAATTCAATAAGATATCCAGCTCAAGTTAGGTGTTAGTAAAAAATACAAAATGGAGTTCCTACTACAGATGCACCTTGCAATTTTTAAAATGGCCATTAGTCCTGTTTAACATTACAGGGCATCAACAGTATAAATTGTGAGGAAGAACACATAGCTTTGATTCTTTTTTTCATGCACCTGTAGTGAAACAGTGCAACAAAGTGAGCCTGTACTTGGCAAAGCCAGTGAAATACAGTTTCCTTAACTTCAGTGAGCTTTGTCTGCATCATACTCTTCAGCTTAATTGTTTGAGCTTCAGAATAAAATATACAGTTGCACTGGTTTTTATAAAGTTAGGATTTTATCTTCTAACTGGCTTATGTCCATGTTTAACTGGGAGAATGGCAGGCAATTACATGTTTGCAGGGAACTTCCTACTTCTTGAAATAACACAGCTTCTGCAGGATAACTCTCTCTAAGTTAACATCTGCTCTAAGTTATGGCTATACAGGTAAGGATTTCAGCAGAACCAAATATGTTACAGGTAATAGGATGGAATCACAGCTCTGCTAACTCTCTGCTAGGAAATACAATTCTTTATGGTCATATTTGATTTTTCTAGCCTGCCTGACCTCTCTTACACTTCCATTTGGGTCAATTGAATATTTTACCCTAACCTACCCTTTGGCTCCAATAAAAGAAAAATGAAACAATATTGGCATACATTGATCTTCTCTCTTTCCATAATCCCTTTGTCAATGTCAAAAGGAATAAAAAGTTACAGTAGCCTTTTTGTAGTATACCAGCATATCTCAGGTGAATGAGAGATTAAATAACTAAAAGTTTCCATGACAAATGAAAAGTAGAGAGCGAATACTTCTAATGATTAATTTTTAGATATTATCTAAATCCAGTTTATCTAATCCACCTTACAGGATTTAATTATATTTGCATTTAATTAGAATGGAAAGGCACTTCTGCCATTAAACACTGAAGAATTGTTTCAACTGTTCTCATTTCATCTGTTTTTTCCTCCTTGTTTATTAAATAAAAATTTCCAACTTGTGGTCATCAACTTATTTTGATTACAAGTGGCACTAAATGCTTCTGAGAGGTACATACATGAAGACTTGCTCTTTCCTCTATAATACCTAAATATTTTTATCAAGAGGTCTGGAATTTACATAATCATGGTTTAGCAACATGTCAGAATATCATGGCCAAGTTAGAATTAATGAATGAATTCCTGTACAATTTAGAAGTGGGTGGTGGTTGTTAAGGTCATTTTGGAATGTAATTACAACTGAATGTAGTAGCAACTAAATCATACCTTTTTGCATAATTTTTCTGAGGATTTTTCAATGCAGTTTGAAAAGAGCAATGAGGGAGTGATGTATGTATGGAATTTTCCTCCCAGTAGGATACAAAAACATAATGTGCAGAGACATAAGATGTGGTAACCTGCATGTCTTAAAGTACTGCTTTAAGATTATCTATCTTATATTAGTATTATTATATTTTATTTTATTTATATTAGTATTATATTAGATATTAGTAGCTGAATACCTCTGGTGATGGACCCAAAATTATTTTTATTTGTATGGTAAATTTCTTCCACTTTAATGTAAATCTTTTTATCCTCATGTATAAACGATAGTGCAAAGTGTCAAGCTTTTTTTTTTTTTCCCAATTTCCTTCATAATATAAACCAAAATCCTTCTTGCAGGATATTTGACTTGATGCCATAACTGAAAACAGTCTCTGGATGAGTACCATAGGCAGCTTAAGCACAATCAGCTGGAGGATCAACATCTTGTGATGCACTCACGGATCCTTGAGTTTGGTGTAAAAGGAATAAAGCATAATCGGGAGTCAGAAGTTACATAGTCCCAACTGTCATTACATTACCTTAGGAGGATAGTATGGTGATTATAAAGCTTATTACCTGTGTCTAAAATAATCTCTGTCGTGAAATATGCAGGTAAGAAAGAAAGTGTTCTAAAAAAACACTGAGAAACATGTCAAAATCAAATCTGGAAAATACCACAGAATTGCGCTGCTGCTGAGATAGACTTTTAATATATTAAAAATATATAGAGTCCCCCTCCAATGTAATTTATATGCCCCTTTTCCATTATAATGCATTATTACTTCCTCAATAATTTTTATTCAGAGCTCTGATCTATAAACTCCAACACAATTTGTCAGGCATCTTTAAAAAATGAGAAAGCCAAAACTTTCATGGATTCTGGATCAGAAGAATACCAAGACTTCTTTAAAAAATTGGTGTCATCTTTGTCTTCTTTCATCTCAGTAATAAAGTATCTGTAGAACTAGCACTTTTTGCCTTTGGATATCCATGAAAAATGTTTCAATGATGTGATGAAACAACAAAAATAGAGTAAATTCCCACATGTCATCTGAGCCATGAAAGCTCATTGCAAATTTGAGCTAACCTGTGTTTTCATCAAGATTTGTCACTGATTTGACCTACATTACCTTTGCTCAGGACTAAAAATGCCTGTCTGGTCAGTCAAAAGTGATCAGCTCATGATACCTGGACTATTAAATTTGTCTCATTCTTTATGTACTGCCTACAAGAAACAAGGTAAGTTGTAGATAAGTTATTAATTCTAGTTGCTGCTTGTCATTCTGAACTCCAGTCATCCTTTTTCTTTTTCTAAGAGTGTGATTCCCTTTTTAGCTCTGCAAAGTCTGTTCACTAGCAGGGCAAAAGTTGATTTTAAATGAAAGCCTAATTCCTGATAATGTAGACATACCCAGGAAAATATTAAAGTAAACCACACCAAGACATCACTTTCTCTATGTATCTGTACAACATGATAGATATAGACATACAGTCACAGACTATTTTGAAACTCTTTCTGAGTGTTTGAATTAAAGGCTGGTGTTTGTAGATGCAGCTCTCCATTAGCCCAGGAAGACTTAAGGACTATCACTTGTTCCATTGAGGTTTTTTTTACCTTTGGTCTCCTAGGGGCAGCTGTTTTTCCACAGGGAGGCATTTAAATATTTTTGACCCATATAGAATCTCTCTTGCTTCACTGGTAATGAACACCCAAATTCTGGCACATATTTTAGAAATTTCATATAAATAACATATCAAAAAAGGTCATATTGACACATACATCAGCTTGAGCTTGCAGACACTAATGACTGTTTAAGGATGCTGTCAACTCTTGAAGCATCTCCCTCTGTTGCACTTGACTAAGACTGGGTTCATGGTAATTGTGCAACTGTTTAACTCTCCCTTGTAAATTGCCCATCCTAAATCTACCCCACAGCTTTAAAGACTCTACTACACTTCCTCAGTCATCAGAACCTAATCTGTACCAGCTTCCAGGCATATTTTCCATTCCTGTTCTTGATGGAAAGATTTTGCCAGCAGTGGTCATAATTTGCTACATATTTCTACAAAATTTGAACACAATAAGACCTTCATAGGTCAAGTACTGTCTCATAAAACATTAAATAAAACTATTAGCAATTTGAGGATGCTAATTTTAATCAGAGCTGTGTCTGAGGTAAAAGATAAGCCTTACTCAGAAAAAATACAGAATAAAAAGGCCACAGACGTCTTGTTTTTCCCTTCTTCTTCTTCTTGCCTTCAATTTAGATAAACTGCACTCAAATGGTTCTCCAGTAATTTGCATGAATGTTCTTGGAATGTAACTCTCATAGATCAGACTGCTAATTGACATATATATCTGTTGCTTTAAATTATTTAGAAAGATTCTTCACCCTTTGTGATCTGGTTTTCTTCAGTATGACAATGGTTGGCAAAGGCCTGCAAGTTGCTCTCAAAATATATCAATTTCAATATTTCCCCAGCCTACATGCACCTTGTCTAGCCAATCATTCATTCACCATAACAGATACTGCTCTTTTCAAATGAACTAGAATATCTAGATGTTTGGTTTGTGTCTGCTGACTCTCATGTATTATGAGCTCTCAGAAAATTGCACTTGGACAGCAAATATTTCCCATAAAGAAAAGCTGCAACTTGAGGCCTGATTGGGATTGAGGAGTCAAAGACCTCTTTCTGTCCAGCAACCACTCTTGCTCCTGGCATGGCACTAAGAACAGTGGTTATGCTGTAGGACACCCTGAAGGACAGCACATCAACACCACAATGTTAAATATGAACTCTGCAGCTGTCACTGTCACCCTTTCCCATGTTAATTATCCCTTTCTTATTTTTCCCCATTCTTTCCCTCTCTCCTGCCAGTGTAGAGATACAGCAAGGTTTAGGGTTATTTCAAAGTGCTTTACATTTCCCATTAAATATATTTATATCTGGGGCCAGAAGGCTTCAACAATCACTGCAGGAGCAGGCTTTAGAGGAGGCTTTAGAGCCTTCCCTTTCTTTAAAGAGTTACTGGTTGCAAATTAAGTTCCTCACAGGTGGATACTGGCTCTGATATTATCTGAAATCTTGGCAAACAATCTTTATGATGGGATTGAATGTACACTCATCAAGTTTGCAGATCATGCCTGGCTGGGAGGAGAGGCTGATACTGCAAAAGGAAGAACTACCTTATGAACAGAAGTCAGAAGGTTGAAATGCTGGCTCAACAAGGATTACATGAAGATTAACAGAGAGAAGTTTGAAATATTGTACCTGATGGTAGCAGGATGCTCTGCCTGAAAGGGAAAAAAAACTTGAGCAATGCCCTATTTGCAAAGCTATCAGTGGTAAAAGAAGTTCTGCTAAAGAAGACCCGGGAGTACTGGTGAACAGAAAAATGGATGGAAGCACATAAAACACACAGTGTGCTGAGAAGGGTCTGCAAAAGCATGCCCAGATCAGGAGAGACACTACTTTAATCTAGCACAGAGAACCTTCATCGGTGGCTCCAGCCCAGGGGTCAGTCAGCATTTGGGACAGGCAGTTCTCCCTAAGAGCCCAGTCCTACCAGCTGAGTGCAAAGCCAGCACAGGAGTTCTGTTTCTCAGGCCTTTGCCTTCACAGCACAGCAAGTAGAAGAGGCTGCTGAACAGGCTGAGCAACTCTACAGGTAAAATGAGAGATTTGCCATCCTATTCAGCATCCTGAGATAATACTAGGGGCTCGATGCAGGACCCTGCCTTATCCTGACCAAATGGTTGCTTGCAGAGCCTGCAGGTTACCAAAGCTCACCCATGACAACAACAGAGGAGCAGTTCCCAGCTGCTGATCTCACTGGTCACAACAAGGAATGAAATAAAGCTATTCTGATAGAAGGAGACTTGACTGTCTAAATCACCTAGAATAAATGAATCCTAGCCTGCACTTTTTTGCTGTGTGGAAGTACTATCTGTCTTCGCAAATGGAGGGAGGAGGTGAGTAAAAGTGTTTTGAGGCAAAACATCATTATTGTTTGTGGAAGACTCAGTGCACTGCAGGGATCAGTGCAGTGATCATTTAGGAAGTCTCTGGGGAAAAAAAATGACTAATGCTGCATTTAGAATAAAGCTTGAATAAGTTCCTGGAAATGAGATATGTTATCCTGAATGAAAAAGGAGGGGAAAAAAATAAGTAACAGTCCATTTAGTAAGGGCACTGAAAATTGAATACTTCCAATGGAAATATGGTAGGGTCAGACATGATAGATGTTTTGGTACCTATTTAGTGAAAAGAAATAAACCTTAATTTTGTCAATATAAATCTTTTGTAAAATTCAAAATACTGTTTTATTTGGACATAAGTGATCTAGACTTGGGGAAATAATTCTTAAGAGTTTTTAGGTCCTTGATACATCTTTCACATTCAAATGTATTCTACTGTGGAGGCAGAAAAAGACAACAGCTGTTATTGTAGTTTTTGTGCAGGTTTCCATTTTCCCCCGTGTATGTCCAGACTCTATGCAGAGAAGTTGTGAGAATTTTTTAGTTGTATGGGGTGCATTGGTTTGCTTATAAATCAGCTTATAGTCGAAAACATGGCTAAAAAGGCATTCCTAAATAAAAAGGAAAACTAAATATTTCATAATCACTGAAATTATAATAGAGAAATAAAAAATACATCTGTGCCCTAATAATTTAAATATGTTTTGAGAAGCAGGAGATTTTTGGTCCCTCCTGATCTTAGGAAGGGCTTCTTTACTGAAAGAGTACTTTGACCAATAAACCCGAGTTCTGTTTTGATTGAAGCTAGGCAAAGAACGTAGCAATAATATAACTTCTGGGTAGTTTTTCTAAATAGGTTAAGGAAAACTTCACATGTCTCCAGGACCTTTTTTCTTAACCTACAGATTATTATAAAATCCAGACTCTTTCCAGGAGTTTCAGCACACAACCCACGAGCAGAGTTGTAGCCAAAACCAAAGGTGTGTGTAGTTCAGTGGTCTGTCTTCAATGACAATTAGTAGTGGATGGCTAATGCAGAGGAGAGCCATTGTGGTATATCCCTTAAACATTGTGTCAGCCTCCAGCAGTTTGCAATACAGGGGATTTATGTTCCAGTGATGATTTCTGCATGTTTAGTTAGCCTCAGCACATTGTTTTGTTTTATGTTGAACCATCCAACTTCCCCTTTCATGTATGGAAATTTTTGTCATTCAGAATGGTGTATAGCAACTTCTTTTTGCTTTCCTTAAATTCAGGTCAACCATGCTTTGGGTATGTTCTGTCACGTGCAAGGGCTGCTCGTTCGCCTTTAAGTTTGCAAAGATGAAGTTGCCATAGAGTTGTGAGCATTTGTTAGGCAAGCCCTTATATACCAGCCCAACCACACAGAGCTCCCAGACTGCAGTAAAATATATGCTGGAGAGAGGTTCAGCTTCTTCTCAGGCTGATCAGAGAGGTTCAGCTGGGCACAGTTTAGGTAATGTAAAACCTGTGTAAAGTTACCAACTCTGTAGCTTTCCATGCCAACACCTCAACTTTTAATTTATAGCCTTTGGGATGCTTCACAAGGATATTCTACTCTAAAACTGAGGTTCTGATGTCCAGGAAGACTTCTGAAAAACTTGGAGTTGTATTGAATAGACTTTTCTTTTCCAAAATAGAAAATCTCTCTGACGACTGACAGATTCTGACAGTGTCTATTTATAATAAATACTATGACATCCGTGTCAAAGTGGTGATGGAATTTGTTAAAAGTTTGTGTGAGAATTGAGATGTTTTGTCATTTACAGTAACCTCCATTTTAGTGTAGCCTTTCTGATGGCAAAGGATTGTGTCTAGCCTTCTGTTCCTCTGGCTGATACCCAGCTTATTGAGGAGGCTTTAATAATAGCATTTAGCTTTTATAGCATTTTTTATCTGAAGCTTTAAAGTTCTTTACAGGAGTGGGTACTGTTATCATGGTTTTTATAGACAGCAGAACAGACTGGGTTACACAGTAAATATACAGATGAACTATGAGCTGTGCTTGGGTTTCTTGCTCTTTAAGCAAGTCTGCTAATCACCATCCAAATTTATCTTTTAGGAGAGCAGTGGGAGATGGGAGGATCTAACAAAGTGAGGACATAATTTTTGAAGTTATCTTTAAAGTGGCAGAAGTCCTCCTGTTGCGATGCAAAGACGAACTATAGGCAAATAATAATTGATCTACTTTTTAGCAAAGATCAGTGCAAATGAAAGTTCAGCACAATGCATTGAATGCTTCCTGCCCTAATGAGGAGTTCTGCACCACTGTTCCTAATGATGAGCAAGAGAGAGGCTTAGTGAGTGTTGAAAGGGTTGGTTACCCGTTCCAGTTACAGGAGGGACATGAGCTTCAAAAAGCATGAAGCAGAACTTGAACAAAGCAAGAACAGCATTCTCAAACTCAAATTAGTTCAGCATTTACAGAATTCAATGAAGCAGAAAAATTTTATTGTTAGATTAATTTTTTGTTGTGTAAGATTTTATTGTTAGAGTATATGCTTATATCCAACAGGTGGAAGAAGAGCAATGAACTCAAGTGAAGATTCCTGCACTGGATCGTGGGTGATGCAAACCTACCAGGTCTGCCATGTGATATTCACAAATGAACTTATAGTGTCTTATAATCGACACTGTGTGTTTGGTCCTGACAGAAACAAAAACAAGCCCTGCTTTTATTAGTAAAAATGAGACAGAATAAATGAATTCCTGGTGGACTTATTTCTTTGCACAGTGTTTTTCCATGTCTTTTTGTACCCCTATTCTACTATCTGACTTCCATTTAGTGTTTGATTATCTATTTTTGGAATCACTTCTTTTCACACAAAGGCATTTCCTTCTGAACCAGTGGAGAGCATGAAATGGGATGCACTTTCCATTACATGTATTTTCCTAAAGAAGTCATCAACAGCCACAATAGAAAAGGCAACATTTGTGGCTTAGAGTAGAGATTCTGTCCCCACTAAAGAAACACAGAAATTAAAAAGGAATTTAAAAAAGTACAATTTGTTTCAAATCCAAGAGGGATGTGCTATTCTTGGATTAAAAACATGTTAAACAAAAAAATCAAAACATTCTACTCCATCTGCAGGAGTACCAGCATTGTATTAAGACTATATTTTTATTATATTTTCTATATGTGTATAGCAGCATTTATGTGACAAAATGAATAAAATAGGAAAAAATGCAAACAATGGCAACTTAAAATCATAAAAAGCAGCCAGGAATATTTTTGAATACAATTTACCAGAGATGTTGAAGCTAATTGTAATGCTCTTGGAGCATAACAGACACAGAAGGAAGGTGGAGAGTATGCAGGGTTCATGGTTAACAGGGATGTTATTGAGGAAGCACTCACAGAAAATAAAAGTCCATTCACCACAGTGTATTACTGGGACTTTGCCACAGAAGAATATTTCTTCTGTCTGGAAAAGTTGGAGTAACTGTGTCAAATAGAAGTGTCAGAACAAAACATTTCTAAGCAAATCAACAAAATGGATAAAAACAATTGCCAAAACCAGATTACAATAATGATGGAAACCAAATTATACTTGCACAGGATTTCTGAAGGGATTTCTGAAGGAACTCAGATAGGATATTACCAAATATTAGCTGAGATATGTAATATATTGCTTAATTTGCCAAATGAATAGAAAGCAAGAAGTGTTACTATATCTTTTCCCTAAGCATCCACTTCTGTCATTTTTCAGAGATAAGGTATTGGGCTATGTAGCTCTTTAGTTTTAGCTGTAATGGATATTCATGTGTTAATATACAACACTAGTTATTTAGGAATTAGCAAATGAAACTAAAAACACAGAAATGTCTATCTTCTGTTCTTTAAACATAACTTTCAAATAGTGATGGCAATAAATGTGCTAGTTTTCCTCTTGATAAAGGTTGGAAATTTAGGATCTAGAAGAAAATCCCAGTGGCAAAATGATTAAATTAAAATACTTGCATGTTTCTGGTCACTAAACCAAAGATTCAGATAGTTGGTTACCTTTACTTCTGTTTTCACATTCCTGTTATCACAAACATTTCTCTTTAAAGTGCTTCTGCAATGCTACATTCTTGAGGAACTATGCATATTTTCTCAAGCTAAAGAAGATTTTTAAATGGGAAGTATAGATTAATGTTGTGAATGGCTTTGATTTGTGTTACTCAGGAGAAATTTTAAATGCTAATTGATTACATATATTTTGGAGTCTTAACAAGTGAAAGAAAACAAACAAATACTTAGCAGGAGTCATTCCTGGTGATTAAAAACATTCAGGTTTAACAGCAGAAACAAGGAAAAATTAGCTAGAAGATAATGAAATAGAATTGCAGAACATCCATTCTCAGAGTAGAATTGCGAGACTGAAAATTAAATCAATAACACTTTATTGCAAGAATTCCTTTGCTTGTCTAGACTCAAAGGTTGTATGCATCTGACCAGCTGTAGCTCTTTATATTTTGTCAGGTTAATCTTGTTCTGTAAACACCAGTTTCTGTCCATTAATTGTAAGGAATTAATTTTTGCAGCACAATGATCTTTTTTTTCCAGCAACATGCCGCATAGCCTACATTTTCTGTGGCTAGACACATCTATTTCCCTGACTTAAGGTGAGAACAAGCCTCTAGCAATTTAACACTCTGAGCCCTGCACTGATAAAGGATAGGTTCATATTGTATGTGAAAGTAATGAAAGCCTAAAATTAAGGTATAGACATCCAATGGGTTTTCCTTCTGTTTTCTATTCAAGTGAACAGATTTTCAGGAGTCTATCCAAGAATAAGTTATGGATAGTATGGTAGGAGTTTTGAGAATTATCATCTGGTGGTGTGGTTCACAGTGTTTGCACCCAGCTCATTTATGACATGTAGTGATATGGAACACAATGTTCTTACCTCCATCTTTTCAAGCAGTAAGTAGTCTGATACTGAGTGATATAGAAAATGCAAAAACAAATTGCTGGCTCTGTTTTAGGTTGATTTGCATGCTAATATCAGAAAATGCAGAAATTGCTTCTGGTGCTCTAAATCCTGTTGTTCATAAGGACAGTTATTACAGCATAATTAAATCTGGAATACACTGAGCTGGCAGTAAAAAAAGTCTTGTCAGCTAGAAATTACTGCATCCAGACTGCAGACTCAATATAAGAAAGAAGTAAATTACAGTTGTTAACCTATTTGAGAGGCTCTTTCTATCTTCATTTGCGCAAAGTTAATTTTTGTTACTAATATATATGTTAAATTTTGACTAATTAGAAAGTCTGACAATTTGATTATGAGAGATATTACATACAAAGCAAGGGGATAATTGAGAAAACTGCAGAGGAACTGCAGAATTGCTCTAAAATGTGCAGGTCACCAGCAGATTAAAAAAATTATTACAATCAGAAATTAAGAAAATTGGTTCTTCATGAATTATGGTGTTGCAATCAAAATGTGCTACTGGCCAACAAGTCAGTTCTGTTTGATCAGTTCTGAATGGTCCAGATTCTTATTCCTGATGTTTGAAAAGCTGAATATCAAGCTTAGAGGAACCTGCACAGAATAGCACAGGACATATATTGATAAAACTATGACAGTGTAAGGAGAGGAAGTATGGCTTTCCATAATTTCTTCTCATGCATTCATTTCCAACGTGTCTTAAAGTTTTGGAATGACCAAAGATGTGTTATACCAAATTATGATACCTGTAAATTTTCTACCAGCAATTTTCTAATCAGTGATTCTGGAACACAGTAGAGGAAAATATGATAAATTTCAGGTAGTTCAGGTCCCTCACTAAATAAAAATCCCAGAATTCTCAGAGGAAAAAAGTGAACTTTGATTTTTATTCTTTTCAGAAATATTCTGATTTTTCTTACAGTATTCATCTTTGGAATTTGGATTGCTAAAGTATTTTAGAAGCTTAATACATCTGTATTAAGAAAAACTGAATCACTGCACAATTCAGCTCCCATTTATCTATTTTTTAGTTCTCTGGTTTTATCTGATAATGTCATCTTTTTCAACATTATGCAATTTATATTTGCATTTCTTTTCATTCTGTGTCTTAGAATACATTGAATAGTTAAGATACACATTAATGCATTATAAATTTCCTCTAAGTAAAACAGATGGCTAAATATTACTTTGAATACTAATTTGTATGTTCAGGTTAATATTTCTATTTTGCAAAACATAGAAATGTGAAGTTGAACTAATCCAATGACAATGTGGAGAGCACATTTTCTGTTATATCCTGGAGTGCCATCTATATTTATGAGTTGTAGAAAACAAGAGCTTTTGACTTGATTGGCAATTTGTAGTGATATAAAAGCCAAATTTTCTCGAACCACTGTTAATGTTACAGGATAATCATCTTACCACAAAATATAAATATGCAAACTTACAAAATAATGTGGAGAACCCAAAAAGCTGTGATGTTAACAGAGGAATAAAAGTAGATCCATTAATGAGAATTGTTCATGTCAAAACACATGAAGTATTAGTCTTTAGACTGTTGAATTATTTAGGTTTTTTCCATTGTTCTTGTTGCACCAAGATTATTTATATGTGGAGTCTTAAAATGGAGAGTTTTGTAGACTTTTTAGAAGCTAAATTTCTAGTAAATCCTAGTTCTTGGCCTTCTGAAGCAAGCTGACTGTAGACTGAGTGGGTTATCAGCATTCCTTAGCTTTGTTCATTGCAGCTACACACAGGAAACTGAGATGTAAAAAGAAATACCTGATTCCATTTCTTTGTTGAACTTGTAGGTATGATGTAGAAAGCTCATTCTGGTTGGGAGGGGGAAAAAAATCAAAGGATTCTTATTGCCTTTCTCCTTTTGAATTTGGGGCTTGTCTAAAAGCCTATGGAGTACAATGTCCTTCTTTCATTTACAGCTCTGCTCTGACCTCTTTCCTGCTCTGGGTCTTGCAAAAGGATTACAGACCACGGTGACAAGATACTGTGCTTTTGTAATTCTCACCTTGTTCTTTAATAGCAGCTCTCTACTACCAGGTGGAGGAAAGAATCATTCTGAAGTTGCTCCAGCCATGAGGAAGATTTAAAATAATTGATTCTGATGGTAGATACAGGACTGAAATCATAAGTGTGAAATATTTTGCCAGTAATGCTTGAATATAAATAATGTTGTGACAAAGAGAGCTGTGAACATACTTTTATTTTTCTGATAGGTTAAGGCATACAATCAGGCAATCCTCTCAGATTTAAACTCACCTCCATCAGTACTATAATCAGTCATAGAAGATTTCTGCAAAAATGTTTATAAATATTCTGTATGATGGTCTGAATTTCCTCATTATTATCAAAGAACATGTCACCCTCTATTTTATACTAAGACAATTCCAGTTGGTAATAAGCTTTCTGTATTTAATTGGTATGGACAGATACTGGTAGCTAAATTGCCAAACTGATCTTTTTTTCTCTCTGGTCATCTCTTTTCTGCTATTGTGTTTGTTTCCTCTCTCTGCTGCTCCTGGAGGTTACAGTCTTCAAGCATACGTTTTAGAGTGAGGTTCCTGGGAGCCAGGCATACTAAGAGAAAACTGGACAGTGAGTAAAATCAAATGAATCGTAAAAGATGTGTGTGTCTTTGCTTGTCTGTGTAATTAGGCTCTTCTCTGAGCTGCTCAGCCATGGACAAAGCAGGAGATCTGGCCTTGCTGCTCTTTACCGTGTTTGTGTAGTCCCAGGCCTGATTATAACACCTCAGCCTTCATCTGAAGCCAGCTGTGACTTATCAAGGAGTGCTTGCACTTAAACAGTGTTAGTCCTGTGGAGCCATGCATTTCTTTAGGTAAGTAGTACAGTTGAAATTGGATTTTGTGATAGGGGGTACCTGTTTGATTTTTTTAGTTGGCACATCTCCTTCCTGGATCAACTGGATCATGTGGGGTCCTCCTTTGCTTGTGAAATGGACACAGCCTAAGGGAAAGGCTCCAGTCATAGGAGGTAGCAAAGGCAGGCAGAAACTGAGAGCAAGAGTAATGAGATGAGATCCTGTAGATCAGGTTTATGCTGAGAGGTTGTGAAAAGGAGCAGGGAATAGAGAACCTGGCCTTATGAGGCAGAAGAAACCTTTGCAGGAACAGAAAGGAGAGTGAATTGTTAGTGGTGACTCAGAGAATCACTGGACGGTTATTAAGCATCTTCCTGCAAGGAGAGAGGATGCTGAAGGAGAGGTATTCATGTCCTTGGTGTCATTCTTTTTTACCTAATTGCTTTGAGATTTTTCTATTTGAAAAACTAAATATGCCAGTTTCTATTCTAATACAACTTTGCTGTATTGACTTTTAAGTCTCCCTGACCTTTTGAAATGTGTTCTTAAAAGAAAGTCTAGGCACATTGATTTCAAAACTGGCCACCAGGGATCTTGCTTCAGTGTATAACCCAAAATCCAGCTAGAGAGTTAGGCAGTGTATTAGTATGAAACTAATGTGTGGTTGTCTCTTAGTTTTTTGCATCCATGCTCCAGCACCTGGGCAAACAGGGAGCTGCCATTCTGGAGCTGTGGGCTAGATTTCCTGGATAGCCATTGCAGAGGCTTTTGTCTCAGACAATATACAGTGAAATGTTCAAAGTGGAATGAGTGTCAGGATGCTGAATGGCACAATGAACAACCTATCATTCTGTCAGTATAGCAATGAATGACAGAAGGGCTGTGAAAATGACAAGTGGGGTTGGCATCCGGATTAACAGATTATGAAGATTGCAACAAATCTGCTTGATGCTTTTCTGGGTATTCAAAACTAAAAGGCATCCTAAAACCAGGAATGCTCTTTGGCCACCTTGGTATACACATCTTTGTGTCTGAGTTTTTGGTGCTTGGGACTATATGACATAACAGTGGAAATGAGGGACATTGATTTTGTTTCAAGTACAAATACCTTCCCCTCTTTCTTATTCCTTTTTTTTTTTTTTTTTGGCTACACTTTTATTACCATTGTTATTAGAAATATCTTCTTGTTATGTTTCTCAGAATTTTTTTTGCTTCTTTAGGTCAAAGAGATAAGAATGTTTGTTCTGAATGCTCTGGTCCCAAGTCAGCAAGGACCTTACAGACATGTTCAGATTAATTAATATTTTTGTTTTTTTCACTGAGTGAATGTGTCAGTTGAAACACTGCAAACATCATGGAAAAATTCTCCTATGACATGGCATAACACAATACAGTTTCAGGACTACTGCCACAGAAAATGCTTTAACAGACAGTCACTTCCTTTAATGAAAAAATATTCAGTACTTATGGGCAAACGGAGTATGACGTATGGCGAAAATTAATATAGCACTCATTTGTCAGCAAGAGCCTGAATGGGTGTTCGATCTGTTTTTGAAATATGTGTCAGTGTGCACTATATACATGCCTAACTACCTGTATACATACATATAATGTATGGCTATATAAAAATGTGAATTACTTTCTAAAGCTGGGATTACTTGAAACGCAGAGGGAATATTTTTGATTTCTTAATTCTGAAAAGGCACTTACTTGCTTCAGTTTTGTCTGGTTTTTTTAATTTAAAATTCTTATCTCAGTAAGGAAAATTCTTAAATTAATTTCCTACATTATTTGTTTTCTTCAGTGTTTTCTTCAGTTCATTTCAGAACTTTCTATTCTGTCTGTAACATAGTTTTGAATACTAGGAAAAATAATACTTTCAGATTTTTAAAGTAAAGGATGAGTTAGGCCCTTTGCAGAATCCTTGAATTGAATACAGGCTGTGATTTAAAAGAACAGGCACAAGTCAGCTGAATCTATGTCAGAAAAATTACTAACATTGTCCTTTACTACATGGTCAGTTAGCATTTGCATCACTTTAGAAGTCCTATCTTTTTTTTTTTTGCTGCATATGAGTAAGTCTCCGCATAAAAGTATGAAAAATATATCCTGGGCTTCAATTACAAGTCTGGGTTTTCCTCAAAAAGGCAAGCACAGTGCAGATAAGCTTTGTATGGCAGTTTGAAGGACTGCAGTTCTTGACATTAACTCCAACATCTAAGTGTGGCAATACTAATGTTAGCTAACCAAGTAGGGAATTTTAAGTAGCCTGAATATTGCTCAAATTCTTGATGTCAAAGGTGGACTATCTGGTCAGTAATGTCATAACTGTTTTCAGAAGTTTTGCTGAAAGCATAACTTGAAACAATTACCTTTATCTGCCTCTTCTTTGGTAGTTTCTTTGATCAGCAGCTTTTCATGTTTTCCTGGGAGGTAAAATATGCCTCAAATTTTGCCCTATGAGTTCATTCTTATTCTATTCTTGAAAAAATTTAATTTGACTAGTCTTCAGGCTGTGATAGGAAAGCTACCCAGAACTGTGATATAAATTAACCTCCAACAGTAGGCTATTTTCCATATTTCCTAAGTTTTTTTTACATATTCCATCAACTTTGAATAAAAGTGATATAAAATACTTTAGAGTTGGAAATTAACTTTGAGGTGAAGGAATGCAAAGTTTGGTTCGTGCAGATTTTTTGAAGTTCTTTAATTAACTGAGGATGCTGAAGTCATAAATAAATGTGCCATCCTGCAGCACCAGCCTATCCCTTTTTGAGATGTCACATCTAAATTGATTGCTGTCCATCTATTCTAGTATCCTATACCAGCTGGTTACCAGTTCCAGGCACATTTGACAAAGACATAAAAAAGAGCCTAAAGGACTGAATAGGATAATTTGGGCACAGGAGAAATCCATAAATAAGCAAAGGTTAGTCATGAACTGTTAAACTAAAAAGAAACCAACCATGAAATAAAGAGATCAGTATATTTATTTTATTTTGGATCTTGTTAGGCATTAAAATTATAAAAAACCAGAGGTATTTTATAAACTGGTATGACAACTACTGAACTGTTCTCCAGACATAGCAATGAAATTTATTTATGCTGCAGTGTATCATGATTTGCTTTCTCTCTCTCTCTCTCTGTGACAATCCTTTCTTCTCTCTTTGTATAATTTCTCTCCTTAAAGATTGCAACTAGTCAAAAAGTTATTCTTAAGACTTAATAGAAAAAAAGGAGAAGACAACACACAGAAGATACATGTGCTACAATATAAAATCCATGGTTCCCCCCCCCACCCCGAGTACAATATTTAGTTCTGGGTCCTCAGTCTCAAAGGAGATATAAGAGAACTGCAAACAGTTCAGGGGAGTAGCATGGCTGATGAGAAATAGGCAGAGAACCAAACAGCCTGGGACTCCTGTGCATGAAAACATAAGACTTAAAGGGGTGTGATTATTCACTCTCCTTTCTAACATAGAAAGTAGAGACCTTAGGATCCTCCAAAACAAATTAGGCAGTTGTTCATATCATTAGCACAAAATCTGTGAAACTCCTTTTTAAAGGATGTTGCCTATATTTAGAGTATATTTGTGTTCAAGGGCAGATCTGACAAGCACTTGGAAAAGGCATCTTTAGGGAGTTAGTAAATGGGCAAGAAGGCACTCAGGAAATATGAGTGTAAAATAGTAAAAATCTAGAAAAATTGATACTTATGTATTTAGGCTTTCTCTGGTTTTCTTCTTCCCTAGGGTCCATTTGCAGCTGCTGTTGAAGACAGAATAATGAGATGGATACACTGTTGATCTGAATTAATGTGGTCTTTCATGTATTTTTATCTACTCTCAGTTACACCTTACAAATCAGATATTTATCTGCTGTTTGATATCTATATTTCTGGTCCAGAAAAAGAATATGTCTGCACATGAGCACACAGAATTTCATATCTGAAGAGAAACTGAACTTTTAATTGAAGCACAGGTAATCCTGTTCTAGTAGAGGTGGAGCCAAGTCTCAAAAGTCAAATGAAATATTCCGCACCTCACTCTTAAAACTCCTGTCAATAATACAGGTATTGGCAAGGAAAGTATCCAATCTAACATTTATTGAGGAAGAAAAAAGTTGGGAAGAAAAAGGGAGTACATAGGGCAACCACAGGCAGACAAAATAACAAAGCTTGCCATTGCAAAGATAGAATTCATCGAGGTGGCATCGCAGTCACTGCAGCAGGACTTCTACTGTGGGATGGCTGTAAGCTGGTTGGGCAGTTAAGATTTTTTAAGGAAGGTAGACAGAACTGTATTTGACACCAGCTGCTCTTTAAAAACACCTAATTAAGCTTTATAGTTCCCTGTGTTCTTGACAGAGATTCTTGCACGGAGGGCTCCCTGCGTTTATAGTAGCAATTTGGGTGTTTGCATGTATCTGGTTAGTTTTCTATGAGTGCTTCTCACACGAAAAAATGGGAATGTGCCACTCAGACTGGGAACTTAAAATAGATCTGTTTTTCTTCCTTTACCCTTCTCTCTTCTCCTTTCCACATTAGAGCTATTTTCAACCATACACAAAAAGGAAGATTAAACTTGTTTTGGTTTACACATTGTGGATTAGTGTTTTAAATATACAAATAATTATTGAGAGCATGAATATTCTTGAATAGAAAATTTCATGGCAAAATGCTCGGGGTTTTCCATGTCCCTTACATTCTCATTTCTTGTGGTCCAAGAAATATGTCTAAAAACATATCTAGATGTGAAAATGTCCCTTCTTTTCTTACCTTTCTCCTTCCATTCTGCATTTTGTTGTATATTTTCTTTCTCTCTTTTTTCTCGTCCTTATTCAGTACATTCAGAAAATGCTGAATTAACTTTCTCCTACAATTTTTCGGCTCCCTCCCCCACGACTTTTTCTATTTCTTTCCAAATTAATTTGCCTTGCCACCTGGTCTCCTTGGAGTTTAGCAATTATTCAGCATATAAAGCCTGGCTCATAACAGATGGGGCTTCCAAAATACACACATCATCAATGTACATCCTAGGGCCAGAGATTGTGAGTTAGCTGCAGTTTCATTATGACTTCAATTTTCTAATGCTTGTGAACATTGTCAAAGAACATTAACGTTGTTTGTGATACCATGTCTTCTAAATTGTGGAGTTCAGACCAAGCCCTGTTTCTTTGATTTAGAACATAAGTTTGTTTTCCAATTTCATGATCCTGATGGCATGTATTTTATAGCTACAGGGATGGGAACCAAAATATGATAATTACCTATGCTTGTTTTCACCTGTGCTTTGCAGAAGGCATTTTAGTGTTTGCATCCAATTACCTTGATCAAAATTTTTCATTTTCTAAGACTTTCTATGTTTTCATAGTTAACCTCATCACTCATATTTCCATATTTTAAAATATAAGAAAGAGTTCTGTGTGTTGTTTTTCAGTTATATCAGCCTATATAAGGAATATTGCAAGAAATTTCTGAGATGTAAATTGTTTTAAATGCCCAAAATTCCCATGAGCTGCATTTGCACAGATGAAAAGCTTTGGGGCAGCTATATAATTTGGGGAGAAAAAGAAAACGGACTAGGGATAAGGGGGCAATAATATTCTATATTCAGAGTGAGGGAGGGGGGAATACAAAACATCCAGTATTTTTCAAATGTTCCTCTTTAAGCAGTTCATTTTGTGTAAATAGTTGTGGTCCTGAGACTTGTTCCCTCTTGTCCTGGGTGTGGGAAGTAACCACAAGATTATATTCAGTATTTGTTGCTTTCTTGAGTTCTCTGGCTTAAATTATTTTATTTTGTATAAATAACAAATAATACTGTGGGAGCAGATACTAACTCTGCATCCAGAGGCAATTTTAGAGAATATGTGAAACGGTGCAGGAGTGATTTGAAACTGGGCATTCTATGTATCACAGGGCATGATGATAAGTACTGTAAGGGCCAAACTCTTCTGGGGTCTGGAGTTTTGAGCTGGAATTTGATCAGAAACTTTTCCATAAAAATCTCTACGCTTCTATTCTTGGAATCCCATCTCTTGCTAACAGTCCATATCCCATAGAGGTGACTGTAGTTACAAAAGCCAAAACACCAACTACAGCAGCAGTTCTGCAGCCAGCTGTTAACTTGCACAACACATCAGCTCCTACCAAACCCTTTTCAGATACCTATACACTTGAGAAGAACAGCATTTGGGCTCTCATATCTTCCACCTTGGGCGACAGAAATCTGCAGTCTCTTGTTGACTTTGTTCCAAGTCTCCCTTTGTGGTGTCATTGGTGTTTACACCCATGAACAGTGAGAGTGACCTGTTTGGGGTGTAGGCATTGGGACCCTCTCTGCAAGGTCCTTGATCTGGGCTACCAGCAAGTGACAAGAATCCCATGGCAGTAACTCTGATCAACACCTGCAGCCCTGCAATGTCCTGCAAATGGGAACCTCCATCATTTGGCCCATCTTGGTGTTAATGAGTGTTCCAGGCTCAGATGACCTTGAATTATCCTCAGGGAACTAGTAGAACCAGGGAACTTCCTTTTCCTTGGCTATTAGGGCATTGCACTCATTCTGCAAATTCACATCTGAGGGCAGAGAAAGACCCTTTTCCCCAATGCTATCCAGTCTGCTCATGTCATCCCACAGCTTTGTTACCTGGTCACTTAGTGCCTCAGCCACAGCACAGCTCCTGCAGGTGAAGCCACCAGCAGGTCTAAACCCAGGGAGTAGCACCAGGCACTGCCTCTGTCCCCAGTCCTGCATGGCAGCCTCCCTCCTTTGGAGTGGGCCAGGGTCAAAGACTTTGACTCCATGGGGAAGGTTCTTCCAGCCAGTCATACAGACAGAGCCCCTTAGCTTGTCACCACCACATTCATATAGTCCCATGATGTAAAGAACAGAGTTTCTAGGTCTCTTTCACATTCCCAGCTAAGCTAACTGCTGTCCTAACCACCAAAGTACCTTTTAGCTGGCTCTGCTCTATGCCTGCTTGCCAACTGTATAGGTGCTGTCTGCTGCAGATGAGCAGCAGATTATTCTTTAATTGGTAGATGGCTGCTGAACATATTCCAGACAGCTTTGGTGATAAATGCTTTTTTGCTGCTGTATGTGGTGAATTACCTTTTTGCATCATATGTACATTGTAAAAGCTTGGTTATATTCCCATGATACCTTTTTAACAATCACTCTGAGAAGGGGAACTCTCTGCCAAGACTTTGTGCTAATTGTGCTACATTGCCAAGAAGAGATAAAAATGAACTAATGTTCTTTTTGTGATCCGAAGCAATCCTAAAGGATCAATTTTCAAAAGCATTATCAAGTATTTAACTAAGAAAAAGGCTAAAATACAACAAAGATATTCATTCTGGGAAATAACTTCTTTCAATGGATGAATGTTATCAATTTTTGGGACTTAGAACACCAGCATTATTTGGATGTGATCCATGAGGAAGTTGGGCTTCTTAAAGTTCACCTCTGTTATAAAGGTATTGTAATCAAACTACTGATTTAAATCCTATTGTAATTCCACCTTTTTGAAATTGTGCATTTCTCCTTTTGGAAGGGAATGAATTGTTAATGGAAACAAAGACGGGGGAGAAGTATAGTTGAAATGATCAAACCTGTACACTTATGGTATCAGAACACTTTCCAAATTCATATTAACATGAATAATATGTGAGATTCAGTGAAGCAACTTCAGCTATTGTATTTGCATACTCACTGTAGTGGATATGTAACTAGAAGCAAAGGTTGATAGCACAGTCAGTTCTCCTGTCTGACTGTGGAGGTCTGTATACTTTCAGCAGGAGCTGTGGGGAAACAATGATAAAATAATTTAAGATAATAGCTGTGCTAAACTGGAGCTTTTATTTCAGGTTGGACCTCACAGAGTCATTGATCAGGTCACAGTTGTAAACCTGTGATTGCAAAATACTCTATTCAGTTTATAATATCTGAAGTGATAAATTACAAACTTGTAAGGAGGTGAGTTCTACTGGCCATGTGTTCATATTTATAATTTCCCTGTGATTTATATGAGGCTAAAATGTCACTGCCAAAATACCTTTGACTTTTGACTTTATATTAAAAATAAGTAATTACTGTAAGGATATTCTTTTTCAACTTTATATTGTGTCATTCTAGAGCCTTTCTTGAACACCACACAATAGCACTAAAACAATTTTATCACTTTTTACTCTGTTTTTTTACTGGAGGCTGTTTCCCTTTGGGAGAAAGAGAATATGAATCTGGGTATTTCTTTATACAGCTCTACTTATCAAAACTATGCAATCTCCTCATTTGTAGACATAAAAAAATGTTTGATACCCCAGAACTGCTATTTGTTGCTTAAATAATCTGCAAAATAACCTAAAGTGATGTTTATTACCACAAAAATCATAGAGGGATGAAAGAGACAAATACATTATTTTGGAATAGAAGAGAAAACAGTCAAAACTGTTTCCTCTCACTCAGCCTAAAGTTTCACTCAGCCTAAAGTTTCTTCATGTTTAAAAACTGTGATGAGAATTTTTCTATATTTCTAACCATCTCCTCAAACCCACAGAGCCTTATCAAAAGAGTGTTAGCTAGACTTTTTTACCTTCCCAGGGCTGCTGATGGACTTGTTTGTATTTTGGAGAATGATTCCTATGTTTTCAGGAATTTCTTCCCAAACACAGAAGAATCACACTTTTTCTGGGTGGAAACAACTGGTACGCCCATCTTCAGCAGAGTAGTAACATTCCCCAGTGTCAAAGGAAAACTACAAAGCTTTAAAAATTTGTAATATGCATAATTAAACAGTAAAAAATCTGATTCTATTGAGAAACAAAAATAGGTCAGAAAAAGGCAGTTGGAATTCATTTGTTTGAAAAAATGTCTAGCCACAAATTAAAAGTTTTGATATAAAGTAGCTATAAAAAAGAAAGAATGAAAAAACTGTTATTGTGACTCTGCAAACTGTCATTAGATATTGCATTAGTGAGGCAGGTTTCCAGGTCAATCATTGAGTTCTCCTGAAAGTATGAAAATAAAATCAGCACTAGCCAAATAACCTGTTTAGTTGTTTTTGATTTTTTTTTTTAAGAGAAAGGCACATTCCTCTCTACAGTTCATGTGTCCCTTCTAAATACATAAAACTAGTCAACATATTCCATATGCACATGACTAATGAAGTATCCATGCTGATCCATTAAACCACCATCTTCCTTTTGTGGAATTGTATTGGGAATTCCATTCCAAAAAAACCACCTCCAATGCAAAATGCTCTGTTGTCTCTCTGTTGTGCTAAAAGCCTTATAGGTTATACAGCTACACAGCAGGATAAAGGGCTTAGACTTTGAGGTTGAAGATCTTGTCATATTTATGAACTCTAAGTACTTGAATGATTCTGGCTTAACTTTCCAAAAACACACACTAAGAAATGGATTTATTCAGATATAGAGCAAGCCAAAAAAAGGCCCAGGTTCTCCAAAATGGCGTAGTGCCTATGGGATCAAATTTATTAATAGAAGCAGGTTGTTAATGCAAGATGGCAAGCATCCTTTTGAATATTTTTTTTTAATTTTGTACTTCTGCTTTGACTCTGAGTCCAAACTAATGAATGATAAGGAGTTTTTTTTGTTTTGTTTCATTTTGTTCTAACAGTTTCCTCTTCTGTTTCAAAATAAAGTTTGTCTCTTTCATCCCTCTATGATTTTTGTGGTAATAAACATCACTTTAGGTTACTTTGCAGATTATTTAAGCAACAAGCACATCACCAGGACTATGCCGAGATAATCAGGCTATCAGATTGCCAGTACAAATTGTGCTACACACTGCAATTACTTGAGTGCTCAATCACAGGTAGTGTTTACTGTGACATGATCACACTCTATGAATATGTTATTTCCCTCTTGACTGTCACATGCTATTTCATTACTGAAGGTAGCAGAGAAGAGTCAAACAGAAACTTTGATTAACTGATGATTTAAACTTGTCAGACTATCCAATACCCACATGGGCTTTGCTCCCCTCATCAATGATAAGGCCAAAGTGATAGATCCAGACAGGTACTTTGTTGTTGCAAAACAGAGCATTTCTGCAGTTCAGCATCAGGTACACGATCATAATTGGAGTATAAAATGCAATGTTACATGTCTAGGGACCTCACCAGGGCATAGGGATTCATGCTGGAGTGGGCTTCCTAGTAAAAGTAAGTTGAAGTTATTTAGCTATATCTGAAAATGCATTATTATCTTGGCTAAGAAGAAAAAGTATATATGAACATCTGGATAGTTAGCATATCTTGGGTTCATGTCTCCTCTGAGACAGTTCCATGCCTTAATACTTCTGCAGGGAATTAAGAAATGTGTCTGAACTTCCATAGGAATCAGGTACCGAAGGAGAGTCAAGTGGAGTCAGTCCTTCCTGGGGTACAAGATGGAGACCCCATCTGGATGTCAGACTGGAAGTTTTGAGTTCTGGCAGCAGCAGAAAAGATCTCCTCCACCTGCAGATTTGCAGCTATAAAATAGATTCAGTGCCCTCGCAGAAGATGAGGGGCTGGGAAGTATTTCGAGTGAAGAATCAGAGCTGGCTGAAACTGAACCGTGCAGCAGCAACAAAATGAGACGGTGAGTGGCAGCAGTGGGATAGTCCCTGACATGAGGGATGCATTCTCCCTCCTGTTCACCTGAGAATCAAAGACTACGGAAAAGAGAAGGGATCCATCTGATAAAGTGAAGCAAATCCCTCTTTGCCAATAGGCTGGCCAACCTGGTGAAGAGAGCTTTAAATTAGGAACAGAATAACATTATTAACAGAGATTAACAAAGTAAAGAAATGGTGGACTGGTTGGTAAGAAAAGGATACATCAATAGAGTTCTTGAATAACTGTATTCAGGTATCTGCAGACTGGAGTTTCTTGAAGTGAATGTATGCATCTTTCAGATGATGTCAAACCTTTCCTAGAAGAAACATTTCTTAAATGAGAATACCTTTTCATTCATTAGCTGGGAGTTCAGCTCTGGAAAGAGTACACCAGTGGAAAATGATGTCTACTACCAGAAACCACTTTGCCTTTTAAAAGAATAATTCAAATTGAAATTGTTTGATATTTAAAATAAAAATAAACCACAGAGTGCCCTAGTTGTCATTGATTTTAAGTGGAAGAATTGTAAGTATTTGCCTAAGATCGTTCAGTCACTGACAGAGATACTATATTCTTGGTTCCTCTCCTAAATTTAATGTATTTTGGATGTTCTCAGTAGTTATAGGAGCAGTAGAAACTGCAAGATACCACTGAAATAACATGTTAAAGACCAGGCAGCAGTATTATCCCTTAACTGAAAATTTTGACTTGAGAGAATCGTAGTAAAGCAACTGTGAATCATTGGAATGATAGTCATGGATCACTATGCTGAGGTCCATTTTGGAGGTATGGCTGCATACAAATGATGATTCTATATTTGTAGATCACTTGAGACTTAAAAGGCATTGACTGTCTTAGTGAGAACTACAGATCATGAGCAGAAGCTGTAATTAGAAGACGAATTGCTGCACCTGTCTGTGCTTCATGCTGTCTTCCCAACTAATCAGTTCTGTCTTGTCATGTTGTCTCTGAGACTAATTAGCATCCCCAGACATTTGTAAAGAAAGGAAATGTCTGCCTCAGAATTTGAGAGAAAGAAAAGCTGTGTGTCAACAGGAAAAGAGGAGTCCAAACCTTTGAATATGCACGTGTGAGGGCTACATGCACTGCATACAGACAGGCTGCAACTGGGTCCAGCAGCTTTCTGCCCACCTTTTAGGGTCTTGGGACGTTATGAGTTTAAACCTTCATGTGATTTGAACTTTCACTTTCACTTATTTGGAATGCAAGTGGGAAATTGGATCAGGCTGTAACTGGTTATATTCACTGCGATCATTGTTATTATCCTTGTATTGGGTTTGCATGGCCAATCTTTGGTTGAGGAAGGCTACAGGGTTGTCTTCTGTGAGAAGCTGCCAGAAGTTTCTCCCATGTCCAGCAGAGCCAATGTCACACAGCTCCAAGATAGGTGTGCAACTGGCCAAGGCTAGGCCAATTAGAATTTATGGTAATGACTCTGTGATAGCATATTTAAGAAGAAAAGGAAAAGGTGAGAATGTGTGAGAGGAAAAACTCTGCAGACACCAAGGTCAGTAGAGAAAGAGGAGGAAGTACAAGAGCTGAGTTTTTCAAGTAGCCCATGGTGAAGACCATGGTGAGGCAGCTGTGCCCCTGCAGCCCATGGAAGTCCACAGGGATGCACAGATCCACCTGCAGCCCATGGGGGAGATGCCTGCCAGAGCAGGGGGATGCCTGAGAGGAGGCTGTGAAGCCATGGGAGGTCTGTGCTGGACCAGGCTCCTGGCAGGGACCTGCAGGCCCCTGGAGAGAGGAGCCCATGCTGGAGCAGGTTTCCTGGTAGGACTTGTGACCTTGTGGGGGACCCACACTGGAGCAGGCTCTGCCTGAAGTATTGCAACCTGTGGAAAAGTGACCCACAATGGAGCAGTTTGTGAAGGAATGTTGCCCATGGGATGGACTCATGCTGGATTCATGGAGAACTATCTCTGGTGGGAAGAACCTCATGTTGGAGCAGGGGAAAGACTCCTCTCCCTGAGCAGAGGCAGAAACAATGTGTGATGAGCTGACTGTAACCCCCATTCCCTGTCTCCCTGCATTACTGGGGAGAGGTGGTAGAGTTGGGAAGGAAGGAGGGGTGGAGGGAAGGTGTTCTTAAGGTCTTATTTTAATTCTCGTTATTCTGCTCTGATTGTGTTAGTAATAAATTCAACTGATTTTTCTAATTCTAGTCTGTTTTGCCCATGATGGTACTTGGTGAGTGATCTCTTCCAGTCATTTTCTCAAATCATGAACCATTTGTTCTATCTTGTCTCCCCTGTCCAGCCACAGAGGGGAGTGATAGAGTGGCTTTGGTGGGTGCCTGGAATCCAGCCCGGGCCAACCCACTAAAATCATGAACCCCATCAGTATTGACAATAAGCCTAGAAACTTACTGCAACCAGTAAAGCCATTCAGCACTCAAACGTGGCATTTCCTCAAGAGAAACCTGACTGACAAATTTATGCCTTTCAAATTTGGAATTTACCAAACTGCTGTTCATCTTCAGCGTGGGAACTTATCCAAGACCTGAAGCAGTTCTCCCAGCAATTTTCTCTGACTTCCTACACCCTCTTCTGTTAGTACATGCTTTCAGGAACAGTGTAGACTGATTTCTCTGTGCTCCCCTGAGCTCAATACGCTTAGTTTAAATCATTCGTCTAAAGGCCAAATTGGTCTCTTGTGTATTACATATCATATTCCATCAGCAGATTTTCAGAGTTAAGTATTCTGTGCTCAGCAAGATCACCATCAAAGGAAGAAAATTTAATAAATTTTAGCATCATCATTTATATTTATCTGCTAAAAAATATTAATTTTACCCCATGCATCCTTGCATCTTTCACAAGGCTATTTTTGCCTGTCACAAGGCAATGACACTATAAGTTGGAACACTGCTGCTGAAGGGTATTTCAGCTACTGATATTTGAACAGAAGGTTCCAAGCCCCAAAAGGAAAGAATGGTTAGCAAGTTTTAGGTGATGTGAAGACAGGCCTCAGGATCCAACCCTTCTGTAATGTATCACTGCTGAAGTCAGCTCTACATCATTAACAGAGAGAAGAGCAATTTCTGCTATATTCAGGAACAAAACCATCTGACTCCAAACACAGCTTTAAAGATGACTTGGCAAGTGGTGTATGGAAGGAAGAAAATTCTCTTTTGTGGTCTCAGGGATAATCACATCACTGCTATTCTTGTAGTGTGAGAAACTGCAAAGGCCACTTTTTCACAATGACTAAGTCATGACTCATTATTCATGTTGCCTCAATAGGCATCTCCATGCTGTTGATGTCAAATGATATATTTATTCATTATCCTGAGGTTTTTAGCTATTCAAAAATTAAGTGAATGCAAATAAAAATGAAGAAAATTTTTGAGGCATGTTTGACAGCAGAATGAATATGAAAAATGAGTTCTTCTTCACTGGGCCATTACTGACTTACAAATTGCTGACCTGAACACCCAATTACTGAAAAGTAACTAAATGGCACATGTTAACTAATTATTATTAGCAACTGCAAATGGTAAAATTATGATCTGTTTGTGAATAGATAGAGAACATTCCTTTAGAATGTATTAGCAATAGGCTTTAAAAACAAAGGGAGCACATGTTCAACAGGGAAAAAAAGCAGGAAAATAATGAGAAAGTAAAGTTCTAACATAACCTAATAAAGGAACTTAAATAGTAATTATTTTTAGCTGAAAGAAAAGCCACAAGTACTTCAACATGAAAATATCAGCTTCCAATTGTTACTAAAGAACCAGTTCTCAGCCTCTGACATCTACCTGAAGTCAGCTGGAGTTACACATTCAATACTTCTATTTTTATTGTTGACCCAAACCCAGAGATTGCTAATCACTTCATAGGCTGTTCATACTCAGACCACTGTGGGTCATTACAGGTGAAAAAAGAAGACAAACACAATTTTCTTTAAGGTACCAGGGTCTGGAGGTTACTCAGAGGTTTTCCTGGTTATAAACAGTCTTTCTCAGGGCCTCCCCCTACTCCTGCCCATGGCTCAGATTTATCACCTATCACCCGAACCAGGGGCCATCAATTTTTCTGTGGGGCAGGTGGGTCAGAGTCTCTGGTGGTAAAGGACTTGGTGAGCAAGATCCTGCCCTGCCCACCCCATGTGCAGCACAGCTTTCATGATTCAGCTCACTAGTCAGTGTAAAATGCAGAAAATCACAGAATGATAGAATAGTTTGGGTTGGAAGGGACTTGTAAAGGTCATCTAGTCCAATCCCCCTGCAATAACCTGTGAATATATTTCTTGTATCTAGTGCAAATCTACCATCCTTTAGTTTGAAACCATTACATATCTGCACGCAGTGGATAAGTTGTCTACAATTCCTGTTAACCTGCTCCTATTGAGCTATTGAACTAACCTGAATTGTCACATCACCAGAGGAGCTACAAGACAAACTCTCCAGAAACAGTTTTCCAATCACAATGTTTTTGAAAATCTTTTTTTATGCTTTAAAATGAGAAAAAAATCTCTCCTGCTTAAACCAAAAGTCATATTACAAAACAGAAAATAAGCGATACACATATGCCCATCTGGAAATGTGCAAAACCCTTCCCAAATTAAAGCCCAGCCCCAATCCCTACACCACCCTGAAACTGAGCTTTTCTTAAAAAAATATATTTTTTTAAAGAAATGAGGCTTTAAAATTATCTGTCAAGACTCTTGTTTTTCTGGCACCAGAAACAAATCAAAGGTATATAATATTTTGAAATAGACATAGCTGTCTACGAGCAGAAGATTTTATTAAATAGCTACATTTGTCTTCAAAGGAATTCTATGCACTAAAATAAATTTAACAGTTCACTAGCAGCATTATGCAGAGAAATGACACTTTTTTTTGTTTGTTTTGAACCACTGTCATAGAACCTCTGTCAGTATAAGGCAGCCTGAAGTAGAACATGTTTCTTCTGATGCCAAAGGCCACCAAGGCTTTTTCCTTCTCCAGCGGTTATTTCTTTGATTCTGTTTTGATAAGAAGTTTCTATATTCAGAAAGTACTTACAGCTTCTGTTCAAAATGTTTTTCAAATAATTTGAATAATTTTGAAAGTCAAAACGGCAGAGATTTTCTGAGTGCTTAAGGCATTTTTAATTACTCTGATGGATATTGGACTCTTCAGACATACATAACAGAGGCTCACAGAGAGATGGATGTGAAATATGAACTCCAAATACTATTAAATCTGTTAAAACTGATTCTTTTTATGAAAACTATATGCTGTATATTCTACCTTCTTAATTTTACATTTCACAGCTTAGCTTAATTTCAAACAGACTGGTACTGGACAATATTTCAGCTAGACAAAATGTTTGAAGCAGCATCAATATTTTCCCTTAATTTTGAATTTCATTTCTGTCAGAATCCAAAGTGCAAAACAAGCCATAGTGTAACCCTGAGCTGAACTGAACTGTTGTAGTGATGATAAAAAAGAATGAAATGGAAACAGTGGTTTCATGGATCTTCACAGGATGCAACCAAATATGAACTAAAATAGACACCATGTAGACTTACAGTTGGATTGCTTTGAGAGCAGTGGGTTATTTGAAGTCAAGCATCTCATGGCCAGGATACTTCCTGGTATCCTGTTTTGAAGCCATCAGAAATAACAAATTAGATCTTCTGAAACTAAGTATTTCAAAATGAGATGCCAAGGTGAGCAGCTCCAGTGCAGGCATGATCTTCAGTGCCATGTTCCAGTGTGGTGCACAAGGTGGCTTCCTGAACCAGGGGAATATCAGGAGAGCTTGCAGAGATGCCAGGAAGCCCCAGCTCATGCAACAGTGGCTGATGGCAGCTGGACAGGGCCTTCAGAAGCAGGGGCAGCCCAGGCCCCCACATGTATAAAAGAAATCCCTGGAGGATGCAGTTTGCACTGTGGCTCTCAGGAAAGGGTGTGCAGATAGGGCACTGCAGAGCTGCAGCTCGACCTGGTTGCTGCAGTGGCATCCACCCAGCAGAAAGCCATGGCCTCTCTGAGCTCTGCAGCTACCACAAGTGCCGTGCTGCCACCGTGATGCCTGGCTGTGTCTGGCTTCCATGCCAGCCCCAAGCAGCAGCGGGGGCACAGCTGTGGGGTGTGCCCAGGGAGAGGAACTCCTCCCATCAGTGACAGAGCTCTGGGAAAGAGGGAGTAGACTGAGGGGTATCAGGGAGTGAAGGCTCAGGTTAAAGGTGTGACAAGAAAGCCTCCTGCCCTGGCATGGCCCTTGGATTATGATCCATTATTAATTTTTCAGGTAGTCACTGGTGAAGTTCCAGCGAGAAGTCTAAGGGGAATCATGAGAGACTGCAGAGTCTTGGGACAACTGGTTAAAGGACCAAGAGCACAAACAGTGTACTCCTCTGTCCTTACAGTTGTAGGGAATGACGACAGAAGAAACAAGAAGAGCCAGCAGATCAATACCTGGCTCCATGTCAGAATCATCAGAATGTGGGGTTTTTTAATCACCAGGCCCACTGGCAACAGACAGCAGGGGGAAAAGGATTTTTTGTGAAGCAATTAGCAGGGTTCATAGAAAGAGAAGTAAACTAGATTTAAAGAGGGAGAGGGATAAAACCAGGCTCACTACAGAAAAACCTGGCGGCATACCAATATTTGAAGGATGGTGTGCTAGGGAGATCCTTCAGGCTTCAGTCTGCAGTCAGTGGAAGTAGGGAACAGAAGCCATGTGGCAGCAGACGGAATAGTTATGGATGTGTTAGAAACCATGGAAGCACCTGAGAAGTCATATGGAAACTAGGTTTACCCCCAGTGAGATGGGTAGGTCTATTCAGGAAGGTTAAGTGGCTGAAGGCAAGGTATGCCAGATCAGAGAGACAGAATAGAAAATTGAGGTGTTTTTGGCTGAACTAGAGTTTTCAACTGGGGCAAAATGTGTGAGAGACACTAGAAGGCAGTGCGAGTGCACCAGAAGTGCGTAATAGAAACCAACTTTTGGACTGGTACACAAAAGCCTCATTAGAGGCACAATTTAGAAAACTATAGAATATTACAGAACACAATGTTAGAACTTGAATAAAAAGCACAGGGTTTTTTTAGCTTCTAATGCTAAGAGGGCATAAATATAAATCATAAAAATAGGTAGAGTAGATATTTTAAAAATGTAAATCTCTTAGAACTGCATGCAAAATTTTTCTACAGACATACATATATTGGGAGGACCATATCTATATATGCAAAGCATGTAATTTTTCTGTTTTCACTTCAGCCATTCTCTGCATGTAGATCATTGAACAGATGTTATTATTTTAAAAGAACCTGAAAACACTAGAATACAGAACTGGCCATTTCGGGTGATGATATGTCATATATGATGAATATGCAATTTAAAATACAACAGCATTGTGGATTAAATTAAATTATTCTATTTTCTATAATTTGAAATTTTTATAGATAGCTCACCTTCAGGCTCAGCCTTAGATTTCAAGACACAAGCAAACTGCAACAGACTTATTTCAAAGCTAGGGGAAATTAGTATCATTACTGTATAATGTATTATTTAATAGCTGTCCAGCAGCCATCCAATAACATTCTGAAGACTGCTGCAGCTATTTTCGTATTTATGAAACTCACCTGGAAGAACAGTTTCTGAGTTATTCTGAATTCATGAAAGGGATTAACACTCTCACAAAAATGTTCTCATTGACCTGCAGATACAAAGTGAGATAAAGGTGTTCATCCCAAACGAGCATCAGTATCACTTTCTAAGAAAAGTAAATTATATTAGTTGACTCTATTATTTCATTTTTATTCATAAGCTGTGTATCCTGACATCCTGTAAAACAGCTTATTTCTGCTCTACTGAATAAGAAAGTTCTGGAGGAACTGAGAACTAAGGTGACCTTCCCTCTTCCTTCTATATTTGTAGCAGCCTGGGAGGTGAGGGCTTGAAAAGCAAGGTAGAACATGTAAAATTACCTGTCCAAATTTCTCTTTTTTTGAATTACCTTCTTTATAGGGAATAAGGTGTATCAACTTTTTTCTTTTTTTTTCTTTCCTCCAAACTTGGTGGCAATGTTTCATACCAGGAAAAATAAGAGTTTTCTACTTGTTTGGATTAGCATTGCAAAGGGAAACACGTACACTTCTTTAAATTAACACTTTTAACTTAAACCAAAAATTTCTGGAATGAATAAATGGTAGTTACAATATAGAACATACCAAATATTTTCTTTTGTCAAGCAGCTGCTTTAAGACTAGGGTTGATGATAAAAATAATTAAATGAATACTGTAATTAAGTTAAAATATTATTAACATAAAAATTTGAAAAATTATGAACAGTTTACCAATAAAAATGCTATTTTCTTTTCCTTCTAACATATTAATCCCTCTTATACACATAGTCAGAGGTCTTAATAATTAATGAGATTGTGGCCCATCATCTGTCACCTATGTATTGACTGAAACCAAGTGTATTGTGCATTCCAGGGTATAGGATTTGGTTGACACTGACCAAAGGTGCTCCTTAAAGTGGAGCTCTGAATTTTTTCAAAACTTTTGACACAATGCTCTGTCTAACGTAAATGCTCTGTTGATAACATAAAAGTGAAACTAGCAAACAATACAGTTTAAAGCTTCATAATTATCTGCCTTGATCTTATTATGTTGTCCTCTAGTAAGTGCTGTATCTGATCTTAAAGAAATCAGAGAAAGTCATTAATCTTTAAATTTCATTGGTAGATCATGTGTCTATCCAGCATAAAGACATAATTATATAAGAGAGAGAGAGAGAGAGAGAAATAAAATGAACATGGCCTGTGAAATGATTAATTTTTTGTCCTGGAGTCAATTACACATAGGATAACTTCAATTCTCTGAAATTACATTTAATGCCATAATGCACTCTAACAAAGGAGCTGGTGGGAGTACTAAAACAGTACTGCATATGAAAAATTGCTACCATGTACTTCACCATTGAAGAGCTTAAACAAAACATAGAATATGCTTTGAATTTATAATTAATATCAGTGCTTAGTGGGTGCTATTTCTTTACTAATCACAAAGTACAAAATAAGGGTAAAAGATTCAAGGTCAAATGTGGCAAATACATAACAGTAGTGAGAAACCTGGATTCCTAGACTCTGGGCAACGCTCAGTGAACTGAATCATAGGAGTCCCATTGCAGAGTAAAAGAATTGGTATTACTTCTCATTTGTGACTGATTACTGAGAACAGATCAAGTAGGTCAAGTAGGTTGAGACAGGCATAGTCTTCTTCATGACACACATGCACCCTCAAAAATATGGTTCTAAAAAGGTAGGCATCAAGTCTGACTATGGCAGACAAGTCCAGAAGTGCTGTTGTGGAAGTATTAATGTCAATAGTAGCATTCTCTATCTAAATATTCACTAGATGTCTCCAGAAGTCTGACAATACTGACCGTGCTGAAGTGCCCTAAAATTAATATAAATAATGATCAGCCCTTACTCCCTCTATAAAACTGTCTCCTGAGCTCTTATTTAACATAACTCATTGAACGAACACAAAGAAAAATAATCTGCTTGAGTCAACTAGGTGGGAGAACTGAAGTGGGGGAGAATAAATGTATCAGAACAATAATGAGAAAAAAATTGAGATTGTTGCAATGCAGTTTTTCAGCGTGCTTGATGTGGGCTTCTAATGCTTGATCTAGGGCAGCTAGAAGGGGTTGAAGAGCAGATAAATAACAAGACAGCTCTGACTGCACTCACTTAGGCATATGTACTTTGGTTGGCTGTTAAGAGTTCCTTTGCCCCAGCATGAAAAGCAGTACAGCTGGTAGGAAAAATGATCCTTTGTGGAATGCTTGATTGACCATCTTAAGCTTTTCCCAGAAATCACCCACTTCAGGAAAATCAACACTTGATGGAAGAAATTTCTTCAGCTTTGCAGATTTTTCTTAGTCCTTGAAAAGCAGGGACTATGTGTGCTACCACTGAGCTGAGGAGTGGAATTTACTTGTCAATGTTCATGATGCTCATGCCTACGTTTTGCTGACCATGACTTTGAATTTGGACACCATTTATATCACCTGTCATGGAGGCTGATATAAAATGAAATGGCAGTGTTTAGAAAAGACAGCTGACACTTGCTGCCAGTATCTGAACTTTGTGAAATGACATTGCAACAATTTGCTGTACATTGAAGAGTGCCTGTGGGAAAAGAGCTATATACTAATCAACTCTATTTATTGGGCAGGTCACAGATATTGCTATGATATGTGATTTGGAAGGCCAAACTCATTCAGTGAGCTACACAGATTCAGAGTACTTTCAAGTAAAGAAAAGAAAAAACAAGAGATTTCACCATGGCAGAGCTTTTTTGAAAGAAAAAGTAAAGTATAAATCCAGGAGAGATTAATGGATTATAAATACAGAATTTGCCATTCCTAATTAGAAGACTTTGTTTTCAAGCTCATTCCATATGGCCACCTTTTAAGTGATACACAGTGAGGCAGCGATATTATCATGAGGTATAACGTTGTAGCAGACACAATGCATACCTATCTTTGGGCAAGCATGCATGGTTTTTGTTCACCATGGGAGGTGAGCACATGATGTATACCTGTTTTATGACTTCTCTTTCTTTTATAACTCATGTGTGCAGGCTTGTACATTCTGATTTGTTAGCCATATCTGATTTTGCAGTTTTGTATTTCTTTTTCCAGTACTGAAAACTCACATTAGTAGTATTTGTATAAACAGAGAAGCAGATACCAGTATATGTACTGTAAGCAATGAATATTTAAGCTTCTATAAATTATCCCATTGTTTTAATTGCTCTTGTTGAAAGATAAAACACATGAAATGCAACCTCTCTTTGAACTAAAAGATGTTTTCTTCAAGGGACTCCAAAGCACCCAAGATTCATATCCACTTCTGCTGCTTTATCTCCTAGTTTGTTGTCATTTATTTCTCCACTAGAAATACTTCATCCCTTGCCACATACTACTAATCAGTGAGATTCTGCCGATTCCATATTGCTCCTGAATGCACTTCAGTCAAGTATCACCTCTCTAGAGCTATTACACCTTTTCCTTAAGAAGCTAATGGAGTTTATCAGGGAAGTTTTGAGAAAAGTTCCAGGAAAGTTCCACTGTACTAAAAAGCTAGCAACCAAATAAGCGTGAGTGCCACTGACTGAAAATCACTATAGGAAAATAATAAGTGAATTGTCATCTACTGTCATGTAAATGGAGTAGAGACATGAAGGGCAAAGAGGAACCATTTGACTGCTGACCCAGGCAAAGATTGGGAAAAATAATAGTGAAGAGTTTAATTACAAGTTTTCAGGAACTTTGGTTACTTAAAGCTCTGGTTTTCTTGTCTCTTGAGAAGTGATTATAAATATTTAAGTTATATTGTGAAATTTCTTTTCTTTGCCTAAATACCAGTAAAATGCCCAATAAGAGCTTCTTTGCCTTAATGATTTATCTGGTTTAGTACCAACATTAGACCAATACAAACTATAATGTTAAGGAACCAGAAAGTGTTTGGATTTGTAACAAAACTGTGCTGATAACAAAGGGATGTTTTAAGTATTGCTGAGCAGTGCTCACCCAGTGTCAAGGTCTTTCCTCCTTCTCACACTGCTCACCCCAAATAAACATAAAACAGGGGAAGAAGGAGAAATGGGCGATGTTTGGAGTCATTAAATTTGTCTTCCTGAGTAACCATAATTTATGATGAAACCCTGCTTTCCTGGAAATGGCTAAACGTCATCATGCTGATAAGAAATAGTAAAATAATAATAATTTATTTTACTTTTGCTTTACCTATTAAACTGCCTTTATGTCAAACCATGTGTTATCACACTTTTACCCTTCTGATTCTCTTCCCATCCCAGCTGGGGAAAATGAGTGAGCACCCATATGGTGCTTAGCTACTTACCAGGGTTAACTCACAAGAAATAAGCTCCATATATTATTCCTTTCCAGAAGTGTGGATTTTTTAGCTCATTTCTGAGTAACAAAAATTAAATTTGTCAAAATTATTGAGTTGATGATTTATGAATTACTTGTTGAGAGACCATCATCACACAGTTGTGGGCAAAATACTGTCATTCTCTGTGTATTTTTAAAATGTTTAATTAATTTTTAATGTCTGGTGATAAATTGCTTTTGCTTTGGTGTTTTACAAATGAAATAAAAGTACATTAGTACATTTCATTTAACAGCGTGGCTCTTCTGATGAGACGCAATTAACCAATTATTGTTTAATAATGAACTGGTGCTGTTCTTTTAAAATAATAGCTCTAGTTTACTAAAAAGCTAAAATTCAGAAAATCAATTTCAAGTTGTCAAAAAAAATGCAAACAAGTCAGAATTTGAAAACTTGTCATCCTGTCTTCCAAGTGAATGGCTACCATTAGTGTTAAAATCATAGTTAATTGGACAAAAAAGATCTTTCTAGTCTTTTCATTGGCTTAAAAGGGCAAACTGATATTTAAAATAAAACTTTTTTTTTGAGATATCACTGTTAATTACATTTTTAGTAAGCATTTTTTAAGGATTACCTATTGTAAATAAGGAGTTCTCACTATGCTAGGTAGACTATTTCTGCTTGCTTTTTGTCAGAGCCTTTGGTAAACTCCACAAAAATGTTGCTCCCGCTGGCAGAGACAGTTACATTTAAAAGACTGCCCACATTGCCTGTAAATTGGCAGATAGGCTGATTTCCTCACTACCCTAATTAGTTTTGTGTAATTTGGCATATTGCTTCCTGAAATAATGTTTTAATTTAATTAAGATTTTTTTTCAAGATATCGTTTAAATGAATTAATTATGGACTTTATCTCCAAAGCCCAGAAATTATTATCACTGAGAATAATGCTGGCACCTTATTCGAGAGTATAATTTTATTTTCCCTGTAAACTGACTGTGCTTCTAACCTGTGCATAGCTAAATGATCAGGTGAAAAACATCCCCTGATTTCTCACCTTCCTGGTAATCCCCTCTAGGCAAGGTTTGCAGTCCAACAGCTTGTGGAAATGGGGTATAGTCTTCCCTGTCTTATTAGTATATCTATGTACACTAATGATATATCTGCTAAAATGAGAGAATAAATGATTATTTGATATTACTGATAAAATCCTCCTTGCAGGGGAAAAAGAGTAATAAATTAGTATTACTAATCTACAATAATGTGTTATTAACTGGGCTAGATTGTGCATTTTTGTTGTTGTTTTGTTCATTTCTTTGTTTCCCAGTAGACCCATTAAGTGTCTTGCACTTATATACCCCATAATGCACTTATGTGACACAATAATATTTCATAACTTGGATGTATCACCTGTCAATCATAAATATTTTCTGCCTATTAAAGAGAAACTCACTGGCCAAATGAAGAATGATATCTTGTTGAATTCACCAGACAATATGCCTTCAGTAACTGCTACCTGTTGTTCAAAAAAAACTTCACTGATATATCGAGGTCAAATTCATCAGATTGGATGAAGAACTGGAGAAGCGTTAATAGTTTTAAAGATTAATATAAGAGATGTAAAGTCTCTCTTACTTAGATATTTGCTCTCAGGTGAAATTTGAATGTACCTGCCTGTATACAAAGACTGTATTCCAGATGGAAAACTCAGTGGATTCAATTGAGGGAAAATTACTTTTGACAAACTTTGAACTATGATAAGGAATTGAAGAAGAATTCTTTTCAGAAGTTCAAACTGTTTGTTCTTTAGCCAGGGAACGGAAGAGGTTAAGTCTCTTGAGCAAAATACCTACTTCAGCAAATTAAGGAAGATATACTCTATTTCAGCAAAAGAATTTTGGGGTTAATTGATTATTGCAGGATCTTTGGGTTCAAGACATTATATGAAAAGAGGAAACATTATAGGTGCTACTTATAACACTGATTGTAGATTCCATTTGTAAAGCAGAAAGCTGTCTTATATGAGTAATGTCAGGAGGTGCAGAGACTGTGTCACTGGAGGAGACTTAAGATGAGTTTCAACAAGTGTAGGTAAACGGAACGCTTGTGGCATCTGTTAGCTCTGAATTTCAGTACCTACACTGGTGACACTGAAGTGTTTATAACAGAAGTGAATGACAGCAGTGGATGTCCCTGGAGATGCAGATGAAAATCAGGGCACCATTTTCATTTGTGATTATCCTGTTTGCTTTGATCAGAACTGTCACAGAAGGCCCAATTTTAGCTTTACAGTGTGCAATACTGTTCCATTTTACAGTGCCATGTTCAATTGCAGTAAATACTTGGTCTAATAATGTTAAAATTATGAGAATTTATTAATCTAAATGGTGAAATAATCTCTGAGTTAGACAAGAAGTTTGTCCGCATTGTGACTATGCTGATTGGAGAACTTGGATTCATCTTTAAAATTATTGTATAAGTCTTTATTCAAAGCATAGTGTGAGTTGCATTTTTCAGTAATTTTCAGCCAATACTCTGAAAGGTATGATTTGCATTTAGCTGTCTTCTGAATATATTTCTAAATATTCACTATAAACTTATTTTTAGAAAGGATATTACTGCAGATGAAGTTTGGTCTCTGAGCCGATGATTTAGATTAAAAAAAATATGAAGATTAATAAATAGGAAAATGACTATTTTTATGGACATAACATAACTATATAACCATTAAGAGATTTTTAGGTTCTACCTTGATAGTAGGATATAATCCACTCATAGCTAAAATTAATTAGTATATTTTTGTTGGAACTAATTTATAGCTATAAATAATGAACTAGTTTCTGGAAAACTGCTGACACCAAAAGCATCTAATTAAGTACAGAGGAGCAAAACTGATTCAGAATCTGTAGCTGTTACATTAGTGCAATGAAGATAGTGTGGCAGGAGAATAAAACCAGAGAAAAGATACTTTAATCAAGCAGAAAATTGAAAAGCACCCTTTACACACTGAATCACGCTGCCAGTTCATCCTTGGCTACATGCTGTGCTGAATGTTCACTTACAGATTTTTTTTCGTACTGCACTTTCAGCTAAAGATGGCTTTCCTAGGAGTAGTGAAGCACAGTCATTGCAAAAATACACCAAGTTATAAATCCCTTTCCTGTTTCTACCAAATTTATGTCATTAAACTTACTTTCCTGATAAATAAAAATGATGATCGTCACACAAATCTCTGCTGAAAGTATATCTAGTATCTAGCTGTGATAAAAATGAACAACAAAAAAACCTCAAAGACCACTGACTGCCACTGAAGCTGTCTTCCCTAAGCCAAAATTTCCAGCACAAAGCACAGAAAGATTGCTGTATGACAAGTACTAACCAGAGGGCAGAAACCTCCTGAATGTTCTTCCTCATACCTCATTGACCCTAATGTCCTGGGCATGATTATGACTTCCCTCCACTACCCTCACTATTGGATGCATGAGGATCTGCAAGTTCATGGATCATCCCCCAGCAGCTTATTCCTTGTCTCTGTTCAATCAATTTTCTGAAAGGTCCCCGTAGAGAATTTTTTTTAGTCTGTAGTAGGTTCAGAGATGTCACAGTGAGACCATCCTGAAGGGTGAGGCTGGGACAGCAGCCCTGTGCCTGCACAGAGCTCCATTGTGACCCGCACAAGAGAAGGTGTTTGTACATTTGAAGTCCCTTGGACCTGACTGAGAATCCAGAAGGATTTAGAGGTTTATTTTCATTAAACCCTGTGGGTTTAATCACTGAAAAACAAGCTGAAATCTTTCAGCATAGTACCGAGTAGCTACTTCTCTTAACAGCGAGCAGTAGCCAAATTGTCCTCAGGAAAAATTTACTGTTGAAACTCTAGTATTGGGTTTATCCTTTTTATCACACAAATCTGCCCACATATTTGAATAAATTGATTTTCCTGCTCCTGGCTGGCTTTGCTAAAGATTCATGCTAGTTGCTTGTCAGTGAAAATAATTGTTTTAAATTAACAATTTTTTTTTTAAAACAAAAAAATTGGTGTTTTTTTAAAACCTGTAAATAGGTTAAATTATTCTGAAGAAAAGATACATCTGCTATAGATCGGTTGATTCTACCTCATTTTTACTCACTCATTTAAAGAGATCCTATCAAAGTATGCAACTAAATTTCTGTGGTTACCTGACCTGCAAGAAGGCATTCATACACTTTCATATTAACTCATACTTGCATTTCAGGGAATATTATGTGAAGATCTCCATGAGAAACTAATTATTTCAGAACACATATGTAATGAGAAAAATGGCTAGAGCTTTTCTTGAGTACATGCGGATTTTTATAACTAAACCTAATGGAAACAGTTTCTTTCAATCCTGGTTTTGTTTCATAATTCCTTAATGAAAAGATATGTGATTAATTTTATATGTTTTCAAAGATACTTAATCACTTTTTCTTGCTTTACTTTGAAATGTGACAGTTTTTTGATAGTTTTCTAGGGGATTTGAAAACTGCTTTGATGTTTTGTACGCACTGCTCATCATATAAGTTTTTTTCACAGATACATATTTTTTAAAATGTGTAAATCTAAATTTAGATTTTTAATCTCCACATAAACACTTAAATATTTATTCAGAGATTCAGTATTAAGATCTGCTTCCTGAAAAGCTTAATGTACAGCTTATCTGTGCTTTGCCTGCTTCATCTAATTCACTCTCTCATTCAAGGATGTCCAAAGTCCTGCAAGTCCTTTTCTGAGGGTAAAAAAAAGATGTCTTTATTGCTGAAAATATAAAAATTTAACCATTTGTTATATGGTTATATATAACGTTTTATAGTTCTGGCTAAACTTCTTAGATGTACAAAACCAGTAATCCTCTCATTTAGCATGAAATAGGTTTTTTTGAGTTATATCTGAGAAAAACAGTCAAGCAAAGGATGTACATGCGGAGCAATTGTCAGTCTCCAACTTTATACTCTCTGTTTCTAGAAAGGTCTGATTGTTTGGGGAATGGCACTTGAAATGTATAAAGCTGTTTTATTTGGTATATAGTTGTTGGTACATTTTTAATATGTACCAGATTGTTATTTCCTCCATTATCACAGGTGTTCTCTTAATTTCTAGTGCCACTAAAAAATTCTCGTAAGAATGAGCACAGAGATAATTAGCTGGTTTTGGGCCTATATGCTGTATCAAACAAACCAAATTGTAGATGATAAGAAAAGACCAGGTTTTATATCATCAGTATTTTAGGACCTGAAAACAAAATCTGAGTGTGTAGATACCTTTATAAGTTTCACAGATAATATTTTTCTTCTGACTGTTTTATTGTTTGATGTATGTATTTCAAACTTCATGTTTATTTTGAACTTCATATGACACAAAGACTTTAAACATACTTTGAACACATTATCAAGACACAATGGGCACAGACGGAAACTCAAAATGTTCAATTTGAACAGCAGGAAATAGTGACACAGGTTGCCCAGGAAAGTTGTAGAGTCTCCATTCTTGGAGATATTCAAAAGACGTCTGGACACGGCTCTGGGCAATCTGCTTTAGTTCGCCCTGCTTGAGTGATCTCCAAAGGTCCCTTCCAACCCCAACTGTTCTGTGATTCTGTTACAGAAAATGTAATAAATTCGTATGTAACATTGTCAGATTGGCTTTATGAAAATTTTCAATCACCTCAAGTTAAAAGTCAGAAATGTATTAATTCTAATTAGAAAGTAGACTGAATTTTATCCATTGTGAATACTAATAGCACAGTGAATTCTTGTTAAGATATATGTCCGAGAAACAGTTCATACAATCAAAGTATCTGTTTGTAAAAGTAGTGGTGCTTTTGTCTACCCTAACAGTGCAACTATGGACATATACCGCTGTAGTGATAGTCTAAGTTAAAAAAAAAACAACTCTATTTCTCCATTAGTGTCCATTAAAAATAAGCCATATTTTTGGTTGTCTTCAATTATCTTTCATGACAATCTACCTTACATTTTGTGTTGTATCTTATTGCTGCTATATTGTGTAGTTCTATATGTTAATGATCACATAGGTGAAAATCAAGGGAGAAGTATTTTGCTTAAGAGCTCATATTAAAGCTTTAGAAGAACAGAACTAGATCGATGCTGCAGCCCAGCAGCCAGTGAGACTCTCCTTGCAGAGTTAAAAGGAACCTCCTTGACCTCCTTTGATTACTGGAATTGAAGCAAACCTCATGGCCTTTTCATCTCTGCGACTCATGGGATTTTGTTCAGGGAGTTTAACTTTTTAAATTGATTTTCAGAGGAAAGAATCTTGAATCATGCTCATAGGAATGTGAAACTGAACCAAAACATAGTACAATAAACAAACAAGCAGGCAAGCAAACAAAACCCACCAAAACCTGCAAACCCTCAAACTTCTGAAAAACTGCAGAGGTGAAAACAAAAAGGAAGCAGAGAAATGTTGAATATAAACTTGACATCTTTCTGTAATGTGACAGGCCATCATGGACAAACTGAGGTGATTGAATACCCAATTTCTGCTTCAGAATACCTTTAAACTAATAAATGACAAAGACAGCAGCTTTTCCACAGTAACGAATTTTCAGATGAAAGTCATTGGAATAAAAGTATATCAAAACAAAAGAAAATTAATAATAAAAAATACTTCCTTTTAGGTACCAAAAGGCAAAACAAGCAGACGACGAGTTGAGAATTTGATCTTTCAATTTTATTGTAATTGTTTGTGTACATGGGGGAACAAGATCTTATACCATTGCATTGTGATTTATGGAGTGTGTCCTGTCCTTCCCTTTGATCTTTTGTGTACAAGGCCAAATAGTGAATCAAAAGGGTGTCACAATTTTCAGAAAACCAACCAACAAAGAGAAAATTATGGCCTCTCCTGAAAGAAAAATGATTCAGGCTGAAAAGCCAAGCTGATAGCTAAGGTATGGGCCATTCAGTTGTTCAGAGGCCATGCCCAGACCAAAAAGGCTTTGCAAGTTCAGAATAAAACCCCTTATACAAGTAGAGCTATTTTCCTTTGAGATTTCTTTGCTGACTTCAGATAAACTTCCTACGATCATAAATTTGTGTGTCTGGCTTTCCCAAGTTTGGACTAGGTAAGCAAAGAGTCATAAGACTGTAATGCCACACATAATGCCTCATATTTGATTTTCCACTCGTGCTTGAAGATGATTATTTCGCCCTTAGTTTTCTGTTATGACATCCTGTCAGTGTTTACAGGTTTATTAGAGAGTGTTCTATTTCTGTCTCACATTCTGTTTTTCAAGTCCTCATAGAAAAACCTTTCTGGAATAACTCTGATTACTGGAATGTATCTCTTTCCTCTGCCCTCTACTTCAGACAGGTCTTAATATTGTCGTGGGCAGGTGTCTTTGAATAGCTTCTGGAGCTCTATTTACATGGAGAATTGGAAATGATCATAGTTTTAGGGCTCACCAACATATTGATCATCCCTGTCTCTGTGCTCTGTATCTGTGTGTCTGCAGCTTTCATCTTGGGATGAAATTCTGTTAACATTTCATGTTACAAACTTTCAGGTGTCCTCTCCACAATATGTCAAAAGGTCCTAGTAAATTAAATACAATGGTAACAGCATAGTTGGACATAATTTCTGTAGACATAATATAAAATGTTTCCAGGGTGATCTAGGTCCTCTTTAAAATGTGCTATTCAAGCATGTAGAAAGAAATTGGTTTCTACCTCAGACAGTTAAGAAATAAATGGAAATAAGTAAATTTGTACCTTATAACTGTCAAGATTTTCAATGCTTTTCTAACACAAAATAAACATCATGTAGAAGTAAAGCTAGATATAGCCACAGAACAAGAGAGTCACTAACCACAATTAGAACTAGGGTATTTCACAGCTATTGTGGTTTTCAAGAGCAGTTCTGACAGTTACCTTGTTGAGAAAGGCTCCTAATTCATGGTTGTGAGACTTGATCTTCCCTTGAAAATTCACTGTTCTTGAATACTAATACCTGCAGTTGAAAGCTTGTAATTACAATGGCCTTTTCCTATTTTATAGTTCTTTAAGTGGTTAGTCTATATAAGTAATCAATCAGAACTTCAAGTCACTATTCATATGGACAATTAAGACATGAAGAAAATGAAAGGAAGTGAAATTTAAATCAGTCCAATAAATATATTTTAAGTGTATTTAAATTCTACTAGAAGTCTCTGAGGGTGAATTTTTATGCTTCAATTAATTCACCCACTTCCATATAATCCAGAGCAAATTTTTGCATATAAAGTGGATAACTGTTGGTGGGAATGGATATGCAAGCATATGTTCCCTTCCATATATAGATATCCAATTTTCTTTACAAAATGTATACTATGTACACACACACACACAAAAAAGCTATGTCAGTTTGTATGCCTTCCTTTTTAGTACTGTAAAGCTTAATACCTTCTGACATGGATCTCTATGAATGTCAAATCAATAAAACTATTTATTAAAAAATAGGCTTTTAAATACATGAATTACAGAGTTTAAAGTGTGCACCAAAGTGCATTGTCAAATAGACATAGTTCTGTTCACTGGAAGGTTACAAATGATGTTATGCAAAACTGAGGGATTGCCTCTGTGTGACCTGAGACACTATAAAGACTTAGTCAAATTTATAGTAAACTTAGACAATTTTACTTTTGTTGTCAATTGAAATAGGCAACTCTCAGATTTTGTCTCACCTTAATGTAGACTATAGAATAAATCAATAGACTCATTCTTTTGAAGTTCTTCTGTTACTTCATCAGATAGAAAGGAAGGCTGAGCATGTCTGCTCAGATGTTGATGGTTATGATGCCGTGATGATGGGCACTTTAGGACGCTATGGTGGAAATGCAGGGTGATTAAGGCAAGTGACAATGTGCCCCAGAGCAAGTATTTACTCAATATGCATGTTTTGATTATTTTAAGTTAATAAATCAAGCAATATGCCTGTGCTCTCCATTTGTTTGTCTGACATCATATAGCGTATCATCACTTCTGCCATTTATTTATTTCCCTGTCATCAGAAGAATTCCTCTTTGTGTATATTTCTTTGGAAAAACCATTCTGTTCAACAAACATAAAACAGATGCTTTTAAATAGCCGTATTTATTGCCTGATAAAAAATCATCTCCAATGAGTTAACGCAGTGGTAGCTTAATCCTTCTTGCTTCTTTCTTTGATAGGTTGATGGTGGACTTGTAGCTGACACTCACCACAATGGCAAGCATCAGCTTCCTATTCTTTCCTGGTATTCCTTTTTATACTCTTTCGTCACATGCATAGCAGGTGCTCCTTATTACATTTCTGTTGGTTAGCAAACCATCACAGGTGCCTTCTCCAATCAGTCATGCATGTCCACACTCTGTGGTCCTTTCTTTAACAAAGTTGTTTATTTCTTTTGTTTAGGGGCACAGCTGTAATTTATTTAGGTTTAGGTTGCTCTCAGCTTTTTCTTGTCTTACCATATTAGGTAGTAGGCTATTTCTTTCAGCAAGTGTCTTTCAGCAACGTCTCTGTTGCTGTTGTCACTGAGAGGGGTCCTTAGTCCTCATTCCATCACTGAGCTTGATAATTGTCTACAGCGTGTATTCAGTCCACCTCTTAAGGACGTCCTTCCTTCCAAGAACACAGAACAACGTGTTCTTTCAGATGTATAATGTAGGTAGATTTTATATTCTGATCATTTTTATAATTCTGGATTAATAGTTTGGCCCAATACTCACAGGAGCCCCTTGACACTAAAGCAATGCACATACTGTATTCTATGTATTAGCTTCTTACCTTTGTGGTTTTATTGACTAGGGAGAGATAAATGAGGCTTCCTAACTGATTCTTTTGCTTTGAAATGCAACTAACATTCAATGCTCACTTTATAGCTTCTACTTTTGACAGATATCAGCCCTGGCCCACCTTCTTCCCAATGCTGAATGATTCTCACCCTGGTCAACCTCTTGCTGGTGGGGTTTAAAGTTGAGGCTGAGTGATCTTCACACTTCCAACACACATACTTCAGTTGGACTGCAGAGATATTAACTGATATTTTTACATCTTGACTCAGAAATCCTACCTTCTTCTATAAACTCTGTATAACCTTTGAATTTGTTACAGGTTCAGAGATGAGGCTGACCACTTCTGAAAACCTCCATTTCAGTGTGAAAGTCATTGAAAATAGTAAGATCACTCAGGGCCAGCTCTTCTAATAGGATCAGAGTGTAGCTTCAGGAAAGAAGAGGTGTGTAGCTTTTCCTTTGGATTAAGAGAGAAAAATGCAATGAGAAAGATCTCTTTTAAAGAATATGGGAGTCAGTGGTTTGCTTGGGTTTTAGTGTTTTTTTTCTGTTTTTCTGTGCTGCAAAATGACAAAGATCCAATGCAGAGGGAGTTCTCTCAGTGGAAAGCTTGATGAATCAACACTTTTAGGATGTTTAAATATAATGGCAGAATCTCAACAGGAGCAGAATATGTGATGCTTTTCAAAGATCTGTTTGAGGCAAAATGTACTCATGGCTTTTAAAATTATCATTTGAGCAATAAAAATATGTGGTTTTATTCACTCATATTTGGAATTCCTATTAACTAAAACTGGAGCTTTTAAAGAAGGAGAATAAAATGCCCAATTCTTTTGAATTTCATTTGGATTTATTCACTTGACCTCCTTTGGAGTCAGATATTTTTTAAATCACAAACCTTTTAAAAAAGCAACAAACTTTGGCGTCCTTATGAACACTTCTGTTTCTGAGTATTTTTAGTAATGTGGGAGAGGAAGGAAGTGAGGAGAGAATAAGGATGGAGAAAATGTTGTGGGAGTAAAAGGCAAAGGAGTAAGTACATAGGATCACCTTTTGCACAATAGATATTTATCTGTGTGAAATATTATTCTACTAAAAAATGAGCAACCAACAATGATCTAGCATTAGAAGTAACCCTGGTAACATAAAATTGTATGTGTGGGAATCACAGTGAGCAGTTTCTCCTTTTTTCATATAAAATAGAATTTAAACTTCAGGGACTTAAAAGCAAATTGAACTTTAACTATGAAAAAGATTGAATCATACTAAAATTAACAGCCTTAATATTTCTTTAAAAATGGGATAGAATAAAAAAATTCTATTAAGATCCTTACGTAATTAATTTTTTTAAAGTTTCAGGTAAATCATAGAATCATAGAATGGTTTGGGTTGGAAGAAACCTTGAAGATCCTCTAGTTCCAAACCCCTTGCCATGGGCAGGGCACCAGGTTACTCAGAGCCCCATCCAATCTGGCCTTAAACACTTCTAGGGATAGGGAGTCCACAGGCTCTCTGGGCAACCTGTTCCTGTGTCTCACCACCCTCACAGTAAAGAGTTTCTTCCCAATATCTACTATAAACCTATCCACCTTCTGCTTAAGGCCATTCCCCTTTTTTCTATCACTATACACCCCTGTGAATAGTCCCTCTCCAGCCTTTTAAGCCCTCTTCAGGTATGGGGAGACTGTTCTGAGGTCTCTTCAGTGTATTCTCTTTTCCAGGCTGAACAGCCCTAACTGTCTCAGCCTGTCTCAATGAGAGAGGTATTCCAGCTCTGTGGTCAACTCAGTGACCTTCCTTTGGACTCATTCTGACAGGTCCATGTCCTTCTTGTCTTGGGGACCCCAGAGCTGGACACAGTACTCCAGATGGGGTCTTACAAGAGCAGAGCAGAGGGGCAGAATCACCTCCCTTGACCTGCTGGTCACTCCTCTTTTGGGCAGTCCAGGATGCAATTGCCCTTCTGGACTGCAGGTGCACATTGCTGGGTCATTTCAAACCTTTTGTCAAAAACACCCCCAAGTTTTTCTTCCCAGGGCTAGTCTTGATCCATTCTTGTCTCAGCCTGTACTCGTGCTTGGGATTGCCCTGACCCAGGGGCAGGACCTTGCACTTGTCTTGATGAACTTCATGAGGTTTGCACAGGCCCACCCCTCCGTCCTGCAAAGGTCCCTCTGGATGTCATTCCTTTATAACAGCTTGTCAATTACACCACACAGCTTGGTGCTGTCAGCAACCTTGCTGAGGTTCTCTTGATCTCAATGTCAGTGTCACTGCCAAAGATGTTAAAAAATGCCAGTCCCAGTACAGAATCGTGAGGAAAGCCACTCATCACTGTTTGCACTTGAGCTGAAAATCTAAAAATCTGGAGATATAAAAATGATGAATTCCTGAAACTGTTGAAGAGAATTATATAGACACCAATCCCTTTTGATGTGGGATGCAGAAGGATTTATGCCCATAGTTTTCTATATGAACTTATTTTCAATATTTCTGGTGCTTCATCATCTTAGGAGGTTTTCTACTAAAACTTCTGCTCCTTAAATCTGAAAATAGTTAGAAAATGTAATTTTAAAATGTTATTTCATTCACTATGAAACACCATGTGGAGGACTTAGATGTTAGTTGAAAACATTCACTCAGCTTTCTTCCTTATGTCATGTAAATGAAAATCAATATTTACCCAATCACTCAAAGTTTCAGTGCAATCTTTAACCCTTACACTTTGTCTTTCTCTCTCCCGGCTTTTGGCTTTGGAGATAAAGGAAAAACAAATTAGACAAAAATTATTTAGCTCTTTAAATAAATCTTAGTTTTGAAAAGTTAAATGTAAGAGTGGAAATATCATGGAGGATAAAGAGAAGAAGTGAAGATAAGGAGGATTGCAAATGTTCTCACTATAATATTACTCTGTTTTCTTAAAAATTTTCTCCTGGAAGTTTAGTTCTAGCATGTTAGTTTTCAGAGAGAAGAAAAAGGTTATGGCAGAACATCATAGGTGATAAAAGAACTGCATTCATTTATTGTGAGGTATGTTTGTGTTGTACGTCTAGTCTCATAAAAGGCTGATTGACATTTCTGATAAGAAATGTCATAGTTTTCTCCATGCTGGACTCATACAGACACACACATATACCACCATAACCATGTTCCTCTATAACAAAATAACATTTGGTAAGAAATAGTAAGAAGGACTCTTGAGAAAATGAACCAGAATTTCTAGAATAATTGAACAATTTCTAGAGAAAAGGAACAATTTCATTTCTAGAGAAAATGATCAAGAAAAATCTCTAAAGATGTATTCTTTCTGATGCATCTTGGGTAAGACATGCAGGAGAAAGGGGACTATGGTGTATGGCGAAAAAATACTGCATATTATCAAGGCAGAATTTTGATAAATGAGTAAAAGCCACATGAACAACTTTATTCCTTACGAGATTCACAGAAATCTGTTTCAGTAATTGCCCATTGTCTTCAAAAGCTTCACAAGAAATATCTAAAGATCATTTTTAAAAGCATTTGAGATTGTTTTGGAAGGCTGTCAGTACTAGTGCATGCTGAAACTCAGCCTTTTATTGTTCCAGCAGCCAGACAGTTCTGCAACACAGATGTCATGGCAAAGAGAGAAACATATGAATGTAAGGAAACTGGCTTAGATTCTGCAGAGGCAAAGAGGAAAGGAACAGTAGACAGAAAATACTCAAGTTAACAATGCCTTCATGAGGTGTTAACAAAGTGGAGAGCAGCTTGCTGAGATATTTATGTCTTTAGGAGAACTGACTTGAACCTGAAACATAAAGCAAAAGGACTACATCTGTGAACTTATTAGAGAGAAGAAAGGATATATGACAATATAGTAGAGAGATAAGGCAAAAGATGGGATCAAATGAAAGGATACAATTACAGTATCCAATTGCATGTTCCTTTGGAATCAAAGACTGCAGATTTCATTGTTCCCAAATGCACACACTTCAGCTCCTATCTGCTGTAAAGTTGTATGTGAAAGCAGAAGGTGTCTTAGATCTTAATCAGTATTAGCAGCAGTGTGACAGGCTATTTTTTTGCTTGACACTTCCACTAATTCCTAGGCTTGATAATAGCTTTCTTCCTCTATGGCACATAATACTTTTTAAATGATTGACACTAAATTTTATTATACTATTAGTGGACTCAAAATTAATTTTAATCAAATGCTGTAGATATGTTTAGTTGTGTTTGCAATATGTTGCTACAGTTACATACAAAGCTGGTAATTTATAATTTACCGCATATGTCAATTAAGATATTAATATTCAGTATCTTTATAGAAAATATATAAATAAATGTAAGATCTGAAACAATGCTTCTTACAAATGTTAACTTAAGTGTTAAAGGATGCAAAAGAAAAAAATTCCCATCTTTGATAGGAAGTGGTCTACAAGTCAAAAAATTATTTGCTTCAGAGAGTAAAATAATGGCTATTTAAATGTCTTCTGAATCCAGTGGGCCAGATTTTTGATTTTGGTTAAGTGACTTTAGTTCTGGGTTAGTCAGCAACAGAAGTCAGTTTCTTTATTATTTATTTTGTTTGGAATCAGCAGGGATATGGACCAACATTTCATTAGACTGTTCCAGTGCTGGAGATCAGAATAACAATTCCCATGTGGCTTATTTTGGCTAAATCTACTGGATAAATTCAGCAGAGAACTCCACAAGTTATTTTCTTATGTTATCTTCATACATCAGTTATCCTTACAAGAACTCTGTAGGGAAGGTGATTATGGTCGTCTTCATGAGTAGCTTCTTTCTTTTTGTTCTCTTATTTGATATAGATCTGTGATTAGGGCATTCAAAAATCTTCAGTGATTTCTTCCATTTAGGTTGTCTGCCTCTGTTCTACAAGAGGTAGATTAATAAGACAGGGAGCTGCAAAAAAAAAAGATAATTCATTTCCTTCCTGTTCATTGAAATTACTGGTGAATGTGGGAGAAGAAGTGCTCTGGCTGGTGTAAAATCATCTAAACAGATGGGAACTAGTCCTACAGCCTTTGTCTATGCTACAGCAGGCTCTGTTTTACCAAAAGTGGTGAGACTTGCAGGAACATAACATTTTTTGAAAGCTGTGTTCCTTTGTTGAGAGACATGAAGGCTGGCAAAATTTTTAAAGCAATTAAGAGGACTATACAGATGAAAAGCTGGAACTTGTTTACTTAAACTTCTTGTCCCTGAGAAATGAGCTGAAAACCAGCTACCCACCACTCCTTTTAGGTTTAGAGATTACAGATATCAATCAAATACTTCTATCTCTCAATTATTTGCTGTTTCAAGGCCTTTTAAAAATTTTCCAAAAATTGTCACGTGGAAGTAGAATTTTGCATAATATGAAAAATCAGTCAGGATTTTGGCTGTCTGATTAAATTTTCAGGGACAACCTTGACTTACTCTACTTACTCTTACCCTACTGTATTTGGTAGAGTACTTTGACAGTACCAGCTGTAAATACTGACGATACTTCAGTGAAAGTGACATTGAAATAAATGGCAAATGGAAATTCTAAATTATATTACATTATTTTACATTGGTCTGAAATCTAAATTCTATGATTTATCTATCTACATTCCAAAAATATTTGCTGTAATAGTTATGGCCTTATATCTATTCAGAGGAGTACAAGTTCTCTTAAATCTTGCTATAATGGTATAATAATGTCTCTAAAAAAAGCATATCTAATTTCTGTATTTTTTATCAGTGTAAATTTACATCCTAATGTAAATTCTCAGCAGAGAACTCAGAACTCACAGACCTTTGAGACTTACTATAGAATTTGTGGAAGGAGTATTTCAAAATATTTTTCAACTAAGGCAAGAAAAAATAGCATTTAACTACTAGTCTGGGCTGGTGTACCCTGTGTATAAAAAGTGTCAGCATTTAAGAATAATAAGAATAATAAGAATAAGAATAATATATATTCATTATATATGACCTGAAGATACTCTTTCTTTGAAGACAGAAATACTGTCTCATCTCACACCATCTTACAGGATTAACTGCAAACCCTGATTTCTCTGAGATGTGAGGAGTAAATTTGGCCAGAAAAGAGAAAAATTACTCTCAAATTAGTCACCTCTTTCTGGCCAATGACTTTGGAATTTCTTGACTAAGTAGTGTCTGATGAGCATCTGACTTTATAACAGCAATACTTTTTCAATTGCACCATAATGTTTTTTTCAGTAGCTTAATGTAGCTTAATTTCTGAGGTTGGAATTTTTAAAAAAAACTTAAAATGTATGGGTGTGGCATCATAATAATTTCTGACACAGTTCAATGACAGGGACAAACTATGTAGAGCTAATCTCATTAGTGGCTTGGTACCTTCTACAGAGACCAGTCAGTAAAAGGTGAAATAAAGACTTTCAGAAGATGTTACAGACAGCAGGACACTGCTGGATTGCAGGATTTCTTTAACACATTTGAAGAAAAATGCAAACCCTAAATGTAATAGACTGAAATCTGACACACTGTTTAGCTTGTTCTCTCTTCTTCCAGCACATCATCTTAGTCTTTTCTCAGTGTTCCCACTTGAGTGTCCTTCATCTGTTAACAAATGGGAGTCTGTCCAGTATGTTGTGTTTCAGTCATTTATCTGATACTGCAAGGAATTCTTGGAAAAATCTTGGCCCCTAATCTTTTCTCTTATCCTGTGTATGACAAAGAGATAAGGTTGCCTTCCATATCTACAGGTAAGAATTAATTTAAAATATTCTCCACACTTAGGTGATGTTCTTTATATAAATAACACATTTTGGACCTATTTTCCATAAAATTATTGACTTGTACTTTTGTTCAATTTTCTGATGGAGCTCTTCTAAACTGTGTAATTCAGAGAATCTTGAGTCTTCTAAGACTAGACATTGGAGAAGTAGCTCTAGACTCACAGAAGCTGCAGTAAATCTGTCCTATTCAGTCCTACTATATATAAGAATTCTCCAAGATGTGGAACAGTTTTTCTAAAAGTCTAGAAGAAAACTCTTCCTAAAGGTGCAGTGATTCAAAACAATATTGGAATTAATTTTGTTTGGATGCAAATTTGCTAAGGAGGCTTAGTACCGTACCTATGATTTCTAATTTTATGTATTAAAAATTAATAAATTACAATATTTTTCTCAAAGATTCTGCCCTGCTAAATATAATAATATTCTCTTTCTAGCTATGGACAGTCAATTCTCTACACAGTGTGCTTGAAAGTTGGTAAAATTAACTATATTTTTAAAAAGGTTGCAATATAAGGTTGTTGTAGTTTTTTTGTTTTGTTTCTGAAGGGATTTATTAGAGAATCCTTTGCTAATAATACTTTCCTTTAAAGAGACATTTTGGTAGACATTTTGAAATAGAACTGAAAGATAAACATAAGATGTTTGTTCATTTTATTTAAATAAAATATTTTGTGGAGTGGAAGTATTTGAGGAACAAGTCTGAAAGTTAATTAAACAACTACCTGATAAAACATTTGGAGAATCTTAAAAAAATTCCTCTGGTGTTTAGAAGACCAAATAAGAGCAGAGAGAATTTGTGGATTGCTGTCAAACTTTCAAAGTAGTGTATTAGAACATTTAAAAGTCTTCTGACATTTGAAACTTTTAAGACCTACCCACCAGGGTTACTTGCTGTGGTAAGGAATACATTAGACAGCATAATCCTTAAAATAAATTATGATAGTCAGTTGAGTTTGATTACAGTGACTGAATTAAAATAATTAATTCAAAGAGGATATTCACTCCCGAATGCCATGAGGAAACTCAGAATCACTATATTTCATGCAACAAAACTGAGTTTGAATAAATATAGCTGAACATTGCATAAGTGGTATATGAGGAACAATGTAGGGAGAAAAATATGATTTAAAATGCATTTTAAAATGACTGTTCAGCTGATGGATCAAAGAAGTAATGATTTTTAGGCCATCTGAATTGCTGTGGGCTTATTAGTGGTTATCCAGATATTCAAATGCTAAACGTAAGGAAATTTTTGTGATTCACATACCCAAACCAGCTGCATATTTGTCGAGATTCCAACATAAATATTAGCAACAACATATGGTCCTGATCACTTTCAGTCACTTTGTCCTGAATTTCATACATCTACATTTTAGACTAATCGTTTTGGGAAAGCAACTGTCTAAACTAAGAATTGATATAGGCCATTTCTGACAAAGGAACAGGGTATATCTTCAGAAATTCAGGGAATAAGTGGTTCACTTACAAGTTGGGTATTATTCAGGGAATATCAGTGTAGTGGTTTAAAACCATCTAGGAATTAAATTCCAAGTAAGCCATTTCCCTTCTGCCCACCTCCCTCCAGTGAGAGAGTGACAAAGGCAGAGACTATGGGTTAATAATAAAAGTATAAGAAAAGAGAAGGTGCTTTACACACAAGGTGCTTTCACCACCTTGACTTAATTCTGCATGGCCAGTGAGACAAAAACAAGATGGTGGGTATTCCTACAGCTCAGTAGTTACAAGTGTTTATTCCTGAGACAACTGCAGAGAGACAAGGAACTCTGCTCTGTGCTGAGGAAGAAGAGAGGAATGAACTCTGCTTTATGTCAGAGAAAATACTCTGTTAGATAAAATTTGCCTCTTATTACCCATCCATATTTATAAGTTCCAATACTACCAAACTAATTTTTTTTGACAGATAACCTGCAGGTTAGTCACATGAAAACATGGTACTTACAAGAATTACTAATTTTGCAGATATAAAGTTTAATAAAATCGAGTTACAACTGTGACTTTTAGTACTTTGCAAGTTCATACAGTAACACCTTCTCAGAAGCTTAGGGGGAAAAAAGCTAAGAAACTTTAATATTGAAATGTCCTTTTATGAGGTTAATAACCCATGAATTTTGGAGCTCTTTCTGCTTCTGGAACTCACAGAGGGTTCAAACGTGACTATATGATAATGCTAAAAGTGGCTTGAGGAATGGGGGGATATGTTAAGTTAGAAAGCATGAAAAAAGACTGTGTGGGTTTTCCTGAACCAGAAGAAAGATTTTGGTCAAGCAAGTTACTGTTACATCTAAAGTAAATGACAGGAAATTATTAGTTCAGGAGTCTAATGATATTTTTGGAGACAAAATTTCTAGCCCCGTATGGTTCCAAATATGGCTGATTTTTAAAAATTATTTCACTGTCTAGTTTTCCTAGATTTCTTCTGTAGTCAGTCTTACTCAGAAAGCAATTCAAAGGGTTATTCCTGTTTTGTCATTATAAATTAATGAATACCATAGTCCATGAATGGGGAAATAACCAGCTAAGATTTGGTAAAGGTGAATACCAAAAACTTTAAAAAATGAAATCATCTCTGTAATATGTAATGGGAGGGAACAAAGTTATGGTAGGAGGCTGGAAGCAAAGTTAAGATAGTAGGCTAAGGAATGTAATGATCCTGTTCTGAGGATGGTAATTTGGGTGTTTGACCCTGCAGAGCTGATAAAAATTCCCACACTCTTCAGAGAGCAAGAGAGTCTGTTTGTACTCAGATTCCTCTTATATGGAAATTCTCATAAGAAAAAAATCATCCAGACTGTTTTCCCTTGACACAACCAGTTACACAGCTGGGTTGAGCCTTAGCAACTTGTTTGGTCATACTAGAGGAACATTCATCATTATCAGGTCAAATGTGGCTTCATGAGCAGTACCATAGGTTGGGTGATGTGGTTTGAATGGTAATGTTGTCTGACAACACATTATAATTCAAACTTTATGAAGGCAGTGAGAGAGATGAGCAAGAATGAACCCACACGGTGACTTACTGGATAAATGACAGCAATTGCCGGATTGTAAGTGATGCCATAGCTCTCGTGGGCTGTCGGACACTTAATGTTGAGGTCATCTTACACATTATGATGTTGCGTAAAGGACAGGGCGCCATAGAGCAGGGTGTCAATGTTTTTAACATATGAATATAATATCATATTGGGCGTTGGTCTACTGCTACCACACCAGAGATGCAGAACTCCCTAAGACCAATTTCTAACTGTCAGCCCCCTATAGATATTCGGCATTGTAGAGGCCCAGAGCAGCTGTGGGGATGGATGGTACATTCCTGCCCCAACCAATAAACTTTAACTGCTCAGCCTATATTTTCTTTAGTAACAAAGAGACAGACCTGGCAGTCTTAAAGAAAAATTTGCAATTTTTTGAACACTTTCAAGTTCTTCTATAAAGTGTGTAGTAGATTAATGGCTTTCATGATTCATATGCTGAGAGTAAGAGACTTCTTGCTCAACTGCTGTGCTATCAGTTAGTTGGAGCCAATTGTACTGCCAAGTTCTCCTGCTGTTCAGAACTTGCACATTGTCTCTTCCTTACAGACTGAATCTCATCAAAACTCCCCCAAAACCATAGCCAGTTTTCAGGTAGTGACCCTTTACTGGTGTCTCTGTCCATTCATAATTCTGAACTTCAAAAAGCAAAGAAGCACTTTTGCTGACTCCTAAAATACAGTCTACATTAGCCATGTCTTGAAAAATTGAAGGTAACTCTCTTAGTGTGGTTACAAATGCAGTTCTTGAATGATTTTAATAATCTTTGCTACTGAGGTGACTGTAAAATTAACAGACTTACACTGGAATTCTGTCAATTGCAACCTCGCTTACAGGAAATAAAAGCAAAATTACTTCACATCATTTAAAAATTAGTGTGATGGCAAATGCTATTGAATAGGTGCTGCTAATAGACAGAAGAAAAGCAGTAGAGAACAGGGCAGTTCAGCAGCTTGTCTTCTACAAACATTTTTTTCTGTGAATGTCTCCAGAGTTTTTTTGAGGAGGGATTCAGAAGGAGGAAGGGATTGTTCAGTCTTTAAGCAGGAACATGATACTCTGTGGATTTCCTCTCAGGCTCACTCTCTCAGCTTGGACATGTGGTAGTTACAGTCCCTTCCCACCCTTTGCTGTGGAGAACAACGGTATAAATGACCTGACTCTTCTAAGTGTCTGTAAAGGCTCCTTGGAAAGACAAGAATGTCAGCCAGATCTCCCTGTACTTAAAACTGTTACTTAATTAAAGTCAGGTGGATCTGCAGCACGGTTCTCTTTCAGGCCACTTCCGTGGTCAGGCATGTGTTAACTACAGGGACACTGGGGATCCTCTCAAAACTTTGAACCTTTGCAGTGGCACCTTAGGGGCAACAGCTGGTGCTGCTGATACCTCTCTGCAGTGATCTCAGTGTCTGTGAGTTCACACAGCTTGTGCTGCACAAGATACAGCAGGGTTGAATTTTCATACTTTATTTCAAAATCTCTAAAGCAGTATTTTTTCCTTTAAATTCAAAGTTTCAGATCTTAATATATTATAAAAACTGTGGTCCTTAGGTATGGACCTATCTTTCCTGCACATTCATTAGGTAACATTTGGGTGGACTTTTCCTTTACCTGGACAAGAACTGTGACATCAAAATTCTCAGAGACCAGAGTACTCTGGTGGGATGAAGTTGCAAGCCTATGCATGGCCTAAAATGTCCACAAAACACCAAATACCTCACATTGTGCTCCTTGTATCTGTTACTGGTAGCTAAAAGCAGCATCAAAATTTCTGCTAAGTATTCATGCATGCCTTGTGCTGTTTTTAAGACTGTTGAGCACATTCCACCCACAAGAAGCATACACTTCTCCAACATCTTCATTCTACTAGATTTTCTTGAAATATTTCAAAATTAATAAATTTCTAAAACCATCTGGAATAATTTTTTATATCACAGTAACCATCTGAAAATCAATACATAAAATTGAGTTGTCAGTGTACACTGTGTTACAGTATGAAGCATGTTATTTACTGCTGCCCTATTCTTCTTTTCATAATTCTGCTTCCTACTGGTTTTGGAATAGCTTTTACATTTCTTCAACTGTCAACTGCAAATTGAATATACATGCAAATTTATTTTCACAGAAATAAGAACACAATTACACTAAAATCCAAGCTACTTTTATTGCCTATTGCTTTCTTTTCCTGTTGTATTACTTAAAAAGAAATATTTATGCTCTAGGCATAGACAGGCATAAATAAACCTGTTTTTACATGTGTAAACACATATGTTGTCTTGCAATAATTGTAAGTGGCATTACAAGGTTGTAATCTTTGAGAAAAGAAGTAATTTCAGCAAGGAAATATATATAAATAGCGCTTCTTTTTGCTTCTGAGAATTCACAGTCTTGTAAAAAAAGACCTGGATAGGTAATGTGCTTTGTTTTCCATTTTTTTGATGTCGCTAGTAGAGTTTTCTTGCAATGAAAAAATCGGGGTACATTCATTATTTGAAAATTGCATGAAAATTCCTAGTTTGTTTTCCTTTTTCTTCTGCACTGAATTACCAACTGAGGCATATTATGGAACTGACAGGAACACCACTTGCAACATACTGGTAATGAAAATAAAATAAAGCTATTATTACTGCCTTCTGTTTTGCTCTTTTTCTCTCCTCAGAAACAAACAATATTGTTTAGAGCACTGGTGAGCTCTAGAAAAACCTTTTGGCTTGCACTCTAGGTTTATCTTTCCTTTTGCTTATTAGAATCATCTATTCTTCACCTCATTTTATTTGCTTGCTACTTAGCAATAAATCTCATCACAACCCAATGTTAAGCCTAGTTTTCTGATCTCAAAGCATACAAACAGTGCTCACTCTTTTTGAAGGAGGATTCTGAAGCTAAAGAGAAAATATTAAAGGGAAGTGTTATCATCTAGTCCTTCTTTAGTGCAACTTCTAACATAAAGCAAAGACCTGTTTACTGAATGCCTGTACTCACTACATCTGTACAAAGGAATATTTTTGTCTCCAAATTAGGAAGTTATGCCTTTAAATTGCATAAAAGGGTTAGCATAAATATAGGTAAATAAGGTATTGGTTAATTTATCCTTCATAGTAGCCATTAGGAGGGATTTTTCAAGTGTTCAGGATAGAACCAAAGTTGCTGTTTATAAGAACAATACTTTAAAGTGGCTGGAGGTAGAGCACTGCCTACTGTCAGTCAAGGATGCATTTCAGTTGAACTTTATTGGCAAAGAGAGATAAAATTTTATCTTCATACACAGTAAACTTACATTGCAGTGCTTAAAACCACAAAATGAATTACACTTCCAGGCATCACCTCAATGGCAATTTAAACAGCTAAGCTCAGTAATGACACTGTAAATGCATCATCTTCAGAGCAATCTAATTCATATATTCCCTTTCCAGCCATTTATTACAGTGTTCATGCATTTTACATTTCTGTATATTCTGTTCAAACAAAAATATTTTCCTTCTAGTCTTTCAAAGGATATTTTAGTCTTGTGTTGCCATTGTGGTTTATATTCTTGCTCCGGTCCCTTAAGTTTAAATGCTCTTGTGTGTTGAATAGGGTATTACAAACCTAGACAGTAAAATGCAAACCACAGGCACTTTAAAATTCAACTAGATTTAATACTTAACTCTCCTCCTCCATCACCACCTCCTGTGTTTTGTTGATTACAGCAAACTTTTCCCTTCTTAATATCTCTGTTTAAATTCTTAAGCAAAATTTTTTGGAAGGTAGGTGCTCTGATGCATAAAAGAAATTAATCTTTTCCAAATCATTCAATGAAAGGAGTCAGTGTTCAAATGTGTTTAAGGCAGAAATTTCATGCCTACATTTCAATAATATTACTGGCTCTGCAGAGGTGAAATTGCACTATTTTTCATTAAAAATGGTATCTCTAATGACTTGGCAGAAGACAGTGTTGGTTGTTAATGCTCAGCAAACGTTAATTGTTTTACATGATTTGGAATGTACTTAGTACATCATTTTCATTGTTGCCATTTTAGATTTCTTTCTACTACTGTCTCCTAATGCAATTAACATTAAGAAGATGTTTGTCAAGGATACAATTTTAAGGACACCTTCTGCCTAAGAGGCCTCATTAAGGGCTTTTGAAATACAGAATACTAATGAAAGCCCCTTGTGGCAAGACATTTACTTAAGGACACATGCAGCTTAGGATGTCTCAGTTTAAGATATTTCTGCTTATGATGCAGACAGACCCATTTGAGGAAGTGTATATTCAGTTCCGGTGAACTCAGTGATGGCAATAAAGACGAGGCCTAATGAAATCACATATTCACAGGAAAAAAAATTCAAATAACAATTAAAATTTTCTTATTTACTTTTCTTTCAAAAAATGAATTAAAGACAGAATGCAGTAAAAGTCATCCATGCACTGGGATGCAAATTCACAGTATCTGGTTTGAGTTCCTGTTTACTGGTCCTAGATCTATAACTGGTCACTAGAAGTACTAAAGAGTACTTTAGTACTCTACTAAAGAGTAGAACTGATTGCTTATAGGGTCAAGCAAAAGCTAGATGAGGATTTTGAGGACACTAGTGCTGCATAAATACAAGGCAGCTGGGATTAAATGTCACCTAATGATTTTCAGCCTTCCACATCATCCTCTGGCCAGCCTTCCAGCACTTTCATCACCACAGTGACTGTATCAAATCCTGTGTCACTGCATGCTTATCCTTTCTTTGACCTCTTTTCAAGGTGTTTGCTGTCAGACATAGGGCATTTCCAGAGACAGAAAAATAGAACAGATAGCTCCTTCATCTGAGGGCATGACTCTCTCCTGTTATTTTCTTATTTTGTTTCTCTTTTACCCCTGTTACAGCCATAGCCTCTCTTTGGCTTCTGTTAAAGACAATGACTACTTATAGTTATCTCAGATGGAGTTATTCATTATACACATTGAAAACATGGACAGCTTTAAATACCATTTTATTGTACCTACTGGTTAATGCTGAGGAGGGATGAATTTAAATGAACATGCTTTTTTTTAAACATTTTTAAACTTTTTTTTAACATTTGTTTCCTTTACACAACACCCCAAGAACGGTCCTCATTATATCTCAATGTTCTTTCAAGTTGTTTTTTTTCAATTTAACAATGAAATTAGTATGTAAGTGCTGGCCAAATGATCAAGAGTTTTCAAAAATTATACTCAACCTCTTTAACATGGAAATGTTTTTGTGTTCTGAAATAGCATAAGCAGAATGTTTCACACACTAAATAAATTGGAAATACTTTCTAAAAAACAGTGGCTTCTGAGAGACTTGTCTAAACTTATATCTCATCATTGTACCCAATGATGCTGCTCAGTTTCACAGGCATTATTTAACTGCTTTTTGTGCTCTCAGGTTAACAAGAATCGATTGTTTCACAGTCTTAAGATATCTTTTTCTTTTCTTTTTTTTAATGACATGTATGACATAAAGACATGTGTGTTCTACACTATCAGAGAATCAGCCCAGTATTTACATATAGTTCTTCAATAATAAAGTATGCTCACCAGTGATGAAATACCCTGTAATATTTTGTATCTGTTTCTAGGCATCCCCTCTGGCTTACTGTCTGTCTTTTGCCTCCTTCCAGTTCTCCTCATTTCAACTAAAATGATTTCTAATCAAGGGGTGTTTGAGAGAAAAGCAATTTAGGGAAAGGGAGTAAAGGATGCCTGACAGATGGGTGTGCACTGAAAGTAAGAGGGTGCTTGCATGGCTTTGTTTCTAAAATGCAATACTCCCTGTGTAGAAACATTTTTTTGACTCTGTAATGTATAGTTATTTGTAGAGTCAGGAGTTCTTTGCCATTCTTGATCAGTCAGCTGGGGTCAAATAGAAGATAATGTATGCTGGGATTGAATGTCATGCCTCAGTAGTGTCCCTCATTTTTTCCCAGAGGAGCTGGAAGTTCAGAAGTCAGAAATGTTAATGGTCCTTGCTGCCCCAAACCAGCCAAAATACAGTCCTTTTGCTTGTTGTCTGAAAATTAAGATGGGTTCCCAGATTAACTCAGGTCATTAAACAAGTAAATTCAAGATTTAGAGCTCAGGGAGTTTTTAAAAAGAGATTTGGCTTCTAGCTCTAGAAAAAATTGTCTGGAGCATTCTGTCACCCCCAGCATTCACAGAGAATTTGTGAATTAGGTTTATAATTATTCAGTTGTGACATTATGTACAGGGCACTTGTACTCAATTTCACAAAAATATGTGGCCATTTAGAGCTGAATATGTTAGTCTACTTTATTGTGTCAATAAATACAGAAACCATTATCTACTGATTTATCACGGTGCTCAGACTTGTGCTATAGTTTATGGCAATTTACCAAATAAAGCATGCATATTGTTTTCAATTTCTTTGTGCTCCCAGGAGAATGGCAAAACTATTTTGTTTAATAGACTAGTAACAGTAAGAAAGTTAAAGCTGTAGGGTTTATAGAGTTTCTGGAAAGATGTATTTCAGCATGAACCACAACAATTTCTTGTGACATTAGTACACTAATGTGACACTTGCAGACTGTGTGGGTAATTCAAAAATTCTGTGAACACACCTGAGCATTGATATTTAAATAAACTGTAAAAGAGCATACAAAAAGAAACAAATCTTTGCATTTAAATGTTAATTTTCTTTATGATTAACTTGATAGTTTATTTACTACCTTTCTGTATCAATATTTTAATCCTTTAATCTTTCATTTTCAAAAGTGTGTGTCTGTAGCACCATCACTTCCATGCTTTCTGAACAGCCTGACCATTGGTTGTAACCTTGACCTCCTGGGAGCAGCACAGTCTCACTGTGGCTTGATCCAAGCCATATACTTTGGGGAAGGCTTATGTAGTGAGTTATTTTCCTAAATTTGCCTTTCTCTCCTCAATACTTTTACTGTCTTACTGGGGTTTCATGTGGTGGGAAAGGATCTCTTGTTGCTTCATGCATTGGCTCCTTTCCTATAGCTGCCAGCCTTAATCTGATCTGCTCACTTTTCTTGGAGACTTGGGCTCACAGGGAGCATGCATCAGCTCAAACTCCTTCCTTAACTGAATTACAATGCAACAAATACCCTCCTGGACCAAAGACTCTGCCCTTTGTCACCTGCTGCTATCCACAGGGCACAGTAAGAGATCTGCTTGACATAAACGAACTACTGCAGGGAGTTTCATCTCCCACCCTAGCTATATTGCAGGTGGGCACCATCTGAAAGATACAAAAATAAATGGCAGTATTTTGCAGCAGCTCTTTGGTGTTTCCATGTGAGTGCTTCAGGCCATATTAAAGTTCACTAGATTTTGCAAACACAATGAAATCTTGTTTCCCTAGACATTGCTGCTGAGCAGCAATTGTATGCTGTGTCATTTGTCTTTTACTGCCTGTACTTGCCTAGGGAGCACTAGATCTACTTGGTCTGCTGCAAAAAGATATACCTGGATGGCCAGGTAGGAGTGAGCTGTGCAGCTGTGCAGGATCTCAGGTGACAGGTATTGAATCAAAAGCCATGCAGCTGCATTATTGTTATTGTGGCTGACTTACTGCGGCCAAAACCACATCTGCTTCTAGCTGACGTGGAAAAGATGGTTTGCATCCTTTTACCCAGTCATACTGTATAAACAAGACTCAGATCTTACTAAAGGTAACCCATAGTCATATAGGGATATTTTCAATACTTGTTTTGTGTTCATATCTACTAGGAACAAGTGAAAAATGCACATTATAAAGATGTTGAGGTTCCAGAGTTAAAAGCTCTTAATAATTGAAGCTAGAAATGACTGCACAAGAGGCAACCTGTGGGAACAGTCTCATCAGAGAAAGAGAAATATTTTCAGCTTCTTTCCAAATTAATATTTCTATTTTTTACTCTGTTACTTGCCATATCAATGGGCAAGGTGTTTTCTATTTGGTATAATTTTTTCTGTCCACAAAAATCAATTTTGTAACTCACAAAAATCAATTTGAAAAATAAATGGCAATGTCTTGTTTTTTTTAAGAATGGTGTCTCACTGGTTGCTATATGCCTTCTAGTTCCAACATTGTGCACTGTTGGCATAAATATATAACTTTTCAACCACAACAAATATTTGTTTTCATTTCCATTCTATAATTAGTATGATTCCAGCTTATCTAACTAAGAATTAGCAGAAATAAATTTAAAAACAGAAAGAAACTAAATTTGTGGTTCATGTTTTTAATTTTCAAATGTTTTCCTCATTGATAATATATTCCTATTGCTTCTGAACAGCAGCAGAACATCAGCATTGCTGTGCAATGAGGTTACATTTAGCTATCTGTATGGAAAAGAACAACTTAGTCAGACTTCCTTTGCAAAAGAAGACCCTTGAATATACCAGCAGTGGCTGAGCTCTCAGGCTGGTCAGAGCAGTCCATGCTGACTGTTGCTGGTCACTCTCTTGGTGACTTGGTGGTCAAATCTTTCTAATAGATTTGGAAATATCTTCCAGGATTCTTTGCTCCATCACCTTCCAGGGGCTCATGGTTAGTCTGACAAAACTGTAGTTCCCTGGGTGTCCTTTCTTGCCCTTCTTGATGATAGAAGTCTTCCAATCCTCAGGAACCTCCTTCAGCTCCCATGAACTTCCACGTATAATTGAGAGTGGCCTAGCAATGACATAGACCAGCTCCCTCAGCATTCACCATGGATGCATCCTTTATCCAGTCTCTGTTAGGAAAAAAATATGGAAATTGAAACAAAATGAGTTTTGAAAGGAGGGATTTTATTCAGTCACAGCTATTCCTGCTAAAATAAGGGTTACCATAGCACAGTGCTTTACAAAAATCATGTTTACCTTTAAGATTCAAAATTTATTCATACCTTATACAGAAACAGACTGTGTTTGTAACATAAAGACTAAAATTGTTTGGAATTTTGGGTTAGTGTGGAGTGAATCTGACTTCTTGGTGAGAGGTCTCTGACACTGATATTGCAAGTAGTGTGTGAACTTATGATAACTTTTCCAATAGAATGTAGCACTTGGCTTTTGACCCAGAAGTGCCAAAGTGATTTTGATTTCCTAAAGGAAATTCTTTCTTCACAGTCTGTACTGCCATAATTCAGATCACTGGCAGTTTTCAAGTAGGAGCAGTGGAACAGAAGTGACTTGAAGAGACCAAAATGGTAGTTGATACTGGTTTGTTCCTTTCAAGTGGAGTAAGGACACATCTGTGAACTCCACATCTGTATCTCTGCCTGCTGCAGGTGTCCTGAACTTCCTGCAACTACATAGGAGATATAAATTCTTTTATTCCCTGTGTGAACTCCTACCTAGAATCTGTACCCAAAATAGAATAAACCACCATTGTTAGATCAATTCTAATATTGTTCTAGTCAGTCTACCACCATTCACTATCATTGCATATTGTCCTGGTAAAATAAAAGTCTCAATATCCTGGGTTGCAATGGATTGAAATGTATATGGTTACCATAATTTATATGTGTTTGACGTCTTATGAGCACAGAGCATGTGAAGTTTTCTGTTACCTTGCATGGTGGCAATCACTAATCTAGCATAGAGGATGTTTCACAGCTCTTGCAGAGGACAGGTCTGGTTCAGTGATTCATAAAAGAATTCATGGGTTGTTTAGCACCTCTACATGGTCAATTTGATCTAATGTAAAAATCAGAAAAAATAGTATTTTCTCTGAATGACTTTAGCAGTTTAAAATGTTTCAAATAATTACTGCCTCAAATACTGTTCTAAAACTACTTTCATCAAGCTGGGAGTAATTATTTTCTTCCTTGCAGTACTACACTCTAAGTAAGAATTATTGCCATTGAACTTGTCAATCTCCAGCTAGAGTAAAAGTGACATGATAAATATAAATATGTTCCCAGAAATGTAATGAGCAGGAGCCAGTCCTGTGGAAGAACTATTGTGTTTCTAAAAAAAAAAATACATGGATAATCTATATACCTAGCAGCTTGGCTATTTTCTAATGAATTCTTTTCCATGCACTAAATGCGGTCACTTGTCCTAGGACTGAAATGATCTCGTATAAATGGCCTTGAGAAAACTTTAACACATGAATATATAAACACTGGTATTATGGCAGCCAACAAATGATAAATTATTCACAATATATGGCAGCACCTCTGCTTCATGAACAAAAAGATACCTGTCACCAAAGTATTCAGCCGTCCTTCAACGTTGATGTAAAGTGTATCTGTTGGTTGTTTCTTTCTACCATCTGGGTAGATAATAAACTGCACTTTCTTGATCCTCTTTCTGCTTAATATCTCAGCCTACTTAGGAACCATTCTTCTCCAGCACCCCAAGGAAAGAATCTGTTTGCTGCTAAGATCTGTTTAAGTGATATACACCTTTAGAAAACAATGGCAATGCTTCCTAAAAAGATTTATTCTAAGAATATGACAATAGCCAGACTTGTAATACTTGCCTACAGGTAAGAACACCACCAAACAATCACAACATTGGAAATCTGATGACTAACATGACCTCTCAGCAGCTCATTTGTAGTGAAAAAACACTAGCCTAGCTGAGAAAACAGATGTACAGCTCTACATATCAGTTAAAAATATGGCATTGCCTCTACGCACAATGTGTTGTGTTTTGTTTGCAGAATAATTATTCTGATCTCATAAAGTACATGCAATTTTAATTTATTAATAACAGATCCCCTCATATTCCATGATAATTTTTTTGAGTTACTGTTCTCTGCTGAATGCCATCTCATTTAATGACATACCATCATCTTATTAGAATGCACCTAGGAAAGTGTCACCGTGGCCATGGCACTTCTGAAATAGTTGAGACAAATTAATATTGTCAAACCCAAGAGAGAGATTATAAATTCCCCTTTAAGCTGTTGTCACGTTTTTCAAGGACAATTTACCCCCTGCAGATTCAGCTGATGCTTTAAGTATCTCACACTGTAATTCTTTAAGTGTTTTAAATTGTTTTTAAACGTGAATATTTTTGCATACAGTTTATATATAAAAGAAAATATTATATGATTGCAAGTTTAAAGTTTTTATATATAATAAATACAGATGTAAACATCATTGTCAGTGGAAGAAAATAATTTAAAATAATTTTAAAGTATAATATTTACTTTTAACTGATACATCTAGAGAGCAGAAACAGTTGAATTAGTCACCATTCCGGGTCAGTTCCATTGCCAATAATTTATTTAGAAAGCAGGATACCTATAATATTGAATATTTATTTCCTTTCAGGCTCAATTATATCCGACTCTAAAAGAATCCTTATTTCAAGTTCAATTCATCTTTAATGATTCTTGTATAAGAAATCCATCATGGACATAAACTATAATGTCCAAAACACTGCTCCCAAACTTTCAACCTCTTTACATCACACAGGTGCAAATAAATGATCTTAACAGTTTTACAGCATACTTTTCCTCTTTCCAAAGTGAGGGCTCTGCAGATCAAGGGCACCCTTCACACACCTCACCTTACTCAATGAACTCAACGGGAAATGTTTTTGCTTCTTTCTCACAGACAAACCTCCACTTGTATCTTCCTACCAAGCATGCTGTGAGAATCTCCCTGTTCTCGACCATTCTTGCAGTTGGAGAACCTGCTCAGTGTTCCTTGCTACTGATTGGAAAGTTTGTTTGTGCACTGTTTCTGACCCCGTGAAAAGCTGACCCACAAAAATGTGGTAATTTAAAAATGGATTTAACCTATAAAGATCCAGATCATTACTAAGAATCTTGTATTTGTCTTCTGCATTTTTGTCCTTCTGGGTGAAATTTGATCACACAACTAAATTTCACAACAGTAAGAATGTGATGTTTCTCTCTTTTACAGCTAAAATTTACATGTGATTAAAGAATTTGAAGAACTGGGGCTTGAAAAAGTCACTAAATATTTAAAGACTTACTATAAATGTTTCAGGCTAAGTATCTGGAGCACATTCATATACATCAAAATATTACATAGAAATATGACAACTCAGTAGAAATTCTACTGAGGAAGAAATTCACTTCTTCAATACTTTTTTCCTTAAAAAAAAAAAAGACTCCTCTCTGTATTTAGTATATCATTAATGAATATTTTAAAATTTTAAACCAACTACTTCTGTTAATCTAAACAACCTATTTAAAAATATTTAGAAAGAAAATTCTAATATTTAGCTCGGTATACAAATTTATGCTAATTTGGGCCATCATTAAACTTCAAAATACCAATAGAATTGAAACTCTAAATTTTGAGATAACTATACTGTGACAATATTTGCCAACATTTCTTCCTTTTTATGAAAGAAATTTGACATTATTTAAAGGGATAAAAAAAGATTCAAATAAGCAAGTAGGCAAGAAACCTTACCTGAAGTAAGGTAGTCAGACTTTTTCTGATTACAAATGGTACAGGTACCATATTTAATTTCCCCAAATACTTGCCTTCATCCAATATCCCATCTCTCTTACATCAGCATATAATTTCAGTGCAGGCTTAGAGGTTCAGAAGCTGAGCAGAAGAAGAATGCTCTGACTTATAATACATCATAAAAAATTGTATCAAGAGAGATCACAAGGTCTAGGCATGGTGCAACTCCTTCTTTGAGCTATATTCTTTGTATTTCAAATAATATTGATTTATTGGGTTATAGGTTCAATTATATTTATGAGTCCTAGTCTTCACCGTGCTCCCATTTTATTGATGTTCATACACCCATTTATATGTCTCTTCATTTATTTTACCTTTGTCAGCCTCTTAGTCCTTTGTTATTTGAGACGTGAAATGGAGATTTTAAAAGTACGCACCACTGTCACTATTTCAAACTATTTTTGATTAGTGTTTTCCTTTGCCTCAAAGAGGACTTTCAGCTAATTTTAGTGTCACCCTAATCTTGAAGTACAGCAGTTTTAATGTACTTTATATTATTGTGGTTAAATCCAAAATTAAAGCAAACTGACAAGCTCAGTCAAAAAGAAAACTATCTTTGGCCTCCAGAATATTTCTTCCATAGAGGAGAATTCTGCATTACTTAAATACAAATCCTATTAAAGTCATTGCTTGTTTAGAAACACTGACATTTTTATAACTGGTTTTAAAAATAATATGGTACAAGGGAACACAGCTAAATACTGTAAAAGTTCTGGGCTCTCCAAGAGTTTCGTACTTCCCAAAAGTTCACTGCTGACATATCAACTTTATGTTGTGCAACGTGCTTGTAGCTGGGGAAAAGATGGGCTTCCAGATGGGACATGTAGGAGGAAGTAAAGACAAAGGGCAATAATATTTTGAAAATAGCTGTTCCTTGCTTTTTCCATCCCAAGCTTATTATTTGGAATAAACCTATATTTACTTCTATAATTTTATGACCATTAATTTTTCTGATAAAAAAAATTACTGTACTTAATGATTCAATATAATATCCAGTCTCACACTAGGCAACTCAGAACTGTTGTTTTAAAATAATAGGTTGGTTTGGTTCAATCTTACCAGGATATTTTTGGAAGTCCAGGATGAATTAAGAAAAGCAAGGAAGCAAAAATTAAAAACCTAAGTGTTAAACCCATTCCTTTTCAGACCAATGAAGCAGACTTCTTCAGTGGCTGCAGATTTGTGTCCTTGGCAACCTAAAGAGGTGTTTTATAAACAGAAGGAAACCAGTTTGTATATAAAAGTAAAAAATGACATGCATTATTCCTGGCTATCCAAAGGAAAAAGCCTATCTTTTTGTCAAACCAATAAAATATGTAGGAAATGGAAGAGATTTTCTAACAGTTTATTTACACAAGAAATAAGAAACAGTAGTTTCCTTTTTAAATGAAAAAGGCATGCTATGAATTTAGTATGATGTTTAAGAAAACATTAGCACTACATTCTCTCTTTTTCTCACCCACTTATCCTGTAAAGACAATTTTAAGTGGATTTCAGTTTCATAGTGCTGAAAATATGCACATGCTGTGTTAGAGTAAAATTGCTTGGAATCATTCAGAGTCAAATAATCATGGATTGTGAATTCAATTTCTTTTCCTTAAATATGAAGAGGTTTTCCACCTAGACTTTCACATCTGTGTTGCTTTCCTTTTTCTTGGAGAGAGCAAAATGAAAGACAGCCTTGATGTAAGGACAGTAACTGAAGTATCATAAGTGTGGCCAATGAGCACCTGGTCTTTTACTGGCCCTATGAGCTTGGGCAAACCTTTTATGATCAAGCTGAGAAATCAAATTTTATTTTGAACTGAAAGATGAGGTTCATAGCCCTCTGTCAAGTTCACAAAATAAAGCATATTGGCTAAAGGATTGTTTAGGATCATTTACAATTCTGAGGACAGGGGAATAAATCATTTGCTTCCCTACAATTTAAGTACCAGCCAACCTTTAAGACTGTACTTCTAAACACAAATTTGTAATTAAATACCAAATGTCATTCTTTCAGCCCAGGGAGACCTGTGCTAAATGTTTTATCCCTCCATGAAGATTGGAAGCCATATCTCCCAAAAGAGTCTTTTAATCATTGGGAAGATGAGCTGAGGGACCCTCAATCTGCCTGCTTGGTATTCTTCCACTTTGCCTAAGAAAATATGTATCTTCCAAAAAGATTGATTTAATCACACTTATTAGAGCACTCATGCTTGAGGAGAGAATCAGGGCTCCAGTTTCTTCGTCCACTAACATTTTATTAATTTTGTTGGAAAGGGAAATCTATGTTTCCCTTCACCTCTGTGTGTAAACTGAACAGCTATATAACCAGTTGCCGATGGTCTTTGGCTGAGTCAATATTTAATTACTCTGGAACACCCTAATTTTTGTCAGTTACTAGCAGCTATAAGATCTCAGTATTTTGGGTTTCTCAATGCAAAATCAAAAATCACAGGATGAGAATGGGAAAGAACAAGGTATTCTGTATCCTGAAAATGCTGTTTACCTGGTAGCTGAAAGGCTGTTAAGGCACCATTCTCAGCTGTTTAATTTTGCTCTCTCTGTGACCTAATCTGCACAATGTTCTTGGTGAATGTTTTGCTTAAGCTTACTGCAGATAAGTACTTAGTGTACTTGTCAAAGTACTCAAGGCAGACAGGTCTGAAACAGATTTAGACGTGACCAGCAGGTCTCTATGCACCTAAGGAAATTTAATGTTGGAAATTTACATCCCAGTGGACTTCAGTTACCTTAAGGCTTATCATGATGTTTTGGCATATAATTAGGGATTTAAATGCCTGAAGTTATAGTGTTTTAGAGTCTAGTACTTATATTTCCTATAAAGTGCTTCAATCCTAAGGAGTTTTATAAAAAGCATGGAGCAGAATTTCTCCAGTGTACAAGTACTGTATAAACAAATGTTTTAAATCTCACAAAATTTAAGGATCGGCTATGAGGCTGTGAAGCAAAATGCCAGCTCATATAGATAATTAATAAAAGACACCTGCTACTGTGATATAGCAGAATTTATTCAGTAGCATTACAGAATATTTTGCCTTTGCCAGCAAAAATGTCCTGCAATGACAACATCTTTGCAGAAATAGTTAGACTTTTTTTTCATATTCATGGGCTCTGAAGACATAAACTAATGTATAATCAACAATGTCTTAATATAAAATGAGTATATGGGAAATGGGATAAAGTTTGGAAGTAAATGTTGCACTTTGATTTTCCTTTTTGAAGTGACTCAGTAATTAATACTTTATTTTAGTGTAATATGAAAATATTTCCAAGGTGGTAGAATGCATAAGTCTAGGGTAGTCACTGGGTCTCATAAAAAGCAAGTATATTCAATTTGTTCTAAAAAAAATAACCCAGGAAAATGCAGCACATCTGCATTATTCAAGGGCACACTGATATTGAGAAGATAATATCAGAAATGCAAAATTAGGAATGGGGTAGGTCTATGTCCCAAGAGGATGTGACTGTTAGAGGGTGAAAATGTGCAAAAGCATTCTGCTATAGGTTTCAGCTATGCCCAAATGCACCATTGTTTGCTCAGCTTTTCAACTGAGCCTTAATCTGAGGTGATGAAAAACATCTTGACCAGATGGAGGATGTTCATCTTTACTGCCCTCCGTGTAGATGTCTTGCAGCACCATGAATACTGACAACAGCTAATAAGGAAAATGAGCAGTAGGTGACTGTTGAACAAAAGGAGCTTATTGCCTAACTCGTCACCATCTTCATTAGAGCAGATTTATGCTAACTGTAGGGACAATATCACTGGATTTATGGACTAAAAGTAATAAAAGACAAAGTTACTCTTTACTCAGCAGAAGTCCAATTGTGGAGATTTATATCAGAAAGTCACTTCATCAGCTTCTGATTAATAATTAATTAACAGCATGGACTCATTGAATTATTTCTTTCTAATATTTTCACCCTTTTTCTTTCTCCACCAAAAATGCAATTCATTACAAAATGCTTATTGTGATAATAGCTGCAAGTTCCCCACACCTCTTTCTTAATATTGTGATAACAGCTGCAAGTTCCCCACACCCCTTTCCTAATGACTGTACTTCTCACCTATTGTCCTGCCTTGCCCACCCCACATAGTCCTAGCCACGCCCCCAGTTTTCCCTATTGGTTCCTATACCCTAACCCCACGTGGTCCTGGCCACTCCCTCGGGTTTTCCCTATTGGTTCCTGTACTCCTAACTCGCCCCTGTACCTCCCCTGTACCCAGAGGTCACTGGGCCAGTGTGGCCCTCTCTGTTTCCCTATAAAACCCCTCACCCTCTGCCATCTTGCTGTCTATGTTCCACATGTGTCTGTGCTCCACATGTGGCTGTGCGTGTGAGGCCTTCGCCCACGAGGCATCTCTGCCTCTGGGAGGTCATTGGCCTCTGCTGCACCATGTGAATAAACATCTTCCATGGACACGACGCATAGACCCTCCTCGCCTCCTTTATCACCGCTGGTGGTGGAAGCAGATGAACCAGAGCTAGCCTTATGGCTCCCCGGCCGGTGAGAGCACAGTGTCCAGCCCTGGGACAGAGGGTTTGGAGCACTGAGGCGCTGAACCGGGCTGGGTAGAGACGCTCTAGGGTAAAGTCTGCTGTAACATCCTCTAAACCGCAACAAATACTACCAAAGGTGATGGATGCAGTTGAAGACAAACCTCTTAAATATATAAAATTCTTGTTCAGAAATAGGATGACAAGTTTCATACCCACAAACTAATGACTAATAACGACCAAAAAATTATTAAAAATTATCATCTTAAAACCATACTTGACCATCCACTATTGCTTCCAGGAGGCAAAAAATTTGGGAAACATTTTTTTCAGAGCTGAATAATTTTGTTACCTGCAATACAATTTGTGGTTATATAAGTTGAATTCTTGATAGGTGTAACAGGATGAAATTAAGGATAAGAAAATTTTGTCTGAATATTCAAACAAACTTCTAAGTACTGAAATCTATTATACTGTGCAGTCATTTCCACAAGCATATTATTTTCATATTTATCTTGCTCTCACTGTCCTACAAGTCATGCTGCTTTCAAGAATAAAGCACTTAGTGGAGTTTGAAATTAAACCCTGATGTTTGAAAGAAAAAACCTACATATATTTCAAGCTAACATCTCTGTGATTACTACTTCTTTTTTTTTTTTTTTTAATATAACACCCACTTTCTAGAAATTCTAAAGTTCTGAATAAGTGGTATGTCTGCCTACTGTGGAAAAAAATTACTCATTTTTTTTTAGCTTCATTTGTAAAATATTCTTCCAGATGTTATATTATTGTCAGATATAAGACAACAGCACACTTTGGCTGTCCTTTCAAAACAGACTTTGACTTAAGGGATTTCTCTCCATGTATTACTGTGCCACTTCATTGATTGATTTTTTAAAAAAATCTTAAACATGCTTGGGAAGGAAAGAGGTTACATAATATTACTGCTAATAAAACACAACAATAATAACAATAATAATAATAATAATAATAATAATAATCTATTTTCCCTGATAGTTTGAACTGGTGACACAGGGAATTAGAGAGTCTTTCATGATCCCAAAAATCATCTTTCTTGAACTAATTAAAAAGAAGAGCTATCAGGAAAGAAAATTGTTTGATTTGCAGAGGGAAACTTCACCAATGGTGATCAGTGATGATTTCTTGGATTTATTGCCTACCTGAGGCAATAGATACATATGTTTTATGTACCTAAAACTGGACCTATAAGAAAAGCTGCGCTAAATTTCTTATTGTTTTGCACTTAGCTGGTCAGCCCTCATTCTGGCAGATGGTGATGAACAAGCAAATTTAGCAGTATCTCAGTCATTATGAGGAATACTAATCTTGTTGGTTAATGTCACACAAAGCAGTGTGTGACCAGTCATAACCCCTTACAGCCATCTGTTCTTGCTGGGTATCAGTAGACTATTTTGGTATAGACTATGTTTCTTATATACCAAATAGTTTATTGCATCCAGCCACCATGAAGGTATGTACCAGGTGGGTATGAATAGGACACAATGATGAATTTGTAGCAGGTATTATATTCTTCACAGATTTTTCAGAGGAAACCTAGACATTTAAAATTCATAGAAGTATTGCTAATAAAGAAGATTGTACATAAAATGTTGACGGACATGAAGATAAAAGATTTTTATTGAAGAATTCACTACAGATGTAGAATTAGAGTTACATGATACATTGCCACTCTTCCCATGCTATTCCTCTACAGCTGAGATTCGTAACTTAGAGGTTATATTCCTGCTGTGATTTTTAATACACAATATACTGCTGCTCCTATATCTTTAAATAAGCATCTGTGGAAGAGAGCACATATAGGTCAGATGGTCAATACCAGCCTCCCATCACTGACAGTGGCCAGCTGGACATATTCAGTGAAGATCAGCTAGCAAAGAGCGATCTCTTCCCCCAGAATTTTCTCTGAACCTTCTGTGATGTGTGGCTCAGAAAGCCCCTGTGCCAGAAATAAAAGGGACAGAGATTTTATTGATCTCTATCATACCTTCTTTCCATCACCTTCATCTTAGCCTGAGCAGACCCAGTCATTCCTTCTACAGAGGTAGGTTGCCTATCAATAAAATGTGGAATTCCTATATTTTGGCTTTAGATGATTATTTCTTTTTTTTTGTACCCTTGCTTTCAAATCTCTGTCTAAAATTTCTCTTTTTATAATCCAAAGTTTTGTTTGAGTGAGAAACACACAAGACCTGGATTTAGTTAAATGAGAAAGAAAGAGAGCACTGAAACATTTAGTTTTATGCACTATGTTTGGTTCATAATCCCTTCTCTTTGAGACATAAATTCTGCAAAGCCCTTGAATTATAAAATATTTATTCAGTTAGGAGTTGTCAAAACTCGACAATTACCTCTAGAATATTTTTTGATCTATAAGTCCTTAGACAATCATGGTATATTACATATTCATGCTAGATACAAATGCAAATCAAAATTTTAGCATATATTAACGTGTTATTTTTGTATATTAGAAACAAAGAAGCTACATGTATTGGAAAATCATTAGGAGTGATTTATCTTCAAAGCTAACTTATTATATGATAATGGTTTTGCTATTTTCAACCCTAATTGAGGATATTATATAATTTATCAAGATAAACATACTCAAAGCACTGCTGGAGAAAGCAGCTGTAGATGGTATATTTTCTGACTTTTGAAATATTAAATTATGTCGGTCAACCATAAATTATTTTTTTATGAGTTGTTGCTGTGACTTTTAAGTGACATATTATTTAATTTTGATTGTTTGTGGAATAAAGATTGAGAGGCTTAAAATAGTTAATCTCCATTATGCGTACTTTCTAAGAAGCTAGTTGCAAATTTGGTATGTCAATACAAAATTTTCATTTAAACTAGTGCCCATATCCACCATATGGATCTATAGCCTGAAACCTTGTGTAAATTGCTAAGGGATCCCCTCATGCCTTCCTCTCAGTGAGAATTAAAAACATACATCATCATACTTTTGTTCTTTTCCGAAACTGTACATATGTTTTAAATAGAGTTTGTTAAACAAACCTTTTCCACATAGAAATTTTGGTCAATTCAGGATTTCTGTTTAGCGTGTCACTATTTTGTCAAAATTTTCAGGCTCCTGCTGATACTAAAAGAGTAGTGGTGACCATCTGGAAAATGATATGTACAAGAAAGCCAGGTCTAGACAACTGACTGGAGTTTAATACAGAATATAATCTGTTGGCCAAAAGTACCTGGAAAAGGAGAATACTTACAAGAGAGGTGTCATATTCACCAAAGTTTTTCTGATGTCTATATGAGCAGGAAGATTAAAATAGAAAATAGGAAACAAAAATCCTGTAGATGTTATTTTTATGCAGAATTAGGTCCCTGTCAGTTTAAATTTTTTATCTTTTTTGAATAATTGGAATATAGCTGTGCCTAACTGAATTCTTTCTTTGTATTTTGTCTTCTGCCTTGAATCATACCCTCCATCAAAATCATTCTGTTATAAGATCTCCACTTTGGATTATGCTAGAGATTTAAATGATATCCTAGGTAAGAATATATTGATTACATTAGAAATCACAGTGGACAAAAATGATGCATGTTCTACTTCAAAACTGCTAAAATCTGTAACTTACTTCTTAAATGTAATGCATTTAGTATAGATATAAATATTTTTTTATATAACTGGAGGCAAATATCCCATGGAATAATGGGAAATTGTGAACTGTCTCAGTTTTCCAAATACCTGTGAAGTTGAAGATACAATGTTGTCTGGAACCTACACCCAGACCTGGGTAGGAAGGTGGTGGAAATTACATAGAAGCATTCTGGTGCTTATTCGTGTTAAAATCATGTTAGGATTAAGCCATACACACACACAACAACAACAACAACAACAACAACAACAAAAAGGAAAAAAATACTCCCTTTGACAAAGAAAACAACGCTTTACAGGTCAGAAAGTAATCAAATAAGATATGAATAGCCAGAAGTCAAACACAGCTAGATCCAGCAAAACAAAACAAATTATCCAAGAACAAAGCATGTGTTCAGCTTTCCACTTTCCCTACTTTTAAAAAATAGGTGTTTTCAGTAAATAACTGTCATTTACAATATGATAGATTTCTAAGAACACTGGGATGTTTTTACTTCTTTTGGGGGTTCTGGGAGTTTTTTTTCAAGTTTCTTGATGAAACATTCCTCCTTCTCTGCTTTCTGGATTACAAGTGCTTGGGTGGCGATGGCATGTAAGAGAAAAAAATAAATGGCTCAGCTTTCAGGAATAAGGCTTTACAGCTATGATTTTCATATCTGTGAAGAACTGTGTGCATATAAAATGTCCCAAAGGGCACTATAGTGTGTAGGATTTCAGATGCATTGGCCTATCCTAAGCAGTAAATTCTGCCTGCTAATCCCCTTTCTCCTCCATTCCTGTCTCCTACACACAGAATTGATGAGGTGGTGGATGTTAGTACAACTTTCGACCAAGTTTTCCAGTGCTTTGGAGATTCAATGGCATGACAGTGCAGGGGCTACCAGGAGGTGGATGGTAAGTGCTTTGACCATATCAGAGACCCAGTCCCTTATGGACCTGGAAGGTTTTTTCTGAAGTTTTCCCTGTTATTTCCTGTTCAACCATTTCTATTATGTAATTTGAAACATAACATGACATAAATGATCAAATTGGGAGTGATACATCACCATGAAATGTTACCTGAAAACCAAGAAATGAAACAGTCTTCTACAAAATTGACTTTATGGAGACAGCGCCTCTCAGTATATAAAGAAGTATATTTTTAAGAACTTTGACACATCAAATTTTGCATCTTGTCAAACTTCACAAAGTCTGGTGTTGGTTCAAAGTTCCATTTAGCTGCCATGTATTTTTCCCTTTTATTTCTTTTTCCATCATTTTTGACCACCATGATTTGATGAATTGTTATCGCAAAAACATAAGAACTGGCCACTTGAATCAACTTGCTTTTCTGTCAAGAATGTCTCAGCGGTAGCTTTCATTCCTCCTTTGAAAGATTTCTTTTCAAGTCAAATGGAAAGCATTATTTTATAAAGAAGTACCTTACTGCTTTATAGCTCAATTTTCCAATGCTTCTGGAGAGAGACAGACTTGAGTTGAAGGCACTTGGCACCCTGCAGGAGGCACTCCGCACAGCAGAGGACTGAATCATTAAATACGGTACATTTTATAGTGCACATACAAAAAAATGTTGTCTTTGAGTTCTGTTTTGTGCATCTGTACAATGTTCCATTTCCTGGTAATATTCTTATAAGTGCTGTACTTGCTATATTGTAACTGAGGGTTATTGGGTTGATTTTTAACCTGCTTCTGTAAGTGTTATGGAAGACCTATCATGCAAAATATAATGTTAAGTATGGCTATATTAAGTGGTTTCACAAGAATAGGATTTATTCTTTTATTTGTTGAGGAATGTATTTGAGGCAGAGTGAATGTTGCTTATTTGTTTATGTGCTTTCCAATACATCTGTAAAATTCATTAAATTATTATTTTTATTATTATTTTTATTATTACAATTATTGTTCTAGTTGTTGTTGTTATATGGAAAAGAGCAAGTAGCGAAGGAGAGGAGAAATGCCATACACTGAGAGCAGCTGCAATTCTGGCATATAAGTAAAATAACATGGCAAATTAAGGTGAAAATAAAGAATGTGGGGTATGATGTAGAAGCAGGTAGGAAAGCAACATCAAGACCACCTGAGGTGCTAGCAGTGAAAATTAGTGAAATGAGTTTCAAGGGTAAGAGCAAAGAGATACTTTCTAAGGAAAGCAATTGCAGAGACTCTGCTGGGTGCATTGCACAGTCTTAGGTAGAGCAACAGATAATAGCAGAATATAAAAAGAGAGAAGCCAGAGTCTGGTGAGCAGTGGACCAGAAATTCTCAGCCACAGAAGGAGTGAGAACCTGGGGAGGGAAGGGAACGATGATGAAGGCAGGAAAACCCATGAAAAAGCTCTGGTGCTTTTGCAGTGATGCTTACCTGCTACCAGAAATCCCACACATACTTTGATCAACTATTCAGGTGCCCACAAGCGTTTTGCCACATTTTTGCTTGCAGCCTCCTTTACAAGCCAATTCATGTTACCCAGACATATGCAAAATTGATGCCTATGGTATGCTGGCACTTTTTTTCTGTGATATGGAACCTAAATTTCTGAGCTTAGAAACCTAATTTTTAGTATTTTATTGCTATTGAACAGGAAGGGAAGAAAGATTGTCATAAGTGATAATGTGGTCAGGTCAGGGAGATCTGAAAAGTGTGGAAGAGAAGACACAGAAAATGAGAGAAAAAGAAATAAAAGAAATAACTAGACTTTAAAACAAGGAAGTATAAAAGTAATTGAATAAACTGGTGAATTCAATTATGCTGCCAAAAAAACCACATGGATTTATGTACCAGATAAACTATTTCAAATGCAGAATTTTTCTTTAATTAAAATTATAAAGTATGTTTTTCCTTCCATTTTTGTGACAAAAGGTAGAATGTTTAAACTATATATAGGAGAAATATTTTAAAATGTATTTTGGGGGAAAAAAATCTAAACATTTTAGTAGAAAATATGATTTTTAAATAGATTGGGAAATGACTGCATTTAAAACCACTGCAGCTTCTTTTAATATCTTCAAAATAATGTTTTTAAAATAACCTCATCTTAGTATTATTTTGTTCACATTTCATGTTTATGTTTTTTCAATGCATTTCATTGTTTCTAATTTATTTTTCATTTTGAAGTAGTTAAAACTAGTTTCTGTTCTGGACATAAGATTTTTTAACATTATGCTTGGCTTAGTTCCTTTTTGAAGATGTCCCTTGTTTGATATCACAATATAATATACTAGAGAAGAAAATTAGACTTATGGTCAGGATGTTTGAGAGTAGTAAAACTTACATTTTTTTTTAATTATTAAATAAAGAGAGACAGGAAACTTAGGTTTTCCTTTTGTTACTTCTTTTCTTCAGTTTCCTGTTCCCTGGGGTAACAGGTAAAGTTATGACAAACTGCTTGAGACAAACTGAATGTGGCTGAGAAGTGGAGATATTAATGACTCAACAGTGCAAGACCAGCTATTTTATGATATCAGGTACAATAACAGAATATGCTCAGATTCACCTTGCTTAGAGCAAGTGTGTGCAAATACACCCCTGGGTGTGTCTGGAAGTGGTTGAATATGTCATACTGGGCAATATGTTTAGGGTAGCTGAGACTACCAGTTAAGAAGTCTATGGTGCAGAATTGCTATTACAGTTTTTCTTAGCTGCTAATGCCAAGCAGAGATTTTCAAAACTTGTTGTGTCTTTAATTATATCATGCATTGTTGTTATGAACTTTTAATGGGCTAGAAGGTGTAGAAAACCATTTCTTATTCAATACATACCATAAATATCAAGAGAGATCTCATAGTTGAACATAGTATAAAGGTCTCTAAATATTTACCATCCTAGGTATTTATTCATATGATATCAAGTTAAAGGTGCAATCCTACATTATACAAAAGCACTAGGACCATTTGGGATAATAAAGATAAACACAAAATACAACTGGAATAGACCTACCACCCTTTAGGTGAGCAAAAATCAGAAAGGAAAGCCTTTTGCTTCAGCTGTAATTATTCATTTTCAGCTCTTACTTGGGACTCTGTAAACATGGGAGAAAAACCTAGTGAAGTTAATTTTAGTCTTCTTTCACACTTTGATTCTCTTTTCTAATTTTACTGTGATTTAATTGATGAGTGAAGAATTCAGTGTAATAAGTTAAATAGAATCCCATATTCAAACATATAACCCCTTTTTTAGAACAAATGAGGTAATTCAACTGGTTTCATTTATTCCATAAATTTGATCTTTTTGGCAATATAACAAAATATATTAAACACTGCATTCAATAGGATTGTATTCCATTAGATAATTAAGTGAATATAGTTCAATAATAATATCAGAAAAAGGACAAATAGTGAAAAATTAGAAGCTTTTACTTTGCCAGTTTCATGAAGAGGTGAAATTTCATATGACAAAGAACGTAGACTGTATTAGGCAAAATTGCCCTTTTTAGGATTTTCCATTTAATATAGGGAGAAAAAACATTTATAGATGTATTTAATATGAGTCTTGCAGGTTGATTTGAGCTAGAGTGAAATAAGAAAGAATGTCTCAGTATATGATGTCCCAGTGGCACATATATAGTGCCATAATGTCACCATATCTGTTAATGGTCGAAACCCTAATGGCACTAATGTCTGCTTCTTAAAGAATTTGTTTTAGCAGAAAAAAGTCTCCTTTCTGTTGTTCTGTATTTCCAGGTTCAGGATCTCCATTTTGACAAGTACATGAACTTAGGTTTGTAGTGGAACACTGTGGAGATAACAGGTCTCTCAAAGTTGTAGCATAGATCAGCAGGAAATGTCAATGTGCTCACAGTATCACTTTGTTTTTTTCAGACCTTCAGGATTTTCTGGAGTCACCTAATCTCTAAAAATCTTTAGTCTGAAATACTGGGGTGACAGGCTCTAAGAAATATCTTTGCTGTTTTTTTCCATTTCAGTTTTCTTCATGGATTATACTGAAGCATATTTTTCAAAAATTTTCTTAGTGTTTCTTATTTCTGGGAATTAAATTGAAAAATCTGGAGTTGCTTTGCACTTTTACCCCAAAAAATGAAGTTTTTACTTCAGTATTAGAAATGCTCAAAGGTTTGATGATATTTTTCCATATGTACCCATAAAATTACTGATATTTCTCAAAGTATGGGTAAGTAAGAAGTAGCCCATACTTTAAGAAGTACCCTTACCTCTGAAAGGCTCTTATGAACAATACATGCTAATAGTGATTAACATCTCCTCTGCAAATAATGTAGGGATGGTTTTGCTTATTAGTTTGTTTTGTTGTGGTGTTTTGTTTTGTTTGGGGTTTTTTTCAGTTAAATTGGTGATCCAGAAAGTTGACAAAGGAATGTGAATTCCAGATTAACTATACAATGACGAAACACCAGACTTCACACACATGTGAATGCAAGTGTCTACACCTTTTTGTTTCAGTTCCATCATCCTAAATTCTTATTTCATTATTCTTTTCAATTCAATAGATCAGAATATCAAGACTGAAATTTTTGAACATTTCCCACTAGGCAGAGTTTATTCCTTCTGTTTACTGGTGTCAAGCAGGTTTCAGCCTCATGCTGAGCAGATGCTTTACTAATATTTTGCACAGTGGTTAATCAAATATTTATGCAGCACATGAAGGAAATATACTTACATTTCACTGCAGATGATTGAATAAGTTCTATAGCATTTCCCCAGTGAATAGTCACGTCCAAACACTTTCAATTATTCATGTCCTAATTTGTAAATATTGCAAGGAGTTTTTATCTGGAAATGCCTGCTAGTCCTGTAGCTGAGGAGAATAAATGAAAAAAATCCCTTCCAGGTAGCGCAGATATATGATGAAAAATGATTCTATTCTTTCAGTATGCATGTTCAGTGCCAGCTCCTTGCTAATTTAGAAATTAATGTTAATCCATAAACACATATAATTTTTCTTACCTTCATTACAGCTGAAACATTCGGATACTTTGTACACTCTTGTGGTTTGAAATGTATGGGTGGTTTAATCCTAAATAAAGTGGAAAAATCCTGAGAAAGTAGTATTGAAAATCAGTGATATATGCAATATGTTGTCTCTACTCTCTAAAATGGGGGTAAATCCATTTTGAGGAATTTGAATTTAACAGATAGGAAAAAAAGTCTGATTTGGCAAAATCCTTCTTTTTGGTAGCCTTTAATCATACAAATTGTTCATTTAAATTTTTCTGGATTAGGCAATAATACATAATGTACATGCTATTAATTTTTAGTTGGATTCTTTTGTTGTGACAGTCAGAATGCTTGATTTGATTCCTAGGTAATCCCTTAAATATTAATTGTAATTCTAGACATAATTAGGATAAATTAGCACAAAACTGATAAACAGTAACATGCATACAAGCAAAAAAAAAAAATATATGTGTATATATATATATATATATATATATGGAAGAAAGTATTGCTTCTTAAATCTGAGCTGACATCAAGCTGGGAGGAACTTCAAACCTACATGAGATGGAAAAAAGTAATTCATCAAGGAAATACCAGGTTTTACATAATGGTAGGGACAACCATGTCCAATATTATATAATAAGAATTATACATCTGGGCAACAAAACTGTAAAAGCAGGTCTGGACATGAAAATGGATCCAAATTGATCATGACTGAATAGCACTACATTGTGGTAAACAGGCACAGAGGTACTGTCAATATGTCAAGCAGGCTTTCTGCTCGAGGCAGTACTGATATATAAGGCTTCAGTAAGAACACTTTGTATAGATTTTGGTGCTTTGCTCTGGGCAAGAAATGAGCCATTGAGAGAGCATGGAAAAGACTTCAAGAAGCAACACTGGTCTGAGCGACAAGATAGACTGAAGAAGTTGTAATTTAGAAAGAGACTGGTGGCTTCAGTTTCAGCTTGTGGAAAAGAGTTGTATGGGAAAAGAGAAAATCCAGCTGTGAAAGCAAAGGGCTTCATCTGTAGCAAGTGAGATTTATAGCAGACATCAGGAAAACTTTCTGCAATAGAATATGATAAATACTAGGAAATGTGGAAACTGAAATTTTTAGGAATAACTTGAATAAACTCCTGTCAAAAATAGCTTATAGAGCACTGATCCTGCCTTTGTGTAGGAGGTGAGCCAGATCTTCACAGAGGTCCTCACAAGACTCTTTTCCTCTGTAATCCTATCCAACAGTCTTTCCTTACTGGGCCTCTTTTTTTTTTTTTTTTTTTTTTTTAATTTTCTTCTGTTTTTTCTCCTCCAAATTGTATTTCTGCAGCTGATTGTTTCCTAGGCACAAAAGTAACCGTGGAGACTCCTGGGGCTTTGATTTTCAGAAAGCAACAGGATGAACTGTCAGTCCTGTGAAGTAGTTTATGATTTAACATAATATTTTTGCAGTTAAATTATAGAGTTTTAGATAACTTAGATATTAAAATAATTGAAAGGTGAAAGAATGGGAGACAATAATGCCTAAATGGATCTCTGCTGTAGCAATCTGCATGATCAATGCTTCAAAATAGAAAATATTCAGAAAGATCTTATTAAATGTTTTGATATGTTTCTGTATCATCACCTGTAGCAATGATATATGCATGATATAATGTATGATATGATATTTTTACAGTATACAGAAGGAAATTTATAATATAATAATTAATGAATCCACAGACTTGAGTCACCTATACACTATCACTTAACCACACATTCCTTAACAGAAAATGCAATTATAGTTTTGTGTGAAAATTAAAGAAATATTTGTTGCTATGCCTGAGGGCTTCATCTTACATTTCAAAATTTATCATTATACACATTTTTATCACTTTACAAAGATGAGGTGCATCAAACTAGAAGTAGCTGCTAATCAGTTTCATACTAACTATGATAGTCATGAAACTTTTTCAGAGTTCTCATAAGATGAAAAATTTTAAAGTCGTTTTATTACAATTGGAATATTTTCTGAAGATTGCAACATAGCAATTCTCATAATGAACACTTTGCTTTTAGTTATATATCAAACTTCTGATACAAAAACCTCCAATTACTTTACTGTGGCAGACTATGAAAAGTCTGTGTATTAACATCTACATTTAAGACAGTTTGTCATAGCATAGTATTTACAGAATGACATTGACAGTACATTAATTATAATGTGTCCTTTCTTGGTTGGTGAATGGTCTTGCTTGCTAATAGCTTTTTAATGCTGTTATTTCTCTTATGATCTTAAGCAAAAAACATATCAAATGTAAAAAACCCCAAGCCCACACCTAATTTTTCTCTGCAGTGGCATTGCTTTATTGCCATTTACGCAATTACTTCACAGAAAGCAGAACATTCTTATGCTGTTCCAATCATTCATTTTGAAACAAAATCTCTAGCTGTATCATTGCTCCCGAGTGGAAATGCTTTAAAAATTTTCTCCATGGAAAATTCTAGAAGTTCATTAAGAAAAGATTGCAGATATCAGGGTTTTGCACTTAATAGGCATTCTAATTTCTCATGTTCTATCACTAAACATCAATTTCTTTGAATTATAAGCAATGTTTTTTATCTTATATTTACAAAAATTAAAACATGGCCCAAGTGGGGGGCGGAGGGGGGAGGACACAGAGAAAATTAACAACATCAACATCACATATGAGTTATTTTTCAGTCAAAGAATATTTCCCATTTTCCTGTACCTTTCAAATCTGGTCTTGCATATGGAGGTCCTTTCTCTTTTTTAAAATTTATTTTCTTAGCCCTTTCACATAAATAAAACTATTGCTGTGATAAAGAAAGTGTAGATCAAGTGTTATCACAAGGATTTGTGACCTATGGGAGGAAATATCGATCCCAGGACATTTTATACTCAGTATTCAAAAAGAAGAATGCCTTCTGGCACTTGGATCATCACCCTATATCCTGAAAACAAATATTCCTTTGCTGTCTGAGTTCTTCAGCCTAGTGTTGTACACACCACAGTAGGTCATGGACTCTATATACAGTAGCTCCTGTGGCCCATGACCTGGAATTTGTTTACTCTGCTTGTGATGATGCTAAAGCAGTTTAGTGAGTAGACAGTTTATATTTTTGTTCTGTCTTTTAGGCCTAATTTTTCAAACCTGGCAAGTATATCCAAACATCCTTTTTTTTTTTTCTCTAAAGACATATTGAAGTTTAAGAAAATAATTTAAAGACTCAGCCCAGATACAACATCACAAGACCAATAGATTTTATTTCCATCTATGATTGGCTATTCTCTGTATATGTGGCTTTATCCCAAACTGGAGGACACACACTGTATTAAAAGCAACTGCATTAGCTGATGAGTTTCCTGGATGCAGCTGCTCATTGCTTCCTGCTCCCAGACTGTTGATTGCATTGAAGATTGTACTGGGTGTGATATTACAATTCAAGCCTTTAAATCACCTGATTCATTTTTATGGAAGTGGATTAGAAAGAGATTTCATGAGTATTCTGCCAATAGCAGAGTTGGAAGTAGTGTTGAGAGACAGAGGTCAGATTGATCAGGAACCTCTTCAAAGACCTAACTGGAAATGGTAAACCAGGTGGTGTCACAGCTCAGCTTTGTGAGGAGCACAGCAAGACAAGCCTTTGTAGGTGAGTTACAGCTCAAAAAGTGGAGTAAAACTTGGGGAAAGTTAAAGGCCTCTTTAAATGATTAAATGTACTGCAGTGAAATATGCCAAGATTCTAGGAAGAGTCCAAATGATTTGTAGGTAAATTACTGCTTGAGGACCAACTTGAATTCATGGGGCACAGACTAATTTCAGACCCTATAATGAAAGGTTTTGTTTGAATTATAATTACCAGTGATATAGAGACCTGAGTGTCTGCAAAATTTAGAGAAAAAAATGTTTAAAAAAATTAGAAAGAATAATGAAATAAATGTTGAACCTTTGGTGAGGTTTAGATAAGTTTGTGGAAAATTTCTTCTGCCTTCCAAAGCAATAGTGTCTGTGAGGAGATATTATGCAGTACCTTCTGGTTATTATTTATCAATGTGTATGTGCAAAATGAGGATGTTTCCTTCCTTTCTTTTACAAAGCTAAATGTAGAAGACTCTTTGCAGATTGTATGGCATTCCCTGCAGCAAATCAACAACACTCCTAATATTGACTGGCTTACTACACATTTTGCCAATATCCAACAAGAAGAATTATGTTAATTCTGAACTATATAATTTGGAAACTGACTACAGGTATCTCACTGAATACGTCTTTAGGGGAAAAAAAGTTTTGGGTTACACAGCTGAGATATTAATTAACAATTTTCAATTTGATTGGTCTCATATCTATGGTAAATAATAGCACTGCCTAATAGACCTAAATAGCAGTATTGCAAGCACAGACTAACTGACTAACTAACTGACTGACAACTAGCCAAAGTTGTTCTGTTACTTTTCTGTGGAAGAGGGCATATATTTAAACTACCCATTGGGACTTCTGTGTTTTTCACTTTGTACAGTGGCATATGCACAAACACCTCTGTCAGCACAGCTAGCAATAATGCATAATTAAAATCAAATCCTCTGGCCTTTGTATATAACTCTGTTATTCATGACTTTTTCTCTCTTCAGTTCCAATGTCACATAATATACACAGTCCTCTGACACTACCTGTGAACCCTCTTTAAGAAATGTTATAACGAGCCTTTCATGTTGCTATTCTCTTTCTGTAGAATTTCTGATTGACAGATGTAAAGATTATTTTGAGTCACAACTTTGAAAATAAAATTTTTATTAGAATATTGTTTATTTAGAATGCTTGGGTTACTTTGGATTTTTCTGTTTAGCCTCTATTTTGTGTTTGGTGAATTCTTGTGTTTGGTGAGTTCTGGTGTTTGTGTGAAACAGAGGTTCTCTCAGGCTCTCAGCCTCCATCCCTGCGACAGTTATATCAGGAACAAACACTGTTTGGAGAGACCTTCTCATTTTGTCTCAGATGTATAGAAAAAGCTTTTCAAAGGATTAAGGGATCATATATGATTTGACCCATGTATGGAAGCCCAGCATGGTATGTCAGCACATCCATGACTTCTCTAAACAATTCAGTATTTCTTCAGTCAAATGTAAATCTTCCTTGATTTATTCTGACCTTTTGCCTTATTTTTTATGAATCCTTGCAGTTGTATCTATTCAGCTCCTGGCAAACCACTCTCCATTCCCACCAGGCACACCAATCTCCATTCCTGCCCTTCGTGCCCCCACCCCAATGCTCTGATTTCTGCCGCAACCAGATTAGCTGACTAAAGAGATCTGTTTTCCCAGTTTTGCCATCCAGGATGGGGAAAATTTCATTTTCCTCTGCTCTTCTGTCTCTCACCTCTATCATTGTGGACTCAGAAATCCAGAACTCCTTTATGGTTCCTCTGCATGTTCTGGCTTGCGTTTTGGCGCAAAACTGAGCAGTACACCAGTCCCACTCTTCTTTGCAGAAAACTTCTTCCTCAGTAGACATGTTTCCATGAAGTATAAATCTGGTGTGAGGAACAGTTGCTGTTTTCCAAAAAGGACAATATTTACAGAATAAAAAGACCATGATCCTGGTGCCTTACCCAGCCGGTAAGGAGAAGTTCTGCAGCATGTAACAGGTTCATTATAGCAGTTCATCATAACTTTGCAGTATAAATTTAGAATTAATGCAGCCAGTACCTGATTTCTTACTTTGCAACCACCTCTGAAAAGGTCTTATTTCTTCCTGGATAATGCCAGTAACACTCACACTGACATGGAGAATGACAATAAACTTATCTCTAATGTGACTTTTTTATAATTGTACAGTTCTGATCTTGCATGACTCCAACGATCTTTCTGCAACAACATCTCACAACTTCGTAAATTTCTCAGCAGTCCAAGCCAAAGTTATTCAACTGAACCATATCAATCTGGGCTTTGAACCCTTGGCCTCAAGCAGCCAAACCTCTGTGGAGAGGGGAAGATTACATAGAGAAGGGGTCAGAGTAAGTTTCTAGGCTTTTATACAGCAAAATAAAATCTTCTAGGAATTTAGAATCCTTTCAGCCTGGTTCAATTGGATTGAATACCTCTCCCAGGAGTGGACAGGTGAAGCTGGAGCCTCACTATCTGGTTTTAAATTGCCTCTGCAAATCTGTCAGGGGCCTAATTTAAATTCTTTATCTCATACCCTACCAACCTCTTTTGCCTAAAGAATTAATGTGATAGGCCTCTGAAAGCAATTCATTAATGACTGAAAAGTCTCTAGAGGCCAGAAATTGAAAGACTGAAATTTTATTTGTATAGTGAAGAAATCAAGGTAAATAATGTAGATTTCTAGAGACTACTGTACATTTACCATAATATTTTATTCACTTTGGAAAGGAAATGCCTTTCCTCTAAGTACATTAAAAATATAATAAGGAAAAATTAGGCTCTTGTTTTTGAAATTTGAGGAATGGTTTCTCTTTTTGTCTGAAATGCAAAATAATTTTCAAATGTGGGTTTGAATGACAAAGAGGAGCAGAGACATAATCTGTAGCACAATGCACTTCTCATTCGCTGAATGTTGGCAAAACATTGCTACTCTGTGTGTGTGTGTATCCAGGCATGTGCATAAATCAATTGCTCAGGTGAAAAGTTTACATTAGCAGCAGTTGTGCCAACTCACATGGGAAAGAAAATCAGAGGCTGACACAAAAAATGGCAAATATATTGTGGCATAAAAGGTCACTTCAAAAATTTCTGACAACCTGGAACATTAGAAGGTCAAAAATCAACAGCACATTGTCCTGTTTGGTCAGATTGTGCTACTACACTCTCTCTATGGACCTTTATTTTTTAAAATAATTGCATGCTCTTTTGAAATCAGCCAGCCATTCAAAGACCGTATTTCCCATTTTATTGAGAAATGAATGTAGAGAACAGCTCATTTTATTCCAGCAGTCCTTTTAACATGCAAATAGTAGTCTTTCAATGAACACAATTCTGTTTGTGCCATTAAAGATAATGTAGGACAATTGATAATTGTCCAGTTTAGAAAATGTGTGCCTTAAGTTTGCCTATATTTTCCCCTATGTAATAATGAAAGATCTGATAAAACACATAGTTTCTAACTTTCCACATATTTCTTGCCTGTGTCTGAACCAGTAAGAGAATTTCTGTTGATTACTGATATATCAAACTCTCTATCCTATCATTTATAAATTTCAGCCACAAAAAGTATATATGGGTTTTTTCTACTTGTGTTGTTTTGGAAAGCCTTAAAATATTTTATGAGAAAAAGTACTGACCAGTTAGACTGGGAAAAGTCCTGTGGATCATCACTGAAAGAGAAGAAGATACAAAATAAATTTTCCCAGTTCACCCCAATACTTTATATGCAAAAAACCTTCTTCCACAAAACACAGAGATACCTAGAAAGTACATAACCTGCTCTTGACAACTCCTTAAAGTAAGGATGTCTTGGAATCTATTTTCTTATCCTTATTTTAGCAATCTCTCCTATTTCACAACGTGCAGACCCTGCACCTCACAGAGACTTCTGTAAATGCATTCTACTACCTCCACAAAGACACTGTGAGATCCATATTCAAAAGGATGTCAATGTCAAAAGACCTACAAGGCATGATCTTGGAAAAACCTTAGAACAAGTTTTAGCAGCATCATGAAGTTGAGCAGTGGCTGGAATTATATTGGTGAAAAATATTGAAAGCTTTGCCACGAGTTTAACTGTATTTCTCAATATTTGAAAATATGTGAATCTGGAATAAGGTTGTAAAGGGTATCGAGAATAAGTGGAGAAATTATTTTCTGCAAAAGGAACATGAATGGTACTTTACTTAGAAGCAAAACATATTGAATTTTTGTGTATTTGTAAACAGTTTTCCTTTGTAGGGTATGTCATTATAGCTCTGAATAGGTTTATAGAGTTATCTTAAAGTAACCTGTATGTATAGTAACTGCAGAAATTGACTGTTATTGTGAGTTACATTTTTGATTCAGAGACTGGACATGTTTCAATGTATTTCATTACTTAATGTTGTTTATATTAGAGCTAAAGAGGAAATATTTGACTTCTTTTTTACAAGAAGGACTGCTTAGAAAACAGAAACAAAAAAAAGATGGAAAACCAATGAGACTTAAAGATATTGCTTAGCTGGAGAAACTCTGCCACAGTCACTGGGAGTCAGGAAAGATCAGCTTGATTTTCTGTTACTCAGACATCAGTCTTTAGAGCTAACAAAAATATTTAAAAGTTTGCAAAATTTAAAGCAAAAAATGCAACAAAACTTTTAATGTAATGTAGGTTATTGACATTCCTTTCTTAAAAATTAGAATGTAGCTTTATAGAAAGTGAAACATAGAGGACAAACATTTAGCACACTAGTATGAGAGGTACAATAACAGATTGTTGTATATTCCACTCCAGATCTGTAGCCATGCCATCTAAAAAGTCATCTGCTAAGATGGAAACCCCTCAGTGGTTTGGATCTTGTTGAAACCCCCCATTGTTTGTTTTTGACTTAAAAGACACAGATGAAGTCACTGGATCTAACTTTGTACTTGATGTAGGAGCAGAAAGTTGTCTCAGGTTCAGGTCATTGCTACAGGCAAGCTTTGAAAGCAATAAACAAATTTCTGGTGTTATAAAAGGAGATTTTATCCTTGCAGAATAAGCCATACTTGTCACTTGTTTTGCTTTGTGATTTTTTCTTTCTGAGAAGAATTAATTAAAATGTTGAGGTAAATGAATCCTAGGTCTTCTCTTGAGGCTTTCTCTTTTTGGCATTTGTATCACTAACCTCTCTGTTGCAATAGACTTAAAACAAAATCCAAACCTTTCATTTCTGAAGGAGAAGTTTATGCAGAAAACAAATTCTAACCTTCTCTTCTGATTCCTGAGATAATAATCCTGTCTCTATGCAAGCAGAACTGCCTGCCAGAAGATTTTTCAGATGTCAGGAGTCAAAGTATAAATATTAGTGAATTTAAGTTTTATGTAGACAACAAAGCTCAGAATAATTTTGCGACCTTTATTTAAGTCATACATAGTGTGTTTGTTTCCTCTTATTCTCAATTTCCTTTTGGCATCTGAATGTAAGCCAAAAACTTGGAATGCACTTAGGTGAGGGAAAGACAATATGAATGATAATATAAAAGTTTGTTTTATACTATTTTATAGAACTAAAACTTACTATAACTCATGGCTCTGGCATATACCTATAAGGAATTTCTCACCTGTTAGAATATACTAGCCAGCATCTACTAAATATTTTTAAACACGTCTGTTCTTTGCTGCTGATGGGAAAAGGCCTGTCATGTTCTTCTGTAAGTAATAGTAAGCTTGTTCTCTGCTAAGAGGCATAAATAAAATATGTAAAGTAATAAAAAAAAATCCCTTAGGAAGTATTCCATAATTCTGTAATATTACTCCATCCCATAAAAAAAAGACCATAATAAATTGGATGCCAGAGGTAGGATACATTTTACTTAACTTTACAAGTTTTATAACCAAGCTGAGCTCCTTTCACAGCTGGGAGAGGACTGAGCATTTTTGAAGAGTGATTTATCTGACCCTTTTTTAGACACCCACCTTAGGGTGAGAGTCACTGTGTCCTGGTAGTGGCTATTTCTCTCTAGCTCTGAAGGGAGTGCAGGATGGCTCTTTCAGTGTAGATGATTACCAGCAACAGATGCCTGAATTTCTCTGATGAATCCCATATGCAACTGTATGGGATCCCATACATCCATTTGATGAAAGACTTTGGCTGATGTCAGAGTCCACAGTAGCTGTAGCTTGCTACCAAGAAACTGTGCACCTCACAATATTTTAATCTCTGACTACAGATGTTGAGCAGTACAGAGAGCACTGGAGGTGGGCCACATCCATACTGTTTCTTTATCCTGGTCCCAACACCTACATTTCCTGGTGGAGGATGAATGGAGCAGCAGTTCACATCCTTACACAGCCAGATGAAATTGGGTTACCTACAATTCAAATTATCTTAACAATGTTATTATCAGGACAGGTGGGGTAACCATGTGAGATTGCAGCAAAGGCAGCAGATTGCACAAGATGGGTGTGCCAGGAATGGTGAGCCCCTCACCAGCTGAGAATCCCCCAAACCCAGACTCCTAATACTTTACTCATATAGACATGTGTTGTTATAAATGTGGACCTTCCTAGGTATTTTCTAAAAAGCAACCTTGAACCAAACACTCAGAGGGAAACCTAGAGCTCTGAAGAAACACAACAGATTGTCTTTATAGGAGTGAAGAACTTTTACCTAGCCACTCTCTGTGTGCAATTCAAGGTGATGTTCCTTGTATTCCTGATGGGCCAATGCACAATTACTCTGTCAGAGAAGCTGGCTGTTACAATGCCAGACTTTTGAATTTTCTGTGGGAAATAACACAGGGAGATGAAGCTCCCAAAGAAATTCCCCAAAGAAAAATAAAAGATCTCTTCATGTCAGTTTTGGTAGTGTACACATGTGAGTTAACTGCAACCAGAGTTTCCTCATTTATCTGAAAGATGTTGGGGATTTCATGCCAGGGGTTCTGTTCTTATCCATTAGTGTATAATTAGACAATTTCTGACAGAATCAGATTAGTTATTACCTGCAATTGTTCCACATTCAGTCCTTCAACATCTTGTCTATTTAGCCAGAAATTCCCAAGTGACATGAATTCAGCATGAACAGTTTCCCAAGTTGTTGTGAGAAAATGAAACCCTGCAGGGATTTTCTGGTAATTCAGTGTAACATTTTGAAAATCTCTGAAGGAAACATGAAGTGGGATTAAAAACAGAAGATAAAAATAGAAAAAGGCAAGGACAAAAAAAAAAAAGGCGAAGGAAATGTAGGACATGAACAAAAGGGTAGATTGAGATATAGTACTGCAGAGCTGCAGACAAGCGAAGAAAAAGCAAGCTATGGGCAGAAAGCAGACAATGTCCTGTCATTATGGGATTATAGAAAAGCAAGAGTTGCACAAAAGGAGCACCAGAAGCTGAAAATAAGGATGATGTCCTGATCCATTTGAGATCACTGTCAAAACTACAGTTGACAGAAAATTAGGCTATAAATACTTGGAGAGAAAAGATATACATGCATGTATAGGCATATATATGTATTCACACTTATATCTTCATATGTGACAGGAACAACTGGAAAAAACTTACATATATCCTTAGAGCATGGTTATAAAAGGTTGTAATTATAATAGAGACACACCTGAACATACTGAAAAATATCTTAATTGGGTTCTGATAGCAGTCTGGCAAGAACTTTTGTGCTGCATATTTGTCATCTAGAAACAATGTGGCATAATGAAAAGACCTTTAAAGAAGACAATAGTCTATGTTTTTAGAACCATTCTGCTAGTTTTAAATAGGGATTCATCAAACTCAAAGTGAAAAAACACACTTTATGAATAACATTTCTATGGCCATGGATTTCTCTTGGCCTGGACACTGATGTGCTAGGTTTTCTAGTCTGAATAAATCTTTAATTGCATTTTCATGGAGGTTTTATCAAATGAAGGTAAGAAGCAGAGTTCATTTTCTGTCAAGGTTTGCTATCCCTAGTCTGATGATCTGCTCCAAAATGGAAACACAAAAAATATTGTCTGTAGAAAACCTGTATGAGAGGATGTGTCTAGGAAGTTTCAAGGTCTTAAAAAGATGAGAGGGATTTGTGTGTCAGTGTGAGTGTCTGGCAAACAGATGACCATAAACTCAAGCCCACAGCAGTTCTGGCTGCCACCTTGCAGCTCTGGTCTGTGGCAGAAAGTCAAGCCCCTTTGCAGCCTTTCAGCCTTGACTGGGTGCCAAGGCAGGCTCCTCCTGTGGCCTTCCCTTCACCTCTGCACACCCATGCTCTCTGCAGGACAACAAATTTGGCTGTGGCAAGATATGCAGCCTTTCCAAAAACATCTCCTAAAAAGAAATTAATTCCCATTACACTTAACAGCAAAATAAAAAAAAGTCTCTCAAGCAGGATCCAATTTAGTTAGCACAGCCTCTTCAGGCAGCCTCTTCCCCAGGATGCAGTTCTACCAGAAAATGGTGCACTGTACAGGTACACAATGAAGCATTTGTCCAGGGATGTTTCCTATTCAAAAGATATCAGGAGAGAGATCTGGTCAACACTGTCAAACCATTACACTGAAAAGGAACTATACTAGGAATGAAAAAGAAATATCATTCCAGAAATACAATTATTTTGGTGTGTTTTGCAGCAAGTAATTCAGTGTTTGAAATCTACACAAAAATAACCTTATACAGACACTGATATACAGAGTTGGACAAAAAACAATGATTGCAAACAAAAAAAAAAAAAAAGACAAAAGCAAACCAATTTGATCTAGTTGCATAAGCTATTGCAGACTGCTGATTTTCTTTTCCTTTATTGTAGTTCCGAATGTTTTTCATTCCTGCTGAGAATGCCTTTATGTGTGTACACATCACAGAGAAATGATAAAAGAGATTTTTATGTTTGTTTGATTGAGAAATAAAGCTTTTCTGTTTTTATGTACTGCATTACTGGCTAGAAGTAGAAACAGACAGCAAAACAGATGTATCCTGTGTGTGGCCAGCCTGAAAAGTACTGCAGCAGGATAGTCTAGACCAACGTGCTGTACTATCTGTAAGGGAAAACAAAAGGAAACATCAGGCCAGATGCAAAAAAACAACAAAAAAAGTGTCCTGAAACTTCCACTTTTTCTTCTCCATATTCTTGCAGTTTGAAGTTCACTTGCAATAACTTTAAAAATTGTGTTACATCCTTGCTTTCTGTACATAAAACACACAGGTTTATTGAATTAAATGCACCCAACATACCCTTATTTGAAATTTTCATTTGGTGCCAAGGAAGCAAAACCAGCAGAGCAAAGCATATATATCCATAATCACCCTTGGGAATCTTGCTTCTGTGAAAATTGTGGTTTGATATTTTAAATTGTCATCTTGTTAACAGATTTATTTCAATGAATGTTTACACTGTTGTTCCTCTTTACATTCCATTTGCTAGCATGGAACCCTTCACTTGAAAAATATTTCATAACCACCACATTTCTTTTCAATATTCCAGGGTGAAATCAAATATCTGTACAATGTCTCTCTTAAATGAAAGAAAATATGTAAAAAAGTAAATAAAAGGCAAAGAAATTGAAACAGCTTCAAAAGATGGGTAATGTCAACAACTCAGGTGCTTCAGCTCTTTATTTCAAGCAATTTAACCAATGAAACATTTTCTTCTGATAGAGAACTCACAACTAAACATGATTTTAAAAAAAATATCATTAAATTTGAAATTCAAATGAAAGGTGTTACCAGAATATTTGTGCTACAGATGAAGTTCCTGCTTACAAGCTATAATCACAGACAAAGGATAAAGGATGCATTGTCCTTGGTTGTGACTATTCCTGCATGTGTGACACCAGACAGATTTTCTAAAGCCTTTTTCTCTCTCACTTTTTTAATGATAAAAAAATTGTCACTGCAGACAGTTTGGGGTGCAGTTTTGTTTTGGCACATGTTTGAAGGAAATTACCTGGTTATTTGAGTACCTAAGTGTCTGGCTGGTGCCTAAAACTGAAGTCAAAATGACAGTGATTGTATAAGCACTTTAACAAGCAGGAGAGGGCCATCAGCTGAATCTATTCTAACAGTTGTGATAATTTATATTTTTATTTGTTTGAATCATAGAATATCATAGTACATTCTACTTTCTGGTTACTAAAGGGCATACAGCACAGAAATAATGAAGTTGGCAATGAACTTAGGAGCATTGAATGAAAGCTGTCACGTGGAAAATCGAAACATTGTATTATTTTGAATTGTTAAATACCAGCAAATGTAACCACATGGAAAATTAATATATTTTGTTATATTACTGTTTGGGTTTTTTTCACTTCCTGCAAGTGAGAGAAAAGAAAAACAAAACCAAACCCAGAATGGGGGAAAAGTGAGTTTGGTTGTTCATCTGCTGTAGCAACCAGAAGTATCTGTGACCTCAAATTTGCGAGGAAAATATTTGCTTGAATTAAAATGATAACTGCTTAAAGACAGGCCATTTATTTAGCATTGAACACTGATGGGACTGAGCTAGCTGGGGTGCAGGATGCTAACATTTTTTTGTGTTGATTTAATTGATCAGAGTAACCAGAAAGCAATCTGAAGAAAGAAACAGGTGGTATACTACAAAGCATAAAAAAGTGTAAACAGTTGAGTCTCAGCAATGAGTGTCTTTTAGACTTTAGCCCATTGGAAGTTCCATCAAGGCTGTAAGTCCTTTCTACTTGAGTAATAATTAAAGAATAATGGCAATAAAGTTCTTAATGTATTTTTCCTTTATAAATTGGAGTTATGAGCTTTGTTTTCTTTTGATTTGTGGTGGTCTTTTTTGGTCTTTAAATCATGTCAGACTGCAGTTTTTTGGGGGTTTTTTGTTTTTTTACTATTTGGAATACCTAAAACCACAGTAAAGTAGAAAAAAAAAGGTTTCCCATCCTGGACTTACCCAGCTGCTACACCAGTAAAAGTGTGACTTTGTGAGGACAGAAGGGCAGGAGCCCTGATTAGCTCCTCTTGCTCACTCACACTGTCAAGTAATTGTAGCACCTTATATCAGATAGCAAAATGAAAAACAGGAAACCATTTTCTGTCATAAATAGGAGAATGTTACAACAGCTGAAGGCTTGTAAAGTCCCCTCACCAGAATAATAGTAACAGCAGGTCATATGAAATCTGAGGTTTATTCCCCTGGCTTGTTAAAGACATGGATACAGATCAGAATTTCAGAGAAGTAGTACAACAGACAGCATCAGTTAGGTGCTGCAATGGACCCCATAAATATAACAGTATTCTCAGTTAATAATGAGCTTTCACTTCAGTGTCCACTTGGATCAAAGACCTCATGAATGACTGGTTTCTGGACAGTGACTGGTAAAAGCCTAGTCAGTCCATCTTGAAAATCATATATCTTGTCCACATAAAAGTAAAATAGGGACAAAAGAAAAAAAGAGATCATTCTGAGAGCCCTGAAAATTTTGTAGTTGGTGCATAGGGAAAAGCGGAAAGGGCCATTATTAAGTCAATGTAAAAAGCTGAGAAATCAGCTGTTCCAGAATAGCTGTGGTACTTTTACCTAACTTTCTTGGGCAGAAATAATGAGAAATGCAACAACAAACTGCAATAAATTGAGGGAAACGTGATATGTAGTAAACTGGTTAAGTGAACCTTAAAGATCTTTGTATTGTAAAAAACTTCATTCAGGAAGCACAGAAAGGAGCAAAAAAATGTGAGTTTATTACTATGTATGACTGTGTATGCCTTGACTGGGTTAAAAAGACATGAATTAAAAATTAATTCAAAGAATGTTACTTCTGACATTTTTCTGCACTTATAATTATTATTACTGTGCCTTTGGAATGGTGCATACAGTATGATAATACTCAAAATTTAAGTTTTTAAGTAGGCTTTGCTTCACCTTTGATCCCCATCAAACCCAAAATTTTAATATTCTGCAAAAATAATTTATAAAAGTAAAAGTGCAAATGGCTGCAGGAAAGAAGACAAAAATATTAGTCTAGAATATTAAACGATATTTCTGGACAATGTACTCTCATATGAAAAGCCAAAATAATGTGGGAGTTACAAAAATTAAATGTCACTTTGATTCTCTAGTGATTACCATAGTATTGCAGGAAAAAAACTAAGAATTTTCCTAAAAAAAACAACAACCCACCTTAAAACTAATCTAATGATGTGGAAAATTAAGTTGTTAAAGAAGTAGTAGAAATCTTGTATAGGTAACTCTGATTGTTTGTTTATGAACTGTTGCCCTAGCCTGAATTAACCCTGTCCCTGGAGTCACATAACCTTCTGGCACAGACACTGTTGCAAGCACTGTCTTGACTGACAGTTGTTTTGAAATATTTCAAGATTTGTGATGACTGTATAGTTCACAGTGTGATTTTTTTCCCCCTCGTGCAACTGAGTTATACTGTCTATCATGTGCTGTCTGTGTTTATTGCCTGCATATTAATACCATTATCTTTTCTATTTTCACACAGCTGTGCAGCATAGAGAAACTGTCACAGAACTCCTGTTAAAGTCTTGAGGGTTATCAGCTTTAAGTCATCTATACCTTTGTCTACACTATCATTTTATACCCACTATCTTATTTGACTCTACTTGAACATTAGAAAATATTAGCTATGAATCTCAAACTCTAAAGCCATAAGTGCTTCTTCATCTTTAATATATATATAAAATATTAGCATAAGGATGATTCAGTATTGTGGACAGAAATAGATAATTTATAATTTAAATGTATGTTCAACTGAACTGAAAATTTAATGAGAAAACTCAAGAAATTCTACATCTTCGTGAAGGGAAACTATGTAAGAGTCAAATAGCCTCTAAAAGTAATTTTACTTGTATGTGAACAGGAGGTTGAATGGTACATGGATGATTTCTGTGAATTATCAACAGTGCATTTGCTACTTTGAAAACAAAAAGCTGTTCATACGCAATGCAACTAATTGCTAGATTCAAATTGTACCACTAGTACACATCCAGCTATGTGTGCCAAAATGAGTAGGATATAAAACCTAAACATTTCCCAGAATGCAGTTTGAGACGAATGAATGGCTTCAGTCACTCATCTCATTGAGTCCAGTGATGCAAGATTAGTCTTCTGTTCAGATCTTGTTAAATAGTTTTTGAACAATGCAAAATCTTTTCTTTAAATCACCAGATATGTTAACTATTCAAAATCCATTTACACATTCATGCTACTGCTGTAATAAGCTGAGAATAAAATAGCTTAAATTGGGATCTTTGAATCACAGTGAAAGTAAAGAGACCTTGCGGAGGTATTAGGCCCATTTTACTAAAGTATCAAAATAACAGATGTGAATCAGTGTTATATATTTTCTGATATTTAGTTTGCCAATCACAGATGAAAGGATTAAACTTATTATGGATATATGCAAACAGCTATATATATACATCTCCTAACTGTATCATAGAATCTTAGAACAGCTTGGGTTGGAACAATCCTTAAAGATCATTTAGTTCCAATCCCCATGCCATGGACAGGGACACCTTCCACTAGACCAGGTTGCTCCAAGCCCCATCCAACCTGGCCTTGAACACTCCCAGGGATGGAGCATCGACAACTTCTCTGGACAACCTGTTTTGCTGTCTCAGCACACTCAAAGTAATTAATTTCTTCCTCGTATCTAATGTAAACCTTCTCTTTTTTATTTTGAAGCCGTTCCCCCTTATCCTGTCACTGCCTTGTAAATAATCCCTTTCCCTCTTTCTTGTAAGCTCCCTTCAGATACTGGGAGGCTGCAATTAGGTCACCCTAAAGCCTTCTCTTCTCCAGTCTGAACAATCACAATTCCCTCAGACTTTTCTTGTAGGTGAGATGCTCCATCCTTATTGTGAATAAGCCATTTGTCAAGTTCTTAAATCATTATGGCTATTTTCCATCTGTTTATATGTTTAAAGGCCAATGGTGCCTTTCCAACAAAACCTGCATGACTAATTCATGAATACCAAACAAGTAATCTTTCTTAGGGATTTTTAAAAATGACATTAGTAGAAGTTTATCCAAAGTCACATGTTCTTCTCAACCCAAACTGGAAACATATTGTTTGTAACAAATTCAACTGGACTGCAGGAATATACTCTGCAAATTCCAAGTATGTTTTATAAACACGTTACCCAGCAGTATCATCTCTTATTGACACATTTTGGCTTTGAAATGAGTAATCATGCATTTTGAACACAAAAGCATGTCTTCTGTGGGACTAGGGCATTTCTGGAAAAAAAATCATAATTAAATTGAGATTATGAATGTACATTGATTGCTGGAGATGGATCCTACCCATTCTGTTTAGAAATCACTTATTTTGCTTTTCCAATCTGTGCTGTTACTATGAATCAAATTCCTTGCATAATCCATTTCTTCTTCCTGGAAGTATGTAATAGTGCTATTGTTAGTGTGCCCTTTAAGGGAGCATTATTTTTAAAACAGGAGACCAGAATGAAATGCAATAGTAACTACCAGCCCCCAATGAGTATTTTATTCCTATGACTGGGTGTGCAGAAATTGAACATTTATTAGAGTCTTTCATTCCAGGCTCTTACAGTGCTTTATAAATACAGCACAGCTTTCCCAGCACTACACTACTGAAGCACAGTCACCCCAGAGTGGAGTGTTGCAGCTATTTTTCTCCCACTTGATGGCTGTTGATTATTATGAGATGCTTCTTTTCTAGTTATTTTTCTGGAAAATATATGAGAGAGAAATCCACCCACCAGGAATAGGCAGAGACCATCTGCTATGACTAATTTCACATTTATTGCAGGCAGCAGTTGTACCAAAATTCCAAAATGAATATTCAGTTACTATCATAACTTGAGCCAGAGGATGTAAAATGAAATAGAGTGTTCAGGACCTTTCCATGATATTATCCATGAATACAGATCTCTGTCAAGACTATAAACATTTTTGAATGCTTTTCCAGTTTCAAGCAGGGGTCTTTTGAAATATTTAGTTTCAATTGGACCTGTGTACTTAAGCTTAGAAAACTGATTAGAGAGATCTTTGTAGTATCCTAGTAGACAAAGCAAAACAGGACATGTGATCTGTGGTCAGAGGTGTTGATTTTTCTATCTTTATATAATGAAGTGCATATGATATACTAATAAAATAATTGCTTCACTGTGGTCAGTGGAAAGAAATACTCTACAGGGAAAACAAGGATTGCTCTCTGAAGATAAGTATCTGTTTCTTTTTCTTTCTTTACTAATTACAGAAGCATCATAGTGTGACTATGTTCTTAACCTACATATTAGCTGATACATGTTCCCTATGATCTAAGTTAATGGAGAGCCAAAATGCATAGCTCAGTGCCCTCAATTGACTTAAATAGGTTCACATGGGTCTGGAGGAAGATCTTGTGACTCTCTAGATTAAATCCTGCTCTTTGAAAGAGATTTGAACTTCTTCCATTAACTTTTCTAGACTCAGAATTTTATGCTTATGTGTTCTGAAATAAGAGATGGAGAATAATTCTTGGCTATACTTAACTATTCCTCTTGGAAGTGCACTTTTTCTACTATATGTTGCATAAAGTCTTAGTTTCCTTCTTACTCACGCTAGTTTACCCATCTGTACCTGCCATCAAGTTATATGAGAAATTTTAAAAATTTCCATGTGGATGTCATAAGTTTAAATTTCTGTGCTTTGAGGCCTTACATGCTTTTGTATATGTAAGAGAAAGTGCTTTGAAGACATGATCTGAATCTTACACAGCAAATTGAAAATTGATCTGTCTGTTATCTAACACATTTTGCGTGAAATAAATCAGATAGAGCCAAACCATAATCCATTCCAAATGCAGTAACTCAGCAGCTCAGATAATACAGGACAAAATCAATAAGAACAAGACAAAAATGTAAGGCAGGTTGTAAGGTTCAGCAAAAAATGGATTAGAGAATGATCATGTTAAGAAAAGGATGAAAAAATTGAACAATTTACCATGCTTCTTCAACTACAGGCCTCCTGTTTCTTTAAGACTCAGCAATAAAAAAAAAATAAAAATCAGTCAATAAAATCAATGCTTTTAACCTAAGCTAGTTGGACCAACCTTTTCCAAGCTTCATCTAAACTTCAGGCTTTAAATTTCATTGCCTTCATGTCACTCCCAAATCCAAAAAATTCACTCTGCAGCTGGGAGACCACAGGAAATGGGGGAAACTATATGTGAAGAGTAGATTGGGATTTAGTATGTTTGCATTCACATTTCTCAAGCTAGACTTTATGTGATTCAACCATGCATTATACAGGTCTTAAAGATAAGAAGGTGACAGCACATTGCACAATATTTTGGCTTCCTGCCCTTCTACAGCCAATTTTTATGTAGTTAGAGTTGAGCCTGGAAGCCACAACAAGACTGATTACTGCTTGATAAAGCAGCAGATTTTAGGTACAAATTCCAAGTTAAGATACTTCTGGGAAAGGACTTTTATACTTTTTCAGTGATTGGTGAAGGGTGAGGCTTAGGGTCACTAGCACAGATAGAAAACAGTAAATGATCTTAACAACTGCAGTCAGTACCTTGGAATGCCAGAGGAAAGGAATATTGAAGTTTGTATATATTTTGTGCCTTTATTTAGCCTTGCTGAACAGCGGAAACAAATCTGAGTCACATCCCAACTCCTTAATTTGCCTGATTTTAGAGTGGCCTTTGGATTTTTTTTTCCAGAGCGCAACTACTAAAGCAATTTTTATGAGAAACATTTTTTAAGAGAAAACTAGCAGCATTGGCTGATCAAAAAGTTACTCAATTTAAATGTTTAGAATGTGAAAGTGAAAATGGAAATAAATAATATTGCCTTTTATGAATTAAATTGATGTTAAATACTTATTACAGTATCCAAAATGTCTAAGTAAATTATTAGTATTAATGTCTTAAAATTATTATTACTAATATTAACAACAACGACCAACATGAGGATGGTCCTTATTTAACACAAATTGTAAAAGCACTATTAATGCAATGAAGCAAAAAATTTTCAAGAGGTTACTATCCTGATGACCTGAAAATTATATTTTAACATATCTAAGTACATTGGTTTTTCTGCATAGGTCTTGATTAATCACACCTTCTGTCTTGTGTAGCTTCCTTCAGGTTTAATGGGAGCATTAACAAATTTTAGTATTCATAGCAGTGTCTGCCTTTTCCGACAGAGGACTAGGAGATCTTTTTTAGACAGAGTAAGATGAGTTTCTGTGATAGCGGCAGTTGTCCTGAAACCAAGACAAATAGTTTAAAATGAGAAAACTTACTTAAGAGGTGATATATATGTTGACTTTAGAGTTAGAGAGGTGCCAAAAGAGGAAGTTTATATCAAGCTTTATATGATATCTGGTAATGAACTTCTTTTATACATGTGAAAAGTGCATGGGTTCCTTAAATGATTTTATTAGCATTAACCCTCAAAGTCTGTTGACAGAATAATGGGGTCTGTGGACCCCACAAGCATGAGAAAGAAGATATGGTTGGCAGAGGAGGTAAAACTTGTAAGGCAAAGCACAAAGCAAAATCCAACTCCCAAGGACACATTAAATCAAGGTCACTAGATCTAAGAATATTTCTTAGTCATCCATTAATATTCACATTATCCTTCTCCACTGTAATAAGGAAGTACTGAGCTGACTAATTGTGCATTCAAGGTGAACAATGGTACTAAGAGATATTCCAAACATTTTCTGGAGGCATAGTTTAAAGAAGGAAAAAATTCCACATAAAATACTTAAAAGGAATTGATCCTAGTCTGAGCTCAACTGTGGTGAAAGATTACAGGTTTGAACTTGCAATGAATGAGGAAACTATGGAGATAAACCCTTATTATTCTTAATAATGCCAATACGTATCTAACACTACTAATAAATACCATATTACTGGCAGGTCAGGGATGTGTGTGTGTAACATAATTCTTCTTTCAGACCAAATTTCCTTTTAAGGCTACAAACAGGAAAACCTGAAAAAAGTAAGGAACGACAAGCAAAAGTAACATAGCAGATAATTTAATATATGATTGAAGGAAGCAACATCAGAAAATCACTTTAATAAGACAGTACATCCTTCTTTAAACTAGTCAGATCTTCAAGAAAATTACTTGTTATAGGAATCTGGTCCACAACCTCACTTTCCTGATGCCTAAAACCTTTCCAACATAGAAAAAAATTTCTGTTCCTGGCTAGCAGATATCCATTTTATTCAAATGCTTTTTTTCTCTCCTGTGTGATTCTTCCTTCCTTGTCTAGTTGTATGCTTAGGACTTTGGATTGTTTAGTGCAGAAAAACTTTGTAAGCCTTCTCTCATAGAGTCTTCATTACTGAAAACAAAAAGAACAGCCATAGTCCCCCTTCAAATAGAAAAATGTCTGCCAAAAGCTAAACCAGGTAAAGTCAATCTATAAACAGGTCAGGAGCAGTTTATTGGGAGCAAACTTGGCAAACCTCAGTCCCAAGTCCTTGCAACCCAGTATTTAGACTGTGAGCTGTTAGAAGCCATGGCAGTACTGCACTACAGGGCTACAAGGTTTATTATGTTTATAATAACAACTGTAATTAACTAGAGTGTAAAAATTATAACCAGATCTCCTCACTTCTCAGTTCAAGTATTTAAAGCCTATCAAGTGATTCCAGAAGAATCCAGGGAAGCCCATGGAATGAATCCAGGTCTTTGAGACAATCTGCATTTCTCAGAGCAGGTCATTCACCTTTTGTTCAACCCTCCTTCTCTCCCTTGCCCCTCAACTGACTCCCCTGGGGATATTGTGAGAATGAATGAGTAAAAATCAGATAAAATTTGCCATACTATGATAATGTGACATCCTGAATCCCCAGAATAAAATCTATTTGTGTTACAAATCTGTAGTCTTAAATTCATGGTAGTGCTTTGATTTTAATTTTCTTCTACTGGGCTTAAAAGAAAAAAGGTGATTTGGAACTCTTCTTTCAATCTGTGATCTTAAGTTACTGCATTTTTTTAAAGGTTACTCTGTTGCATGTAAGTTAATTTAATCAATGAATCCTATCTAAACACACCAACTTAAACACTTTTGACAGAGTTATGAACTATTTAAATAACATCATCTAAATTTCATTAAATTTTTAACCCTCATTAATTTCTAATTTGTGTGTTTCAGATGTTTTTTCATGGTGCTGACATTTTAGAATTGTACTTATCATCACATGCTTCCTATGAAAGCACAAAATACAAAGCCAAACATCCTTGTTCTCATATTGTACAATATAGAATTGGTTGAAAAAGATTGAAAAGTTTCTTACTTTCATGTAGTCTGATTTTCTGTTTGAGATAATTTTTAGGGAAACATCTGCAATGTTTAGTATTAATTTTCAATGTTTATTTTGTGTGAAAACACCATCATATTCAAACATTTGAACATAATAAACATTACAGAAAAGCACAGACAGTTTTGCAGAATGAGTCAAATATTAAATAATAAAATGAGTTTTCCTGAAAATTGGAGTGTAAGTGTGAAGAAATGTTTTAGCATTTCCAAAACTGCCAGTCTCTTAAATGGTCTGGTCCTTTAGGAGTTGAACAAATCTTTAACAGATAGAGAGTACTGGGGGAAAGAAATGTGTGAGCAGACAAACTTGGAATGGATAAGAAGTAGCTTCTATCTGGTTTTTTTCAAGTAAATCTTTTACACTTGCTGTTGTTGGCTGGTAAGTTTGTTGCACTTATCTTGGTGTTCTCATAGTCTTGTTTGTTTTTCCAGTTTTAGATTTAGCAGCTACATGTTGTCTCATCTATGTAATGTTTGATTTTTACTTTTTGTTTTTCAGAATTTGTGCTATAAAGTAATGTTTTAACACTGTTATATTAAAGCTTTATTTAAGGGCAAAGAAGAAGCACACCTTATATATAATTAAACCAAATAATTTCTTAATATAACTGAAATGTTAATATCTAAACAATATTAGTTTAGATCAAAAGAGTCACAGAAAAAGAAGAGCAATGCAGTTGAAATTGTTTAACACAGATGTAGGTGGTAGCCCTTTTCTCAGTGTTGTACTCAACCTATCTAAGCTGCCCTGTCTCTAAGTTTTCTGTCCTCATGGCTGTGGTGGCATGGTTGTCAACCCCTGGCATGTAGCAGTGTGTTCGCCTTTCCCCCAGGTCGAGCTCGTCGAGGTGGGAGACCACCGCCTTCCGGGCAGCGCCCAAAGTGCAGAGCTCAGGGAGCTGGGAGCCAGAGCCCGAGAGCCGGTCTGAGGCGCAGGAAGAGACGCAGTCTGTTTGGTCAAGTTCCCAGAGAGTTTATTGAAGGATCCAACAGAACAAGGAAGGGAGAGGAACGCCGACCAAAAAGCCCCGATCGCTCTTGGGAGGTGCCTTTTAGGGGACTAGGGTTAGGGGAGGGAACAACTTGGAGAACCAACCGAATTGACAAACACGAGACTGACAGTTGCCTTGCCCAACGGAGGGACGGGGTAGGAGGGAATACAATCAGGAGGCACCAATCCGGGATCGGAAGGGGTACAGACAAAGGAGAACTCACTAGAAGGTGACCATAAAAGGGGATAGGGAGGAGGAGCTCAACACCAATCAGATTTCAATCCCAGGGTGATGTCTCTAGGTACTTGTCAGTTCCCGGACCTAGGGAACCTACATGAGCCAGAGCGACCGTCACACTGGCACACCTCACTGGGAGGAATGTGATGATGATGTTGGTTGTTCCTCACTCTATAATCCAATTGGTGTGAATCCTCTTCCTTGCTAGCACCCTTTTACACCTTTTCTCTGTCTTCTTTGGTCTGTAACATATAGGTGACATCCTAATTTACTGTATATGTTACCTTTTACTTGTGTGAAGTATTATTTCTTTACTTTCTCTGCTACTCCTAAAAGTACTTTTGTCCAGCTGCAGGTCAGTATTTCCTTGATAGACAGCAGGTGAGCTCTTTTTAGCTGTTTATAGCTGTTTATAGCTGTTTATAGCTGTTTATGGGGTCTGCAGTGCAAGCTGGGACCCCTCACCTGCCACCCCACAGGTACATCTCTGCACCACATCCTACGTCTCTGCTTCTCAAGTCCTCTGCTGTCCTACAAGGGCTGTTTTTCTCTACATTGTCATTGCAATAAAAATCATAAAGATCTCATTCTGCCTAAAATAGCTGCTAGCTCCTGTTAGGTGTAGAAAGCATTGTACCATTCACAAGTAAATAAAACAACAAAACCACACACACCTGTCCAATTAGAGAAAGTACTGTCACAGCTGAGACAAGTTACAGATCAAGAAAATTTCAGACAAAGCAAGCCTGACAAACTTCGGTCTTGAGCCCTGTCCAGCTTAGCACAGCACTCAGGACTTGCTACTATGAAATGGCAATGAAAATACAGCATTTGAGGATGTGCAGTCACATCACATTTCAGTAAGGTATTCATTGATGTTACTTAGTACCTTTTTCTAAGTCCCTCAACAAGCTAAACCTGTGTATGGACATTTTCCCCATCCATTTGATTATGAAAAATTTAAATCAACATAAAATTTTATTAGATGCAAATCCTGCAATGCTGGCACAAGCCAGTTGAAGTATTAAAAGATAATTGTAATCACATTGACAGATGGCAGGACTTTCCATGCACCTTAGTGAATGGAAGTGAAATAGAAAAAATCAATTTGGCACCCAGACCTATTATCTGCCTATTTGGCATATTACCTTTAAATTTTCCACTGCATTTCCTCAATCTGATCAATAGTGGTCATCAAAATGTATCTCATACAACATACATTGCAAAGTTCCTACCAGACTCATGAGTGGACCTGGTTCACTAGAGATATGACTCTCCCCGGTCTGTAGCAGCACTTCTTGGCTATTCAGATGCATTCCCTCTCCAAATTGTTCCTTTTCATGGCTGAAGATGGTACTCTGCACTCGCTGCAGATGGGATGGGATGTATCTGGGTCCACTGGTGGAGAGATAGCTCGCCTATATTAAGAGTTATTTGTATCTCACCTTCCTAAGTAAAAATTCTTGTTTGAGACTCCTGTTAAGTTATCATCTTTTTAAAAAACTTTTGAATGCCATTAACTATAGGCTGCAAATTTTGCTGTACCCATACAAGTTCACAGAACTAAATATTGCATAAAAGCTCATGTAATTAAACCAACATTTGGACACCAGTAGTAGATATAAAAATGTTAGCAATAAAGTATGTGGATTGTCATATCTCAGGTGCCAAATATTCTCTCCCTTCCTCTGTCTGTTTTTTGTTTATCATCTGTTTGGTATTTTGGGTTCAGTTTGGTTTTATTAGATCACTGCTTATTGTTCAAGGCTCCATATGAGGACTTTACAAAATATTATGAGAGTTGGGAGCATCTGGCTGATTTGGCTGAAACTCCCTAACAAGCTTAGTTAATGTGGGACCTAAAATAAAATGAGAAGCTGAAGCAAAAGATAATCCTAATGAGGAAACTTCTTGGCTTTTGCATCAGGAAAACAGAAATACAGCCAATTTCATACCTTTGAAAATATATGAAGTGAAATGATAAAATGTCTCAATAAATAAGAAACAGTTACCAACCAAAATACACATTTTTTAAACCTAAGAACTTTCTTGAGAAGTTATCACTTGTTTATCCCTTCATTGTATAAAATATAAAATTTTCTATCTAGTAAGTATTTTTACCCTCAATTTCAGGTTTTCAGGTTCTGAGGTTTTAGGTGAGAAGCCTACAAACAGACAGTCAGGGTACCAGTAGGTGTTTCAACACCAAAATGACTTTTTGCTGCACTGTGGCAATCTCCATGTCTATTTGCACATCAACATTATCACCCTGACTGGGGTAGAGCAGATACCAGCAATTTTCTACTGCTGTAACACTCTAAGAAAATGTGTCCCTGGTGAGGGGGGTCCTTCCTTCTTTCTGTCCTTTCAGCTATGTCCTGTGTCTCTACAGTAAGCCAGGTTACCTTTGAGATATGCAAATATGGAATCAATCTCTGATGGAAACCTGAGAGTCACAGTCTGTCCTGTTTTCTCAGTGGAGAAAAAAATGACATTCATATCAGTCATTGTCGTGGAGACAATGTCCAGCTAACAAATCAAAAGCAGTTATAGTCTTTTGGAAAAAGATTAATTAATTTTTCCCTCTATCTTTCTTGCAACAAAAATTAATTGTGGTGAGAAATTCTTGCAATTTTAATGACAAGCTTTTGGGGAATTTTTTTTAGATTTTAATAAAATCTATAATTTTTTTTGCCCATGTTTATGACTGTGTGCTTTAACTGTTCAGTTGTAAAAAATCACTTTGAATATAGGAAATTGAGTGGGTTTTAGTCATTATTTTCATCTCCCTGAAAGATCTCACTGGTAGAGAAGAATGAAGATAGGTAACACAAAAGACAAAAATATATCAGTGTCACTTGAAATCAGATTTGAATTTACATTAGTCCCGTAATCTGTCAGAAGTAAGACAACAGCATAAAACTGTATCTGGCAGGATCAACAATAACATAAGTGTTCAGATAAGAAAGAAGACTGCTGCATCAAGCAAACAGCTCCCCATAGGTGCTGCATAGATCATGATTTATACCTTAAACCATGAATTTTAATATATCTTTTCCATAAGGTTTATTACAATTAATGGCAACTTTTAATACTGATCTTATCTGGTGTTCTTTGAGCTTTTGATCTCAGCCACTGTCTATAATCATACGTTTCACTGTTCAGTTAAATGCTGTGATGTGTTTCATTCATTTATTCAATGAAATTGTGAAGAAAAATGGAAATTGCCTTGAGTTGACTCATGGAGCACTCTTTAGATACATGAATCATCAAGCTCCACCTGGAATAGCCTCTAGGACACAGCAGGACAAGGGACATGGGCATGGGTACCAAAGGGAAGAGAGAGAGAGCTTTCTTTGGGAAATGTGAGGACTAATACTCCTGAGCTAACTAGTCCATATTCTATTTCTAGTCCAGTATTTTTTACAGTGTTTAAAAACCTTTCCATGCAAGGTATTTAAAAACTTTTTCATGCATTCTTATACATGTCTCTTTTCTAGAGAAAAAGAAAGTCAGAGTTACTATAGCCACTTACAGGTAAGTTTTTTCATGGCCTTGTCACCCTTCTCAGAAATATTTATTTCATGCTGACATATTTCTGATGAATTCTCAGTGCACAATTGCAATGCAAATGAGGCAGTGCTGTTGGTTTCTGATAGCACAATAATACTTCACTCTGAACATGACTTTGCCTTTTTCCTACTAGTTGCACATTGAGCAGAAGTGAAATTTTTGCATTTTTCCAGATCCTCTCTGAAAAGTGACAGGTAATATAATTTTCTAAAGCATACAAGCCCTTTTTTTTTTCCCTGTGGTGAGAGATACTTGGAATCCATTGATACTAGACCTCATTGTTATCCTGTTACCTTTCCACAAATTTTAGGCAGATATCTAAAATTCCCCAGTTGTCTCTGGTTTCAGACTAATCCAAGTCAGATTCATTGCTCTGCAAGTGTCTCTGTTTCTCTAATTACTTCACTTTTAAGGTATTTTATAAGTACACAAAACAGGTCCCTTATGAAAGGACTTACTAGCATACTTCTGATAACATTTTGTCCTTAAGGAAATGAAACATTAACCCCTATTTTAGTTTTCTGCCTCCTTTCTGCAAGTTTAATTCTTGTTTTATTACATCTTAAAGGATTCAGGGAGGCTTTAGGGAGGCTGCAATAGGTTAAAAGCCTACAAAGCTATCAGCTGGTTCTCCATTATTTTGGATTTTTTAGAGTGAGAGATTTGTAAGGTGTTTTTTCCCCACGGAGCTGCAAACAGACTACATTTTACTACTAAAATATCCAAGAGAGCCTCAGTGGGTTCTGGTCTGACTGGCCTCTTAGGGAGCAGAGGGACAAACCCTGTAATCAGCTGCCTTCCGTGTAAATGCAGGTAAAGACCACAGCTCTAGGTCACACACAAAAGGCAGAACTTAATCACTGTTCTGCCTTGGAAACATTGTTTAACTCTCAGCAGTGGCTTTATGGGCATTTAAAACAGTCTTTAAGAAGAAATGTCAAGCACTTTAATTAGTGCTTTCTTCAGCCAGGCTATCATCTCCATAGATCTCTGCTTTTTTCCAGCTTTTCCCAGGCTTAGCATGCTTTTCTGAAGGAAGTGAAGCTGCAACTCAACTAGAACAAAACTTGGACTGTTGCTTACAGCAAAAAGCTTTGCTATGATTTCTGTAACTAAAAATTGTGTGGGAATGAATCCAGCTTCTCTTCAACCAGTGGCTCCTGGGGCAACAGAGGAGTGTGAAAGACCTCTAAAAAAGTTAAGTAACAAATATTGGCTTTAAACATGGAGACATCTTACCAAGGCATTTTACCTTGAGAATAATTTAATGGAACAGTTGCTATGAGGAGGAATAATATTGCCACCGAAACTACGGGGAAAACAAAAACCCTCCAACAACATTTTATTGTTAGAGAGTCAAGGCATTACTTTATTCTGGCCAGGACGTTGCTCTGATCAGGATGAGCAACAGAAATCGTTTCATCCACACTTATCTTGGGTTGTGCAGAGAAAATCATTACATGACACACGGATTTTACTAGATTTTTTAGATACTCATACAGTCAAAACCCATATAAATTCATTGGTTCAACGTTCATTGGTTTCCAGTTGTGCAGATCTTGCTATTTGGTTTCCTGTTGGATCCAGATTTCTTCAACTCTGATGCTTATTAGGTCCTCATTCCAATCTCTCTTTTCCCAGACCAGGTGTCTCAGACCATGCCAGGGGTGAGGTTTGGAGCTGATGATTGTCAGCGGTCATCAGTACTAGTAGATGGTTTTTATCTTCTGTGCTACTCCCAGCCTGTTGTTAAGTTCATCAGACCTCACCAATGCCCTGGAAAGAGACTTAAAATTCCTTCTCCAGGGAAAAGGCAAACAAACCTCCAGATTAAATTTATATAAAAAGTTTTTAAACTGGTGTATTTTCCAACAATATGAGCTTAGTCTAGTCAAAACTTTAACCAATGCATTTTATAGTCACAGCCCTTCCAACAGAGTGTGGAGAAAGGAAAACTTAGACGTGTGGAGTGCTTTGTGCAGTCTTTTCTGAGTGCTCTGTACATCAAAAAATCAGTCTTCTGATCTCACCAGCAACCAGATACTGAAATTAGATGGCCTGAACAGGATTAGAAGCCATTGAAAAATTCCTGTTGTCACACATCACAATGAAATGAGATGATTTTTGATGTGATGAAACATATTTCTTTACAGTCAGTTGAAAGAAGACTGTAATCATGCAGGCTATATTTACATTGTCATTTATTCTATTCCCAATTCTACATTTGCATCTTGTCCCTTTACCCCCACCCCAACATCAAGACCTCTCTACATATTAAGACACACATGGATTTTGCATTGGTGCTTAGCAGACGTCTTCTTGAATGGGGAAACTCACATGTAGGTAATAGATTAATTACACAATTCTATACCTGCAGGGATAATATGTAGGCATAGTGTAAATTGTATAAATGTTGATAATACAGCTGTAACTCTTCCAGACCTCATTCTGTATAATCTGTCTGGAGTCTTTCAAAGCTATGTAGCGAGCTATGCACTTTCTTCAGTAGTCATGTCATGCTCAGTACTGGCAGGTTACTGTGGAAGGCCATGGCTTGTGATGTATGAAACAGCCTTCTCATTCCGTGGCTAAACCCACATCTGTCATATCAGGTTTTTTAGATGTTCATACATATATAGCTAATGAAAGATGACTCATGTCCTGTGGTTGTAAGAAAAAGGTGCAAGCGGGGAGGCGAGGAGGTGCGGCAGCAAAAGGACGCACAGCGAGCAGTCTGTGGTTCTCCAGAGGTTTATGGTAAGGCGCATCGGGGAGAGGTCCAGGGATGGAGAGGCAGGGCGGAAAGGCGGGGATGAGCGCGGGGTCTGGAGCTCCAGAGGCTGCAAGCTGTTGGTGGCAGTTGGTCTCACTGGGCTCCAGGGACAAGGGGTTATAAGGGGGAGGAGAGAGGGAGTGGTTTGGCACGCAGGCCAACCGGGAAAGCCATAGGGAAGAGGGACAAGGGTTCCAACCAATAGTTACATTGAAGGGGAGGTTACATAATTCAAATCAACCAATGCTGTACAACCCAAGAAGGGAACAAAGGGGAACAGTCTAGAAGCAACCCAAATATGGAGAGGAGGCAGGGGAGGCGTCTGGGCCAATGATCTTCTTTGCTGGCGCATACATTGCCGCAGGGGCTCATGGGCTGATCTTCTTGTCGCCGTGACTGAGACAGCACAGGCTGTCCCTGCCCCCACGGTCGGCCTTCTGGCTGGCAACTTGCAGAGATAAAACCTCCACAATGTCTTTTTGAACATTTGCGAAGAACATAAAAATTGTTATTGAGTATCCAGGGAACTTTCTGTGCATTCACTGTACCTGGAACATTCATAAGAGGTGTCATTTTAACTGTGAACTGGCATTGATTCAATGAATTCAATGAATTAAATTCAAATAAAAGAAGTTGAAGGTAGTTCCTTGCAGGCCTTGGATCAGAAATGACTGCCCAGAGCAGATAGTCACTCATTTGTCTGTCTAGCTCTGATTTTCAGAGCCACCACTGAAATTTTCTGTCCAGGAGCTGTCTGCAGCACCAGACTGCTACATGCTCTGTTATCTAACAGGCTCAAATAGATACTTGAGCTGCTGAAAGCCATAAAGGGAAAGTAGGAGGGTCAAATGCCCCCTAATGTCTTCTATGTCTTCTAAACACTTAAGTCTGTTTTAAACTTCTCTAGAACAGCGGACAGTCTTTGTCTGCACGCAAGGATCAAGAATGAAAAGAATACACCAGAGACACTTCTTATCCCGTCCTTCCTTTTGACGTAATCATCCACCTCATCCTTAGCTGAATGAAGCTGACAAGCTTCTAAGCATGACAAATACGTGATTTGGTTGATAAACAACACTTACCCAGGCAGGCATTTCTTATAGAATGAGGAACTGAAAAAAATTGGTCAGTACTAAGCACCTTTCTGTCTGACATGAACCAGTTCTTTCCCTCTCCTAGATGCTTTGGTACAGCTTCAGCTCCTGGTTTTCCCCCAGCCACTCCCAGCAACACACCCTTATCAACATCAACAGTATACTTAGCCCCAGCAAACATATTCAGACTCTATAGTTCATGCCTCACCTTTCCCTACAGTAGGAAACATGACCATGGAAGAACAGCTTTAGTGCTCAAAGGAGCAGTGAAAGAGTGAGATTTGCACTGTTATAGGGAATTAGTCGTAATAATTGGATAATTTGGATTATGAGTGGTATTATTAGTGAAACTATGCTAATAATAATTCATTGATTAGACCACCAAGATTGTACCTGGACTAACCATATAGTCCTGGCTTCACATATAAGGCATGTTTCTGTAGTCCAACTAAATTACCTACCACATTTGCTCTGGAGCCAGTTCCTGTGAAATGACTGTTAAAATATAGATTCAACAACTCAGGGGGAATACAGGTAGCCCAAGCTTTAATTTTCAGTGCAACAACTAGCTCCTTGCCATCTGCAGGTCGTCCCAACTATACCCACATTGCACAAGGCACAGAGTATTCTTAAATGTCCTCACCTTATCCTTGGCAAGGTCCTTCCAGGACATCCCCACACTTTATTTATACCCATTGAATCACTCCATTACCTAACACAGAAACTCTCATTAAACTGTTACATTCAGTATGCAGACTGAACTTGTTGCACTTGCAATTGAGACAGGGTGAATGCTGTGAAGCTGAATGAAGAGAAGGCAGAGTAGACATCAACACTCCATCATCAGAATAGTGTGCATTGTTTTCTCATTCCACTGAAAACAGTGATTTGCAGTAATCCAGCTAAACACGTTCCCATAGTCCCGATGTAAAGAGCAATAAACAGTTGCTTTCAAAGGAATTCAAGTTTCAAAAGTGATGACAGTGAGACTCTACATCATCTACTAATGACTATTGTTGCGAATTTTATTTTATTCAGACAATTGGCTGATGGATGGCATAATACAGCACTTACAAATGTAAGGGGATTTCAGCAAAGGGCTATTTCTTAGAACAGCATTTTATTGTAGAGAAAAGGTCTTGAAAATGGAGACAAAGGGAGACTTTTAATCAGAGCACTAATGTGGGCTGTCAGTGATGAAGCTCTTATCATTCCACCACAAGCAGTGTATGGCACTCAAAGAGATATTCTGTACAACAGTAATAGAGGCTTTTAAATCATTATTTGTACTTTAAACATAGGGAGATATTTGATTGCTTCACAAAACATTACTCAGAAAGGAAAATAACTGTGAAGATAAGTTCTGACCTTTTTTTTTTTTTTCTGGACACTAGAGCCTGTGGTTATCTCTCACTAAAAGCAAATCCAGTAGCTCAGGCCCAGTTAATTTAAATTCTGTCTGCAAGAAGCCTTCTAATTAGTGACAATATCATTTTTTCCAACAAGGTTGGTATATCTCTATAACGGAAAATAACATGAAAGGAAAGTGACTGATCTAGTAGGAGGGCGAGTCCCATGATGGACTTAAAATATCAAGACTAAAAAATGCAGATAAGTAGGGGTCAGCTTAAGGGAACCATAACCACCTATGGTGATACTCAAAGGTGAAGAAATACCTAACACATCTGTCTGAAGCATAGGGATAGAAGGTTTTCACTGTCACCTTCTGAATTTGATTAATCACATTAATAAAGAGATTACTGTAACCTTAATGCAGAATGAAATAATTTGTAGCTATTAAAATGAGATGCCATAGAATGTTATTTTGCTGTAGCAGGTACTTCAGCTGCAGTCTTCTGGTCACTTTCAGTTGGAGGGAAATCATTCTTTGTTGCGTTTCTTTTTGTACTCCAAAACACTATAGAAGTCCAAGGGATCCCACAATGGAGTTCACTCAATTTGATAATGAGTGACGTTCACTGAAGGTCATGTTACAGGGAAAGTATTTAAGCTGCTGCTTCATTTTTTACTTTTATTACCTTAGGACTTTGAGCTATTCTTGTCACAGATGCTGATTTTGGCTATGCAGAAGAAAAGCTGAATGAGGTTTGGGGCTTATTTGTTTATTTATTTACACATTCAGTCATTTCATTCCTGTTGAATAGAAAAGGAATGCAATATTTTTGATTAACTGAAGGATTCTGCTTCTTTGTTGTGACAGCTTGTGATACAATTTCATACAGCTCTTGAATATTTGGAGGAATACTGTATCTAGTTGAACTCCAAGGATGAGGTTGGCAATCCTGTGCAGAGCTGAAAAAGAGTCCAACTATTTTGGATGTAGTAACATGGTAGTCAGGACTGTAATTTCACACAAATGGAATTGCATAGGGTCAACAAAAGTGACATTGAGTGCACTGGTTATGTTAACAAAATTAGTGACCCCCACAAAATATCCCCAATAATATAGACTTACATAGAGTAAAGAAAAATATACTTTAATAAGTTTATCTTGCACCATGAAAGCTGTTACTTTTAGTAACAGTGTTTCATTTCATCAACAAAGAAACAAGAAGATGACGATTTAGTTGCATAACTGCAAAATTGCTGATAGTTTATGTACAGAATATAAAACTGTCATTTTTGTCCTTGCCAAAAGCTGAAAATAAATCCATAAGATAAAATTGAAGAAGGTGAGCTTGAATTCTTTTCAAAGTCCTTGCTTTTATTGAAAGAATAATGAACAACATAGTTTTGTATGAATTTTCAAAACAATTAGTTTTTAATACTTATGTCTTGAGAACTTTGTGACTAGTAAATATCCTTAAATGTATCAAAGACATTGGAAGTGTTCAGAAAGATGGAGCTTTGGCCTAACATTAATTTCCTCTGTATTCGCTGTCATAAAAATGAAAATGAATCTACTTAAAAACATTGCTACAATATAAGAAACACTAAAATGTTGGCATAGATTGTTTCCATTCAGTCTAAACTTGTTTTTAATATTACTGTATTTCAAGAACCAGAGAAAGTAATTTGAATTTTAATGCAAACACAACCAATCTACAAGTTTATTAGATTCTCTTTGCCTTTAATGTTTTAACATCTATTCCAAATTTTATGCTTTGAATGATTACTTTGCCTTACATGTGAAGTAGAAATTTAGATTTTTTTTCCATTTTAATGTTACTTTTAGTGCCATCCCCTCCTGCTAAGACAGTAAATTATCTGAGGAGGTGAAGAGCGTGATTACAATGGTTTTGTGTCATGATATAAATATTCCAAGAAGTAGTGCTGTATATTTATATCAGTATTTAATAGCAAGATCACATGACAAGGATGTGCTCACTATGAAACGAAGTAGAAAATTGGTCTAATACAGATCACACATATTTAAATGGTGACAATCACCTTTCCTAGTCATATAAAATCATAGGACTTCTATCTCTGAGGCTCCCTGTCTTCTTCAAGACGTCCAAGAGGTAGAAAAGCCTGAGAAAAAAATTGCCTCTTGAGTATGAAGAGCAACAAAATCATTTTTTTGAGTGAAAGACAAAGATTGAGCACAGGCAAATCCGGAGCACTGGCACCAAAGCATACCATTTTTATCCCTCCTTGTTTACTGCCCTACTACCACCTTCAATTCCCATCCCTGATGATTTATGATCTTTGCTGATGACCTTCCAAAACATATCACTTACCTTTTACTATCACTATTCATTCTGTTTGACCCAATTCCTTACTTCCCACATTTACCTACAGTGCCATACTCTTGAGATCATTGTTATATTTCTCTCCTGCCCACCAGGCACCAGCCAGCATTCCTCCTGTGGGTTCTCCTCTCCCCACTGTGCTACTTCCAGCAGCCCTGCCTTGCCTTGCTTCCCCGCCCATCCCACCTCAACACCTTGTTCTGTCCTTCTCCAGGACTTTTTTCCCTCCACCTTGAGCTCATTTCTTCCCCCTGTATTCTCAGCACCTCAGTCTTGAATCCTGTTGCTGACAAGTTGTGTCTCTCAAGGGACCAGTGCTATTTACTATCTTCATTAATGATACAGAAGAAGGGATCGAGTGCACCCTCAGCATATTTGCAGAAGACACCAACATCAGTGGTGAGCTTGCCACACCTGGTGGATGGGATTTCATCCAGAGGAACTTGGACAAGCTTGAGAAGTGGGCCCTGGGAATCTCATGGTTAATATGACCAAATGCAAGGTGCAACACTTGGGTTGGAGCAGCTCCTGTATCAGCACAGGCTGGGGATGAACAGATCCAGAGCAGCCCTGCTGAGAAGGACTTGGGGTGCATGAGAGGCTGGACATGAGCAGGCAAAGTGCACTCACAGCCCAGAAAGCCAATTGTATCCTGCGCTGCATCCAAAGCAGTGGTCTGTAGGGCAAGGGAGGGGATTCTGGCCCACTGCTCCACTCTAGTGAGACCCCATCTGCAGCCTACAAGGAAAGGCTGAGAGAATTAGGATTGTTCAGCCTGGAAAAGCAAAGGCTTCAGAGTGAACTAACTGTGGCCTTCCAGAACCTGGATGGAACGTACAAGAATGATGGAGAGACTGTTTACAAGAGCGTGTAGTGACAGGACAAGGGGGAATGGCTTCAAACTGAAAGAGAGTAGGTTTATATTAGATATGATGAAGAAATTCTTTACTGTGAGGGTCGTGAGGCACTGGCACAAGTTGCCCAAGAGAAGCTGTGAATGCCCCATCCCTGGAAGAGTTCAAGGCCTGGTTGGATGGAATTTGGAGCAACCTGGTCTAGTGGAAGGTGTGCCTGCCTACAGTATGGAAGGTTGAAACTGTTTTAGGTTTCCTCCAACCCAAACTATGATTCTATGATTCTATGATCCTTTTCTTGTTATTTCTCCTGCTCTAATTCTGGAGTTTTTTTATTCTATAAGAGTTTACAATTTTTCTAGTAACTAGGCTGATTTCCTTTTAATGTGTTATATTCTCCTCTTTTAGGTAAATATTCTTTCCTTGGAAGCTTTCCCTTTCTCCCCAAAGATATTTTGTTCCAAATCCCACTGCCTTTTTCCTAATTGGGTCTGAATTTCTCTGGTCTGTATTAAGTCTCAAAAAATGGGTTAAATTCCGTTCAAGTATTTTTACCTATCTTATGCTTCGACATTAAACTGGGTCCAAAATTGCTTTGAGACCACAGTGTGTTTTTCAAAAATACTCTTAGTTATGTTACTGTTTATGCTAGACTATTAGTTTGGAAGATCAGGTCTCTTTTTTGTTGTTGTTGGTTTGCTTTTGTTTTTGTTTTTTTGTTTTTTGTGTAACCCAATATTTCTCTACACAGGTGCATTATATTAATTTAAGTTAATACATAAGAGTAATAAAATCAACCTTGTGATGAAACAATATATTAAAAATTCCTCTTAGTGGTTTTTTTTGGGTTTTTTTCATGGAGAATTAACAGCATGTAAAGGAGATGCAAGGAGATGTGATTTAATATTGTGTCACTTTAAACTTTGATTAAACAAAGAGAAAAAAAAATCCTGAAAGATGTGTTTCTGATGGTGGTGAGGATAACACTAGAAATTAATGGGATAAAATTAATTGTAAGCGATCAATTAAGGATTTGTTTCATTATGCTCTTTGCAAGCAAATTTTAAAAGCTCTCATTCAACAAATATGTGAAATTTTGCACTTGGACAGGAGATCACTTAATAAACACACCAAGGAGTGTTTGATATGAACTGCAGAAATCCCCACCACCTTCTACCATAAAAGATAATAACTTTATTCTGTAAATATCCTCTACATAATAACAAGTACTTCACAAATATAGACTAAGGGTAGCATTTCCAAATACAATACCCTTCCTATGTATGGAATTACTAATCTAAAACTATGGACAAGATTTTTGAAAAGTTTTGCTTACTTATATGGCCTCTTGATTCCCTAGGCAAAAAGCAGGAGACACACTACTTAATTTGTTTAACCTAGATTGGACAAATTCATGGTAAACACTGAAAGGAAAATTAGCAAGTGAAGTGACTAAAAGTGTGTTTTTGTGTGTATTTGTATGTGTGAATGTATTCATACATGACTGTGAGCATGTGAGGTTTTCTCGCTCTGGGGAGGCACGGGAACCCCAAAACCCCACAAAAGAGGTTCCCCCGTGTGCTTACCACGCTGCCGTGGGCGGGGTGGAGCCGGGACCTGCGGGGCCCGGGCTCGCTTCTCGAAGACAGGATAATAGGAGCCTTGGCGCATAAAGGAAATGCAGTCTCTCAGCCTTGGGAATCCAGGGTTTATTGGTAGGGATGACGGGGAGGAGAAGGCAGATGGGACCGGGATGGAACGAGAGGAGCAGGAGCCGGCAGCATTCCAAAGAGCCAAGAGCCCTGAACGGAAGCAAACATGGGGTTAAGAGGGATGGAGAGATGGGAGGGGTTTTGGGAGGATAACCAACCGGGACGCAGGGGATACAGATTGACAAGGGCTTCAGGGAATGGGGGTGCAAGGAGGGAAGATACAGAACTTTTAAAAACCAATAATAACACTGCGGGTAAAGAACTTTCTAGCTATTAACTAAACATGGGATAAAGAGGAGGAGAGCTTCAGAAGCCAATACCTCTGATTCCTGACCCATATTCATGGGGCTTAGCCTCAAAGCTTATCAGGGGGACGATTTTCTGTCACCCTAACCAGAAGGTTTCTTTAAACCCAGGGGGGTTTGTTGGTTATCTCAGGCTCTAAGCTCACCTGAGTGGATCTCACTGCTACAAGCATGTACATCCATTTCCATTTTTTTCCAATTATTTCTGTGCTATTTCTAGCTCATCAAAATAGATAAAGTTTTGAGAGAGGGGGCAAAATGTAATATATTTTAACATTCTCTCACTGGCAGAAAATTATCAAAGCTTTGTGACTTGTGTCTTTTAGTCATAGGGGATTTTTATCATAGAATCACTCAGAATAACAGCAGAAATAAATATATGACAACAGCCCAGGAAGCACTAATAAAAAGTTCTGCAAATAAATGAAAGAAATTATTATGCCAAATTTGTTGCTCTTTTCAATTCTTCATATTAATTCTATCATCTAGATATTAAAATGTAATTTCTTCCATTGCTGGTGGGTTTTTTGTTTGGTTTTTTTTTTTGGAAGAGTGAGGTGTTTGTTTTGGTATTGCTGTGGGTTTTTTAATTAACATTTATCACTGTCTGCAATAGTGGCTTGTGCACCAGACATTTATTACATTTTAAATTCCACCCACATATTCTTGTATTTCTAAGTACATGAGTCTGGTGATTCTGCCACTGGGAAATGTTTAGTTTCATTTTAAAAAATCAATTAGTTGAGTCTTGTACTTATGGTGAACTTCTGTCAGATCTTTTGACTTGGAGGAATTGGATTGCAAAATGCCTTCCAGCTCTTTATATGACACCTTGACTGGACTTTTATTCTACCATCCATCAGTAATAATAAACCCAATTTATGCTTAATTAGTCATGACACTTTATCATGTCTGGACAGAAACAACTGTTTAGCTATCTCCAAAGAGTGACAGCTGAGTGAGTTGGGTTGTTCTGAGAGACATAATACCAAGTATCCAGGGAGATCTTCTTGCAGGATTTCAGTACTTGAAGAGGACTTATAAGAAAGATGGGGATAGAGCTCTTAATAGGAACTGTAATGATAAGACAAGGTGTAAGAGTTTTAAGCTAAAATTTTTTTACAGTGAATGTGATGAAACACTGGCACAAATTGCCAAAAGAGGTTGCAAATGGCCCATCCTTGGAAACATTCAAGGTCAGATTGAATAGGGCTTTGAGCAACCTGGTGCAGTTAAAGGGATCTCTGCTCATTGGAGGTGGCTGAAATTAAAAGACCTTTTACCTTCCTTTGCAACCCAAACCATTCTAAGATTATGCAATTCTAAGAGTAAAACCTAGTTACTTCAAATTTATGTGCTTCTGAAACAATCTTGTGCTGAAGTGAGGATAAAAAGGAACCCTGAGACATCACCAGTGAGGGGAATCTCTCAGCTGTTCAGTATCAGGGATTGTCACCAAGCCTGAGTAAAGTATTGACTTCCTCACTATGCCTCTGACTAAGGAAGGAGAAATTCTATTCACCATGGGCAGAAGAAACAAATAGATTACTGTTTTGGCTGTGATATCTAATATATCTTGAAGAGAAGGGATGTCCTCTTTATTTCCCCATGTTAGAAGGGAGAGCTAAACTAGATATTCAACCTGAAACCTATTACATATAGCAGTGTAGAGTATGATTCACGTAGATAAACACAGGCATCTGCTGTCACTTGAGATGCTCTGTGTTTTCCTGCCTGTCCTCTATCACTTGTCTGTGCTCAAGCAGCATAGACAGATATGGAGAAAGGCATGAGTAACATAATCTAGCTCTAATGGCATCTTCAAGTTACATGAAACAAGGCAACACAAAATCTGAAAAAATAGTCGAGCATAAAAGACAATGTTCCTCCCATTGTTTCGCACTTTCAGGATCTTTTCTCCCCCACATTTGCTCAGATTAGGCCCAATATAAACAGTTTGAGTTGGAAGAGTCCTTTTAATTGTCCTCTAGTCCAATTCCTCTGTGATGAGCAGTGATAACTTCAACTAGGTCTGATATAGGACTAAATATCTTGTCAAAATATATATCTGCCTCTATACTCTTTAAAATATAAAAAATATGATTGTCTATGAAGTCAAATATGATAGGAAGATCAGAAAAAAGCAGAGAATGTTACAGGTTGCTGAGTTGTAATGGGAATCTACTATTGCAATGACCAGCAAGAATATTTTTAAGATATCTTGAGTTCAGGGATCATTTACTGTATGTCATGCAAGTTTCATGAAGAGTCCTCTGCCTCTTCCTTTCCTCTTGTGGAACATACAGCTTTAAATAATAAAATGTTTCTCACATACATACAAAAAACCCCAGAAGCTCAACTTTTGTTATTTCCATTCTACCTTTGTATTGTGTTACTCAGAAAACATACAAATGTGGCAGATATATAAGAAGTAATTAAATAACAGAACCCTATCTGGACTTGAGTCCCAAGGGCTCGGTCCAGTGTCTGAAAATATTTTATTCCAGTCCAAACAAGAACTACTGTGCTAATCCCCCTGGAATGCAGCATTTATTACTCACCTGGCAGGTGTGAAGCATTGCATGCTAAACGGATTATCTCCCCCTCCTTCTCTCCACCTCCAGCTTTGTTCAGGCAAAGTAGAAGTGGGGAAGGAGGAGATAATCCTCTTCAAATGGAGCATTTATTACCTTAGATGTAGGCACAAAGTGCTGCTTGCTGAGTGGGAGTTAGCACAGGAGCATCTGCTTATACAAGTGAAAACCTCCATTGTAAACAAACTAAAGCTTCATAATAATGTGACCACAACCTTCTTGAGAAAGTTCAGGACATTTTACTGCTTTTTACAATGGTTCCTGATATTCAAGATACATCCTTCTATTGGATTATTGATAATGGGAATTTTGGGTAACAGATACAACTACTAGAGTGGTCATAAAGCAAAAGTGCGAGTGTTATGTGTGTTTTTCTTCGGACTTTTTCTTTTTTTTTAAGGGTTTTTTTTTTTAAGTTTTAAAATTTCAGTTAGGTCTGCCACAAATATCTGTCTAACTGTTGGCAGAGATTAGGGTCAGATGGATTTGCTCGTTTCAAGGGCATCAATTCTACTTTCTGTTTCACAAACTGCCTTGGTCATCAATTCTCCATGTTGTGTTTGTGACATTTGTGAACATATTCCCAACACTTATTAAGTCCATTAGGACTTAAGAGGAAAAACCACACATGGCCCGAAAGATATGATGTAACACCTTAACAAAAAAAAAAAAAAAAAAAAAAAGAAGGTTTTGCTCCCCTGAAAGAGAATTTTTTGCAGAGACCTTATGTTTTAGAGTTTTATGATGTATTGCACAGCCACATAATAACTGCAATCCAGGGGCACAGAATGAACCTCACATTTCTGTTTCTCAGGGTGTAGCCAGGTTACCAAATCGTATTCAGACTGACTTCATCAAATTCAGAGCATGCACTGATCAATAAAAGTTTGTGGCATTCATTATGATTTAGAAAATGACAGAACTTCCTAACTTGTTCTGTTGTCTACAGCATATCAGAAGTTTTGGCATATTTCATTCAGAGCAGAGAAGAAAAGAATGAGAGCATGAGCTGGGAAATAAATACTGAAGCCTAAGTCTGTCAGCAGATGTGGTCTTCTAAAATAGTTTAACTCTTACTGCTGTTTTTTCTGTCAATATATGGCTGCCCCTTCCAGGCCACAGGTTCTTTATCAGTTTATTATTCCCAACCCAGACGATCACTACAGATCTGCTAAAGGAGCTTTTCTTGTGGTTCATTTCAGTCAAAATCAGCTGGGTCAGTGTTGGGCCACGTCAATCTGAGCCATCCGAATTAACCTTGCTTGGCCCCTCCTCTGGATCCCACCGTGCAGTTCTCTCCACTTTGGTGCCAGCACTGGTTGTACTCTGCTCTTAGTCTGAACTCCTTCGGTTTGACAGAATGTAAAGATAAAGGAAAATGGTGTCACACAAGTGTTGAGTTACACAAGCACTGAGAATGCCCATGTGGCCACAGGGCAAGAGACAGAAAGAGGCTCTAGTGGCTCCCATGGAGTCAGACTTCTGTATGTGACTTAAGCCCAATTTGCTGAAATGGAGCAATCAGCAGAGTCTTAGTCAACAGATTAGCAGTTCACCAATTTTCTCCAGAAACAGAGCACTAAAGGAGTGAGGGAAGGAGTGGCTGTAGAAACAGTGACCTCTGGAACTGGGAGAGAAGTGCAGCAAGCCTCTCCTCTTGGAGCAGACAGAATAACAACTACAACACCAAAGGCTGTGTTTTGCAATTATAATATTTATATCTAGACATGAAAGAGCAGTGATTGGTACAAATAGGTGGCAAAATATTCTAATAAAAATTGATCCTTGAAGCAAGGAGTTTTATAATTCTGTGGAAGAAACTTTGAGGGACATAGCTGATAAATACAATGAAATGCTCATGTAGCCTCATGAATTTAATTGAGTACTAAAATTTCCTGCCAGATATTCAGTATATCTGTATAGCCAGAAGAATTCTTCAAGAAAAATGGTATCATTCTGTATGTTCTTATGCAAAATGAGCTGCAGGAGCAGGTTTGCCAATTAGGAAATTGGTACAGTGTCTGATATGCACTTAACCTTCTCTTCACTACTGAAAGTTTAAGGACAAAATCCCAACATGTCTACTCCTATTTTTAACTGTCATTCAGCTGTATAAAATTCAAACAGCACAGCTGGAGTTTCCAGAGTAAGAAGAAACAAAGAAAAAGAAAATTGCCACACAGGCACTATTTCCTTGTACTTATGCCAGTTGGCAGTGTAGATACTGGGTTAGTCTGACATTGATTAAATCACTGTCTTGGGCAGAACCTTTGATATTTCGTACTTTCTGTATCTCTCTTAACTGTGAAAACTTATGTGTGTGACTTGTTTCTATTTTTCTTTCTTTTGAGAAAATTTCTAATTCATTTGCAGCACTATCAGCTTTTCAAGATTCATGTTTGCCTTTATTTTGAGCTACTGGTGACATGCTGCAGAAGTGAATTGAGGATAAATGGCATGTCTAGTACTGAAGTGCCTGAACACCCACTTTATTCCAGGAATGCTGTTACTCTCTCTCTGTGCAGTCTTTTTATTCAATTCCAAGAAAAATCTCCCCCAAGCTAATTTATGTTTGCACCAATTTGTTTTGTACAATACAGAATGTTCTTGATAAAAATATTTATCCAAAGTGTGCCTCTCTGAAGAACCAAAACATTCAAGAAGCTAGCATGATTAATGCAGAAATGGGTTAGGATACATGAAATTGCACTCATAATGCAAATACACATCTAGATTTTATGGATAGGACCTTAAGATCTGCATTTTGCCCAGTCATGTGATCTGCTTGAGTGGCTATGTGGTTCAGTGATGAGAGGATAAAGTTTGAGTTCTATTCTTTATTTTTTTTCTTTTTTTAATTCAACAGGTTTGATATTGCTCCTGTGAATACTGAGTAAACTGAGTATTGTTCATTATGCTTTCAGTAGAAGTTTTTTGGATCCATATATTTCATTAGTGTATTATTCACTATTTCTTTCCCTCACTTTTCTCTTGCTAATAAATTTGTCAGGCAGTAAAAGAGCAGAAACAGCATAAGATCAGTTGAACTGCACAGCCAATGTAAGCAATCTGCCATCTCTGTATTACACATCCAGAGAATTTAGAAAATACTTATGATTTCTAGGTACGCTAACAGTCAATCTGCATGCTTCATAAATGTTTCTCAAATTAATGAGAAAGACCAATATTAGTCAAGCTTTTCTTTGATGAATATTATTCAGCTTGTATTTTCTCCTTCTCCCGCCTGTGATTTGTTCTTGCCTGTCAAGGGAAAAGGAAAGAGCAATAAGATCTGAACCAAATAATTGAGGATTCAAGAGGATCTTTTTATATAACTGCATTTAATATCAGTGTTGGTAGGTCATGTTGTATTCATTTTCAGTCAACACACAAATGGACCAAAATATTGGTGTTTTAACAATTTTGTAGACAAAGTATCTTTTAAAAGCAGACTGACTTACACTGATATTACATAGATTTTAGTGACTCCTAGGCATACAAGGTTTTTTAAGAAAGTCAGTAAGCAGATGCCTGGTGTGTAGTTTATACTAAGCTAATTTACTTGTGAATAATTTCTCTTTTGTGGTTTTTTTCAGATGTAAAAAGATTGCCTCAGATAGCAACAAGAAGTCATCTCTGAGCCTTCCTAATTAGATCATCAACCCAACTTTTGCACCATGGACACTATTACTCCTATCTTACAATCAGTTAAAATACTGTGGGATCCACCACAGTTTGCAGAAGATTCTGGTAAAAGAAAGACTTAGATGTGATTGACTGTATGGTGTGGTTGGTATACGCTATGGGAAATGGCTTTGAAATGGGATTATGAAAATGCAAGGATCTAAATTGCTGAGGGTTTTTTGGGCCTCCTTTCAACCTTTTTTCCTAGTTTACTGCTACCTATTATCTGTTTAAAAAGCAAAATATAGGGGAGAGAGATGGACAAATAACTTTAATCTACTGCCAGAGTGAAGATGATTTCCTTTTTTTAGTTTAAAACACTTGCCAGTAATTTGCTTGTGTAGGTCTATTGCAAAGACTTGCTGATAGAATTTTTTTCAATGAAAATATATTAAAAAGCAAATGTTCTACAGTATTTTTTCAGATTTCCACAGAAAAGGTGTTTTAGGAGATCAGTGTGTTTGACTTGATTTATTAGCACCTGGTGTATTTCTCATACAAAATCAAGTCAATAATCATCCAACCTGCATTTGGTATTCAGTTGTATACTGTTGTTCTTTATTATTATTTCAATACAGAAAAAAAAATCCTTCTGTGTTTCATGCAGAGGATTTTATTCTAAGTACATTTATGCATGCTGAAAAGTAGCTAAAGGAAAAGCAACTCCTTGGTCATCCTGGTGTCACAGCAGCACCAAAAATGAAAATGAATGGGCTACAAGTAGATTGCTGCAGTGGAAAGCAGATGAATAAAACTTGACTGGACATTTTATGAAGACTGGAGCATTCATTTATTTATCCATAAAAGTATCACAGTACAAAATGCATTTAGAGAGATGCAAAATAAAAAAACGTATATGTTTATATCCTCAATGACCTATTGGACAATATGGTTTCTTTAACTCTTTCAGTATAGGACAACACAGTAATTTTTAGTGCAGCCATACTCAGCTGTTCATCACATTCATGAAAATTGTGACAGCAGCAAAGTAATTTTTCCCTTTAAGAATCAACATAATGCAGACCTAGTGGGATGGCAAAAGAAGTGGGATTTTTTTGTGAAGATACACCCAATCTAAATACACAAGCACAATTTTTATGGTTTAAAAAACAGAGGAATGAAAAGGACTATAAGGATCATCAGACAGAGGAGATACTGGCCTTTAGACATCTGGCTTTTTCAATGCAGCCCACTGTTAGAAGGATCCCCACTGCTTTATCTATAGAAACAGAACGCTTCATACGAATTCGTATGAATTTTAGCTTATCTATTCTTAAAGCCTCCTTCTGCACTGTCATTCACTTACTCAGCTAAAGCAAGGTCAGTTAAATCAAGCAGGGGTGAAGGACAGAAAAATGGGTTAAGGAAGTTTATCAAAGCTGAGTTGGCGATGGAACTCAAATGTGATGCCTAGTAAAGCAACAGATTTGCTAAACTGAATTGTGTAATCATCTGAAACTGATAAAGGCAAGTGACTGAAATTACCTTGGAATACTTCTTGGCAAGATTCTTCTGATTCTTATAGTACATATTAAAGAAAATAACAGCAGTTATTTTTCAGCCCTGAAAATATCAGCAGCTCTTTTCCAGTTCTGAAATTAAAGGCTTGTTTATCAGGAGAGCTATATGCAAATGTAAAACATATCAAGTGTTTCTTATTCTGAAAATAGCTATGTAATAAGGGTGTCCTTCAAGTATCTTCTAAACCAGGATTCATGGACTATCCATTTATATCAAAGCCTAGTTCCAAATTGAGAACAAAGGAATGTGTAACATGAAGATCAATTCAGAATCATTCAAATAAAGAGCTGAAAAGCAGAAATAAAAACAGGAGAATTCACTTTAAATTCCTGTTGAAATTTTGCAAACCAGCTGCTCATCATAGGGTGGTTTGTTGTGGCTTACTTCACTTGCTTCATAAGACTCACTTTTACATCCATATAAGAGGTGTAGTAGGACCAGGAGACATTTTCCTGCAGCACTTGGAACAGACAGCTATTTATAGTTACTAGCCAGTGGCACCACCCTTGAGAGTGACTCTGACCCTGACAGCCAGGATTTACTGCTAAGAAAGTCATACCACTTTACTTTAAATTGTAAAAGCTTAGACAGGGGAAAAAGTGTTTCTAAGTAGACTAATTTCAAAATATTTGCAATTAAGGAGATTATCATACTTTCAGTGTGTACAGAAAATTGAATCTTTATGATAGTTCCAGTGTTTTTTTCTCTTGGTCATTTCCAGCAAAGCAAGAAGTACTTGGACTAATACTGATATTCCCAGTCCAAGATTTACCAGAGGAGTTTCCTAGGGGAGTGGGAGCATAGATATTTGTTATCTGGGTGATAATCTCCCTCTGCCTAGCATGTTTGGCTAATCCTAAGTGTAAATTCTTATGAGAAAAGTACTATGGCTTATATAAAGTTATTTGCTGGGAGATGACTCTCTGGACATAGTGTTTTAATTTTTTAACCAAGAGCTGAATACCACTTAGTCCATAAATACAAAAAAATCCACTGAATAGCTGCTCACTGTTATCATGTATTATTAGAATCCACATGTATAAATAATCCCACCAGTGACTTCATCCTTTCCCAACTGATTCCAGAGAGCTAAGTCAACTCCTTCAGGCACACCAGGCTTAGGGAATGTTTACAGATAAACAGTTGCCCTGGACTCAGCCATATCCTTTCAACAGCTGCTGCTCATTTTTGATTTGCTGCTGGTAAAGAAGCCTATACAAGACTCTTCATGGGAAGTGGTGGGGAAATGGAGGGGGAAAAGGGCACAAGAAAAACCTGAGCACCTGGCAGGTGCCGATTCACAGGCACAGAGGTACATGCATACACACAACCACAGGTTCACACTGACTGGAGCAAGGGACACTGTGCTCCTTCTGTAGCAGGGCCTATACTGACTGGGCAAGGGATAAAGGGTTTTTAATTAGAGGTTTTAAATTACAAGAGAGTAGATTCAGACCAGGTACGAGGAGCAAATCTTTATGATCAAGTGGTGAAACACTGGCACAGGTTGCCCAGACAAGGTGTGGATGTCCAGCCCTGGAAATAGGTCAGGTTGGATGGGGCTCTGATAAACCAGGTCTAGTTGAAGATGTCCTTACTCATTGTGGGTGGTTTTTTACTGGAAAACTAAAATGAGAGGTAAACAGTCTCCCTTATTTTGTACTATTTTGATCCCTTTTCATTCTACGCTTTTTATAGTATCGTTGATTTAAGTATGTAACAGTGGCCAGCATAATACCAATTATCTTAGAGGAAATGATGAGCAGATTTTTCAGCCTCTGGCTTCCCCTTTTTCCCTTTTGGTTACAAAAAATGCTCTTGTTTCTATATACTAAATCAGCACTGTTTAAAAAGAAAAAAAGTGGGGAGAAAAAAGTTATTTATTTATGGCTGGAAAAGATTAAAATATTTAAACATTTTAAGAAAACACCTGAATATAGAACTGTGACCCTCCATTAAGCCTCATAAAGATAATTGTGGAGAGTGAATATTTCTCTGACTACATGTACTGAATACTTTAAAGATTTTTTAATATGTTATTTCCCTTCCTTTTTTGCAAAACCAAATTTTGATGGAAAGCAGATGTAGCTCTGCAAAAGAAAGGAAGTGACAAATTACATGTCAGTCATAAATGGAAAGAATACCAGGCCCATAAATTTTATACATTTATGTACATAAAGATAGCTGAAGGTTTGTGCTTTAGTATGGGAAATTATCCATACCTCAGGTTCTACAATAACAAAGAAATTAGGGTCAGCAAGTTTTCTCATGACAATTTCTGTGGTTCCAAATGGTTCCCTAAAATTTTTAGATTAAGAAATAAAGAACTAGATATTTTGCTGAATTTCTTTAGGAAGAAAAAAAAAAAAGCAGGACTAAGATCCCCAGTTATATCTCCCTTTTCTAAAAAAAAAAAAAAAACACCGGAAAAAAAACCCAAAGCAAAAGGAAAAACAAAATCTCAGCCTAAAACTAGCAGTGTGTACAGAAAGATGTGATGATGTAGCTGAAGCAAACAAGCAAACATAGGACTTCCAAGAGAGGAGAGGATAAAAATTCAATTCCTCCATCCAAAAACTTTAGCTAGGCAAAATTTAAGTGTTCCTCATCTTAGAAAGTTCTGGTTTTAGGTCTCATTAAAGTGCTCTCCAGTGGGAGGTAACCTTAAGTAGTTGGTGTGATTTTATGATCCCTCCTGTTCATAAGCTTAAGAATTAAGGTAGAAAAAATAAATGACCAAAGAGATGAACGTTCTGTATTAATTACATATGAGTTTTCATTTGCAAATATCTGATTAATTAAGATACAAATGGAAAGGTTTATTTCAATGAGTTTGAATGGGACTTCTCAACTTTTCTGTAATTGTTGTGAGGGATACAGACAATGTGAAAACTTCAACTATATTGTCAGTCCAAATTCAAGCCAAGATATTTCCTAATCCATGAAAAACAGGTCTTTGAAGATCCATATGAAACTCTATGGAGAGATGAGACAACTTCAGGCAGCAAGGCAATTAGATACAGGCAGCATTTTTACAATAGTACTGTGCTATTTACAGAGACTGAAAACTGATGTTCAGTAGCTATTATTTTTCTGGTTAAGTTGCAGTTTCTATCTTTTTTTCTAACACAAAGAGCATAGATGAGGAGCAGTAATAGGGCAGCACAGAAATGTCTTTGAAGTGGTTTAATCACCTCCTCCTTGTGACCTCTGTTTTTATGGCAGAATAGGCCAGAATAATGCCACATAATTGCATTAGCCATCCTTTCTAAATGGAATAAAATAAAGTTATCAAAAGAGGTGGAAATATCACCCTGTTATGTAGTGTTATTGTCAGAGGTATATCAGATGTATTATCAGAGATCCAAAAAAACCCATAAAATAATCTGAGTTGGTACAGACCCACAAGGATCATCAAGTCCAGCTCTTAACTGAAAGGCCCATGGAGGGATTGAATTTACAGCCTTGGTGTTACAAACACGGTGCTCTGCCCAACTGAGCTAAGGCAGCTCATATGGAGGATTGTACCTCAATGATTTAACAGAAGCATTTGTCTGGTTCTCCCAAAGGGAAAAAGGTATTGTTTTGCCAAAGACTTCAACACCTGTTTGTACTGGTGTTTGTATGCTGAAATAAGAGAAAGGTCAAAGATTCCAAGAAAAATCTGAATTTTTTACTCATTTGCTGTTAGTCCACCAAGTAGTCAGATGAACTGACTTGCATGAATACATTACATCCAAAAGAAAGCCTGTAGTCAGTTCCTCTTCATGTAAACTTGTAAACAGGTCTGTTTTGTGAGGCACTTTGTTCTTATCACTCATGTGCCCATGAAGTAGTAACCAGCCCTTTGTGAATAATCTCTTTTAAGGTCATTAGAAAAGTGTGATATATCTATTGAGGTGTGCCTAAATTAGTTCAAAATTAGTAAAATTAATTAGGTTTTCTGGAACTCATCATTGTATCATGCAAACATTTGAGATTTTTACTGAGTGGCAGATTGTATCATTAGTCTACACTATTCTTGTGCCTATCAGTATATATTTGTCTGTACATAAAGCTGATGAAGACATTTAATGGTTCATTGTTCTGCAGCTTGTTATGTAATTGTTATCGAATGCCATAGTGATTGCTGTGTTTGTCTTGGATCCCCTCTGTATTCTTGTTCATTGGTAAACGAGTCTAAAGATGCATCTTTTGCTCATTCTTCACATTTGATATTGTGGCAGCTGCAGCCTCTGCTAAGTGGCTGTCAGTTTTTCAGGCAGATATAATAAGAACCTGACAGGATAAATAAAGCCATATATTTAAGTTTGAGCTAGTCTCTGATCAGGGAATATGCTGTGAAAATGCTTGAAAAATCTCCATCTTCTGAAGAAGAAATCAAATGCAGCCTTCAAAGCTGATGGGATTAAAAAAAACAGGATCAGGAAAACAACAGGCAGAAGATGGAATTTATGAAAACTTAACTAGTATATTTATTTCAAATTATAATGAGCATAGGGAATAAAGTTTGGACTGACAATAATATTTCTAGCAGCCTTGGAGCAGTTCTTCATAAATACAAACATTTTCATAGTTTCTGAGAATCTTAAAAAAATTGCAAAAGATGCATTTTTAAAACAGTTACACAGCCCACAGCCAGGACACACATACACACACATCCATTTTCTTTTGCCTTTAGTAGTTCTACACAGTAGGGAATAATAGAATAATTCTATACCAGGTGAGTCAGTTTGCATCTCACAAGACAAACTCTGACATACAGACAGATGTCTTTCTCACATGTATTTGCTATACAGAGAAAGCTACAGGTGACATATTTGTAGAGGGGTCAAATGGTGTTTAAGTTGCATATATTTACCTGGTAAAAAATAATACTTCACACCAGACAGAATGGTTAAATGGGCGATACAAAGAAGTGCAAGTGTCTCTGCTGCTTGAAGCTTATTGTAATGTTGTCCTAATTGCAAACACCTAGGCATTAACTGAATCAGTAGAAGGGGACATAGCACTTTAAACTGATACTTTAACATACAGAGCACATAGTTCATGGAGCTTAATTAATTAATATAGGCCATATTTTGAAAAGTTAGTCAAAAGATTTACTTTTATTAGTTATGCTTTGCTAGTAATGTCTAGTATATCTGAAATTTTTTGAATGTTTCTGTATTGAGTATACAGAAATAATCAATACATGCAGTAATGTCCTGCTCCTTAAATTCTCTCTGATTTGGATATTTTGCTTCTTCTGTTTTCTAGGCTTTTGCTTATATCCAACTACATATACTTTTTCCACAGCCAGAGACTCCCCATTTGCCCTGCCTATCACAAACAGGTACAGACTCTGAAATAGTCCCAGAAATGTGGCTCAGACCAGTCCTGCGCCTGCGATATCTTTAATGCATCCAAAATGGGTGTTAGAGATATGAGCCAGCCATTAGCACTTTTGGGTTTTATAGGCACTGCAATACAAAGAGCAGTTAAATACAGTGCACTGTTACAGATGAACATATTACCCTTTTTCTCATCTGTTGGGAACATTGGTTTTGAATCTTTCTAGTAGATGATCTGCAAGAGGGCAGCTTGTCTGCCAAGTGAAGTGATACGTTTAATATTACCTCTAATTCTGGAGGTATGTAACAATATTTCATTTCTTCTGCTTAAATCCTACTTTTGACCTTTGGAAAGATAGTTGCATTTTCCTAGTGTAAGTCTCAAACTTACAAAATTTCTATTTGGTTGCTAATAAAACTAAAGTTAAAAGGTTAGGAAAGCAATTCCTGTCATTTTATAATAAACCTGGATTACATTGCATTTTGTTACTCAATTATCTGAGGAATCTGTAAAGGTCTTCCAGAGAAAATTACATTTATGACTTCACATGGACTCTTCAAGTACTGAGAAATAGAATAGCAACATATCTACTCTAATAGATGTACAAGTGAAAACTTTGCCTATACAGCTACTCTGCATTGCTGTTCCCTCATGGTACCACTTTGGTAAACAGAAAGAAGTGTACAATGTTGATAAGACTGAGTATGCAAGGAAGACAAAAAAAAGGAAATGCAGCCATCAACTTTTCCATAACTCCTCAGGGAAGTAGATGGCCCTCATAACCTTGACTGTACCCCTTTTATTTCAAGGCTTTATTCTGTGTCTTTGCAGAACTAGAGTTTGCAATTGATATAACCGTCTTTTTAAAGATGCAACTTTAATGTTTAGGCAAACTGCTGATGTATTGCAACTCAGTAAAACCTATGATCTTGATTGTCTCTCTGATGTAACCATTGAGCAAGAGAAAAAAAATCACCAGGGCAAAACATTTCACAGAAAAGATAGATGAGCTCCATGCTTTAAATTCAACTGTAAAAGCCATTTAAGGAACACAGAAACAAAAAAGAAAAAAACCCAACAGCACTAAGTAAACTGATAACAGGATATTTTTAATCTATATTTAGTGTAATCATACATGTAATCATTTGAAATTCATGACCCTAACAGGCATAGGAATATTCTTACTACTATTTCTATTGAAGTCTTCCCTGAAGTAGTTGTATTGATGTCAGCTGCAAGATGACTCAGTGAAGTAATGAGAAAGTCATGAAACAACTAATCTGAAAGGCAGGATCCAGGAAACACAGTCCTTTGGTTTGACAGCTCTAGTTTGGCTGACATGTAATAACTAATCTATAACCTACTGCAAAGCTGAATAAAATAAAGGTTTTCAACATTAAAGTATAATTAGCATCATTTCCAAGTGCAGATCCTGCTAGAATAAACATGTAATATTTTTAAAAAGAGGACTCTGGGTTTATTTTCCTATACCAAGCAACTTTTTTGCACACAGATCATATTTCTGTGCTGCTTTGCTCCTAGAAATGTGAAAATTTCCTTTGCACGTGGAAATTTTCACAGTAGCAGCTTTTTGTAATTGCTGACTTTGGCTCTAGCATAGAAAGTAATAAAATACAGGCCTAGCTGGGACTACAGAGATACCAAGTATGTGTATTCAAAAACGGAATCAGGCAGGAAAGCAAATCATCCTTTCATTAATCTCCTAGATATTCAATGATGGTAGTATGCCTTTCATGTTTGTAAGCATTAAATTTACATGACCTTCAAAATAAAGCACACTTCCTGCTTCAAAGATGCTACATTTTCATTTTCAAGTTTGACAGGTAGTGTGTAAGTTTGGAATTGTCATCTTCTAGGTCTACAATCAGCTTCACAAAACAGCTATGCAGGAACTAGAAATCTGAGCTCTGGTTTTCAGTGATTTATAAATGTATTCTTAAATACACAAAATTTGTTACAGGCTGTAAAGAAAGTTCCACTATTTGCTTCTCTAAATAAATTCTTCAATAGACTAACAAACTTTAAAAGAAATATTCACCTCTAGAACCTGTGAAATTCAAAGATTAAGAATGTGACTTCATCTTAAAATAAATTCTCTATTCACCCATGCCTTATCTCTGTAGCCAGAAGACCTCTATACCACGTTTACCAATGAACATTTTCACACGAGGAATGGCATGTTTTAAGCAGTCCTGAAACTGAAAGAGTAACTCATATTCTCCATCAGCTTAAAAACACCCTTTAAATTTTATTTTTATGTGCTACACACTGAAATTACTGTAATAAATGCTATGCAATTTCTAACTTGGCAGTTAGTTTATAGAAAATATGTACATCATGACTTTAAACTGGAGAAAATGTGACCTTCAAAAAGCTGAAAAATGCAGATGTGACATTAATTTTTATATTTTTATATATATATGTGTGTGTTTTGAAAAAGAATAAATATTTATTTTTACAAATAATGTTATATACTTGCAGGAAGACTGAGATGTACAAATTGAAAATTCCTAAAACAACGTCTCAGCTCTCTATTTTTCAGGATTTTGAAATTTGATGTAAATTATGAATATGTATAAACTCATTTTTACCTTTGGCAGTTCATTAAAAAGTCATAAGTCAATTTCCAGCTTTGATTAAACAATAGTATGCTAAACAAATATATTGTTCTAAGCAGTAATTATTATGTAAACAAAGAAATGCCACCTCTTGACTAGTTACAGTAATTATTTATTTGAATTGCCATTGTTTTAATTAAAAAGAATACTCTGCATGTAACCACAAGCATTTGCACAACCCACATAACTTCTGTTTATATCAGAGACCTGTGTGAATGAAAGGAATCCAAAAGCCTTCTGAGGAAAAAAAAACCCCTAAAAACAATTGAAGTATAGCTCAAAGGTTCTTTTGCAGTATCTCCAGAGTATCCAGGGAGAAAATGTAAAAGTGTATTCCAGTTGCTGTGGTTTCTGCTTTACCAGGCCTATTTTTGCCTGGGCCAAGTTGCTGCATCACCTGTAACAGTGACCTGACAGAGCAGAGGCTGGTTTGTGAAATCCCCTGCACACCTCACTAGGGTGCTCCCACTGTGGATGATGCCAGCCCCAGAGCTGGGGTTTGGACTGTGCCTGTTCAAGGATTCCTGTGCTTAGGCTTGCTTAGAGCCTGGCACAAAGCATCAGCTTGATAGAAACAAAACAGACGACATTCAGCTCAGCTGAAAATTTTAGATCATATGTCTAGTATATAGACTAGCCTTCAACATCTTGTGTCCATCCCTTTCCTGCTGGTGCAGAAATGACTGAGTAGCTGCAGTCATGGAAAGGGCAGTGCAGTGTCTCTGAACAGCAAGCACACTCAGGCTTATCTGGTAGTAATAGCCCTCTATTTTGTCATGAAAAGCCAACAGTATATTCATGATTTTGAACCTATGAAAATTAGGACTAGAGCAGTATTTAAGAACTCTTTCCTCAGGCAAGTTCAACTGTGTGCTTACATATTTGGAGCAACACATCCTTCGTCTACTTAGAGATTTTATAGCTACATTCAAGAACTACAATTTATTGGCGAAGTGTGGTGATCCATAAATTGAATTTTATAATGATAGTATGTTTGTCTTGAGACACAGCAAAGAGAGTACTTACTAACTTCTAGCCTGTAACCAGTTCTGGTTTTTCTGTGAGTGCTTCTGACAGGTACAATACTGAGCCTGTAGTGATGAAATTTTATCAATAAATGCATAATACTTTACACAGTGCAAACTTGTTTCTTCCATCTCTACCCATTTTATAAAGAGAATTCTTGTTTAAAAACCCCTAACTCCGTATGTTCAAATAAACTGGAAAAATTATTTTACTGAATTGATGCATTGACACGCTGTATTCCTTAGTTATTTAAAGCTTGGTAACAAGTTAGAAGATTCAATAACACAAAGGCAAGTCTTGACAAGTAGAACAAATTCATTCCACACTGCCAACATTTCAGAACTCTGAAATGCCCACAGGGGCTCCTTTGTTTCCCTTTTCTTCAAGGACTCACATATTTCTATATCATGCTGTAAATACTGTGGTAAATGAAACACACTGAAGGTCAGTAAGAACTGAGTTCCAGGTCTAAGCCTTACTAATGCCACTATGAAGATCTCACTGATTTTTTTTTATTCTGTAAACACTGTTGTCAAGTCTGTCAGCATTTCACAGGAATAAAAATGACAACATACTTTTATTGTGATGTGTTCCATGTATTATTAGGTGTAGGCTAGGACAGGTGTGGGGTTTTCAGGTTGTTTTTTTTTTTTTTTTTTTGTTTTGTTTTGTTTTTTGGTTGATTTTTGGTTGGTTGGTTGGGGTTTTTTTTTTGTTTTTTTGAAGTACATTATCTTGTTATATACAGAGCTTTCTGCTTCTAGACAAATCTCCAATAATGCCACAGATTTCTTTAAGGAAGCATGACATCAGGTTTTACTTGATCTCCACTTTTTTTGTCTGATATTCTGTGTCATTGGCAAGACTATCACTATCCCAGTTTATTTCCCCTATTGAAATGCTCAGGCCTGAACCTTGCCAGCTGAGCTCTTATCTGATTATCCAGGCTTGAAGGTTTTTTTTTGAATGTTAGTAATTTATCTCTCTGGAGACAGAGCTTCCAAACTGTGAATCTTCCTATACATTTGAGTCTTACTGAGTTATCTCCAGCTTGACTGACTGTCAAACTGAGAAAACATTTAGTAAATTTGAGAGAAAACATTGTTTCTTCTTCAGGATGTTAACTGAATCCCCATGACTCTTACCACTAATTAATCTTGTCATGTAAGTATTTTGCTATTATAGTTTCTACAGTGTAGTTGCATAAACGAACTAGGAGATATTTTTCACGATTTTGAAGAGGAAGCTGTTCTTTCACAAGTTTTATTGCCAGTTCAGAAAAACATTTCTATTTAGCATTGCATTCCCTTTTTCACCACCTGCCACTTTGATTTCTACCTGAAGTCTATTACTCTGTTGTAATGAGTTATTGCTTTATTAATACATATATTTTTATTAATGCCTGTACAATCAAGATATAAAATGGAGGCTACAAAAAAAGTAGAAAAAATCATTTTAGGAGGAGTACTAGAGCAATCAGTGAAGGTGGGGAAAAAATCACATAATGAAAATATTTGAGTGGGAAAATTTCACATATATTTCAAATATGTTTTACCCTGTATAGGAGTAGCTGAGTGAAAATAAAAAAGTGTCCATGCCATGAAGTTCATTAATACTTTACTTCTCTCTTTCCTTGTTATCATAAAAGCAGTAACAGTAGCATTTATACAATACTGTGTTTAGATATCTTCCAGTAGGTCAAATTATTTTTCACACATTATTTTTATTATTTGCAGGTTGTTTTGAACAAGATTGTGAGGTACAGCCTTCTTTCTTGATCTGAATAAGAAAAGCCCAACAAATGGCCTAATTAAATAGTTGTCATAAAAAGGCAGAACAACGAGTAAGACAGATAAGAAGTAAATTTTACATCCCTTCAGATGACAGGAACTCTGCTTTCATGTGTCATTGGATTTGCCCCTGGCAGACCTTCCCATGGTAGATCTTCCCAGGGAGAAAAGTTCCTCCTTTTTGGTTATTTGATCTATTCTGTTATTTTTTTACTATAAAACAACTCTATTAATAATTTCTACTGTCAAACAACAACAAAAATATACGTGAGAACTTCTTGCTGCACTGTCACAAAGGCAAGGCCACACAGGCAGCATCACTGCAGTTTCTACGTGGGTGATGCTTTCAGGGTCCTCTGTTCCAGTGAACTTGCTGACCTTGTCCTGCAGCCGAGGATTTGTGTGGCACAAGGCAGCCTGAGGGACAGGCTGGACACAGCACAACGCAGTAAAATGTTCAGTTGTCAACCTGTTAGAATCACTACATCTTACCCCCTTCATCAACACACAGTTTACCTTTCCAAAAATATTATCTTTGCAGATGATATAAGTAACAGGAGGGTTTAAAGCCTGATGGACACAATTCAATAGAGTATATTTAGCCTGTTTAAATTCCCTAACTCCTTGAATACAAGGTCTTTTTCAAGGCTGCAGGTAGTCTGGTATAGTCTTGTCTTTGCCTATTATATTGTACATAAAAAAACCCCAAAAAACTTTACATAGGTGTTACTAAATTTTTATATGTTATAGGACAAAAGCTAAATTCTTACTATAGATTTTTATGTTATAGGACAAAAGCCAAATTCTTACCATAGATTTACTTTAAATAGACTAAATGCTTTGACTAATAAGAGCTGATTTATGATTCTAAGGTCAGAGACTCAAAGTTGAAGTTCTTTGTCAAACAACTTACTAAAATTAGTGACATAAATAAACCTGGAGAACAATAATTAAAAATGATTCATCATCTTAAAGGGATACCACAAGTTTATATTCAAACATAAATCTGAAATTAAAATATTTACAGCATTGGCTTTTGCCTCTGAATTTTGTTCCTGCTCTCATTTCATTTTACTTTATCCTTCTTCTAGCCAGTCCCTTCCAATCTCCTGTCCTAAAGACCTATTTTCTTAACAACCATTTTCATGATCCTTACTATACCTTGTAAACAGGATGTTCTGCTCAAGCTGCAGGTTTGTAATGTTCACTGCCATCTACAAGTTTTAGCAGATTTGACACAGCCCATCAAATACACACATTTGAGTAAAAATAACACAATGAGGTAATATCAGTTTGATAATACTGGGTGAAATCAGTTGAAGAGTGCAATGTTGTGGTTCTGTAAAACTTAGACTGCAGGTGATTTTAATTTTAAAACAACTTCTTTAATTTCTGCCTTGATATAATGTTCCTGAAAAGTTGCTTGGCAGCTGAAATTATCCATATACTAGTATGACATTTGATGCCCTAAGATCCAGACTCACACCTTAGTTTCCTATTTTTATTGACATATGCTAAGAAGACAGAAAATTATTTATAAATAATAGGGAAAACATGAAAAATAATGTTAGCTATGAAAATAATTGTAGCAAATATGTAGTGAAAAAGGAGTGGCAAAAGGCTAAATTACTTGAAAATATCAATATATTTAAACATGGATAGAATTTTAGCAAAGGTAAAACTTAAAATCCTTACAACACACACAATGGATTGCATGCTTCTTTCTTATCTGTAACCTGCATGTTGTTTCTCTAGAAAAATTGTATTGTCTTGGATTTTTTGTTGTTGTTGTTTTGAAGTCACCAAAAAATATATTTAGACTACACACATAAAGAGTTATCAATACCAGAAACAGATCTGGAACAAAAGGTTATTCAGGTCCAGCACACAGCTTTCAGCAAGATTACTTTTGCTTTTGGTGTGTTTTGATATTTATCTTCAGATATCGACCGGAATTTTTTTTTAACTGTAAACACATCACTAAAATTGAAACCACCAATATGCTTAGTTTCTAATGTTGCACAAGCTACCAATAATATTGGAAACCACAGAAATCCATAGTTATAATTGTTCTTGCTTTTATTATTGATATATGTATTAGTATATAAGTATAAGGCAATCTACAAAAATGCATTATTTAATTCCTTGGATACTGAAATGTTGTTTGGGAACAAATTCGTGAATTGTGTATGAGCTCTATGATCTTCACACACAGGCTGTGATCCCAGGACCACCATAAAAAGCACCTCCATGAGCATCCCACAGAGGTGAATGAACCTCTGCTAATGGTTGCAAAGTTCCAGCCAGGCTAGCAGGATTTGACCTGTTGCTGGCCTGGTAGGAAAACTAACAGATGCTGTTTTAGCAGCACATCTTTCTGAATCTCATAATCTTGAAAGTCGTAAGGGAAATTAGAGCCAGGGCAAGAGGAGCTAACAGTGCCCATATTTGCTACCAAGATCTCAATAATAGACATATTACAAACGTACATCACACATATTACACTAAAAGTTTTCTGAAAATCACGGAACTTTCAGAATGAAACGTTTTAAAATAAGGAGAGAAAAGTTTTGAAAAGAGTATAACAAAAATGAAAAATATTCTAAAACTGGACTTGGATAAGAAAGGCTCAAAAACATTTTCATGAAATGGAAATACTTTTGCTGTCATACAGGCTTCAAAATTCCATTTCCATTCTATCAGAGGAAAGTGAACCTGGACTGATATTTTGGAGCACAGTGGGGAAGCTATGCATTGTTTGTGCAATATTTCCTGGAATTTGTATGTAAACTTGATCCCTAACTTGTTCTGTGCATGTTTCAGAGTTGTCTGGCAATTTCTCTAATGGGATCTCCTTGCTTCTCCTTCCTCTTTCTCCTCTGTATTAATGCAGCCTACAGAATATTTGCATCTATTATATGAATAGTATGAAGACAACCATAGGGTTGGTTTAATCACTTAATAAGAATCTTCCTATACCTCGAAATGTGACTGAAAGACAATGCTGTCATACAAATCACAAGGTTGTGCATGCAGTCCTGTCCACTGCCAGAATGAATCCCACATGCAAGTATTTTTCAGTTTTTCTTCACCAAGGCATTTATTATCTAGAAACAATGTTAATTTCATTGTAAACCACTTACACATTCAATTAAAGTTTTACTAAATATTAGCTATTAGGTGTTTTCGAGGTTATAAATTACAGAGGATTTCTCATAAAATTGTTATTGGATTAAAGGTATGTTTGACATCATGCTAAGGTTTTAACATGTTTTAAACCATAATGAATTTAATAATTTCTTCAAGAGAATGAAGGAAATTAAAGAAGGGGGGTTTATAATGGAAGTTTAAAAATGCCATTTATCAACATCTTAGTGCTAAATTCAAATTACTTGAAATAATTATACAGTGCATTGAAATACTTAATGAATATTTAACTTCAAGAAAAAATATTCATTTTCTTCAGAACAGAGCTTTTGTGAAATCAAAGAGTACTGCATTGCCCTTATTCAGAAGCCCTTTTCCTCAGTGCTCAACTTGAATATTTGTCACTTATTTCACCCTGTATATGTTAACCTTTGATGGACCACTCATCCTTAAAAATTCATTTTTTTCCCTCAAATTCTATTTTACTACAGATTTAGATGTACACAAATACACCATCACACAGGATTTTTTTCAGTTTTAGCTTTGTAGCTCTAAAAATGATTCCTATAATAAATTTGCAGTAATTTTTTGATGCTAATATTTACTGTGTTATCAATCTTGTTCCTCAAATGTCTATGTGCTCAGTTAGTGATGAAAATTCCCTCAATCCTTGGATATGCAATATCTATTCAAATTTGGATGAAGTCACATTAACATTATTATTCTATGGCAAGCATGATTTTTCAGTGTGTTTCTGTGCAAGGAAAAACATTTCTCCCAATTCCTTATTTAGGGATTCAGATTTGCAATTAATATAACTAAAACCAGAGTTTGACATTATACATTTGTGACTCTGAACACAAGAAATTCACACAATGGGATCACTCCTTATCCTTTGCTCTCTGCCTCTCAACAAGCACACTCATAGGGGCCATTCTTTGGGACACTTCATCTCCATAAGGTGTCCTAATATTCTTCCTTAACATTCACCCTTGCATTCTTACACTGTTATCTGGACTGATTCATTAAGATGTGAAGGAAACTAGTGATACACTGGGTCAAATAAAGGAGAAAAGTTATATTTTTCATTATGGACCAACAATAGCTGCTTCTGGGGCTGAGAGAGCAGTGTCATCCACTGCTTTCCTTCTGAAGCCTGTGAAAGCTTAAAGGATGTCACAAACTGCTCATGGTGCACCTCATTTTATGTACTGGGAATTATCTCAATGCATGACAAAAGCTGTCTGAAAAGCCTTTAAGTGGCACTGATCAAAAATTTTGTACATTTCAGGCCTTGTAGAAGATAGACCAGCATTTGTAAAACCCCTCCCCTGTAGAAATTAATCAGCAGGAGTGGGTTTAGTCCTAGAAATCTCATTTGCTTCCTTGTTGTTTCTTTCAAGATTTCCCTCTTCTGGGGGATGGGAAAGGGGTGTAAGAAATATACTATAGTTTACAGTAAAATTTCACTGTGAAACTAATTCAGCAGCAATCCTCCCATCATCATCCTTGTTTCAGAGAGATAGATTGCACTTTCAGACCACTGCCTGCCTCTTGCACAGCAGATAAAGATCTTTGAAAGTTATTAGGGGCTCAGTTCTTTTTAATGAAGTGCTGTAAATTCCTGAAAATTCACTACCTTGCTGTGGTCAGGATCACATGGAATATATGAAACTACAGAGTTTTAACTCCCTTTAGAGTTTTAAATTCCATGGGGTTTTGGGTTTTTTTGGGTTTTATTTGTTTTGTTTTGCCTTGGGATTTTGTTGGTTGGTTGGTTGGTTTGGTTTTGGTTTTTTTGGAGAGCAACACACATGTATGCAGACCTGTGACAAAAATACAGCACAGCTTCTAGTTACTACTGGGGAAAAATACAATGCATTTTGGAATGTATTGCTTTTGGCATAAGAAGTGAACGACTCAGGATTTCTTGACTTCTTTTTCTTGTTCTACATTGTCATATATATAATTTTCTTTTGTATAAATAATAAAATTAGTGCAGTATAACACTTTGTATTCTGAAAAATAATAGGTACAAGTTTAATGAGCTGACTGCCAGAGGGTTGCATTATAGTGGTCTTCAAAAAAGAAGAGATACAATAATTACAGTGAAGAAGCCCTGGATAGCTAATAAAAGACTTGATAATTACTATTCCTGTATCCATGTTAGAACAAGACTGCCCTTTCTCTACAGCTTTTTCGTATAATGATATTGTGACATGATATGCCATTATTTTTATATTTTCCTACTCTAAAAGGTACTGGTGACAGTTTAATTGCAAGTGTCACAAAACATATATTTTGGGCAACATGAAGGAGGGACTGAAGGCTGTTTATTCATGTTTTTAAACTGAATGGTAAACAGCTGTTTTGGTTACATAAGTTTTTCATTGTGGGAGATGCTGTTTCTTTGGGAACTCAGTGAAACCAGCTGGGGTTCTCCTCCAGAAAACATTTTATGGGGCTATGGTACAGTGAGGTGGATGCAAGTTTCCCACTTAAAGAGGGTTTCACCACATAATCGAAGTGGTATAGGAATAACATGTAATGTCCATTTACTCCAAGGTTATTTCAGATTAATCTGACATCTACCTTCTAAGACAATTATCCAAAATTAGCCAAAAGAAAAGCATTTACCCCAGAGTCTCTGAATAGAAGCAAGAACATGAGTTCTCTTTATAGTGATGTAGGAGATCATGTCCATGTCTTAGGGGAAGAGAAAAAGGAGGCTATATGAGCCAAACTCAAAACTGAGCTTGTCTGAAATCTTGCCTTTCTTATCACTGTAGTAATTTCTCTTTTTTACTAAAACCTATGTGAAACTGTTTCACAGCATATAGTTTATTCTCTGACTTTGATACTAAATTAATCTTGTGAATGATAATTTATGCCATCTACATTCACATCCATGTAACGTAGTCAGGAACAGTAGCCTCTGGAGCCTTTGGTTCTTCTTCCAGCTATCTCACTAGTTTGCTTGTTTGTTTTGGTGGGGGTTTTGTTTGTTTATTTCTTTTTTTCACCCTTCCCTGTCCTAGGGATATCTGCAGGCAGCACCCCTTGGAATTCAAAATAGCAAGGCTGAAGGCACTAAATGTAGTGAAACATTTAGATGCTATGCATGAAACCAGGAGGATAGCAGCTATCTTCTTCATGGACTCCAAATAACTCTTATTCCAAACTGTTGTAACATTTAGTTTCTACTAAAGGGTAGTTCTACCCTATTTTCATTGCTGTTATCTTTGTATGAAGGAAAATACAGTCCTGTGATTGCATATGATATGAATTTCAGTGTATAAACTATCACTTAAGTCACTCCAGAAAACAGATACTCTCTTCCTAGTAAGAGAACATTGCTCATTGGAGGTAAATGGTTTATTTACAGTTCCAGTCAAACAGTTTCAATCCTGTCCAGTGGGTCATTTGCTGGTATCCAAGTAGATGATGATTCTAGCTGAGTCTGCACAGCAGCCAGGGCTGTGCAAAGACAGCTGTGTATAACACTGGACCTGTTGCAAACAGCAGTTCCAACTTGAGTTGAACGCACAGAATCATTTCTCAGGTTGGAAAGTAGCAGAAAGCTCCTAAGGGGGTATTTTTCCACAGCAGAAATTGAGAGAAGGGCAGGTGAGTAATGACTGTTTATGGAGAAACAAGTTAAAGATTGGCATTTGTCTGAAGACCTGGAATTGAGACTGTGGGTTATGTCTGTCCTCCTGGGAATTAGCTGACTTTGCTTCCAAAATAAACAGATGACCTCCAATTCAAGTGAGAGCAGGTGCAGCTATAAGGTGCATAATTATTAATTTATTTTAAATCTCTGTTTCCTAAACTTCTACTTTGAGTGCAAAATGATCGTTTTGCTTTTATGGTGGAATTTTTCTAGGAGCTAAAAAATTATTTCAAATTGTCTGCATGTCCTTAGGGATACAATCTCTGAGGCAATGATGAATTCTTTAAGGAGTTATGTCTCAGAACAAAGCACTCAACAGAAATAGGGAGTCTTTAGAGGTGACAACTGCTCTGAGAGCTGGAGAGGTCTTTCGGGGAAAATAACATTGCTGGAAAGGGAATGCTCCCAGGAATAGATAGCTATTTGACTCAGATCTAGTGAGAAAGTGTAAGACCTGAAAGGTTTCCTCAGAAATGTGATATATTTTTTATTAACTTGGATCTTACATTACAAATAGAGTGTATAAACTGCATGTCGGGATTTTTGACATGCATTTTCTTGCATTAAGGCGATTTTGTGTTTGAATTCCTTTGTATTGTTTCTGATTTGCATCTTTTGTTTTCATTAAAAAACCCAATCTCTTTTACTTGGAATGGAATTATTTACATTACTTAATTTAACCTGATTTTATTTCTTTTAATTTCTAAAATAATATCATGATCTAAAATTAATTTTGTTGCTTATTTCACATTGTTTGTCTAGAATAAAGGGTGATAGTTAATCTTTGCACTATCTGCTTATCAAAGACAGTATAATTGCAATGGATTTCAATGGTGTCATGCCAGTTTACATGGGCTGAGGCTCTGGCTCCTTTTTTGCTATATCCTTACTGAGAGTATTAAAGATTTGAAAAAAAATACTGATTCTATCGCAAGTGGGAAAACTCTGGACAGTGACTCCAGAAATAAGCCAATCTCCATTTAGTAATATAAAATCACTTATATTTGTGTACAGTGTTTGAGCTGGGATAGAATTAATTTTCTCCACAGTAGCTGGTATGGAGCTGTGTTTTGGATTTGTCACCAAAAGAGTGTTGATAACACAGGGATGTTTCAGTGGTTGCTGAGCAGAGCTTACAGAGCCAAGGACCTTTCTGCATTTCATCTCAGTCTGCCGGTGAGGAGGCTGGGGGTGCACAAGGAGTTGTGAGGGGACACAGCCAGGACAGCTGACCCCAAATGACCACAGGGATATCCCAGACCACGAGGCGTCATGCATATAGAGCTGAAGGAAGAAGAAGGAAGAAGGGGATGTTTGGAGTGATGTCTTTAGTCTTCCCTAGTCACAGTTACTCAGGATGGAGCCCTGCTTTCCTGGGAATGGCTGAACACCTGTCTGCCCATGGGAAATATTGAATGTATTCCTCGTTTTGCTTTGCTTCCATGCACAGCTTCTGCTTTACCTGTTAAACTATCTTTATCTCAACCCATAACATCTTTCCTTTCTGCCCTTCTGATTCTCTCTCCCATCCAACAAGGGGAGAGTGAGCAAATGGCTGCGTGTGCTGAGCTGCCAGCTGGGGTTAAATGGTGACAATATTGACATTATCTTGAGTTTGTCATGCTCTCACTCATGTTTTGTTTATATAGCCTGGGCAGAAGTCCAGAAGCTTACCCAATGCAGTAGAGGAAAAGAAAAAAAGGTTTTCCAACAACATGAGAGGAAGCAAGATATTTCCAAAAAGGAAAATACAGAGTTGTGGAGAGCTCTGGATGAAATAACAGTGTTAACTGAGTAAAGTAGCAAAAGCACTTTTGGCTGTGTTCTGCCTTGGCTTATTCAACCTACTTGTTTACAAATTCAGTAAGGGATATGGCTCTCCCATTTTAGAGCAAGTGTGCTCAAAGCTGCTTTGAGTCCGGTGATGTAGTCTTGCCTCATATCAGCCCCCAAAGTCTTGCAAATGCATCTGCCTATGACACTTATGTGTGAATGAACTAAGTAATGCAACATGAGGGAAATTAAAATACAAATCCTCAAGCCTCAGATCACTGTTACCATTAGGAAAGTCAGTTCTTAGGAATGTTAGATTGCTCTGATTTTTCTAAATGCTGGTACTGCTTTGAATAACGAATAAAGTCTTTTAATAAAGCTGATGTGCTTTTGGTGATGTTCTTTTCCATAATTAGGGGATGAGGCAGCAGTGGTATTTAAGCTTGGGAAGATGACATCTACTGTGCAGGTAAACACAGTTACAGTGCCATCTTTCTAAAGTTTCTTAGGTATAATCCCTAATGGAATGATGTTACTTTATGTGACAATGTATATGCTATGTAAGTCCAATTCCTGCACTTTCTTTCATTCATTGAAATGCTTCCACATAGTCCTTTTCACAGGTTACCCAGTGTTACTATAAGTACTTTTTGTGTTGTCAGTGAGATGAACAGATCAGAGCCAATGTTTTCCCTTTCTGTCTTCCTCGCACTGGACACCAGTGCTGCTTTTTGAATTCAGTTGGAAACATGCTACACTAAATGTAGAGCGCCATGAGAAAATTCCTTCTTTTTTAAAAAAAACTTGATTGGTATTTTTTCACCCAGATAATTTAGGAACAAAAATGAATTGTGATTTGGGGATATATTTTTATTCTTTGATAATATCCTTCACTCAAGGCCTTATATATAGTTCAAGTACACTGACATATTAGCCAGGTTTCCCTTAATTTTATTTTTAATCAAACAACATCTTTTTCTGTCCTCTTCTGACCTACTTTCTATCAGCTACTGATATATCATGGTCCGGGAGGGCTACACAGGCCGGCTCCCCCCCGGTCTGGGGTCCCTGGTTCGTGTAAATCCCACCGGATCTGGGGCGGGCGGCCCCCGAGGTTCTGCGGCATGGCGTGAGTCTTCCAACCACATCAATTCAAGCAGGAATATAGTGATGCTAAGAAAGAACTGGACTCCATCTCTGTCCTGCTAGAGAGGTTTATTTAGGGTAACGGGGAAAAGGGGTGCAGGGAAGGAGAAGGGGGAAGGCAGACAAGGCAGGTAGGAGATGCTAGCAGCCCAGAGATGGAAGACCACGAGCTGATCCAGGCTCTGCCTTTTAAAGGGAAGGAGACGGGGCAGGGGCTGGCTCTCTCTGAGCCAGTCCCAGGAGGACGAAGGGAAGATTGGCAGGAAGGTACACACCAATAGGATTTGAGGTACAGCAGAGCATATTTTAAAATGAACCAATGGTACACCGAGTGGGGAAACAAAGGGAGCACATGGAGATCTGAATATTGCATTACTACAAGCTACTGCAGCTGTATCAAAGAAGTCACCTTTCCCTTTTTCTATATAGTCTTGGTAAAAATACTGTTTTTCTTCTTTATTGTGAATGTGGATAGAATACAATTGATCCTGTTTACCTGCTCTTGGAGAAATACTACATTTTGGTCTTCATGTCATTTTCTGGATGGTAATACTAAAACAAACCATGTAACTAAAGAATCCTCAATAAACTGACTTCAGAAGGATATTGAAAAGAATAAAGATGAAAGACTGATATTGAAAATAGATATATTAAAGGCAAAAATATGCCCCCTTTTACCTCAAAAAAATGAACTAAAAGAAGTAAACAAATGCCTAAATCAAACTCCATTTCTTACTGTGTGAACTAATGTTCTATTAGTCACTCTATTTTGAAAGATGATCAGAATTTCTTGGAAGCTTCTTTTATAGCACGCAGAGATGACAACTGCAAAGATGACAATCAGAGTGGGAAGGACAGTTACACACTCATCAGTGAGCTGTGGGCTTGTCCTGACCTGACACAATCTAAAATCACAATTTTCTGTGCTCCCAGTGATGCCTTAAAAGCTGGTAAAAATAAGACACAAACACTGCAGTATAGGGAAAAAGGGTATTACCTTGGTTTAATGTGATCCCAGGTGCTCGCCCTAGTCAAAGGTGGAATCACACTGAGGAAGCACACTGGGTACAACCCGTATACAATTTTATGGACTCCCCAAATTAGCATATCTATCTAAAATCCCCCAATAAGAAACCTAACAAATGAAGTAATTGTCCCCCTATTCTAATTATCTCCCCCAAAATGAGGCTACAACTTAGTATACAAAAACATGTTCCAGAGAGGAGGCTCCATTCAAGGTTGGAGCCTCTAGTTTTGAGATAAGTAGGGATGTTTTGTCTTCCCCAGAGGACCCTGAAGTAGGCTAATATCAGAGTGCAAGTGTTAGAAACATATAAGGCTGAGGTACAGGGAATAATAGGTACAGGGAATGGGAAAGGGTATAAAATATATAATAAGGGTATAAAAACTACAAAGGCAAAGGACAGAAAACCATCAGGCACCACCAGCATTGCTGCACTAAGGCTCACAGAACATGAATAGTAACTGCACAGCTGGTAAATCAGATAGACAGACAACATGAAAGGGATCTTTCCAAACACAAAAAGTTTGAGTAATCTCAAAAATAAGTCCAATACTTATTTTCCAGCTCAATAAAATTCAACTTAGAATTCTACTTCCCAGTATTAAGGATAAGAATGTAGCTTTCAACTCGAACTTCATTAATTTCGTATCATTGAATAGATGTAAAAGGAATGTGTGGAGTTTCATATATATTTGGTTACAAGGTTTTCCTTCTTGTGGATTACCCAAGAATTACCCAAGCAGAGTAGCTGGTTTCTTCAGCTGAGAAAGGTGGAGGAGCAGCCATGTTAGGGCCTTATTGCAATGGCCTTGGCAGGCTTTTTCCAGCAGCAGTGTGCCTGCAGCTCGAGGCTCTTTAGATCTCTCAACCCTAACCCTAGCTTAACCCTAACCCTAGCCCTAGTTAATTACCCGAGCAGAGTAGCTGGCTTCTCCAGCTGAGAAAGGCGGAAGAGCAGCCATACCCTTTTCCAGATTTTTTGTAACATTTTGTTTTCCTCTCCTGTCTGGCCTTGTGAATAGATAATTGACTAAGTAATTGGAGAGAACAGGCAAATTGGCACGCTAACTGTGAAAATATCTTTGAAGTTTCTAAAACTTTTTAGGAAAAAAAAAATGTAGTGTTGAACGAGCTCCTGCCAAATTTGGGATACAGAGATTAGTAGATAGAGCCTGAAATTTGAGAAAAAAATCCCAGATACTATGCATGAATTTTGGAATTCCTTTCATGCTATAATACTGACAGACTATTTAATTCTAATAATATTGCAGTAATACTGCAGTCTGTTATGAACTGCTCACTTGTCTTTACATTTTCTAACTTGATAAATGCTAGAAAACAGGAAAGGCTCTGATTTGTCTTCGTAGTACTTAATTTTAATCACAGAAAATATTGGTAGAACAAGCTCCTATAAATTTGAAGAAAAAGACCCTACCTTGAACATCAATATTGTATTGATCAGTGGCACGCATACAAAAAACCTGACTGTTACTATTACTGTTTTTCTCTATTTTTCTTTAACATATAATAGCAAGATACTATGGTTCTGAAGATGAAACAGAGCTTTAAAGGTCATATATATACCTACATTTTATCACAATAGAGAAATACTCAAAAACTATTTAAATTCTGTGCTCTTTCTTAAAATAATGCAACATAATTTGTGCTTAAAAGTTTGGGGGTTTTTTGTATTTTTTGTATCGTTGCACATGTTAAAATGATAACATCCACATAAACTGTCAACGGATATTGAAAAGTGGTCAACTGGTAAAAATGAAAAGAAGACAACAGAAAAATGACCTAAAAAAAATACAAAATTGCAAATTGAATTGCTCAGATCTTTTGTATATGACATAAAAAATATTTTGATTGCTATTACTGTACATCTATGATTGTCATTCCCATTTAAAGTCTAGACAAAACAAGGGAATCAATAAACTGTTGTATGTGATTGTCCTGTGCTTAGATTTTGTATTTTTGTGGGTTTCACTGCAAAGAAAATACCTTCCCAGAAACTACTTGAGTAGTGTTGATCTCATTGACTCAAAGAACAATCATGAATTGCATACGTCTCTTCCCAGACTAAGATGGACAGTATCATTTACATTACCTAATGAAAGCTTTCTCCTAGGTAAATAAAGTAAAATAAAATAAAATAAATAAAATTTTGACACAATTTAAGCTTCACACAGATACTTTCTGTCATCAAAAAGAGATGTGAATCTTCAGACAATTATCCATACCATCATAAGGCAGATGTCACACAGCGATGTCCTTCCAGTAAATTTGGAATGCATCATTTATAATAGATACTTGCTTTCCAGAAGAATAGATCAAGTGAAACAAATACTAGCCATCAAAAGCCTAATTCAGCCCATCTTATACTTTTATGTTTAATTACACCAATCTAAGGATTTCACTATGAAAGAAAATAGATTGGGGGCGGGGGGGGAGGAACAATGAAAGCCTGAGAATAACATCTTTCTACTTCCATTATTCACAATTTTTCTGGCACATACTTACCTGCAGCTTCTTTTAACATCTGAACCACTTTGGTGTCCTGGTAAGGATGGAGAAGTATGTGAGGCTCATGGAACAGACTTTTGAGGAATCTCAAAAACATGAATGATTTGTACTTATTTCTCCTAGCTGCCACCCCGTTATCCCCATCTCTTCACCAGTATTTCTATAACACATTATTGACCCTTGAAGTAGCTTTTAACACTAAAGAAAATATATTAAACTTTTACTTGATATTCAAAATTTTAAATTTATTACAAATAGTCACATTTTAAAAATTGAAAAAAAGTAAAACATACTGGTGTGAATAACAAAATTCATTAAATATATTTCCAATGGTTTTGCAACTTGAGAACAGATTCTTTCTAGTATAGTAAAAACACTGAGTAATGCCCTTCTTGCTTTTGTAGTATTGGTGATTTTGTGTGTTATATCTGATGAGAAACAGAGATACGAGTGGCTCATAGGTAATTTCTCTCAATTTTCTCTTGATTTTCATCAGCATTTGTTTTCACAGTTTGTATTACCATGCAGTGGTTTTGGGATAACAACCCTGTGGGAATGCATGAATAAAATTGCCTATGGACTACGGGAGAGTAGTTTGAAATAAGTAAATGGATTTCATTGTTAAATAGAATCCTGCTAAAATAGCTTTGACTGTATCAGGGCTTAGTGCTCACAGACACTGACCTTCATGCAATTATTCACCATGGCTGACTATTGATTTTAGAGATACCTACCTTCAAAAAAACTTCAAGGAAAATGAGCACAATTTGATGGCTGCATCATAATCAGGAGGCAGAACAAGAGGGTCAATGCAGCAGCATCTATCATATTTTATCTAGGGCACAGTATCCACTGCATTGTTTCAGCTCTTTTATATGGTCTGACCTCTTTATGTCCATTTGCTCTTACTGCCCATCCAGCTGCATGAATGTTACTGTGGAGCAAACTTCAAAGCATATCCCAACAGAAGCTGGTTAACTCAAAATTCACATTTCCAAAAATCACACTTCAGTATTGTAAAGAAATATCAAATCTAGGATGCAGCAGTCCTTGAAAATTTTCCAGAACCTTTACTACTCCTACTGTACTTCATAATTGACAGGAGGGCTGCAGCCAAAAAAACCCAAGAGATTAATAATAGAAAATGTACCAGAATCAAATGAGTGACAAAAATTATTAAAAGAAGGTGATAGTGAAATACTTACATCATGACAAATCCTAAAATGTGACTATAACTTAATTAAAGCATCACAATGTTTTCTGAACATTGAAAAATGTGCTTTTTTAGAAAAGAAGCTAAAACTAGATGCATCATCAGAAGAATGAGTTTGGTTTTTTTTTTAATGTGAGGTGCAATTTTAGGCATCTTCACAAACTACATTTTTGTCATCATTCTGTCTTCTCCTGGTCTAATTATGTTCTGCTTTCTCTTAAGTAGCTATCCTTGTACTACTCTTACTGTAGATGTCTTGCCGGTATATATTACCTTGCAAGAATTTATTTTAAATTAGAGCAAAGCTGAATCTCAAAAATTCTTCTCTAGAAAGGTAATTGTACTGTATGGAAAAAAGTGGAGGAGAAAAAGGAGGATAAATAAAATGGCATGGGCTGATGTTTATGAGAACATTTTCCCATCAGCTTCCTCTGGAAAAAAAGATTTTCATTTTGCTTTAAAAATCAGTCAGACAACATTGCTTAGCACATATTCTTCCTTGTCAAACATTTCACTGATGCTTCATTCTGTAGACAGCTTAATAAAAGGTATTTCACCCTTAGCATGTTACTGAAATTGTGTGTCATTTTCTTTCCATTTCAGATGACATTTGTGGAAGCAATGGTCTCAGATACCTTTTAAGTACATAACTATTAGGACTGTTAACTCCTTTCCTTCTGCATGCTTTACAGTACAGAGAAAATGGAAATTGTGAACAATGTTCTCTCTTGTGAAGATAATCTGTGATAACTGGACAGGTCTTAACAGTCAATAATATTCAAAAGATATGAAAGCTGCATAGGTTCCTCCCCTTTTGGAGGGCTGCCCAGAGGGTTGCAATACTCCAATACCTGGAAAAAACTTATTACAAGAGTCATCATGTTTCTTTACATATTATTTTTTTCCACTAACGTATATAAAGCAAACTATATACGGTTTTTTTATGTAATTTTGATAAACTACATATTTCCAGTCACCTTTATAATAACTGTATGAGTGTTTGGAAGCTCAGAGGAAGATGTCTGATTAAGGTTATCCAAGGAAGGGCCTTTTCACTGCAAAGGGGTCTTACATAAAGGGGGAAGCAAAAAAAAAGCTCCACAAACACACAGAGAGATACATCCCTAATACATGAAGGATAGAGGAGGCTATGCCAAAGACAAAATGCCCCCATTTACAAGATGAGGAGCCATCAGGAAACTCCTGGCACAGCTCTGGAGGTGATCAGCCTGGACTTTGTAGTTGATAAGAAGGGGGAAACAAGAAGAAGATGAGGAATTAGGATATTCAAGGTACGAGCTCACTCGGCCTGTGCTGCCAACAATTGGAGGCAGCGAGGTCTCACGGCCTGGAGTAGGTGAGGGTCTTGGCCTGGGTTGGGAATGGGATGTGTTCCAAGTGTCTGCTGCTGGAGGAATTGGGTAGAGCGAGGTGACCGAGGGGCTCTGCACTGGCAGCTGGAGACAGACCATGGGTCTCAGCCCATGTGCCAGATGCTGGCAGTGGTGTGAGTTTCTGTCTCTTCCCCAAACCTGATGTGGGTCTGAGTGTGTGTTTGGTTGACTCAAAAACCTCAAGTTGGACCAGGGACAAGTGGAATGGTCTGGGTCTAGCAGGAGTATCAGGCAGGCAAATGCCTGTGCTGGTATTTGGGGGAGATCCATGATTATGGGCCGTCTGTGAGATGAGTGTATGAGAGTGTGTGCATTTGCTGGCAAGCAAGCAAGTAGGAGACCCATGAGGCAGGTAAGAGACACAGGATCTGGGTAGGCATGTTGGATAGCAGAAGGGCCATGCCAGTGCTTGGAGGATCCATGACTGTGCTTATAAATCTAGAAAATGTTCCATGTGTGCCTTCACATGACCTTCTGTCCAGACCAGCTGAAGAGGAGTTGCTGCCTCTACTGGTGGTTAGTCAGTCCTGTGTGTGGGTGCAGTTAAATGTAGCACCCTTTCTGTGCCTGCCCATGTTGAGGTGCTATCATTGTCCCCTCTCTCTGTGTCTGTGATGTGTGTGTGTATATGTGTGTGTATACGTGTGTGTTGAGAAATGCTCTCAACAAACCAACTGAACCTTTAAACAGAAAAGGGCTGCTCAGTCTGGCATAGAGACCCCAGGTGCCTCTAGATGGCCTTCAGTGGCCAAGAAGGAGAAGAACCCCTGGAACTCCTGAAAGAAGCAGTCCTCAGCAATAAACACTGATGTGTTGTCAAAGGATACTTCTATTTTTTGCCTTCTGATAACAAAAGGTGTCATGGTTATCTGTCTTCAGAATCTAATTATATGTTTGATATTTTTATACAACTCCTGGACAATTTTTGTTGCTTTGAGTCCTTCATATATTCTTGGATATTCCATCTTACTTCTTCTGAAGTTCATAATCCCCTCATTCCTATAATATGATAAGATGATCTTTGGTATACTTTAGCAACTTTACCCCTTTTAACCTCATAATCTTCCCTGTGTCCATCATTGTCTCTCCATTTTGGACTCTAATTCTACCTTAATCATAAATAATATACATTAATGATAATCTGTTTTCTTACTGACTTTTTAGCAGATAATTAAGAAGGTATGTACTGGGCTTCTTCCTTAACTAATATTTGCAAATATCTCAGATATTTTAGTAAATATAGATTACTCCAATCAATTGTATTATCTTTTTTTGTCCTTTTTCTTTTGCCTGGGATCCTTATAGAACTTGTGTAAAAGAGGGGTTTTTGGAGTGCAGCTCCAGCAAGTATATGGAGGAGACCTCTATATACACTTAAAAGCGTGCAGCTCATATCTCTCAAATGAGCTAAATCCAGCTTCCCGTGAAACAATGATAATGGAGACATTAACCAAAGAAGAATTTATAAAGATTACCTCCTTTCAAGTTCTCATCACAAAAGAGAATGAGTTGGACCAATTACAATAGCATTATAATGACAATGTAATTCTCTGTGTTTCAAGCAATTGTCAAAACCAAAAAAGCTTGGAAAGTTGAAAGAAGATGAAAATTGTTAGTTGCACTGTATAACAAACTAGACAGCAGTTGTTTTTGAAAATGTTCCCTATAAATGTTGCTTACAACAAATTTACACTTTTATCTATAAATTAATGGGCGTAACACATCTGCCAATGGAAAGAACAATTCATTTAAAAAGGAAAGGGAATCACTCTGCATTATACATGCACTATAATTCTTTATATGCATAGAAAATTATTCTGATACATGAAATTGCAAGCATCCATTGGTAAAATTAAAATGCATAAAATACAGAATGAACAAGGAGGAAAGGAATAGCTTTGGATTTACAAGCTTTCTTAAATGATAAAAAATATACAGAAATGTATGGAAAAAAATATTCAGTAACACTGAAAAAGTCCTTGGGTTTTATAGAACTTACTCTTGAAAGCCTTTGAGAAGCCAGTTTCTTAAAAAAAAAAAATCCATTCCACTACTATGACAAAAACCCTAAGGAGACTGAGAAGATGGATCACAATGCAGAAGTCTGATTCTTATTTCTGCGTTGGTTTATTGGTTTTTTTTCCAGATTCCATACCTTTTCCTTATAAATTTACTGATCTAAAATTAAAAGACTACATTAAAAATAGATTTGAACTACAATTTCTGTATTTTTATGTGTGGCTGTGGTATTTCCAATGTTCCCTGCTGGATTTGATTTAATCAGTGTCATTTTCCATTGTCATTATTTGTTTATATGTCAGTAGTATTCAGAGGTTTCAATCCCTATCAAAATCTAGCACTGCCTAGGATATTGCAGTACAGACTGTTCTCAGATGAACTTAAAATTGGAATAGTCAGAAGACAGGATAAAGAAAGAGTGGATTCATTCCCACAGATCTGCAAATAGGCAGGATTTCTTACCATGTAAATATAGGCATCTTGGATTCCATCACCATGTCTAAATGTAGTACATTCCCCCTATACTCATCCAGGGATTGAGTTCTCCTCCCCAGGCTAAGGAATGTAGCATGGCCTGAGCCCCTCTGCCTCAAGTGGAGGGTGCATTAGTAACACAAGGCACATGTTTCCGATCTTTTCTAGCTTCCAGGTCGTGCTCTGTGGCTCACATACAAAATAATAGTTATTTTGTGCACACACACACAAAATAACTATTATTGTGTGCTTTCTCTAGTTCAAACTGTTGTAATAATACATTGCAAATTTGCTGAACACAATTTACAGAATGGGTTGCCTGAATTCCTACCAGTCAGATTCTTGCTATGGTCCAAAGGAGCAGATTGTGAATGCAAAGGAGGAATTTAGTGTTAGCCTAAGTCTTAATAATCTAATCAAACAATTATTTTTACACCAGTTATCACTATATTAACGCATATCTTTTATACAGGTAAGTTGATATCTCTGCTCAAAATATCTAGAATTCATCCTGCAATTATTGACAGCCTTCACTGCCTATCTGGCAATTTAGATCAGTGGTTTCAGGCTGTGAGGGAGGGCTATGGCAATTTTTGGCATTCCAGGTTCCTCACGGCGATGGGGATGAGGATGATGTTGTATTTCTGGTTTCTTTCTACCCACTCCAGGATCTGCCTCATATTATTTTTACTGTCATGCTTTACTTATTGACCTGCAAGTTCACAGTACATTAAAATTCACATCCATAATGACTATGTGTAAGGTTTTGCACTTGTATACTTGTTCTTTGTTCTCTGTTACCTCCAAAACTGGTTTTGCTCAGCTTCTGATGCTGCATTCTTTTTGTGACTGGTTAATTGGGCATTGGTGAGCAGTTCACAGCCCAGGACCCACTTGATTTCAGTGGAATTACTTCGGGTTATTTTTTCCCCGTATTTATTGTACACGTTTGGCTGTATTCAATTTTTCTCCCCTAATAGACTCCCTTAGAAATACTTATCAGAGAATGTAGAAGGTTGCAGGAGCACTTAAATTACTTAAACAATTTCCTCTTCAGTAGCCTTGGTTTTTGAGTGAAGCCCATCTCAAAATTAGAAGTGTTCAATGACAACCTATAAACTACATTAAGCTCTATTAAGTCATTGGAGCAACCTATTTTGGCAGATGTGCTCATCCAGAAAATAGAGAACATAAAATTCAATGGCTTTTTCCCACAGCATCAGACAAATTTAAGCCACTCATAACATCAATTTACGGAGAAGTGGCAGACTTATAAATTACTTGAGCTTTATAGGCAACATGAAGCAAACATATGGTGTAAGGTATTTGGAAAGGCATTTATGAGTCCTGTAAAAATGCTGTAATAGAGTTCTAAACAGTTTATCCCAGGGTACTTTTTCAATGCTGGTATGTGTTCCTAATTCTTGGGTCATCTTTCAAACACAATTCAATAGTATCTATGTATTTCTCAGCTTTTGGGACCAATTTTGTGCAGTCTTAACTTTTTTAATTTTAGCTGATACTTACATATATTTTTTAATTTTTAATTTTAAAAATTAATTCAAGATTACTTCATTACTTGGTTTCGTTGAAATACCTAATTAATTCACTTGTTTGGCCCACCTTTAATAAATCCCCTCCGAAATGTTTTTGTCTTTTCTTCCTCAAAAGTTTTGACAAAATCTTGGGCACTAAAAGAACCTTGCTTTTACCAGATGCTAAGCTGTCGCCTTTCATATTAATTTAGCTTAGTTTTAAATCACATTATTATTCTGGACACTCTTACAAATTACTGGAAAATTCTAACCAATTAGCAAATTTAGCAAATTCAGTGCACATAGCAAAGTGTTGGTAGTATTCTGGAAGTAGATAGGCATTTAAAACATGAAACTGTCCATAATTTTACAGACTTTAAAAAAGAAAACCAAATAGAGTATCAGAATTCTGCATCTTAGACATGCAGAAGGACTTCCTGGAAAAAAGGGGTGGTAACATATGTTCATGACACATGAGCAGGCTGAGGATGTAGATGGGTCAAGGAGATCAGTGCTGGACAGCTATCTGTCTTTCACTTTAATGGCTCAAAATTGTTATATTAAAGATTAAACTGTCTTCACAAAAATACCTGGTGTTTGTGGTCTCCATGATGGCAGCAACCCTTACTGTATGGCCAGCTTGTCCATTCTCTGAAGTCCTAGTGTGTAAGAGAGTCAAACCAAGAGCTGAGGCTGTATCTTCTTTAGTAGGACGTTTAGTAGGATATTAGAAGCAGGATAAGATTTCTAACCCTTCTCTAAATGAAACTTCTTCACCTTTTGGAATGAAACACAGAGGAAAAAAAGTAAAAAAAAAAAAATAGGAACAATTTAAGGAAGATACATCTCAAAGATGGAATGTCTTGCCCTAAAAGCCACTTTAGGTTGTTAGAGCTGAAAGTCTCATCAATCATCAAAACTAAGAGTAAGGTTGTAATAGTACCCAAATCCAAGGAAAGAGGAGAAAAGCTTCTCAATGGAGACGTACAGTTGTTGTTGGTAAGAAGAACTGTGACAGAAATTCTCCTAGGTTTACTCTGTCGTACAGCTTTTGCCCCACCCCCTATTTTGGCTTTGATCAGCAAGATTTATTCTTCTTCAGTGATGCATTTCAAAAGTGCAACATAATAAAAATTGCCATAGTTTCATACCCAAAACTATGAAAAACTATCATGTGGTCTCTAAATACATTCTGTGAAATGAATTTACTTATATATTCTCTATTTTAAACAATTTTAGAGAAATTTAAACTTTTTATTGTCGATTAAATATGAATACTAGTTAAGTGATACAGAACAAAACAGAATTGTTTCAAAGATAACAAAGGAATCAATATTTATAGTAATGAATTAGGAGTATTTATTGCATAAATACTATTTATTGTAAGTCTGTCCTGTAGACGTAAAACTGCCTGCTGTAGATAGCTGTGCACTGTTGACAGAAAATTAATAACTTCATTCTGGTTCCATAAAAAGTTTATTTGTATAATTTTACTGTTTGCCATCTTTAAAATGTTCCCTCTCAGGAAAATTCTGTCCTTAATGACATTAAAAATAGTAAAGTAGGAGTTTCTATATACCTAATAACACAAAATTAAGAGGATATAACTTTTTCCAGGAATATATTAAGACTGTAAAATTCATTGTTCAGGATGATGTTGGGAGACATGAGATGGAAAAGATTATAGGGATATTAAAAGCTTATAATTATATTGAGACTTTCCAGAGTCATATCACCTAATGCCATGCCTGTTTCAGACAGCAAATTAGATGTAAATTGGATTAGGACAAAAATTTATGGGGACTTATTTTGCCAGAGTGTCCTACTAATTTTGGGTGCTGGTGGATGAGGATTTTTCTTTGAATATTTTCTATTGCTCCTCAAAGGAGACGAGATATTGAATTAAACAGAAAGTAGGTAATTGTCCTGGTTTTGGCTGGGATAGAGTTAATTTTCATCCTAGCACCTGGTACAGTGATGTGATTTGAACTTAATACGAGAATGATGTTGATAACAGACTGATGTTTTATTTGTTGCTGGGTAGTGCCTAAGACCCTAAGACCTCTCCAGTTCCCCAAGCTCTGCCAGTGGAGAGGTGCACAAGAATCCAGGACTGAGCATTGTCAGGACAGCTGACCTGAACTGGCCAGATGTATATTTCACACCACAGAATGTCAGGCTCAGTATATAAACAAAGCAGTTGGCTGGGGGTTGCTGATCACAGCTTGGGGATGGGCTGGCATTGCTTGTTTCTCTTAAGGTATTATTCCTCACTCTGTTTTTCTTCATCATTAATATTATTGTTATTATTATTAAATTATTATATGTATTATCATCAACATCACCATCATCATTATTTTCAATTATTAAAATGTTGTTACCACAGCCCATGACTTTAAGCTTTTATTTCCAATTCTCTTTCCCACTAGTGGAGGGTGATGAAGTGAGTGAGCAGTTGCATGGTACTTAGTTGATGGCTGGGGTTAAATGACAACAATAACCCATCACAAAATTATTTGTTGAGGGTGGTTTAAATTTAAAACCAATAAATTAAATCAGATGGTGAAGAGTTGTGGACAATAACAAACTCAGGTTATGCTAGTAACCTAGAGTGAAGTCGCACCCGATATCAGATCATGTAGGTGTTCCCACAAGTCTTCCCAGATATGGAAAATTGGGCTGAGGAACAGATTAATACCAATTTTTTAAAATAAGTTAAAAATTTTTAAAAATTTAATGAAATATTGTCTCCAGAGACAGAAATAAAGACATAATATTTCCTGTTATATATTGTGTTGGAGAGAGAAAGCCTGAAACATGCTAAGATCTCTCTTGTATGTGACAAGCATTGGTAGCTTACTCCACCAATTAAATCCGTAAGAAATTATTCATATTTAATACAATTCTGTACATAAAGTCCATTAGCATTATGAGACAAAAATAGATACATATCCAGCCAAGTTTCATGGCTACTAATATTCAATTATCAGCTTATTAGATAATCCATCTTCTGTGGAATCTTCCCAATATTTAGACTATACAATTAGTATTATTCAAATGGTAGGTAAATTACTTTGGCTATTAAGATGTTTTAGAATTAAATTCAGGATTTATCACTAATAGGTTTACACGACAAAATGGACAAGACAAGTATTTAGAGACTAATAAGTTTTCTCATTTCTTACAGTACAATTTGGAGGAGAATTTTTGAAATAAAATTTCAACTAGTTTCTATAAGCATGTGATAATAGAGGATATCAGGTATATCCTGTTGTGAAATGTTTTAAGGGTACATTCAAGCTGTGCCAGTTCCAAGATTTAGATATCAGATCTAAATGTTCTTTTCCTGCTCTTCCCACTACATTGCAGTGCATTCTGTTGTGTACTACCAAGAACAGTGTTAATCAGTAGATAGATTTTTCACTACAGATGAGCATAACTGTCATATGATGTGATGCTAAGAATATGTCCAAATATAACTTTATTAAGAGAAAAAATTATTTTAACAAAATGAAGAAAATATATATGTAGCCTGATCAGTAAACAGAGTGCGAATGTCAGTGTCTGCAGTTAATTGGAAATAAAGGAGTTTTGAGCTACTACTTCTAGCTATCTTTAACCATCTGGGCTTCCCATGCTACAATCAATGATAGACTTCAGGTGGTTACAGTCAGATCACCTAGGTCAGATCTACAACTGGCAAGTTTTTTTAATTAATACATTACTTCTCATGTCACAATAAATAAACAAAAGAACAGGGACATCTAATTAAAGAAAGACTATTAAAGAATATTTTTGGGTTTCCTGTCTATAAGTGCAGAAGCTACATCCTAATAAAAGATTCAATGACACTTAAAATATCCTATCTGCATATACTTAAAACAAGTTTCCTTATGTTTCTTGTGACTATTATTCTTTTTTTCTAGCTCTGAGTCTTCAAAGCTAAAGGAAAATCAAAATAACCCAATTAGCTATAAAAAGACCAGCATTGTAAGTGACTTCATTTTTTAAGTCAGCTAGTTATGACAATGTCAAGTGTCACAAACAAAAGAACACACTAACATTCTCCTTGGAAATCAGAAAAAAAAAGCAAAACATGGAATTCATTATCTTTCTCCTGGGGCATTCAATGTTAATGTATCTGCCAATCATTTTAAAGCTATGACCACTGTAAAGTCTCCCTAGGCAAATTTTTAATTTATATGCAATTATATTACAGATGTACTTTCCAAATCTTACATAAATAAGTTGCTAATATCTCCCAAGATTTTTAACAAATTATAGAAAGACACTTTTATTAATAATTCTGTTATAATTTAATGATTCTACTTGTCATCAGGTCATAGTTTTTGCTGCATTCCCTTAGGGAACCAATGCTGTACAATTTCTAAGTAAATTAGTTTAAATGAAAACAAATTAACAGCGAATCATGCAAGCTGACCTTTACCTATTAGTTGTAATGCAAGATTATTATCCGTAAGTCAGTAAATACTGCAGGATAAATGATTCATTTAAGCTTTATTCACATTAATGAGAAGTGAATTTTAATTCAGCAAAATATCCTTAGTGGATATTCATTATATGACTATTATGAGTAGAAAGGAGACATATGAAAGTCAAGGAGGGGAGGAGGAGATATACTAGAAAGGGTGGAAGACATGTAGGGCAGAACAGAACCGCAGTATTCAAGCTATGCAGCCTTTTCAGCTGTGCTTCTTTGGACAAAGAAATACACTATATATTTGTATATGTTCATCCACACATGTGCGTATGACATCTACATGATATATGTAAAAATGGTACCTTATGAAAAGATACTTGTCAAAGTACCCCTGAATGGCAGGCATTTAGTCATGATGAGATTCAGAGCTGCCCCATCAAACACAGAAAGTACCTGTGTCTGTTTTGTCCTTTATGAAGTTTGAATAACTTGAATAGCCTGGCAGTTGCCAATTCTTACCCCTAGGATTCATTTAGCAGAAAGCATTTCTAGTAGAAGAAACAGATCCAGGAATTTGATGATTGACATGTCAGCTGTCAACTCTACGCATGTTATTGGCTATTTAACATTCATTATTAGCTCTCAGCTGCTACAATATAGAGACAGAGATGTAAAGGTCTGTTATAGTTCTGCCCTTGCCTCCTTTAACTTTACCACATCATGGGACAAAGTAATGGAAATTTTACTGTGTCGTACTTTTTATGTGCTGCAAGTAATTGGAAAACATAATTTCAGAGTTCCTGACACCCCATGAAAACCAAAAAGAATAGATTATTCCAAACACCTGAATATTTTCATGCTAGGCAGATCAAGTCACTACCTGATTCATGTCAGTCTAAGACATTGCAGTGAAGTATTTTCCAAGATAATTTACAAACTCCGAGAGATAAGACTTAGTTTTTCCTTTTCTTCTGATTGTATTAATTTCCATGTTATTACTTTCTTCTAATAAATCTAACATCAATGTTATTGTTCCTGGATTGCATAATATCAAACAAATTTAATATAAATAAAAATCCTTCCTTAACAATTGATCTTTATCAACACAATGCAAACTTTTATAAAGTAATGCAAAATGACAGCAGGAAGATTTCAAGAATAAAACTAAAAACAAGTGGGCAATACAGCTGGTGTCAAGAGCCGTGAAAGTAGGGAATGTGATTTTATCCCAATCCTTATTCCCTTTTCTCATTAGGAAAGAAATTATTTCCCTTAGAAAATTATGAACTGTTTTTACGGCCTTGATATTTTTTCAGTTATAGTGATATATCTCTGTCTTGCATGGGAGACAGGAGTTTTATGAGTTTTTGCAGTTTGCCAGGCTTTAAAATAGTTAGTTCCCCAAGACTTAGTCCTGTTCACAAGATTCTTTGATATTTGGCCGATTTGTCTAAAAATACTATATATTAGACACAGAAAATAACAAACATACAAACATAGAACAGATTGATACACATAAACACACAATGAATGTATAATTGCAACACTATAATAGCTAAAAATGCAATTATGGGGTAAAAGCTTGCTTGAACTATAAAAATAGTTAAAAATGCAAGAAATGCTTGCTTGAATTATAATGCAAGTTAAGAAATGCTTGCTTGAGCTAGCTGAAATGCAAGTTAAGAAAGGTACCTGTAAGTTAGCCGGAATAATACAATTTAGGAAACTAATGATCTTACCAAATCCAATTTTGGAGCTGGAATACATTAGGCTTCCTCACCCAATCCCACGGGAAGTAACCACAGGGCTGCATCCAAACCCTGGGGAGAAGACTTTACTTCACGCTCCAATGTCCATGTAGAAAGCTTCTACCTTTTCTGAGATTTCGTGAGCTTTTTATAGGATAAAAGTGTGTATTTGTAGTCACTAAAAATTTCTCACATTCTCTCTACATTCCTCAGGGGAGTGTCTTTTCATATTTTCAGTCGCCAGCACTAGGTAGCTGTTGATTAGGCTATCAACCTAATCTGAGCCATCCATTTCTTGGGACTGATCAGAGAGAGAGAAGGGGGAGGGGTGAGCGTCCTGCCACAATCTCTGAATGACACTGTCTATAGCTGAATGAGTTAAACTGAATTCATTGTTAAACTAAATGCCCTTATTTCCTGAGCTCCCAACTTTCAAACTGGCATGTCCATATATTCCCTTAAAATCTATTTATTTTAATTGTAGAAGCCTAAGTAAAGACTGATCAAATAATTCTCTCCCAGTTTTTCAGAAAACCTGCCAGGCAAAGATTTAATTAATTTCATGTGACTATAAACAGCCTTTTTGACTTGAATCCCTAAGCTGGCAAGATAACTGTCTGAAATAGTGACAGGGTGTATCAAGGTGCAGGGAGGGCTGGTGGATTCCTACTCAGTCCTTATGGGCTGGGGTCTGGGAGTTCTTGGGTTCTTGGGCTATGGGCAGGGGTGGGAGAAGGCTCAGGGAAAGGTCTTAAGGGAGGGTTGGTCACAAAGGCCTAAATAAAATGTCTTTGCTAAGGCCTAAATAAAAGGTCAATACTCTTGTCCCCCAGTGGCTAGAACATTCACCCCGAAAATGGAAGAATTAGCATAACTGTCTTTTCTGGCAGCAGAGATTTTGTTCTACATCCTGAAATTAATAGACTGCAACGTGTTTTCAAGTACAGACCCTCTTAACATTATAATGCCATCCACAGCTCCAGCTACCATGGATGCCTTCGGTTCTTTTCAGTCTTATTCTGATTTTTTCCGTTGCCAAAGGTACACAGTGAATTCACTCCAATTTTTTTTTATAGTTCTGGGAAGAAAAACCCCATAATTTTCATGGATTCATTCTTGCCTTAGGAAGCTTACCAAGACTTAATGCTATTCTTTCGTTTCTTAGAGATGGAGTACAGCAGAGCTGCATCTTGTCACAGTTAAGTTACAGTACATTTGTCTCAAGAAGGTTCAGAATCATCTAGAAATTATTTATGTTTTCACTGCAAATGAAAGGAAGATTGTGGAAATAACCCTACAGACAGAAATGATCCATAGATCCACATCTAGAAGCGATTTTATTTTGGCTATAAATTTTTCTTACACACTTAATAGATTGAACATATTTAAATTGTTAATAGATTTTGAGTAAACAAATTATATAATGCAATAAGTAATGGACTTTCTCTGAATTTTTATGTGTTTGATATGTATATGATGCGTATCTTGCTTGGAAAAAAATAAAGAGGAAATGTGAGGAATTTCCAATGATTTTACAGCACTCTATTTCCTGAATCTTGCCTGTTTTCTGTTAATTCTTTCTTTGTTTTCTTTATTTCTTATAGAAAACTTCACTTAGTGATGGAAACATTAAAAAAAAAGTAAAAAACAAAAGTAATAGTTAATTTCTTTTAAGAATTTTTGTGCTAACACTAGAAAGTTAGACTAGAAAATAAGTATTGTCTCAATGTGAATTCATATCTACATGTATAAAACTGCATTAGTAATCTTCTCTGAAATGATTACACTGAGTCTGGGTGCAGAGAAAATTGTCTTTTTCCTCTTGCTGATCTAAAGCTTTAATGAGTTTATGTCAGAAGACTGTAAATAAATGGCAGACAATAAGGTGTTGTTGAAATAAAAAGACAGTTTTATGGCAGCTTTCATTTTCTTTCAAACTTTTATTCTAATTCTGTTGCAGAATAAAACTTGTGCAAGGTACGGGCAAAGCCGGGGTTAGCTGAACAGGCCGCAGCAGTGCGCTGGGAAAGTGCCGTGAGAAAGGTACCAGAAAGCGCAGCTGTGCCCTTGAGCGCTGAGAAAGGATGTACCAGGAAGGAACTTGCGATTAAGACGAATGAGGGGGAACCCTTAAAGTGTGAGAATGGAATGCAATAGAATGTAAATTGTAACCTGTTTGATTAACCAGTAGATTAGTGATCAATAAATATAAACATTGTAACAGTATATAAACCGCACACGCGGTAAAATAAATGGAGCTTGCTTATATCTCATATTGAGCATGTCGCTTGCTTCCTCTCACCTTTTAACATAATTCCATGTTTTCTATTTCATAGAATCTTAGAATGTGGAAGGGACCCTCAAATATCATCTAGTTTTCACCCCTCTGGTGTGAACAGGGACATTTTTGGATGGTGGCATACAGAAAGTAGTGGCCAATGGCTAGGAGTCCTAATGGACATCAGAGACAAGTGCAGTTCTTCAGGGGTCTGCCCTGGAGCCAGTGTTATCTAATACCTTCATCAATGACATAGGAAAAAGACTCGAGTGAACCCTCAGCAAAGTTGCAGATGACACCAAGCTGAGTGGTGCAGTTGACACACCTGAAGGATGGGATGCCATCCAGAGGGACCTGGACAAGCTTCAAGAAGTGGGCTGGTGGGAATGTCATGAGTTTTAACAGGACCAAGTGCAAGGTGCTGCAGCTGGATCAGGGCAACCCCCTGTATCAACACAGGCTGGGGATGAACAGATCCAGAGCAGCCCTGCTGAGAAGGACTTGGGGTGCATGAGAGGCTGGACATGAGTAGGCAAAGTGCACTCACAGCCCAGAAAGCCAAATTGCATCCTGGGCTGCATCAAAAGCAGCATGGCCAGCTAGGCAAGGGAGGGGACTCTCCCTGTCCACTTCAGTCCAGTGAGACGTCCCCAGTAGTCCTGCATCCAGTTCTGGGGTTCCCAGCACAGGAAGGACAGGGACGTGTTGGAGTGAATCCAGAGCAGAGCACCAAGGTGGTTGGAGGGATGAATTGGGTTGAATTTCCATGGCATTCTTATAGTTGAATTAGAAAGATATGGGGTGAATGAAAAAGTGGCTTGACTTGTGAATAGAAGTCACCGTTATTAGTCTAACTGGTAACCTGTTAAAAGTGTCCCACAAAAGCCAACATACAAGGAAAATCTGAGGAAGTTGTCTGTGTTCTCCTGTAAAAGAGAAGGAAAAGAGAGGAGTTTATTGCTGTCTTCAGTGGCCTAAGAGGATCTATAAAGGATATAGAGTTACGCTGTTGTCCCAGTTGACTATTAAAAAGATGTAACAGAAATTTTGGCAATGTATTAGGTTAAAAAAAAAAAAAAAAAGTCTTAATGATTGTAAGCACTAGAGGCCTTGAAAAAATATGTCCATGAAGATTACAGAATGTACATCTCTGGAGATTGTAAAAATTCATTAAGGCATACGCTGAGCTGCCTGACATAGCTTCAGTTAGGCCAGCTATCAGCAGGTGTTAGAATCGGAGTACCTCAGAAATCCCTTCCACCCCAGAACATAAAGCAAACTAACCCTCTGTCTCCTATCTGCTCTGGTTTGCCAAGGTCATTCTTGAAGAATGAGAGATGCCAAAGTTCAACTACAATTAGCAAACTCAGTACAGCACCTGGTATTTGTGAGATTGGCCCATCCTCCATGCATGTACCTAGTGAGCAAATAGTTTATTCTTAATGTCTCTGAATGTATGGGAGTTTATCAAGAAATATTGAGAACAGAAGATTTGAATCTATGTGTTGTATGCAACTTCTGACCTTATTGTAGCTACCACTGTTAAGAAAATATAAATCAGTCTCTCTGCTGTCTGATGTGCAACAAAGAATTATCTCTTTTTAATTTTTATATCTTATACACTTATTATCACTTGATCCTGGAGAGCTGCAGCAATAAAATATTATCATCATGGTCTGAACAACAGCTAGTTATACAGAGAATTTTTTTTAAACTCAACTTTGCTAGCAATTGCTTTTTTTGGATACTGCTTCTTTCAATCAGAGCTCATAATATTTAATCTGAAAACCTAGTCCTGCTGGCTATCAACTGATGTACAGTCACACAGAGAAGTACAGAGCTGAATATTTCACATGGAGAACAAAGGTTGAGTGTAAGCACTAAGCAGTAAGGGAAGAAGTTTAGGGTGTATGCATCTGAGAATCCCCCGGGGATTGTATGACATTGGTGTCGGCTATGATGTAGAGTCAAAGAAGCTCAGGAAAACCTTTCTGATGGGCTAAAGCTCTTTAATACAGTAAAATTCTCATAAGTATTAACTATGGAGAACATAATTAAAGATGCATACTGTTAATCTAAAATATGCCCAGGTCTTTTAGATGCTACAATATGTCAGAATGTGAACAAGCATATTTTAAAGTGACAGGTTAAAAAACTAATATCAAGCTATTAGCCTTGCATGTTCCAAGTTTAACTGTTGGATTCAACCACCTCAATTCTGTTTCCTACATCATTACACCATTTTAAAATGCAGTTTACTTTATATTTCATCCAGCATTTCCTCTTCAACTACTCTGCTTGAACCATAGGGTTCTATCAGAAAGGGCAAAAAGAGTGGATTCAATCCTCTCTTATTGCTGAGAATAAAGAATACTTTAGTTCAAACCAAGTGTAAACAATCTCCATAAGAGGACAAGACAGTACAACATATTCAAAATGCCTCATTATTTAGAAATTATCAAGGAGGGCTTTAAGTGCAGTCCAGGTCATCAGTCCCCGCCAATTGCATTACAAAATACAGAGACCTTTGAAAGAGAAACCCTGTAAGCTAGAAGATATTCTTATGCTTTTTAAAAGGTTTGCATTACCACTCTTGCATTGGGGATTTACACTACCCCCAGAGTAAAAGCAGCACAAAAATGGTAGAAAGAATGGGATCCTTCAGCTTTACAATTTAAGCTATTGAGTCATAAAATAAAAGTAAAAATGAAAAAGCATTATAATGTGACAGTCAGTTCAGATGCCAAAGAGAGGAAAAGGCCTTGATAAGTTGTGCTCTCCAGGATCCTTTGGCTGTTGTTGGGAAGAATGTTCTGATATTCCCTCACAGGGAGAACTGACTCATGTCCCTCTTGGTCTTGGAGGTAAGTCATACATTATTAGAGAGTGGTTCCAGTGTCCTGCTCTAAATTGTGGTGATGAAGAACTAGTCTAGGTGACATGTATTCCTTATCAGTCCCAATGACATGATTTACTACCTTTTTCTACAGCTCTTTTCACAGTGCAGTTTCTTTATCTTTACCTTCAGCTATTCCTATTTACTCTTTCCCCAGGGATCTCAGTTTTGCTGACTTTTTACACCTTCTTGTTATTCATGATGTGGTTGCCCTGGAAAATTTCTCCTTGGTCAGCAGTTCTCCAAGGTAATGCCTCTGCTTATACATACTTTTTCATTTCTGCCATTTCTCATGTTGTTGTCATCTTAGTTTAGTAAGGCTTGGCCAGCTGCATTTACTCTTCTACATCTACCTCTTTGCTATCTGTCACACCTGTACTTTCTCTTGCTGTCCTCTTCTTAGTGCAGTTCAGGACTTTTTTTTCTGAATACTCCAAAACGAGTAGCAGTCTATATTCTCTGCTTATTTATCAGGTCTTTAATCTGCCCATGATAAATCCTTGTCCTTAGAAGAGTGCATCAGAACATAAAATGCTTTTGTCTCAAAAAAATGCTACTTATTGACTTTTGATCAACTTTTACAAAAAGAATGACACTAGGAATCTGCACATGAGGATTTTTGCACTAGTCTCTGATCAATTCAGCATCTTTCCCTGGGGGTCTGTAAGGACTTAAAGCACAGCTGCCATTTCAAACACTGCTAAGGCCACAGAAGAACTTTGCCATGAGACAAGCAGAGAATGGAGTGACAGAATGGTCCTAACTTCAGGTCTGGCAGAGGCAAGGCCTGGTTAACACATCCCAGGTAATGCATCCAGACAAAAATTCCACGTTGGCAAAATGTGTAAAGAAGCAAGTGCTTGTATGTATATCGCCAGGCAAAGATCATCACAAATTATGGGACAGATGGCATCTGTGACCACTGAAGGACCCCTGAAATGCCTCTGTGGATACCTAGAACTTGGGCTGTAAGTTAAGCCAGTGTGATAGGAACTAGAGAAAACTTCATCACAGTTCTCCAGTGATCATGCTATTTTCTCTGTTTTCACCACAGAGCTGTAGAAAGAAGAAAAACCCTCTTTCTAACCCTTATGGTGGCAGAGAGGTTTGTGTTGCAGAGTAAAAGAAAGTATATAAAACAATGATTCTAAGAGACAATGTCTATTATTGGTGAGAACACTTCTGAATTGCCATCCCACAGAATGAACATTTTGTTTTCCTTTTATTTCCAGTCCTTCATGTTTTTAAGAAAGGGGATGACATTATGTATTGGCTGGTGTATATTGAATGAGAGAGAGTGTGTGCTGACAGAGCAGAAATGGCATAGTCTGTAAGAAATGGAATAAAACAATTAATACATATTTCTACTTTGACTGTTCCAGAGGCTATGAATAAGGTAATATTAAATGACTGAGAGAAAGAAAGACAAGCCTTTTATGTATATCCACTGATGGTCATCAGTGAAAAGGAGTTAAAATAAACACAGACTTTTTTTTTAGGCAATACTTTCATTAATGTCCAAGGCCCTCAGTAAATCAGAGGGCCAAATTCATCTTTGTCCTTTAGTTCTTAGCAGCATCTACTTCTAGATATTGGACAGAGCTTCAGATGGCCTAAACATGGATCTTTCTTTCGCTTCTGGTAGGGACATAATGATTTATAACCAGAGAAACCCACCACTGTGTGTTTGCAAAGGCTGTAAATCAGAGAAGAGACAGATGCATTGATTTTTCCTCTCACTTCCTTCCTTGTCAATGTCTTCTGCTTTGTAGGGCTTAACATCTTCTCATCAGTTCTTACAGATATCACCTGCAACAATTTCAGTCACTCCTGTTCAGAGGTATAACAGCTTCCAAACAAGTACATACTTTAATAATTAATTTAATATTTTCTTTCTAATCAGAGGAATAATGAATAAAAAAATTGAATAATACAGAGTAAAAAATGCTAATATCAGATCATTGTGTAAGAATTTACTTTTATTTTTATTTAAATTTTAGATAGTGGAGCTGTAATCTAAAAATCTGTAGATGAAATACTACTATAATGACTTTGATACTGTAAATAATGATTGCCCGTTTTATAAACCCTTGAATGAACTCGGTTTTTATTTTTAAACTGTATGAATGACCTGTCATCTTTACATATCAAATAATTAGTGGAGATTTATACAGATAACGTGGTGATTTATTATGATTCTCTAAGATCTCTAGTTGTAGTTTAGGCCCTGATTTCAAGCATGAATGTTGTGAATTATTTGCTTGAACTAAATAATTTTTCAATGGAAACTAAAAGATTGACAAACTGGGCGCTCTACTCCATATAAATTGATCTGGTAATGGCTGATCAGAAAAAGTCTCTGTTGAAAATTCTTTCTGTAATAAAGCAGTATTTACACCAAGTTCAATAAATAATACAGATTATGTTACTCAATATACATGAAAGTGAATTATAGCTATTAGCAAACTAATAATGAACTTGGTTTTTGTATTGTTAATTTAATATTACTAGAAAACCCATACAATGGTTGATCTACACTTTAGATTAATTAATTTGTTTGGCCAGTTAGAGAGACTTGTTTTAGGACATTTCTGTTTGTACCACTGTTTAACATCTCTTTAACTTCTTTTTGCATGAGACAGTCAATGAAATGCAGTGCAATCCTATGTTACTTAAACAAAAATTCTATGAACATCAAATATTTACACTGTCTGTAAAAAGACTGAAGGACTGACTTGCTCACAAAAGGATTTTCTTTTGTGATATTGCAAAAGTGGTCACTAACTTCAAGAAGATGAATTTTTCATGTTTATACCCTTTTAGAAAATGTCCTAGTACTTAATCTTGTACAGTAATGTTTCTAGAATAAAATTGCAAGGCTTTATAATTTTGGGTCATTCTCTTGGGAAATAAGGGAAATAGCCCATGCATTTCATTTATTTTGGTTCAAATATTTTAATACTTGTTTCTCCTGTAGATTGGCAAATCTTTAACATAATGTCACAAATAGTAAACTTATTGAAGGTGCAGCATCACTTAGTGCTAATAGAGAAAGCATTCATGGTCCTTTTTTGTTTTAATCTGCTGAATTCTTTGATGCCATGTCCTGAGATGCTGCAGTGTGTCTTTAAAGCAACTTGGAGTAGTCACTTCCAGGTGTCACACCCCTACCTTCTCTTCAATACACAGAGCATCCCAGATGCCAAAACATCCCCAGAAGAATATATCCCATTTCAGATATATAATGACCCTATTCCTTGTCAGGCTACAATTCCATTCTTAAGATTGCAAACAAAATTTTGTGTGATTCTGAGAGGTTAGTTTTATCACCACACATATTTTCATAGCTCCAGGAAATGAAAAAAGCCTTATTTCATTTAAAAGTTTTGACAAAGCTGTACAAATCTTTTCCATACACAGAGGGCCTGCTCTATGACTTAGTATTGCTTATCTCCAAAATAAGCACCATTTTGAGTAAGTCAAGTGGCACCATTCGATAAAATATCAATTCTTAAAACACTTATATTGGGAAATCTATCCTTCTTTTCTAACCTCCCTGAGCAGTCTTTTCCTTGGTCTAATTTTTAACTCATCCCTACATTTATAGATTTTTCTGGTCCTTAAAGCACTCTTACTTTGCACTCAACTCATTTCACAGCCACTGAATGGAGTGATATTAAGACACAGGTCATCCTCCATAGCTGTCAGTAAGGAACATTTTAAGACAGTGTTGGATAAGATTCTTTTCTCTTTCCAGTCACTTATTTAATCAACATATCTACTTTAGAAAAAATAATGTGCAGGGTACAATGGGACATATTATAATATCTCACTGTTCTTAAAAACCCTATATATTGTTTCATAGCACTGTAATTGTTTCATGCTTTGTAATCACTTCTTGCTTCACACCCACTGTTCATTGGCCAATCCAATGACTAACAATACATCTTACAATTTCCTAATAATGTCTAAATCTATTTGCAATCTATGTCTGAATAATTAAAATTAAAATATTGTGTGGTATGCGTTTTTAACCTATACCTGCATGTAGCAAATATCAGTAATACAAAAAGAAATGTTTAATTTCAGTGTTTCATTTTCTGTTATGTTGTTAGTTGTAGCATTACTTTTAGGGCTGAAATTGTTTCCAAAATTATTTTATTATTTACCAGGAAGGTAAAAATCATACATATACATACAATCAGTAACGAAAAAGTTCCTTTCACCTGCATTTAACTGCTGAGCATGCAGAATTTTGTGCTTGATGAGTCCAGCTTCTGCCCCAGCATCCACGAAATTCCCCATTTTAATTAGATCTCTTGGAAAAGATGCAGACCAAAAGCTTATAACTTTCCTTTGACTGTTTTAGATGAATCAGCCTTGCTATGATACAGTGCACACCTACATGCTCACATGCTTCTTAGCTATCATCACAGGATAGCAAGAATTAAATTAAAAAGTCATGGGCACTTTACACAATGGGAATGATGAAAGTTTGGCATTTTCATACTTATTTCTAGAGTGATATTTCACTTTTACATCTTCTCAGTACTCCAAGTATTTAGCTAGAGATTTGTTGCAAAAACTTCATGTGATCCTATGAAAAGTGAAGTGAAAATCACACTATAATGGCTCCAATAACCGTATAGATTTTATCAAGAAGTAGAGAAATGTGCTCCAAGTAATTTCTTCCCGAGGAATAAAGAATAAATTTCCCAAAGTATGGTTTCACTGTTCAACTTCATGCTGCTCCCCTGCTCCAGTGTGGGTCCTTCCCATGGGGTCAGTCATTCAGGAACAGATTGGTCCCGTGTGGGTCCCCTGCTAGGTACAGTTGCTACCAGGAGCCTGCTCCTGAATGGTTCTGCATGGGTGACAGACAGACAACCAGCTTCATTATGGGCTTCACCAGTGTCACGAGTGGAGACAGAGGGTGGATTGATTTTACCAGTTGCCCAGGCCTATGACAACTAATGACCAAACCAACTGAGGGTGACCAGCATCCCAAAACCCAGTCTCACTCACAAGTTCTTATAAAGACAGCCAATTTATGTCTAATGTAAAATAGGTTATGGTTTATTAGACACAGGTGAGAACGGAACAAAGAACTAGACAATTTTTACTACACAAAACATGAAAAGCTATTCATAGCTAAAACAAACATATATATATATATGTTGCCCAAAATAGGGAGATTAAAAACAATACAGTGCTAAAAATGTAAAAGGTACCTATTAACATTATTGCAGCTAGCAAAGAAGAATACAATTTAGGAAACTAATGCTTCTTACCAAAATCCAGTTTCTAGAGCTGGGGATGCATCAGTGTCCTCACCCAATCCCTCGGGAAGTAACCACAGAGCTTGCATCCAAGCCCAGGGGAGGACTTTACTTCACGCTCCAATGTCCATGTAGAAAGCTTCTACTTTTGCTGAGATTTTCGTGGTGTTTTATAGGGAAAAGAGTGTGGATTTGCGGTCACTTAAAAATTCTTCACATTCTCTCAGTGTCTCACTCTGACTTCCAGGCGCCAGCATTGATAGCCCGGATTAAGCTATTGACTCAATCTGAGCCATCGATCTCCGGCCAGCAATGAGGGAGAGAGAGAAAGGGGAAGGTGGGGGGGTGTCCTGCCACAACCAGTGGCTACAGGGGAGTCTCAGCTCCAGCACCTGGAGAACCTCCTCCTAGTCCTTGATCAATGACCTGGGTATCTCCAGAATTTTCATTCCCTTTAATTCCCTCCTTCTCTCTCTGTTGGGCATTTTGCCCGTTCTTAGATCTGTGTCCCGAAGACACTACCCGCACTGTGCGAGGGGCTCTGCCGTACCCTGTGGTGGGTGGGTTGGAGGTGGCTGGAATTGTATGTGCCCAGCCCCAGGTAGCCCCAGCCTCTCCTCACAGAGGTGACCTGGCAGTCCCAAGGCTGATGCCTTACCTTTATAAAAACATACAGCTCCCTGTGAAATGAAGCAAAGGTATAAATCTGTACCAGACACTTATACTTTTCAGCTTACTCAGTTATTTCAAATGATGACATCTGCAATGTGGTCTAAAGAAAGAAAAATCTTTGCATGTTTCTGTTATGTTTTTTAAAGATTTTTTTAATCTTAGGAAAATAGTTGTTTAGGGTGAATATCCATATTTATAACACCTTTTAAATAAACAAATATTACAGTCAGGTAAATCAACTATTTGAATTCAAAGCAATTACTATTCACACAAACCTGAACATTTTAATCTCTGCAAAGTCAGTTTTACAGAATATTGACTATTAAGTAGAAACCCTTGGGCAATGAGGAATAATATTCAATAGACTAAATAGGCTTAGTGTAAAATCTAAATAATACAATTTCTTTTCGGTTGCTAGGTGTTATGAGAAGTCACAACAGAATCATAAAGTTGCTACCCATACAACACCCTGGCCAAAATCTGGACTGAATTAATAATTGAAGTTGCCTGCATTTTCTGATTTGAGGACATTTTTCTTCCCTTATTTTCTTATACACAGCTTCAGTATAGCTGATGTAGGAACTCTATTTTTTAATTCACAATTAGCCACATATGGAATGCATATTTTGATCTTAATGAAAAATAAAATCTTAAAAGGATTTTCTGAATATCATTTGAGGTCAAAGCTGGTTCAGGGTTACTCAGGGTCATACATTTTGAATGAGCTTGAAAGCTTAAATTAATTTTGTCAGAATTTGTAGATATTTCTATTAACTTTATTAACATTTCGGAAGTTTATTATTTTGTATTTGATAACCATTTCTGAATCTGAAAGAGTTATATTACTATTGCAACAGTCCATCCAGTTTTGGAGGAGAAAGTCCTAAACTGTAGTTTAAGAGATGAGTGTAAGTTGATTACTATGTTTTAGCAATTTTCTACTAGGCAGGAGCTAAAAGTTTTCTTTGTGAAGATTCTAATCAGTTGTGGTGCAGCATCATAAAATGAGCATTGCTCAACAACTGTACTGGACTGAGACAAGACTTGTTCTTTGCTTTCTTAATGTTTAATTCATTGTATGATGATGTATTCAATTCTTCCTATACTGTTGGCCATTAAAGTATCTATTAGATAGTATTTTTTGAAAGCATACTGACATGTAGACTTTTTTATTGTGCCAGTCTAGTCAAGTTTTAATAACTACAGAAATTCAGGAGGAGTATGCATAAAATCTTTTCTGACTGAATTAGATTTCAGCCTTGCAGAGTATGAGACATTTATGCTTAAGGACTGTTTACAAATAGAACAAAATACTTTAATTTCTTCTGACGTGATTTCAATTTGTCACCACAGTACAGCCTGAGACCTCCGTAGTGACCAACTCCTTATTCTTTCTCTGTTATTGTGGAAAGACCTTGATCCCCAGTTGATAAAAGTAATAGAGACCATAATGGGACCATAATGGGTCAAATCAAAGGTCAACCTATTCCAACATGTGCTAGTAATAAAACACTTAGAAAAGCAAATATGAGCAGTGCAATACTACAGTCCTCAAAACACTCACTTCACTTCCTGTGATTTAATGTTCTGCAGCTTTTTGGGCCACAGAGGACTTGGTGGTCGTTAATAACCATCACTGGGATGTTGCTTACACAAATATGCTAAGTTCTTTTTGATCTCTTGTAATCATTTGGCATCTGCAGCATCCTGCAGCAAAGAAATTCCAACTTAGCTATAAAGGAAGAAGTTTGCATTTTTTCTATAACATGCTAGTTTTAGTGGAGCTCCTTATTCCTTGCTGCACAAGACAGCAAACAGCTGAGGCTGACAACTTCAAAGCCCTTTTGTTTCTAAATACTGTTATCAGTGATTATCTCCATCATCTCTTCTGCAGACTGAAGACCATTCATCCCCATAGCTAGAGATGTCCTTCCTGCACTTCTTTGTACCTTTTTCATTAATTATTTGTCTCGTTTCTTTTATTTTGCTAGTCATTCCTAACATTTGACTTGCCCATTACTGTGTACATTTATTTATATTTAATTGTAAATGTCACTTGATTGCTTGCGTGACCTTTCCACAACCCTTTACAGTGACCCCTCATTTATACTATGCCGAATATCTTAGTGTCAGCAGATATTGTCACTTCATATTTAATTGTTTTGCAGATCAGCTATAAATATCTTGTTTACAAAAAAACAAACAAACAAACAAACAAAAAAACCCCCAAACAACAACAACAACAACAAAAAAGCAGGAATTAGTATCTATTTCTCCATGACACAAGTTGTGTTGAGACACAGTAACTAATGTTTCAGGAGCTATACTTTTCCTCTCTTCTTGTGAATTCTTTAATGGTATCTGAAGCACACACTAAGTCCTCAGCTTCAAAATCAAAGCCCTTATGACTGAGCAAGGTGTGAACAAGCACCTGGTTGTTCAGCTGGCCTGAACATCATCTGCACTAATTACCATGTCTGGGCACAATAAAGACATCTGCCCACAGAAGCTAGAGTATCTTATCAGAGCTACCTGCTCATCCTGTAGGGCTTGAAATAGGAATTCCTGAAAGGCTTCCTACACACCAGTGCACACTGGCAGGCACAGCTCCAAATTCTCCTATTAGTGTAAAGGTGAGCAAATTGTGAGGATACCTTGTTGCAGGAAAATGCAGTATTCCTCCTAATTAAACATACCCACTCCTTTTTACCAACCCCAGAAGGCTGAACTGCACTGTCATTTCAACCCTGTGAACCAGTTTGGAGAGTACTTCAATGTCATTTGGTATGAAAGATGCTCTGCTAAACACAGTTAACACTATAATTCTTTTCATGCTTGCCTTGAGTTAAATCAAACAAGCTCTGGAAGGAATGATCAAGTGGCTGAGAATGTGGGAAGAAATAAGAGTATAAAATATTTTTTAATATTATGAGACATGAGGTACAGATCAGCTCTAGGTTGGGGGAAAATTTTATCAGCTGGAATTCAAACACGAAACTTAGACCCTGTCTTTTGTTGACATAGAAGCAATCAGTAAATGTGAAATACTAAGAGATCCTATACTTTATATCCTCTCTTTATCATTTCTCAATTTATTTCGTATTGTCAGCTTCTCAAAATTTTCTTTCCACATTTTACACATCATTTTTTTGTTTCTCCTTTTTTGATGACACCTTTTATTTTCTCTCATCTTAAAAATGCCTTGCTTCAAGATGCTATTGTCATTACCTGTCCTACAAACAGTTTTATGCCTCAAATAAATGACTGTGCAAGGTTAAGTAATAAAAATCCATTCTATTTCCCTGTATTTATGATATTTCCTCTCACTGATAGTCTGTATTGTCACTTAAATTTAAGTATTTGAACAGCTCATAGCAATTTTATCTACTCATCTGAGTAGTTAGTAGCACAGTGGCAAAAAGTTACTTCTAAATTTCAGAGGAAAAGTTTTGAAAGAATTTTAATATATAGCAGTTTTCTTTTTGGTAACCTACACAAAGCTCTAATGTGCCTTATTATATGATGCTACAACACACCTACAAGATCTCTGTACATGAAACTCACTGGGCTGAGAAGGAACATAAAGGGGATTGAAAACTCAGTCATAGCTAGCCTTGAGTCTGCAGTGGCGGAATATCTGCACCTGTATTGGTAATTGCCCAAAGACAGTTCTATCTTTCCCCATTTTCATGGTCTAAAATTAGAGCAGTACCACATCCCAAAATAATCACTCAGTCTAGAGGCTAGAGATTTTGTCTCTGCCTGAAAGACAGAAAATTTACAAATACTTAAGTGGAATACCACTGGCTGAAATTTGGGCTTATGTCTTGGGGTGATGTTATGACAATCCTGTATTCCCTATCATTTGCTTGTATGCTCAGAAATGTGGTTCTGCAGCTTTAACTGCATTCAGCAGCGGAGAGAAGCACGGGTTGTTTTGCAACTTTTCCCCAAGCTTCTCTGCTGAGGAGCGAGGAAAGGACATTCCTTGGGCTGGCTTCTGCGGCTGCTGTCGGGGCTGCTAGTTTTTCCCTGGGATTGCTTCTCTGTCGTCTCCTTTTGGACCCTTTTTTCCGAGTTGCTTTCTCGCTCGGAAAACCCAAGGAGCCCCGGAGGACGGCAGACAAGAATCCTCCAGGGAGCTACTGGAGCAACTCCGCCCAGCCCCTGGGGGCCCCAGAGAGGGGAAACTACCCCTGAGATAAGGACACTGAAGCTTACCACCTGTTAACTCAGGTTTAATAACCCCTTTTCCCCTGTTTTCCCCTGTGCCTTGCAGTGCACTCTGCGTGTTCTGTTAAATGAATGGGTTTTTTTCACTTTCATTTAAGACATTCTGCTGTGGTGGGGGACAGAGCGCCAGGAGCCCTTGGCTTTCTGAGAGGTGTTTGTTCAGAGCGCTCTCCACCTACAGAAATTTGTCTCTAATCCAGGATGGGCTTAACTGAATCAGTAATTTTTTTATTGGGACCAGAAATTCACCTGCAGTTACCAGCTCAAATAATCTTAGAAAGATGATCCATTTTTGCCTATACCACTGTTTTCCCATTCCATCAAAGGTCATTTTGCTTATCCTGCACTAAAGCAACAAATCTTCAGTGCACTATGGAGGACACTTCCTCTCTTCAGTCTTCCCAAGGTCCTATTTTTTTCCTCTCAAGCTCGCATTTTTACTACCTTTTGCAAATAGAGAAAAATTATCATCTTTTTACCTAATTTTTTCTTACTTTATCTGCAATATAAACAAAGTGAGTCAAAGTAATTTTCCTGCACAACAGTGCTAGGTATCTACCTGGGGAGGCAGCAACTTGCCCTGCATTGTTTCTGTAGACAGCACTGACAAGCTTCCTTCTGTAGATTAACACTTCATTCTGTATGCAATGTCATTGATGCTTCTTTTATTTCCTGATACAGATCTGAAGGATTGTTTTAAGTCTAAAAGTAGGTGAAAATAAAAACAAAATAATGTCATGTTAATCAACTGTAGTTGATTCTGCCTCACTAAAATCAATGGGAATATGGTTATTACTTTTACCATAATAGAGTTTGCCCTTAGCACTAATGTCTCACCTCTGCTCTTTTTGTATTTTTTAAAGCGTGTATTCAAAATCAAAGCAGTACCCTGAACTTCCTTTTTAAACAAGATAATTTTAAATTAGATTTGTTGAAATAATAAAGGTCAAGACACAGAAGACACGGATTTATGCTACAAAACAGGAGAGAGATATAAAAATGATAAACTTCTTTTTAATTTGAAGCTTAGGTTTCAACTTCTCATACCAAATTTTCATCAAGTTTTTGTAGCAGAGAATGTCAGCTTAATTAATATTTCTTTACAGAAACTTCAAGTGCATCATCTGGTATTTCTAATCTCTATAGTATTACAAACTTTCCTCTGGGCATCAAGCAGTGCTTCATTTTTTTTTGGTTTTTTTATTAACAAATATTTATTCAGAAGAGAGCTACCTCCCCCCTCATTTTTACAGGCATCTTTTTTATGTGAAATTCACCATTACTTACTGAATGAGGTATATTTTAGGCTTGAAGACCCATAAAATATATTTTTAACAATAAATATGAATAACAAAAATACTAAGATCTGACATATTTTTTTAAAATTTCAATGCACAAATTCTTCCTTTAACTAGCAGAAAGGAATAACCTAAAACAGAAACAGGCAAAAATACTAAGTGTGTATCTCAACTACATAATATTTGTGATCTGAATGTCATAAATTACCATTACATTGCTTTCACTGATTTCTAATGGTTGTTATGGGGAAGTGTGTCTTCTATGCCAGTAGCCAGTTAGAAATTCAAAAACTTGCTTGTGCAAAGCTTTGGAGGAAGATCCCATGACTTCTTGGATATGTAGAAACAGCATTTTTTTACATTGTTGTTTTCAGAATCATGATGCTACTTTTCCAGTTTCCATTCTACCAGCATCAAGATTTAAAGAAAGGATGAAAAACCTGTTATGACAAACCCAACATCAACAGCACAGTCAGTAGGCCCAGTGACAGACATAGCAGTTTTAGAGTTAGTTTATTCCATGAGGTTTCTCCTTCTACTTACACAGCTGATAAGAAAACAAGGTCCTTGAACAACCTGAGGGCCAAAATGCAATCCATATGACAAAACCTTCCACTAAGCATAGCTTCCACTGATGAAAACCATGTTGTGAACATAAGTAGAATTTTACCCAATCATACACCCAGTTCTCTTAGTACATGACTGCAGTCTGGCCATGTGCTTCAGAAGAGTGTTGTGCAGAATGTAAATATGGGGAAGGCTCCACCATGCTTGTCTCACATGGTGAATTAGTGCTTATATTTTGTAGGTTGTACTGCCATTGTGCTCTAGTTCTTTAAGCTGATTCTATTTTCCAAATAAGATCATCCCATAATACAAAGATAAGTTTTGAAAAAAGATATATGCAAACTCTTTTGGAAGGTTTACCTGCAACAAGAAAAATTTTGGAAAACTGAGATAAAAGTTAGAGGTAGGGGTATTACAGGACTGTGTAAAGTGACACGACAGCAATTTTCTTGATATTTTCTTGCCAAAAAGAAAAACCAAAATCTCTATTCTAACCTTAGCTGTATGAACCTAATTGCTTAGTTTTCTTTTCTTAAATATTGTATGTCATCATAATATAAGGCTATGATATTTCTCAGATGCCCTCTTTTTCTGTAATTCCAGAAATAACTTTTGTTCTATTTTCACATACCAGGCTGCCACCAATAAGTATTTTTCTCACATCCAGAAACACTATTTTATCCACTCCTGTTCATTTACTTAGTTTTTTAGCTTAATTCTGTCAACCAGCCTTCACAATATATTTGCTCTCTTGCTATCATGTTCTGACACTTTATCTGCTTCAAATTCGTACACACATTCCCAAATTTCCATACTGTATCAGACTTTTATCACACTGACTTGGCACATGGCCCTTGAAGACATTTAACAAGTGTATATTTTTATTTAAATATGTTCAAAATTCTGTATGTGTTGCAATCCATATACTTGAATGCAGAACAAGACTTCTAAAGACCATGTATGAAATTCAGCTACAAAATTAAAAGGCAAAAAGGGTGATGGAAAGTGGGAGAGGATCCAGGTAATATAAACCTTACTTAACTTGGAAGTTTGGAAACCTCATCAATCAATCTGCTGGCTGTCCAAAAGTGCCTGCCTCTGCAGGTGCCAAACTTCACTAGCCAGAGAGTTCTGGGTCTTTCAGAACTTTTAAATTTTCCACATATTTTGAGAGTGGACAAAACTGTTTTCATTCTTATGACAGCCTCTTTCCACAGCTCTTGCAATTCACAGAGAAAAATCTGACTTTTCCCAAGTACACAGAGAATTCCTTCCCAATTATGCATGGTCAGAACTGCATTTATAACATATATTTTTTGTCTCTATTAACAATAGCTAGAAACTTCTGTGGGTATTTTCCAAAACTGACTTGTCCCAGTGTCCAGCCTTAGTTTTTAACCTTTAAAAAAGCATAAAGATTAAGCTTTAAAATGCCAAATTTTAACTCCCAAGGAAAATTATTTTTTCCCAAATGAACATTACTTTTAATATGGATGCCTCAGTGTAAATTTTCTATCCTGTCCTCAACTATCTATCTTTTTTCTAAAACAGAAAAGTGAAAGAAATATAACTTAAATACTGGTTTGGTGTTCTCATGCTAGTCAGTTAAATAGTTCACCCTTGTTCCTTGCTTCTCATGCTCCTCCTTGTTCAACACTGGCTTGTGTTGAGCTTTACACCAGCCATCAACCCCACGTCCTTCTCCTGCAGGGCTGCTCCCACTCTGCATCCAACCTCTAGTTGTGTCTGGGATTGCTACTGTCCAGCTGTAGGACTTTTCACGAGTTTCATTCCTTCCTTAGTTTGTGTAATACCATTGATCACCACCCCCCAACCTCCAGTATCCCAGACCTCCAGGTCTCAACCCTCCTGGTCAAACGTCCTGTTTGCCTGCAGTTTCTTGATAGCCCATCGGTACTTCAGTGTGACTGATGGGATTTTGATTTTGTCCTTGTCTTTGTTATGTTTGTCTGTCAGGTCTGTGTGTCTGTGTCTTGCTTTTTTCTTACGCCCTTTATTATCTGCATTTTCATAGAAAAAGTCCCTTATCAGATAATCATAGCAAAGGAGCTACAGATTTTACATTCCCTTAGCGAATCACAGAATATAGCCTGGGTTGGAAGGGACCCAGAAGGATTATCAGGTCCATCTCTTAAGCGAATGGCCCATATGGGGATTGGACCCTCGACCACCATGCTCTAACCAAATGAGGGGATCTCAGGGTCAGGTCCTACTGGGGGAGCTCAGACAAAATGACTGTAGTGCAAAACCTGAACTAGACTTCAGTACTTCAGGCAGAAGCACTGAACTACTTGATCTGATATTCTTTGATTCTAAGTATGATCCTCAACTAGTAATGCAGCAAACAAGGAAAGGAAACATGCTGCAATTATCCAAAGAAATGTAGAGATTTGTTTTGGATTTTTTTGTTTAAATACAGCTCAGTGTGAGTCAGTGAACTGAGCTATCTTGGTAGTAATTCAGAAATAGGTAGTTCTACCACCAAGGACTCTAAGCCACAAAGGCACAACATTTAACACATGGGGTTTGTAACATGCTGCTTTTTCCCCTAAGGCAAACTCTGTCAAAGTTGTTGATCTAAGACATGGGTCAGTTACCAAGCTTGTATCTGAAGACTGCAGAGAAAAATGGGGTTCAGAAAGAATCAATATTTATTCTAGATAAGAGGAGTCAAGGCCAAGTCATACATTAAACTAAACAATTTAAGTATAAATATCAATGTACTGCCTGACAGGATGCCAATAAATGTGCTTTAAAAGCAAAAGTATACAGCTTGGTCATATAATTAGGAATAAAGTACCCATAAACTAAAGGCACTTCTTAAAAGCACTGAACATGTCTTAAAGCAGCAATTCACAAAAGCACATGAGAGAAACAGAAGCACAGTGAGAACCCATTTCAGCTGTAGATCAAACTTTTTAGGGAGCTTTCAGAATCCCGCAGGTTTGGTTGGAAAAACCTTATTATCTCCAAGAGAAGTATAGATCAATACTAGCAACATTTGCAAGATTGAAACAGGTCACACTTAGGAAAGGAGATGGTATCATTTTAATGAGGAAATAGAAGATCACAACCAGGATCCTTACGAAGGAGACAGAGAAAAGTCATTCTCTGTACAGCAGATTTAATGGTTTTCTCCTAATGAATGCTGTCAGTGTAAGACAGACACTGGTTTGGTTTCCCCTGGAATTTACAGAATATGGAGGTTTTTAGGCATTCAAGTTTTCTCTGAGAATTAGAAATGAGAAAGATTCAGTGAATTCTAGCAGTATTTTCCCCTCGTGTATCTATATTAAATGAAAACCATATAGATACAGCTATAAGAGCAGAAAGCAGCACAAAACCTTACTATAACTGGTTTTCTGTCCACAGGATGACATGACTTTGTAGGACTGATTGTCATGTACTTTTTCTTACTGAGGAATGAAGGGAAATAAGACCTAGTACAGTACAGAGCAAATCAAGGCAGAACAGTCTGCTGCCGATCTCAGCAAAAGAAGGCACATGACTCATTTGAGACTAATATATCCACTATTACTCATTCACAAATTATCCTGCAGTGGTGGAATTGCTTCTAAGGCATAAAGAAAATTCGATGAATCAATGAGTAAAAAAAGTGATTTTTAAAGCAGAAGGGTTCCTTTAAAGTTCACAGGTTTTTAATAAAAACAAGAAAGTTTATTTTGTACCTTTAACATGGCCTAATGTTTAATTATTTTGAAAATGCAAACACAATTGTTTCTGGTTTACCTTAGATGTGGGGGATTCATCAGCAGTATTGGTGATAACAGGGATCAAACCAATAAGGTAATGTGTGGCGTTGTATCCCCAAATAGCAGCCGAAAGCGCCAGCGCCACATGGAAAGGCAGTCGGCTGTGCCGTGACACACACTGGGCTGAGCCGGGGAGCACACAGGGGCGGCGCGGAGCTCAGGGGACAAAAGCTCAGCGGGAAATGAGGTGGGACGAAGAAATGTACGGATGGAGTCTGTGGTCTTCCAGGGAATTTATTAGGATCTTTGGGTGAGGGTCCAGGGAAAGCAAAGGGGGACGGTGAACAGGGGATGGGTGGAGGGGCTGAAAGCCCAGAGACTGCAACCACGAGCAAACTGTGGCAGGGGATTATACAGGAAGGGAAAAGGGGAGGGGTTAGCTCTGGACAGCCAACCCGGGAAGGCCAGAGGGAGGAAGGAAAAGGGTACACACCAATAGACTTCTGATAGGAGAGGGTACATAATTCAAAAGAACCAATAACATACAGAGCTAAGGAGAACAAAGGAGGAACTTCTGGAATGCAGGCCACATAGGGAGAGGTGGGGGGAGAGTGCAGAGCGACTGATAAAACTTGCAGACACACACTGCTACAGTAATGCTAACAGATTTAATTCCAAAAGGATTTATCCAATTAGTGCTCAAATACAGTAGGGTGATCACATGAGAGCATTTGATAAAGACTTGGTTTTTTCAATAAATTTCACTGAACTGTCAGGTTACAGGTAGCCTTATTCATCAGAAAGCTGAAGTCTAAGCAAAGGCAGAAGCATTAAAGAGAACATTTGGACAGATGTTGTATTTTAGAATTCTCTTTTTACCTCTAGGGCAAGGATAATTAAAAAATGAGTGTACAAATGCTAAGTGAAAATTATACACCCATGCTGAATATCTGAGATTAAACAATATCTGAATTCTAAGAACTCCTGTCACTTCCCCACCTCTTCCCTTTTGCAAAGTATTGAGAAAGATTCATTACAATCTCTTAGAGCTGGAACTGTAGATGCTGAAAGCACATTTGTCTCTTAAAATTTCAGCTGTCACAGGAAGAGTTGCTTATTGGTTTTCAATTGAATCAGTTCTGACCCATCTGAGCTCACAAGCACAGACAGTCAGTTGGACACTCAGCTTCCTCTGCATAGAGCAAGTCTCTAGGGGAGTCGAGAGCCTGTGACACGATGTCCTTTCCATTATGCCTCTATTGCCTCCTCATTCTGGAATTGACCTAGTTTCCAATCTTCAAATTATGTTTAGAGGAAGAATTAATATTACAGCTTATACTTGTTTCCTTTTTGGGATAGTCCAGTGATTAAAAGCAGGGTATAGCTCTGTAATATTTTAGTAGTTTTCCCCACTGTGCAAAAGTTACTGTGCATCTTTGGACTTACCTCTTTGAATCTAAGATGCAAATAAAGACATTTAACTTTATTCGGGGAAAATTTGACAATTTTTCATTGTGGTATAAAAGGAAAGACTGCAAGCAAACTCCAAGCAAATGCCAAAACAGCATTTCTCTTTCTGCTTTAATTTAATTTAACATTTATAACACATTCCAAGTTTCATCATTAAAGATGTTGTTTAAGACAAAAAAAATTATTTGCTTTTGAAGATTAATTTAATCTAAACTTAAAAATGCAAAATTAATTGAAAAAGTAATCTGATGGATTTTAAGCACATATTAGGTGCAAGAAATTTATTGCACAAAGATAATGAAAAATATTTCTCCATATTTTTATGTAGAAGTGGACAGAAAAAGTAACTGATATATATGAGCAAAAATTGTAAAACTGCCCAAAAAAACCAAACAGAGCTTTCTCATTTTTCAGTTTTACATAGAAAGATAACATATAAAAAATGAACAGAATGCTCTGTTCAATTATCTAGAATACATGTCCTTGCTCTATTTGTTAAATTTGTGAAGATTTCTCTCCACTGGAAATTTAGAAATCCTTGGATTCAAGAAAAGAAAAGGATTTGCATGTGTATGACTTATCTCAAGTATATTCCCAGGAAGGAAACTGGCACAAGATAAGTTTTTAATTTTTTTTTTCCCTAGATACAGCAAGACCATAATGAACAGTATGGTTAAATAAGACAAAAAATATATGAGGCAATCACAGGGAAGGTTACACTATACAGTGTGTGGTCTCTCTCAGCTTTGTAGTGCAAAACAACACATGAATTTCTCTATTCTACAAAGGCTAAGAGATACCATCACACTTTGTTAAGAACTTGAAAGAATGGATTCCTGGTAAGGATCGTTCCCCTTTAGGAGCTGATAAAGCCAGCAAAGCTTCAGATCCTGGGGACTACAGCTCCATCTTTTTATGTCTGGTTTGCCTTTTCTCTGTCTTTTAAAAAACCCCAAACAAAACAAAACTGCAAAATCCTATGCACCACTTATGGCAAGATAGATGTTAACTTCAGGCTAAGCTTTTAAACTTCAAGTAGTACCAGGGATAACAGTATTCTTACCTATAATGTTAGGAAGAAAAATTATTTTATGTTTAAGAAACATTTTAATGCCTGTGGGACAGAGCTCAATTTCAGATTTCGTTTAAAGCTTAGAGTAACTAATGGGTTCGATTCATGTCACTTAATTTTAGCTTGTCTGAAAGTTAGAAATCCCATGCAAACTAGAGAGAGTATCTTGGCTCTGGCCCCAGTTCAAGAGATGGATGGCTAAATGTAGAGCATGATTCATACCTTCTTAACATAGTCAATTTTCACTGACTTGATGAATGTGAAAGTCAGGTATAAAACTACAAATTAATTTTAAAATAGGTATAGCTCAGCTTGGTTTTGGTTAGAATCTCCCCATCTCTCATTTACTTTGCAAAATCAAGTATTGAAACATTGCCTATCCCCTGGTGGAAAGAGTAGTGGGACCAGGAATACCTGAAGGGTTTAAGAGATGATCAGATACTTGTTTCTAAAATAAATGGTTGATTTTATTTGTGTCCTGCTCAGACACAGTAATTTCTCCGATAATATATATTAGCTCAGTTGGTTAGAGCATGGTGATAATAACGCCAAGGTTGCATGTTTGATCTCCATATGGGCCATTCACTTGAGTTGGACTCTGTGATCCTTGTGGGTCCCTCCCAACTCAGAATATTGTGTGATTCTGTATGGATATTTCTAAATACTGTGATGTCTTTAGGTGTAAAGTATTACAAACGTTCAAAAATAGTTCCTATTCTGCAAGCCCATTAGTTCTTTTATACCTTGAACCTTCTCAGTTCTTTGTGTACCTTCATGTTGTGTGCTACGGACCCATAATGCCATGGATCCTACATTTCACCTTCTTCTGGGGAGCAGGTTTTTATCTCTGACCCTTTTTCTTTTCTCCAGGATGCCTAATCACTCAGGCACCTCTCAAAAGAATCCATGGGAAATAAAAAAGCATGCACTCCACTATGGTTAATAAAACTCAGAGGTTCTAAAAGTCTCAAAGTGTTGCAGCAGCCTAAGACTGAAGTTTCATAGAACAGTGGTGTGGTAGTTATAGTGGATGTGCTCCTGCAACTTGAAATTTGGCCATCATTTTCCATTTCTTATGAGGACAAGAATGGTGAGTTCTAAAGATACAGATTATGACTGCTTCTAGTGGTCTGGAAGTGTTTTCATGGATTGTGTTTGAAAGGTAACTTTAGGTCTCACCATGGATAACCAAACTTCAAGGATAATGAAACTTCCAATTTGAAGCTTTTTGTTCTTTGATAGTTAAAAAGCTCTAGATAAAAAATGCTCTAGAGAGAAAAACAACATTGATAATCATTCCACAGTGAATGAATTCATGTTATTCTTACTCTTACATTGAATTACAGCTTTTGGAATTTATAAGTTTCTAACATTTAGTTAAAATTTTTCTCACTATCATTCACTTGGCTGCAGTGCTTGAAATGTTCTTTGTTGCACCATGTCAACAATTCAAAGAAAGCGTGAAACATTTTCTCTCCTATTTTCCCTTTGTTTTTTTGAGTACCAAAAGAGAGAGTTGCTGACCTTTTTACGGAAGCTTTTACGAAGCTTAATATGTGATGTATTGAAGAGTTTTTCTCATCAAGCATAAGAGAGTCAGAGAGAGATTGAGTGCAGGAGTGTGAACATGTGTGCTGCACAATGGTATTAATTTCATGTCTCTATCACCCACAATATGCCTTGTGATAGTGCTGCAGATATAATGAGAAAAATGGATGTTCTCAAATTGTGTTCTTTTCAGCTTTTGCCCTTTGGAAGATCACAATATGTAGGGAGTGAAAACTCAGCACAAAATATAACCTGTTCTGGAGCAGCTTTAAATTTCTGGAAATTCAGTCACTCTGTAGCCTGTTTCTAGCACAAAAGCTGCAAAAATTCTTTACTTCATTCTTTTGTCATCTTCCTACTGAGCAGAATATGCCTTTGAGTTGTAATTTTATCTATCCTGATTCTGAAAATTGTGAAGATTTGCAGTTTCTTCCATTAACTTCATACAGCAGAGTTACTAATAAGCATCTCAACATGCCCTATCAATGTGTTCCCTTTACTTAGGATACTTCACAGGTAGAAACTTTCAATGAACAACGATGTGAAAGCCCAAAATTATCTAATTGCATACTTTCTGTTAGCTAAGGGTCAGTCTCTCAGAAGACAAAAATTATTGATGATACCATTCTCCCTTAGTTAAGCTTATCTGTTCAGATTCAGGGGTTTTTATTAGTTGTGAATATTGGGCTTTTAAGTTTTCAGGAAAATGTCAGTGTCACAGAGATGGAACTACATTTCATGTAATTCGTAAAGCTTCATTCATTTCAATATGCAATTTGCAACAGCTAAGGATTTGGTCCTTGGGGGTTTAGTGTATAATGATATCAAGAAGAATAATTTAAAGAATAGTACTGACTATGAGATTAGATATGTTTGAAGCCATCTACTTTCAGCACTGCTAAGGCACCCCTGGAACACCATCCAGAGTAACAGCCCTTCACAGTGAAAAGATAATGATAAAAGAGACAAGCAGGAAGAGAAGGAACAAGCACAATTAGAGATGAAAGCTGAGGAAATATCAGAGTTATCTAAAAAGTCAATATACTAAGAGGAAATATTTTGAACCTAAAATTTTACCCTTTAGGGAAAACAATTTAAAAGTGATGGAGGCACATTTAAAAAGAAGCAAACCTGTGGGCAAGAAGTGTAGGGCTGAACTACAGAAAAGCAAAACTAAATTGGAGAGGGGAAGGCTTCCAAAGGCAAAGCAATAAGACAACAAAAATGCTGCCATTGGTGTTGCATGAGTAGAAAAGTTCATAAAAAATTCAGGCAAATATTTTTGAACTGAAATATCTTGCTATGCAACTTTAGATTTAATTAGAAGAGCAAACGAAGAATATAAAGTAACTTTTCACATTCCTTCAAAGTCTCGTTTTCTTGAAATATGGAGTACTATTAAAATCTAGAGTTTTAGTGGTCAGATCTTGGGCTTCCAAAAAGCAAATAAAACCCACCTAATGGAATACTTCTGAAATTTTACCTCTAGCAAAGCCTTCTTTGCTTCTACACTGCATAGTGCAGGAAAATTCTCTTTTTTCTTTCCCATACTAGATGAAACTGGAAATTACAGTTGATTGAAATGGGAACATTTCTTGGAAAACTTTGTGTTTGTTGATAGATTCTTTCATATTTTCATCAGGCTTCTGAAGTCAAAGATGATCAAGAACATTTGTTCTTCTGATCAAGAACAAAATCTACTGAAAATAGCCATTTAATGAGTGGTTTACCAAAGAAAAGAAAAAGTGAGATAGCAAGATAAGTGTTTTCCCAGCTATGAAGTTAGTAGCCATTCTGAGACAGATTTGATTCCCCTTTCCATAAAAAATTTCAAAATGTCTGGAAGTCTTTTGCTCCAGTGTAGAATGAAAACAAATGCTGAAACCTCATTTTCTAAAATGGACTGCACCTGTTTTGCCTGAGCTCTGTTACAAAAATTGAGTCAGTAAGATGTGAAAAACAATAGCAGCTACGACACCATGACCACTGACAGTTATGGAGAGATAAACAGACAAAGGAATTGGCGGAGTCTTGGCTTTGAGCTGGATTCTGTAATATCCTTGTTTAGGCATAGCTTTTTAAACTGAATTTACATTTATGAACAGCTGCACATGAATAGCCCAGGACAAAAAATTCATTCCTTGGACCCAATCCAAAGCCAATTAAAACCAGTGGAAAACTTCCATGTGTTCTGATGAGCTTTTTTATCCTTGAACTAGACAAAGTTTGGCCCCAAATGGTTTAGGAATATCAAGCTTCAACTCCTGAGACTCAACTCAAAGACTTCAATTGTTTCTGAGCAGATAATCTATATCCACTGAGAGGCTCGTGTTTGTTCTTTTGTGTGTTTGTGGCTTTTTTCATCTTTGGTTGTATAATTTAGTGATAATAGCTTTAATAGTACTTATGAAGTGACTATGCTCAAGCTCACAAATTATTTGCTTTAGGACTTGCAAATAGATAATTAGATTGAACTAAGGAAACCCAGGTGCTTCCACATCTGAAACAGTCTATCTGTGGGTCCTTCACCCATACATACAGGTAGAGAATGTCAGCATGTGTATGTTCAAAAGGAAAATAGGGCTACAACGCATGAGCTTGCTTGCTGTTCCTTAGAATCTTTTGCTCTGTATATTTTTCAAATCCTATTATTCTATGGGAGAAAGCAGGTTCTTCTTCTCTGTATTTACTAGATGTATGGATGTGTACATCAAAAGTATAGACAAGGCAGCCTTCCTGCCTCACCCCACATAGTGCAACTATCACAGGTACTAATAGACTTGACTGATATCCCACAGAGCTGCCTCCCCAGGTGCACAAGTCCCTGCTCCCTCACTACCCTCAAATTCTCAATAAGCAGCCAATTATCTAAAGTAGGTTTATGCTTATGAATGGAAAAATGTGGAAGTGTTTCCTAATAGTACTAAGATTTCATTGCAATAGCAAGCAGGATTTGGATATCTGAACATATCTAAATTTTTCTTCTGTATTTATTTATTATTGCTTGTTTAGCTTAATAATGCAAAGCATTTTTATTCAGCATTTCAATAGGGTAATGTGGGTGGCTTTGATACGTCTACATGCTGAACCTGTGCTATTTGTGGTCTGATTTTACATTGTGCTTCACCTGAGCCACTGTGCAAAAGGAGTTTTAAATAAGGTGAGGATAAAGGGTTAATATTTTATATTTAAGCACATTATTTGGTGCAAATTTTTCTAACTCAAAGATGTCCTAAACATACCCTATGATATATGGGCTTTTCAGCTTGTATACCCAGACATACCCTGACATACCCAGACATTGGCACTAATCAAGTAAACCCTGGGTAAGAATACCACCACCAACTGCAAAGATAGATTTCTGGTTTCTTGGGGGTTTGATTTATATGGTTTCCATGCAAATGTAGACTGTTTTAAAGGGAAGAAAACTCTTAGATGAATGCTGGAGCTTAATGCCTGTCCCTGTCTATTCAGTGTAAATTAGAGAGCAACATGAAAGCTGCATTTTTTTAAAATGCCAATGTAAATTGTTAAAATGCTAATATGACGGAGCAAAAAGTGACAAAGGTAGGAAAGGTGGAAGACTGAGTGTTGTAAATACTTGCTTCAAAACACATATGGGAGTTCAAATGTGCAGTGTTCTAATATGTCCTTTTCAAGAACATTGTTCTCTTTACAGAAAAAAAGTAGACAGAGGCTTAATATCTCCTAGTTTTTTTACAAACACAAAGTGACATGAAGAAAAAATCTGTCCATCTACTGGCAGAAAAAGTCTCACTGTATTTATTGACTTCTATATTGGCTTTTAAAAGGCAAATATAGCCATTCAACCATGAAATGTACTCTGGGAGTAAAAATATTGGTTGAAATGACGGTTGGTTTTTCTCCTGAGTTGTATGGATCCACTATGGTAGCTGAGAGAGCAGCAGGGCATTTCCTGCATGTGTTCTTCAACTTCTCACCTTTTTCCCCATCCATGTCAGGCAGACATAGTGCAAGGTTGTGAGGTGAAGTGTTGCAGATGTATTTTCACAGTGCTTTTCAGATACTTCTTTGGTTTTCTGTCCCATACCACTTGCCTCTCCCCACAACACTTTTCTGCATTATGATCTTATACTTCCTATCTTCTTAATGCCTAACTTGACTGTTTCCTCTCGTATGTTGACTGTTTCCAGCTTTGCTTGCTTTCTTTCCCAAGATCTATCCCCTTTCTTTCCACACCACACACACACATTTCCAGTTCCTTAAACAAGTCTGACATCTTTTTCATACTTCTGGTGACATCTGGTCACAGTTGGGATGCTCTTTGATTTCCCCATCCTGTGCAACATCCACATATATCATATTACTTCCTGCCTCTCATCACAACTCAGAAGGTTTCTTCCATGGGTCATTCTGTGACATTTCTTTCCTTCTTCTTTCTTCTTATCTCCAAAAATGACCATCACATGCCTAATACCACCACATTCTGGCTTGCTGCCCCTTGTCTTTTGGCCTCCAATTATTTTTGTACTTTTGCTTGCTTACTCAGTGTCTGTTGTTTACTCAACCTGCTCTTTTTCTCATGCCCTATGTCTGAATCATTATTTGGGGTGTAGATTTTGGGGTATTTGTCTCATATTTTTTCTGTTTTTTCCATTTTTCATTTTGCCCACACATTCCTCCTCTGCTGAACGGCACTGTGCATAACTGTTTCCTCTCCCATTTCTACTATAGTGCTCTATCCCCCATACAGCTCCTTTCTCTTCCTCTTCTGTCTTCATGTTCATCTACAATGAACTTGACTTCCTTAAATGCTTAGTCAGAAACCACATTCTTTCTTTCTCCTTGTCCATGTCCCTGATTCAATTTTCTTATTCCTCCAAATTGTGGTTTTATTTTTCACTAGCTTAACAAATGTTCAACTTCAAGGCTTTTCAAGGAAGCAAGGAAGTTCAGCAACTTTTATTTACAGCCAGAACACCAAGGAAGGAAGACAGAACTGATAGTATTTAGGCAGGATCACACAACCACACAATTCAGGAAAAAAAAAAAAAAAAAAAGAGTAGCTCAAAGAGTAGCTCAAAGGTTATTTTCATGACATTGAATGTTTTGTTCTGTAAAGCTTTGGCTCTCAGCAAAAGAACTTGATAAAGCATCTGGCTCTCCCCTGTATACTCCATGTATAAAGCTTTGGAAAGCTCTCTGTGTATTGTATAATACCTCTTGTTCAAAGGGACAAAAAGGTATTTGGGCACAGTTATACTAATCCTTTGTGCCATTTAGATCTCTTTACTGTGTCATGTTTTTCTATGATCATGGATGTTTTCTCCTCAAATCTCATTAATTTATGTTACTTGATGGTAAGTCTCAACATTATTAATTTAGTGAGGGTTTTATTTGCAGAAGTCATCTTCAAATTTCCATCTGCTCTTCTGAATGACGGCTACTGATATTAGCTCTCCTGAAGGAAATGACACGCCAAGAAAGCGCAATGGTCCAATTATCAGTATCTAACACTTTTCTTTATCAGAAAAAGACAAGTCCCTCTATCACTGATTAAAAGCTTCACTGCTTCAGCACCCCAACAACTTTCTTTGAGAGGACCTTGAATGAACCAAGGCTTTGAGGTGGATATATCTGCAGCTTTTCATTAAAGTGAACACATTTAAACTAACAAAATTGTGTTCTCTGTATCTAAATCTATGTTTTAATAGCACACAAACATGAAAGAATAAAACAAGGTTTTCAAGACAGAACAATCATTTCTGCTCAGGAGACAGATTTTTAAAAAAATCTCTTTTGCTAATGATTCTACCTGGCTTGGGCATAATTTTTCTTCTGATGCTTCTTTCAAGTGCCTGTTCATCTTTTACCCAAGGGATCTCAGCCTAGGGAGATGCAATATTTCCTCTTCCTGAGGACTTCAGAATGAAGCAGGCTGAACAAAGCAAATACTCAGCCACAAATTATTAATGCTGCATGATTAATAGTAATATAGTCAATACAAGGAAACCAAATATATTCAAATGTTCTTCCATCCGCTATGCAGAACAGTGCTGGTTCAGCGCATCTGTAAGTCCATGAAATACTGGGACTTTTTATCCACGGTTCATTCTATATTGTATATTTGTACAACATCTGTGAGGTGTTCTGGCAGCTATGCTCTTCCTTCCAAAAAAGTCTCAGATGGAGTCTGTGGTTGTCACTGCACTGCCTTTGCAGGGCTGAGATCCATTTCTCCTGCTGTTTTATTCCACCACCAACCAAACCTCCAGGTGGAGGGGAGGCTCCTCACCCCAAAAGCACAGCTTTGTTTTCTGGATCAGATATACTAGCTACCATGTTCATTTGAAATTGAAGGACTTGTTTCAAAAACTAAGTATACTTTCCTATACTTTCTGCACATAACCCTAATAAAACAAAAAGGACAAGGAAGGACATGCCTCTGCTAGGGTGTTCTGGAAGAAAAAATAACCCTCCCTACCATTCAGTAGCTTGTTTATGAGTCTGTCATTATGAGTCATTAGCTGTCTGCCACATGCTCTATCTGCCATTCTGTTGTGTATGAAGCTTGATTCTGAGGGATAAACAAAAACAGAGATGAAAATCAAACAAAGAACAATTTTCTTGTGGAGACAGTGTTCATGGACACTGTGGAGAGAACCTGCAAATTATTTTTCCTAAGTATGGAAGCAGAGGAATTAAAACCAGTAGAGTTAATCAAAATCCCAGCTATAGTAGATGATTTTAAAGAAAATTCTCTGTTCACTGGATTTAAAATTTTAATGTTGTTATTACAGTAAATATTTATTTTCATTTTTTGTATTTCATTAAAAAAAAATCTGACCAAAAAATACCCAACCCAACTCAACCCAAAACCTTAAAGCCCAAAAATTCCATACAACTTCCTTGAGGTAGTAAGAAAATAACAGTATCCAGTATTGTTATTAGTACAATGAAAATATAGATATAGGAAAAAAGGCAAGTTTATTTCCAATTCATCATTGAGAAGGAGAGGAAAAATGAAGCTAAAAGATATTTCTCTGCATATATCTCTGTATATGCGGAGAAGGTGGCCCACCTACCAGAAGTGAAGTGTACAGCTGCAAAATGAAAATGAGTAACAGACAAGACTGCTGGAGACAGAAACTCTTGTTTGGCATCCATACACAGATATCACTATATTACCAGTTTATCCACAGAAAGAGTGCAGGATTAGGTGAAATTGCAGAAATAAAGAACAGATTGGATTTTTCTAATGGAAGAGGTGTTTGTGAAAAGCAATGTCGCACAAGCTCTGTTAGTTTAATAAGAGCTGCTAACAAGTTCAAATACAACCCTTGATATAAAATAAAATCAAGTACTGCAAATCAAACACAACTGAAGGCATCACATCTCAGAGAACTCTGCAGATTCTCTGGGAAATAATAGCATGACATTTCTGTAACAGCCTACTCTGAGCGACCCAGACACACCCCAGGTGACTGCTGGCTCTGTGTTATAATATTCTCTTTTGCCGTAGCACAATTGATCAAGGTAGTACCTGGCAACATGAGGTGTCCTGTTCACATTTCAACACATACATGGGCATTGTAATCTGAAAGCTAATCTCACTCCTCCCATGCCTGGTAATGGTGCCCACCAAGTATATCCACACCTTGACATAAAGGTGTCAAATGTCTTCCAGGGCAGTCAAAGATGATTAAGAAAGCAGCAACACTAACATCTTTTATGAAAAATAACAGTAAAGATAGCAACAATTTTCAAGAGCACACACATGAAAAGTAAAGTATTTCCGAAGAAAAAATTTGTGAGGTATCCTTACATAAAGTAAAAAGTCATGTAGAATTTCCTTTGGAAGCTTTAAAAGTCAAATAGATTTCCTTTTTGCATCTATTAGTGCCAAGTGCTCTGTGAACCAAGAGAATATGTGAAAATATCATTAGCTTCTGAAAATACCTGAAAATAACCTGACAAATAAGGAAATGCAGATTCTAAAGTAAGAAAACTCAGTTATTTATTGGGAGTCGGTGGATTCCTCTGAATAGTGTGCCCAAAACTAATCATAAGGTAAATGATGACTTTTTGGATACAAGGCAAAATGCAGGAGATAAACTAATTTGAAGTAGTGTTGAAAACATGCTAGAGTAAGAAGATGCATACAAACAGCAATGCAAAGCAGGGGCTGTGGAAGCTATGCAAATCAATACAGTGTGTGAAGGGATCAAGGAGGATAAAGTTAGAACAAAACCTGTGCTGAAAAGGTCTTCGTCAAACACATATTGCTGCAAAAATAGAATGGATTACAGAGAATTATTGGCAAACCCAAATCAATTTTTTGAGACGTTCCCATTTCTTTTAAAGCTGACAAAGTATGGGAACAATTTTAATCCCATTTCTCCATTCATGGCCATGAAGTGTCACACAAGCAATACCAATAAAGCTGCTTTCCTTTTAACCAACAGTTTTCTTGAAAATGCTTAAATTCCAAAAACACCAATGAGGTTTCAGTGACCTAAAGGTAATTACCAATCCTTGCGCTTTACCATATTGTTTATGTTGATTCATGAGAATGGGGTTGGGCCTTTTTTACAGTTCCTAGTAATTCTTGCCTTTTCCAAAAGCAACTGAACAGGTGGAAGTATGATTTACCTAAGACAAGTAAAAGTAGGAATTATATAAATGGAACAGTCTCTTTAAATTTCAAGTTTCATGACTTCCTCAGGATCAGAGTCCCTCAGACATTAGAGGCAAAGTGTTCTCCATTATCTTGATCAGAGAATCATCTGCATTGGCACAAAAACCCAACAGCTAGCTTGTACGGACTACCTTCTGTTCAGCTGGTTATTACAGAAACACTGAAAATATCCTCCCTGGTTTAAGGCTATACTCTTAATTTTTGTCTCCACTGGTCTGGGGGCTTATTTTAGCCAGCTTCAAAACTAGAAGCTGAAAAATTACTTTAAAGCAATGAGTTGGTGTGAGCCTCTGTAGTCATTCAGCCCCAAAGCATTCATGGCCTGAGTCAGTATCTCCTCACAGAACTGTACAATGCCATTTCTCCATACCAAGCTGTTTGTGAATCTAATCTGCATATTCCATTTTACTATGTGAATGTATAGCATCGTCTGTTATAGTAAATGAGGTCAAAAGATAGAAAAAGAAGGTATACAAATCATATTATCCGCAGTAAACAAAAGGTGTCCCTGAAAAACCCTTATTCCTGTGTTGCTTGGGATAGCAGCTGCACAATTCCCCTTGTATGAATTCAGTCCTGGCCTGTGAACTGAAGTGTGTAGAGAGAACAAGAGGAACTAAGGAAAAGCACAGAATCTCTCATTCCTAAGATGTTGCAGCCTGCACTGCACTCAGTCTGATGAGATGATCATCCTGAATGTAAACTTCAGTGCTGTGAATAGAAAATGCAGCTTCAGCATTTATTGAGCAGAGACAGAGGTAAACGTCCTTTGGATCACTCTATAATCGTGACTGAAGGAAATCTCCTTAAGCATCCAGTCCATGGAGGGAGCTTTTCTTGACTAAAAATGACCAAATATGTTGATCCTTTGACTGCTTTAGATCAGAACTTTCAACTCTTGCAGTTTTCATTAGACTGATGACATCTGACATTTTGTTTATGACCTACAGACTTGTTATCATAATAATGTTTTGGTTTTGCTTTCATTTACAAATATCTTTCCAGATTTCAGTTTTAGACACAGAACAAATAGAAGGCAAATAAGAAAAGCAAAATTACTACTGCACAATATAATTTCAAAGTAGCCTCCTAGTTTTGTAGATCTGATAAGCTTATGAACACAATACATGTTTTTCAGTACTATATTGAAACTAAATCTGTTTCTGAAATAAGGATAATAAAATGTTATGTAGTACTCTTGCCTCCTACAAGGACAAAGCTACACAAACACACATAAACTAAAATACTTCTATTCTTTTTCCCCTGGGGATGAAAGTCTTGGGGATAGTTCTACTACTGTAAATGAAAAGAGGATGAAAAAGAATCACATAAAAATATGTTCCATAACAGTTTCTCTGCTACATGTTTGCTTTTTAGCCTTCTAGTTGTGACTGTATCTTTGATCGTCTTAGCTTACTCGAATGTTATTTTATTTCAAGCAATTACTTTGAATTTTTCTTACATTTTACTTTATTGTATATGTGTTCAGTCAATCAGTGAGATGATTTTATGTTGCTTAAAAATATTATCCTCCTGTCAGCAGCTAATACAATTAAAGTCTCTCAGTACTGTGGAAGTTAACTCTTCCATTTTATTTATTTTATAAGGAACAAAATGTCTCTGCAGGGATTGAAAAATGTCTCACAAGCAAGAATTTAAAAGTTGGTATAGTTTAGTCTGCACTTTCCTTTTTGCTGCTTGAAAGAGTAATACTTGCAAAAAGACCCTAATCAACCACAATAAGCTGCTTATTCCTGTTTTTCAGTAAAGAGTTATGAAGCTCTTACTGGATTTTTTTGCATAGAAACATTTCTTGTTGGGACTGGTATTTTCATGGAAAACTGCTAGTAGACATAGAAATGTCTGCAAAACTCATCTCAAAGTGAAAATTTTAAATCAACTGACTATGTTCTTTCTCAATAAACAATAAACAAAAATATAATGTACCTCTATATAGTATACATTATTATATCTATTTGGTCTAATACCTTCTGAAAGAAAACAGAAACAGTCATCTTAAAAAAAAAATCAAAAAAGTGGCTGAATACTTTAGTCTTATTTAATTAAAAATTTTTGAATAAAAAAATTCTCATGAGCACTGATTTAATTTCATAGTTGTGTGGGTTGCATTGTGTGAATGCAGACTGAGCTTGGAGATGCTACAGGAATCAGAATAAAATAAACAATGCACTGCAATGCTAGGGATCCCAGTTATGAGGAAAAACTGTATGAATGTATTTTAGCTTTGTTAAGTAAATGAAAATTCAATATGTTCTTAAGAGAGCTAAAATATGGTGTGCTTTCTTACAATTCTCTAAAATTCTTCATATAAGCTGTACCAGAGCAGGTCGTTTCTCCTTTTGCAGGACTTTGCCACTCTAGACCTTGAAGACTTTTGTATATTTTCTCTATAGGTGTAGTTGAGAGCAATGAGGGAGAAACAAATGGTATAAAACAACCATCACAGGATTTTTGCAGCCTTAATTATGAATCGCTTGTGTTATATTTTAAAAACAAAATTATATAGAGGAGAGTAAGGTACTCAGTAAGCATTAATACAACATAAAGCTAAAAATGCCTTTTAATTTAAATTTTATTTTAGTGACAAAGAGATTTTAAATCCCAATTTTCAGGTAGGGTTGAATTATTTTAACTGGATGTTTACTTGCATTTAACAAAAAAACCCAAAAAACGCTAAAATATTCTTACATAATGTGTGAGATTTTGGCAATTGTCTATTTTTTTATTCCTTTCTATTGTAAATACAAAATTATTTGTGTCAGAAAAAAAAAGATGGTCTTCTTTGTTTATCTTTAACACTTCCCAATATAATTATCCCTGATCCCAGAACAGAGCTAAACATGATGTATTGTAATGGAGTATTTCTGTCAGTTTGAGGTTTAGATCATTGAACAGACAGGTAATCTGAAGGAGGCTCTAAAATTAAGGATCGATTTGTAGCACCAGGTTTGGCAGATGATCTGAAATCACAGGACATAATTGAAAAAATCCTATTGAATTTATTTGTGCCTCAGGCTAACAACTCTATTTTGCAGCAAAAATAGAAATTTAAATAATACTTACTTGTTAAAATAATTTTTAATAAGATTTCCGTTATCATCTAACACTTCACAAGTTAAATAGAATATTTTAATTATAAATTCCTAAAGCAATTAATTTCAATTCTCTTTACTAAAAATCCAGAATGCAAAATGATATGTGAAACACTGAAAGATATAATTACATAAGCTGTGGGTGATATTCTAAACTAGCACAAACAAGAGAGGCAAAGGGAGTGTTAAAACATCACTGCTAGCCCCAATTAAGAATGAGGTTAATTACCAGAACTGTTGAGGCTCTGGTACGGAAATGAAATTATTCAAGTTGTACATAATCCATAAGCAGAAATACAGGCAATTTTTGTTAAAAAGCTATAGCTTTAGGAGCATGTTGAATCATTATGTACATAACAGCCTATTCTCACTCTTGTTTGAATAAATTTGGGAAATGTATAAGGGGACAATCTTTTCCAGGACTAAGAGTGATGTGCATTGGACCCTTCAGTTCCTCCAGAACTGTCCTGACTGGCCAGCAGTTAAAAAGAGCTTTGATGGCTTTGGGTATGCAGCCAGGGAAGAAAGTATGCAGCTGTGTTGGTATGGTTGGCTTCCACCGGCACCTCCTTCCAAGAGAGAGGATAGTTTCACTTTGTACTGTCTAAAACTGAGAGTCAGTGCATTTAACAGAAAGCAAAAGAAAACTCTTTTTTTTCTCCTTAGCACAAATAGGGCCATAATTCTTCTTCATCTGATTTTCCTAACAAATAGACAGGAAAGCAATGAAAAAGGAAGAAATCAGTGGAATACTCTTATACATTTTGTTGAAGAGAAAGTCTGCATTAATTTTCTGCCTTCTCTTTAAATGGGTACAAATAAATAAGATATTTTCATTTAGAAAATGAGAAAGCAGCCGACTTATTATTTTCTACTCCAGTTTTCAAGCCAACATTTTGTGTATTCAACCCACAGAGTACACAAAGAGCATGTGTCAGGAGTCTCAGCATGGCAGGCACTGGCAGCAACACTGCAGCAAACCACTTTACTGGTAGGGAGGTGGCCCTGAATGAATACCAAGCAACAGGAGAGGTCCTGGTGGAGGTCAGGTTCCACAGTAATGGCAATGTCTGTGACCTCAGATGCTATTGCTGCACTGCCTGGATTATGGATGTCACACACTATGCCTGCTCTGCTCTCCTTTGAGCAGAATGTGTGATATCCCTGTGAGGCACATCTCAAAGGCAGTCTGGTAGAGGGTAAGTTTTCTCATTTTTCAACTTATTTTTCAGAAGAAATACTGACCACAGGAAAAATATTTGCTGAGTTTTGTTACCAGATAGGTCTCTTGCTTCCACAGAAACACTCACTGCACAAGCAGTTGACCCTCCCAAGCAGGTTACTTAAAGAGACCATGAAGTAATTACACTGGTAAACTATACCAAAAAAACCAGTTTATGTAACATGACTTTATATGTCCTGCTTTACACTCTAGTCATTATGCATGTGTAATTTTAGCAGAATTTCCTTATTCAGAACATTGACAGCACAAAGCATAACTGCTGTAATGTTTCCTGCAAGGAAACATTTCCCAGGTCTATGTGTCACACAACCCAGAAAAGGTACTGATGGACAATGATTACTGCACCTCTAATATGTGCAACATAAATGTTACATCAAAAGGAAAATAAATATGGCTATATATTCCTGAATACATTTTATTTTAATCTAAATAGGAAATGGAATTAAAGACAAGGCTAACAGCATGCATAGCAGCATATGTGAACACAGTGGTAAAGGTAGGGGATGAAGCTACAGAGTACACTCATGCAGCAACTTCCAAGTTGAGGGATGTGACTGTCAATAATTGTATTTTATAAAATAGAAGAGGTACAGTGTGGCTTTCAGCATTTTTTCTGGGTTAAACTCTTGCTAAACAGAGCCTTAATTGGAGAAAATTTGAGCTGAGTAAAAAAGGCCTTGTGAGATATGAGTAACTAAAAAAAAGATCATATTTCTAATGTATCTGTGCACCATGCACATATATTTTTTATTGACTATGAGCAATTCTAGAATATATAAATGTGAAGAAAATTCTTATCCTTAACCAGATTTCTTCAACGACACAAAAAGTGTGGGAAGACTTTATCTCATATTTTAGCCTTTTCTCTTTAAATTTCTTATTGTTGTTTAATCTTTACATTAAACTGCCACTGATATTTCTGTCAGACACTGAGTCTTGAGCAAACATTTTTCCTTAAAAAAATTTTTTATATATATATGGATGGATTAATATGCTGTTACATGAAAGAAAACCTTGCTCAAAAAACTTTAAATATATAAGAAAAGTAGGTTTTATAGTAAAGACTCTAAAGAGTGAAGGCAAATTATTTAAAGAACACTTTTTCCAGAAAATTTTGGAGTGTAAATGGCATTATTTTATTATTATAACAACATGCTAATGGGACTTTTAGTTCTGTTGTGTTGTTTAGCTGTGTTGTTCTCTGAGCCTAAGATATGCACAAAATAAGTAGACATTTGATTATTAAACCCTTAGCCATGATTATCTTCCCAGCTATTACCAGAACTGTGTCCAATATTGCTGTGATTACACTGTTTGAAAGATAAACATGTATATTGAGATACAGCTGCAAATAAATACATGCATGTACACATCTACATCTAAATACTTAGGTGCATCTGTGACAGGTGAGTGTTGAGTGTTTTACTTGCATATGACTGCAGAATCATTGGGTCTTTCCACTGCACATCTGTCTCCAAAAATTCTGTACATGAAATTGCAGATCTTTAATGAAACAGCTGACCCAAAGTTCAACTTAGGATACATCACAGGCAGGGTTTGAAGAGCCTACATAGCCTTTTGAAATATAAAGAAATGTAATTTCTTGCAATAGTCACTGCCAAAGAAGGTACAAAGCTAAGAGAATGGTAGTACTGATGTTGGCAGTTATGTGATACTGACTAGTCTTAAGTTCATTGTAAGATATTGGTAAGGCTTGTGACTCTCCTGGCCTTACCAACCTGACTCTCCCAAGTTAATGGGTTAGAATACAAACTGCTCAACTAAGACCAAATTTACAAGGAGATTAGAAGGTTGAGCATGCTGACAGTAGACAGGAGTTGAAAGTTTAATGAAAATGCATCAGAAACTTTGTGTATTATTTAAGAAAATGAAAAACTTGGTTGAACATGACATTGGAGAACAGGGCCACAAAACATGGAGAGTGATGTTGTGGTGAGTATGCTTCACCTGACCCATCAGAGATGAGCTCTGGCAAAACCTCTGCACAATGGCTTCATCAGCTCATGCAAGATAACTCATGCCAGTTACATAGAGAGGGTGCATTTTTTCACAATGTTTTCCTCTTCGTACTTTTTTCTTACCAAATTACTATCTTCATTTATTTTATATCTTTTAGTATTATCAGAGCCATCACCATAAAATCTAAAGTTTCTTGAGAACAAAGTATCTGCAATACAGAAGCATGTCCCAAACCAATTCTTTAAAAGGTAGATAAATTGGATTCTGGTTGAAAAGTCTAGGATTTAGTTGTTGTGCTCCTCTTTCAGGGCCAGGTTGAAAGCATGTAATTGCATGGTCCTGAAATTAACTGTTTCCTGATATGAGCATGGAGATCACAATATGGCTGTTAAAGAAAAGGGTGTGTGTATTTATGGGGTGCTGTTATTGAATTCTTTAAATAGCAGCTGAGATCTGAAAAAATACTTGTGATGATAAAAATATAAATTTTATTTTAATAAAGATTAAGTATGTTTCAGTACAGTGTTTAAGCTACTTTGGACCCTAGGTCCCTAGCCATTCTGTTTGGAAACAGGAAGAGTTTAACATTTTCTAAAAACCACTTAAAACGTATGTGGAGCAGCCAATACAGAGAGAAATGCCACATAGAAGGGCATGCCAGAAATTCTTACCTTAGCCTTACCCACCTGATAATTTCAACTCCGTTTTGAAATGGCAGCTCAGAGGTCTGGACTACCTGTCAGACATGAGAATGACCTAGGGATTTTCCTTTGACATATGCACAGTGGATGTGTTAGCCATCTTTGCATAGTTCCTTACTAAGGAGCTTGATATAAGCATCATTGCTAACCATTTGGGTTTCAATCTTCTGGGGCTTCTGCAGTAAATCTTAGCTTTTTTCTGATCAATGTATTTGTGCCTTTGTCTTCATAGTGAGCTTGTCTTGCTAAGGTGTGTTAAAGAAACATTAAGATGACCAAAAGATGCAGACTTCTATAACAAAACTGTAGTGGACCTTTTAATGAATTTTCTTGGAAAAATTCATGCGTAATACAAACTTAAAAGAAATGTTTTCTGAATTATTTTTTTAATTAGTCTCATTAAATTCACTATTAGAATTTTCTTCTGGTAAAATTCTGATACATAGAATGTTACTGTCAAATTATAATCTACATCAATACATCAGCAAAGTATACACAATTGTCCCTCAGGTACAAAACACATTCATCACCAAGGCAACTAATGATTATAACTATATATTTGAAATGTTAAATGACATTGTATGAAGTACTCCATCAGAAAGAAGCAAACCGAACAGAAATAACAACATGACCAGTTTGAATTAGATACAAAAATGAAATATTTCACTTAAAGAAACAATAAAACCCAAACCCAGTATGTTTTGGAAAGAATTAAAAAGAAGCAAGAAGCATTAATAGTTCAAATTGATCGTGGTAAGCCAGGTAGACCACTTCACAAATATCCAATAAATGAAAAATTTGAAGTATATGAATAATTAATGTGGACACAATACCAACATAAAAATAGTGTTGCAATATTGTTGTCCTTTTTGTCTCTAGAGAAATCTTACTTAATAAAATAATTTAGATTATGAATGAAAATAGAATATCTCTGTTAGAAATAAAAACTGTCTGATTTATGGCATATGGTAATTTCATGTTTTTCTTTGAAACATTGTTTCTTGCAATTATATTGTTATAAAGTTCTGGTTTTCTCTTTTATGTACTGATTGCAAAATTCAGTCAACAAATTAACATAAAGTTATTTTACTTTGACTATTCATGATAATATTTAGTTTATGGAATTTAGTTCGCTGAGTTTTTGGGGTTGGAAGAGATTGCTGGAGGTCATGTGGTCCAAATCCCTTGCTCAAGCAGGATCACCTAAAGCAGTTGCTCATGACCATGTCTCTGAGAAATGTACAGCTCAGTGTAACATGCTGTTTTATAGCATATTGTATTTCACTAATATTTTGATGCTTCTGTCACTAAAGCTAGTCAAAAATGCATGAGGAAAATAATTTTATTACTTAGGAAAATTATTTTATTACTTTTAAGATTATGCATCAAATAATTTATGCTACAAATATTCATTCTAGGTATTAAACTGCTATAATTATGAATGGTTTCCCAGAAGCTACAGCATGTGCATGGAAATGGAGTTACTGTTTAAAATAAAAGCAAAAGGCACACTGTGAGCACAGCAGAAGATATGAAAGATACTTAGGGAATGGAAAGGCAGGGACTCTGACAATAACAGCACTGAACTTTTGGAATACATATCTTCAATATTAACAGCAAACTGTATTTCAAATAGACATGAATGAACTTCAGAAACCCTCAGTGTAATTTCTTAAAGCATGGCCATTTGGCCAGCCCTTTCAGTGCCACATCAGGTTGGCAGTTTGAGGACTCCTGGGCATGCAGAGATCCAGAGATCTTTTTCAATTCACTTTCTTTGAATTCCAGTTTGACAAATGTGAGGCAAACTTTTCTCATGTTGAGATGAAATTAGCTTGAAGGCCTGCTAAGCCTGGTGCTTAATACTATTTGGATAATACTTGGAGCAGTTTTTGTTATCACTTATTTTTCTTAGTGGCACATAGCTGGATACCAGCAGTGAGTGACAGAAAAAGGAGACACTTAAAATATTCAGGCTTTTCTTTAAAAAAGCTTTAAGGAACAGAAGCATGAAGCAAAAGGGAACCAAAAAAGCCATTCTTAAATGCTGAGAAGGCATGATAAATTTATTACCATTAGAAAGCTGTAAGATATTCTGATGTGCCTGTCAGATTTCAGAGGCTGGTACTCAGAACTTTCTGGTTGTGGTTTCTTTAGGGCAATTTGAAACATTAGAGAGTATTTTGTTTAAGTTTTGGCCCAGTGTATGTATTTTTATGCATCTGTTCTCGCAAAAAAATATTATTTTCTTAAACAGAGGTAATTTTTGTAGACACAAGTTTGGTGGATACTTTAGCTTAATGACATTAACCAAGTATAGATCAGTTCTGTGGCACAACTGGTGAATATAACTGAGAGTAACTCCAAAGTTGACACAAGACTTATTCTCATTTAATCTAAAATGTTTATTACAGTGTTAACAGTTAAGGCAGTTTAAAATGGAAGGTTTAACTGTGTATATTGTTCATCATATTTAAGTTTACAGGTATAGAAATATAGAAGCACATATCACAAAGCTATTCTTAAAAAAGAGTGAATCACTTTATATCCTGTAATACCATTTCAATGACTGCGTGAAACATACTGGCTCTTTTGTTAAAAAAAACATTTAATTCTTAAGAATGTAAACTATGGTCAAACACTTGAAACAATAGCAATGAAGAAATTAATAATTTTATAAAGGATAGATGTAGTGTGAGATTTTTCATAGAATTTTGCCTGGAACCAGAAACTTATATTAGATTTTATCACTCATTGGTAATGTAAATAAATACTGTACTTTGGTTGCATATCAAATATGCCTACTGCAAAAACATTTTTTCAGAGTAATAATTTCAAGGATTTATGAAGGGATTATTTATTTTCTTTTTTTAAACTGAGGGGGTTGTAGTGCATTTTAATTCTTGGAGAACTGAAGGCTTGATTTATAGAAACAGAGGTAAACATGGTATGGGTAGGTAAAGAATCAACATTTTTGTTTCTGAGAATTTGTTCTTTTTCTTCAACCAAACCTGGTATTACAGTCTGAAATAATTTAGAAGAAAATCTCAGTTTTGTGTGTCTGGGATTCTATGTCCTGAAGAAATATGCTATAAAAACTTTAGTAAAGCTCTTTTTGACTTGTATTCTAAATTCAAATTGAAATAATTCTGCAGAAAGAGAAAAGCAGATAGATTGGGATAGTCCTTATAAGGTATGGGGATTTTTTCCTATTTCAGGAGTACTAACCACCATAGCTGCTATACAAGGATGGATTGTTAATAAACAGTGGTTGTCATGCATTCCTGGTAATTGAACTAAATACATGGATGAGCAACAAGGTAACTTTTACCTCCAATTAACCTGCCCTTTCACCTATTAAATGTAATCACACTCAAATGTGAGTATAAACTGCACTACATTTTATAATCTTATTAGTATTCATGCTTTGTTAATGAAATTTGATCAGCTTATTAAAGATGCTGAGTTTTTGTAGTTAACTTACATCTGTTGTCAGAAGTAATTAGATCAGGTGGCAAATGACAGCACCTTTCCTGACAGATGCTTTAATGTTGTGAGCAAGAATGCCCTAAATGTCTCTTTGAATAATGCTAAGATTTCAGCTAGGGTTTATTTGCCTTGAGCTTTCAAACTGGAACTTTTGGAGCAATCTGACATAGTCCCAGACAGGAGTATGTGTGACTTTCACTTCCAGTGTCGGAGGAAATAAGAAACTCCTTCAAGATGATTTTTAATAAAGATTTGTCTTGAAAAGTAGAAGACAATATTGTGGCTAGCACACGCCTTTCCCATGAGAACATTCTCCTGTGTTTTATAAACAAAGATAAAGTTTAGATGTTATTAAAACAGTGTCTCGAAATTTGGACAGTTCAGGCCTGGCCAATCAGGCCTAGGGGGAGGTTTCTGACTGACCAATCTGAGTGACCTCTGAAAAGTCTATATAAGTTGGAATCAAAATAATAAAGCTCTCTTTTCTATGCCACACTGAGAATCCGAGTTTTCTTCTCTGCTAGCGGCTCAACAGCGACATAATATTATCAAACTATCTCAATATGTTTTCCTTTTAGCATATATACACATACTCTGTTAAGAGACAAAAGATACTGCATTATGCATTTAAGCATATCTCAGACAGTAAATTACACTTCATTCTAATGACTCCATTATTCAAATAAATGTGCTGACAAGCTGGTAAAGATATTATTTTATGTCAGGCTTTTCATGAGAAAGCCATGAAATAATGCTGGCTTTCAGACTGTGAATCAGAGAAAACAATTTTTTAGTGAATTTAACTCATAAGTAAACACTGAAAAATGCACTATAAAAATATCTCTTCCATCACTTATCCACAATCTAGGTAGCACACAGATAATAGCAGTGTGTGCATCCCAGGTCTGTTTTGGAAAGACACATTCATTCTTCCTGGTCCATATGATTCTGAATAAAACAAGAATTGTAGAAATGCCTTCAACCAATTCTCTGCATTGTTTTATCCTTACAAATTATAGTGGAATCACGAGTGAGCACTAGATTGACAGTCCCTGCCCCTGCACCATCCATCCACTTGGAGGAGGGGTTCAAAGGCACAGGCTGACAGCCTCCAAAGAGGATGTTCTTTGTTACTGCCACCCCATGCAAAAATGCCATAGGAATTTTGGTGGTAGAACAAAAGATTGTTCTCTGTGCATGCTCAAAGTATTCTTCCTTGTGTCTCTGACAGGTAAATGTTGATGGTGTTTCTCTTTGCTTTTTTTTTCGGCCAGGCATCCATCAGAGTGCTGTCTGGGTCCATACAGTTAAAGATACTCCTATTAAATCTGATAAAACAAAAATGTTTTAACTATGGTAATTACTCCCTTAACAGTAGTATTGATGAGTAAAATGAAAAAAAAATGAAGTCCATCCCATGTGACTACCCTTAAGCTCCACAGGATGTCTTCAGCAAGTCACAGCTCATGTCATTTGGGTCTATAGCTCTGGATTGTTTCCTCATTCTTTGTTCTTAATGATAACTCTTTACACTTGGCAATTTGCTCAACAGCAGTCGTATTATTTTGGTTCACTTCCTCCTAAACTGGAAAATTCTGATCAACATAAATTTTAGAAAGAGTAGTATCATAAGGAGATGAATTATAATCTGAGGATGATACTTACGTGACTCCATATTTCTCTGTCTTCTTTATCCTTATGTAAAACAGAATAAACACGAGAGTGGGCATTCATTGCAGGTTAGAAGCATCCTCCATGAATGGATATTCACAGTGACAATAATTTCCTGGTCTGAAAATGGGAGTAATTCTAGCTGCCCTTCAGCATTGCGTTATGTCACATCTGGTTACATGTGTATAATAACACACACCAACATGACAACTCAGTGCATCATATTTGCCTAGTGTGAGAGGATAAAGCATAAATTGAAAGTGACTGGCTAGGAAAGTGATGTATCATGCCTCAAAACAGAACCTGAAAAGAAGAAATAGTACAGGATTCATACCTTATGGAAACAGGCAGCAAGATGGCCAAAATATTTATCGGTCCAAAACATAAATATAAGAAATTAGTAGAGGGAATACCATTTTTGCTTTAAAATAGCACTCAAGGGTACAAACATAGTGCAATAGAGTGTTGTTTATGCATAGATCACTAAAAAAAAAGAGAATAAAGGTGCATGGCAATCCATGCATAATTCACTTAATAAGGCCAAACAAAGGGAAAAAAGTTCAGTAGAGTGCTTGCATACAGGGATCACTAAATGTACTTGAGTATGCTAGGTCCTGTGGCAAACTGTGTCAGTACACTGGACTTCTGGCAGAGAATATGTTGTCTAGCTTCTGCTTTGAAGTAGTTTCATGTTGACTTCTCAGTGACACGTCCAATACCACTGATGGACAATGCTGCAACCCCTCCACAGATAAGGGTTTATAGCAAGGAGTAGCCTGAAGTATGAAAGACAAGTGCAACTGCCTAAAGAGGACAGAAAATACAGAGAAAATAGACAAATGTGTGATTTTCCTACTTACCCCACAGGACAAAGCAAAGGGAGGGGAAAATATTCAGCATACATGCTTCTTCAAAAGCTGTCAGCACTTTGTTAAGGGCAGCAAGAGGTAACTCCTGATTACACCAAGACTTACCATCATGCCATGTAGTCACTGAAAATCTGTATCGTATCAAGTGACAGACCCTTATCCAGACAAAAAGCAAAAGTAATCGTGTAATATCTGCATTATTTTTGTTATTATTTTGTGGATTATTTATTAACAATCCATGTTTGAAGCTATTATCAGAAACTGTTTCAGTCCAATGAATAAAACTTTTTTCCTGGACTTGCAATACTAGAGTCTCTCAGTATCTTGGTTTATGGTGACTGAATGATCTTCACAAGATTTACTAATCTGGGTGTATGTGCTTTGTGCTTGCTAATCATTTTGCTGTATCAAACACCTCCGTTTCTTGATCAGTTTAAAAAGATGAAAAAAAAAGAAGAAAGCTAGAAAGATTTATTCTGGGTATTTCTACTTATTTCATGCTCCTGCTTATTAAACTTATTAAACTTTTCAAAATCTTTTCTATTCACATAATTCTAACTTCCATCCAGTTTGGCTTGGGGATATAGCCAGTGTCTCTTGAATAGAGCAAATTTTGACCCATAGCCCACATATTCCTACTTTTTGTACCACAAATACAATTTATTATAGCAGACTAGTGGAATTCAGAAGCTGTAAAAGGCAATTTTATATAATTTTCCTTTCAAAAAGCATTCTGTAGGATACTCTCTTTATTGTTGCTCTGTAAAATCTTACTCGCCCGTATGCTGTCATTTCCACTCAAGAAAAAAGCCATTCATTTTTTTTCTTTCAGAAATGTAGTAGAAATCCATTGTAGTCTAGGATTATTTTTTTCCACAGAAGTTTAAGTCGTTCATTTACTAGCTCTTGAAGTCAGACAAGTTGTGCAGAAGTACTTTATGCAGTCAGTATGATAAATTTCAAGCTGTACCGGTAGAAGAATGTGAATAATGGAAAAATTATTCACAAATATATTATCCCAAAACTTTAAAGAAACCATACATATTAGGTTCTCTTACTCACTCTGGGAAAGGAGTAAATGATAAATAAATATTTCAGGAGTAATTCATTCAAATAATTTATTTTAAAATTATCCATGCCCTGATTGAAACCCTACTGAAATAATTGATCTTGCTTCTGTTTGTTCAGCTCTATAAAGAAAAGCACAAGAAGCTCCAGTATTTTATAGAATCAGGCTCTTTTAACTTCTGTCACTTTTAACCCAGTTTAAAGCACTCTTTTAGGAACTAAAGGTTAACTTTTATATTTAACTTTCCTACAGCTGCAGTTTTCTCACCCAAATTTTTTACAATTTAAAAATGTCGTAATTCCAATATATGTGAAACAGTTATTTCTTAAATTATTCTGATGGTACTTTATATTTTTTATTTAACTGAATCAGTAGGCAATTATATCACAATTACATATTTGGTAGCTAGTTCAGCAACTGATTTATGTTGAACAAAATATTAAGTTGCAAAATTTGTCTACTTCACTTTTCTATAACTATAATTTTTCAATACTGTAAAAAAAAGTGGGTTGATTTTTTTAAAGTATGCAGACATTCACACGCTCAAATAGATCTTCAACAGAATACATCAGCAAAAGGCAGTAAAGTACCTTATAATCCAAAGCTTGAGCAAATAAGCCTTCCTGTAGGACACGTGAGTGTGGAGTTTCCTCTTTGAGAGGAGCAGGAGAATGTAAATGTCTCCCAGCTGATTCAGTCACTCTTTAGATCCAAATGGGTTAGGATACTGTCCTTGTCTACAAGTAGATCCATTTTACTTGTAGGTTCATAAAGGGAATGGAGACACCACAGCACTAAGTCTTGCAGCACCTAACTTTTACAAGTGCCAGATTAGGCAGCAGCTTCTTTATGAAATACACAAAGAACTTTAGGAATGGCAGCCAAAAAAGTCATCACATAGCTCAGCACCTTAATCTAGAGACTAAGGAATACTAAAAAAAATAATGTGTTTTTATAATTCTTTTATTGTCTTTCTGTTAGGTTCAAATAATTAATTTTTTTATTCAAAATAAGAGAAGGGGTAGTCATTTTTAGGGAGGAGGAAGTTTAACTAACCAGCACTTCAAGGGCTAGGACATTGATTTAGGATATAGAGTATCTTTTTTCAGTTTCTTATTGCACCTGATGCAATTTGACTTACTCTTTTTAGCTAAACCAGGGTAGTATACACATATTGATTCAACTGGACAAAAAACAAGCATTAATTGTTTTGCATAGTCAACAGAACACTTGCCTAAGGCAGATAAATCAGAATCCCATTCCTGATTCCAAAGACCTATATTTTTATCTGAAGTGTTAAATGGAGCCAGGGCCAGATGTAGAACCAGAGTATTCCCAAGTGATTTTCTTAAACGTATTTTAAAGTCACGTTCATATTCTCTGGACCAGTGAGTGTTGAATTACCTCACGCAATGTGCAGTTACCTTCAGGAAGGTCTTCAGAATACCTTAGAGTGCAATAATAAAATATTCACAGATGGGATGTGATTTCAAATCTTTGCAGCCAGAAGAGGCAGTTATCCCCATATCTCCTGTCTCTCCTTCCCTTCCTCCTTAACATGAAACTATTGAAACACACATGACTAAAGAAAGAAGTTCAGATTTTTGCAACTCGATAAGACACAACTCTTTCTCCTCTATCCATCTACAGTTGTTTGTAGAGCAACTCTTCTGTACATCTGGAGACAGAACTCCATGGTGCACTTAGGGCATGTAATTAAGTGAGGCTGCTCTGAGCAGGCAGTGTCACTGAGCAAGTCTGCAGTACGTCTAGTGCATTGACCTGTTGTGCTAGGGGTGAGTCTTCTTTTAACTGGGAACTTCACTTCTCTCTTCAAGATGGTGTTTCCCTCTCTGCACTGTACAGTGAGTCATTCACATCCACAAGAGTGTCAGAGGCTGAGCCAAAGTCCTCCACCTGGCATATTTTATAATCTGTGTTTGTGGCTATTCATTCGATTGCATTTTGCTGTTACTTCTTTATGTGACTGTCCCCAGATATTTTATAAAGTGCACTGTATCTAGCTTAAGTACTCACTGCATTGCTCAGGACTATGACACTGCTGTTTTTCTGTAGATTTAGCCCCAGGTGTTCCAGTCATTTTAAGTATTTTATGTAATTTTCAACACACACAAAAATCCATGACTTATTTAAACCTCTCAGATTCTTCTTTCACCAAAGATGTAAATTAAATTTCATATGAAATTAAATTATGCTGCTTATTTCAGACTATTTTCATTACTGATTTCTTAACACATTAACAATTTAGGTCTCAAGAGTACTGGTGGAAGAGATTGCTCAATGTGTTCCAACCTTTATCAGTGTAAACTGCCCAGAAGCAAACTTGTACTCCACAGGTATTTTTCAAGACATAAAGAAGCAAGGACTAGAAACAAGAATGATGGAAGGATTTATATATTCTTCAGAAAATCTTTCAAGATTTAATGTCAATTTTGGTTCAGAAAATAAGGCAGGATTCATAGAACCTTTGTTTTATAATTGAACAAAATGGATATTTGTGTGAAAGTATACTTATATATATATATATAAATTTGTATATACAGATAAAAAACCCCATGAATAAGTTTTCAGGCTAGAATTTGGTCAAAAGTTGACAAGGCAATGGTTCTGATGTTCCTCCAGAATACACAGGAACAAAGAACATGGGTTTTCCCTCTTCAATTCAAAATTTAAATATTTGATAATCCATTTGAATGAACTTTTAAATCTATTAGTTACTCCACGGGCAGTGTTTCTCCCCATCAAACTGTTCTTTACATACATTAAAATTATTCAGAAAATGTTTCTGAATCATGGTTGCTTGCCTCTCAGCTGAGCTAGAAGTTGACATATGGGAATTTTCCTGAACTTCTCTTCAGAGGTTTAAAAGTTTTGTGAGATGCCAAAGTACCTTTGTACAGCATGTCTACAAAAAGTTTCATGACTTCTAAAAATCAGGTCTCGAATTTTATTTTATACATTTATGTTTGGAATTATGTGCACACATTTATAATTGGAAACGTAGGAGACTTTTTACCCAAAAAGCACTTCAAAACCATTCGGTTCTGCAGTTCTCTCATCTAACTTGTTCTTTCTCTGATATACTTTTTCAGATAAGAAGCTTTACATAAAAGTTTTGGAAAAAGTTATTATGGTATTTCCACTGCCTTTTTTCTTTTTCTTTTTGTCCCCCCATTCTCTGAGATCTCAGTAAAATATAATTTAACATGCTTGATATGACATGAAGCACAATATTGTGGTTGAGAAAAATGTCCTTATAATTTTTCATCAAATTGTAATTTTTCAATATCTACAGTTAAGTTAAATTAAAAATAATTCACATTTTTCTGGTTTGAATAGTCTATTGACATTTAATAATAATTTTGATTAGTTATTCTGTACAGTAAAATAAATTTTGGGGGATTTTTTCCCTCCTATTAAAATTTGCTGGGTTTTGTGGTGTGGTTAAGGAAAAAGAAAGGTACTGTTAAGGTGAGATTCATGGTTGGGTACAGCTTTTTTTACTTGTAGTGAAACATATTCAGGTTTTTCTTTTGGGGCCCTTAAGGTATTTGTCATAGTGTAGAACATTTCAGCTATTTTGTCAACTGTCACAGTCGGAATAAATCTCTCAGTTTCTCAAGACTTTGTTCTTTGGAAATGGTATAAATCAATGTAAGTCCATGAAGTGCAGTAGAATTAAAGTAGAATTATATTAGTTGCAGTTCTGAATAGTATGCTCTAAGCATGAGATTTCATTTAAGTTTTCAGGCATACTTATTAAAAATTTTCCCTAAGAACCCTTTGTTTCACAGTTAAACATCAAGAAGTTGGATTATGGCCCCACATTTGTGATCTTTGATTGCTTTTCATGTGGAACAGGCTTTGTAGTCCAAGTCATTTAGCTGTCCAGGTGTTCAAGACAGCTACCTTAAGAAATTAATTCTTCTTATTATCTGATGGGTGTCAATGGAAAATGAAAGTTTAATTACAGAAAAGGTTACACTATTCCAGGTTAGTTGAGGACAAGCTTTCATAACAATATTCCTCATTACTATTATGCTAGGTCACAAGCTGAAGTTTAGTCTTTTGCATCTGCTAAAAATGACTTCATCTTAAAGGGAAGAAGGGATAATAGAGTTCATGTAGAGAATTTATCCATTCAGAACTACCAAATAAATGATCATATATTATTTTTTCCTCTACAGTATTTAAACCTTCTTAAACCTTAAAGCTGAGAAAAATTTTATATGCTGCAAATATATGATACAAGATTTTCTTTCATAAAAAAGAGAAGCAACAGTTTAGTATTTGTATTCTTGAGCTCCCTCAGCACCTCAATAATTCCTTTCAGATTTCTGACATGTTTAAATTATAGTATCATGAACATATTTTTGATCATCTTAATAGTTTAATATTCCCACAATCACTATTTTTTTAATTAAAAGTGCTTTACCAGAACATTTTTTGTAAAGAGGCAAGGATAAATGTATCTTAAATGAATGAAAACTCAGATAAATGTTCACAGTGGTAGAATATGAAAGTACATATAAACTAAATATTTTCTGTTTATGCTATTTACTCCATTACTCCATTCTGTTTACTCCTGTCCTCCAGGACTAAAATGAGAAATGAACCAAGAAGAGCTTTAGAAAAATGTCATAAGCACCTTATTCATCCTCACAGTTTTTGACTTTAGAGATGCTCTTTTGGGAACTGTTGTGCATTTTGAGGCAGTAATTTATAGAGTCAATTATACAGTAATGAAAAAGGCAATGTCCAAAACCTGCTTCAATATGAAGCCTTTTTAAAGCCAAAGTCTATATTATATGTGTGATCTCAGTCCAATTAACATTAAAAAGTGACTCCCTTTTAATAAAGATCTTCCATCCGTTGGTCAGATATGGTAAAGTTTTATGTATTAAGCAGATTAATACACTTGATTTTGTTTAAAATTGCAGTCACAACATATACACATTTCATAATGAGGGTAGAACATGGTGGAGAGCCAGAAAGACTTTCAAATGAGACAAACCTCATTATTTGTGTCAGGACCAAGATGTGACCTCATTTTAATGTTGATTCAGATGTTTCAGTACATACAAAATACACATTAGCCCTCCCTCTCCAGCCTTCATTTGAAAATTATTTAATGACAAGAAATTATTTACTGCTGAAACATGGAAATTCAACTTGCAGAGCCCAACTGCACAAGTTGTCAAACAGGGAGCCCTGCCTGAGGGGAAAGTTACAACAGTTTGTGTGGGAGAGTGTGAGAAAAAGCACTGGTTTTGGTTAGGATAGAGTTAATTTTCTTCACACTGACTATTGTTGGAGCTGTTTCTGAGATGGAAACAGCACTAAAAGTTCTACAACTTTTTAAGGAATTAAGATAAATAGCATTTAAAGATATATTTTTAGACTTAATACATGGCTCCTGACCTGTGTGAGTGTACATTCTGTTAAATCTTTGAGTGTGCAATGTTTCAGTTCAAATTTACAATTCATCTGTTTCTATTTTCAGAAATGGTTTCCATTTCCCTTTTTTTTTAACAACCTAGCTCGGCAAGTTGCTTCAGTTAAATGACGTCAAAATATAAACTCAGGCACTTGAAATCTTTGCATTTCACAGAATGAAATTTCCTTTTGCTCATTTTGTTTGCCATGATGCAATCTTATCACCAAGAGTTGTAGCCAAGTCTTTATTTTCAAATTAACACACACTAATGCACCATGACACAAATATCAGGACATACAAAATCAGATAGCTGTAAAGACTATACAATAAAAAATTATTTGCACTTTGTGAAAAAGATGATGACTCCAACCTTCCTAACTTTATCATACTTGTCACAAAACCAGCAACTATGCAATCCTTATTAGTACAACTAAGAGTAATTTCTATAGCTTAATATTTTTAAAAGTTTGCAACTGGAGAATATTGAGATAGCTATCATATGGGGCCTAACCTGACAATTTCCATGTATTTACATCTGACAAATGAAATATCTCCCATAATTCTAAAACTTTTTGACAAATGAATAATAATGATCAGTGAATTGTGTCTGCAAGATTAAATTATGGCTCACTTATAGCTTACTTTTTAGTATTATGCAGTATATGAACTGAATTATTAACCTAACACGTATTTATTCTCATTTCCCATTAATCTGGGGATAGAATTATGGCTCCCAAGTTCAGCACTAGAGTTACCATTTACCAATGATAACACTTTGTCAATGTTCAAATAATTTGACGGTAGTACACTTTCTATATTTTCAGTGATGCTTCATTACTGCCCCGAAAATCATTTAGTGAAGAATGGACTATTACATTTCCAAGTGGCTGGTGATTAAGGAACTTAAAACTATTATGATATTTGCATGTGTTTAAGGCATGAGTGACTACAGAGAAAATTATATCCTTTTAATCAAGCCTTAGTCTAATTAGATGGCCATTTCAACTAAGACTTTATGTATTGTGGGCAATACAGGATACTCTGGTCATGTCAAGAAGTATTACAGCAATAGGTAGGTTTAAGAACACAAGTTCACTGTTAAGTGATCCATGTGAATGTCTATGGCTGACAGTGCAGTATGCTATTCTTCCTTTTACTAGCATCAATTTCCCTTTTGTTGTACTTTGATTTTTTAGAAATACGATTTTGTAATTTTGTTCTCAGAAGCTGCACTAGAATTAATAGTTCTACCCATTCACATGCTGTTTTACATCTGACAGTCTATTATAACAAACTGAGAAACCTCTACCTCATAAACTGCAGCTTGTGATACTTATTTCTCATGTTACTGAGCCATGCAAAATAATTTCTCTACTTATACCAGGAAGTTCCTCTACCTTTAGCAACACTGCAATCACAGCCTTCATCAGGGGCACAGCCTATGTGGGTTGCAATCAACCAGCTAAAAGCACACAAATGATATTGTTTATGGTATTATCCTTGATCAGAACCTGCTCCTCAACCTTAGTTTATTGTATTGAAAGACTATAGTTAGTTGCTGTATGTTTTTTAGTCATTAGGATATTTTAAAAGTAATCTCTGAACACTAAAGTGACCATAAAATTGAGTTCAGCTCAAATTGTATCTTTCTTGAAATACATTTCAAAGTTCTATGTTTATTTCAATGATGGTTAACTGTTTTTTATGTGAAATTCTGGAGATATTCATATGTCTAAGTTATATGTCTTTATTAAATAAAATTCTTGAAAATGAGTATGCAGGGCTTGATCAAGAAAGTGAAAAGTAGGAAATTAAAGCAAAGATATCACAGATTTTCAGTTGCATTCTCAGGCATTCCCAGTTCTTTGCTTGACTAACAAGTTTTCATGCAGAAGTTTCAGTGTATGATTTGATAAGTTTGGGGGAAATTTAAAGTTTTAAGCATTTCAGATCTCTTTTGAAATTCTCATCAGCTTGCAGTAAAAAACTCAGTACTACAAAGCCCACTTTCCATAACCACATAGGAGTACAAAGTGCACCTGTGGCATGTGATAATGGAAGACTGTGAGAAGACTCATCCAGTTATGTCTTCTTGTGTCTGGATGAATACTTCAGGAGAGCTGTGGTAAGACTTTTCCACCCTGTGTCTGAAGAAGTTGATGAGATGCTATTATTTAAAGCCCAACCCTATAGTTGTATTTAACAAGTCTTTCAAATAAAATTTAGCATTTATCACAAAAATATACATTTCCAGTTAGCGATTGTTATAATTGTTACTATATTGTAATTTTTTATCTAGCTTTACACCAGAAACAAGTCATCTAGTATAGTATCAGACTTTAACAGATGATATTCAGCTGAAATATATATATATAAATATACAGAAACAAACTCAACCACAAATCTATTCTTGTGGTGTTTTTTTTCAGATAGGCTATGCAGAACAATTTTAGGACAACTTTACAAGTGAAATGTTTTCTGAGCTTCATAATTAGTTCTCATCTAAAGATTAAATCTTACAAGATCTGTGGCATTATGAAATTAAATAATCTAAACTTCAACATTCCTGCTGTCGGTTAATGAGTCTTTCACAAGACTATTATTTTTCAATTTAGAAATCTCTGGTGGGTGTAGCAACGTGGCGTTTTAGGATTCCATGTGCTCCTTTGTTCCTCTGCTTTGTATACCATTGGTTCATTTTGAAATATGCTCTGCTGTACCCCGAAATCTATTGGTGGGTTCCCTATGCCTGTCTTCCCTTCAGACTCCGCGGGACTGGCTCTAGGGGAGACAGTCCCTCCCCTTCCTTTCCCTTTATAAGGCGATGTCCAGATCAGCTCGAGGTCTTCCATCTCTGGGCTGCTAGCATCTCCTACCTGCCTTGTCTCCCTTCCCCCTTCTCCTTCCCTGCACCCCTTTTCCCCGTTACCCTAAATAAACCTCCCTAGCAGAACAGAGATGGAGTCCAGTTCTTTCCTAGCATCACTATATTCCTGCTTGAATTGACGTGGTTGGAAGACTCACGCCATGCCGCAGAACCTCGGGGGCCACCCGCCCCAGATCCAGTGGAATAACACGAACCAGAGACCCCAGTCCGGGGGGAGCCGGCCTGTGCAGCCCTCCCGGACCGTGATACTTCAGGTGGGAGTTGATAAATTTTGTTCTTCTAAATTTTAAAAGCCCTTTCAACCCAGAGAATCTATTTCACTCATTCAATTTAGTAACCTTCAGCAGACAATGTGGCAAAATAAGGATGTTTTAGTCAAAATATTATTTCTCTTTATTTCAACAACTACTCAAAAAGCATAAAAGCATTCTTGCCTGGTAACTGAGTGGCAGGCTGAGTTGTTCAGTACAAACTGGTGTAATTATAAGTAAAAACAGCTGCAAAAATAAATCAAAGACAACTTTTTCTGAAGGCCAGGAATTGCAAGTAGAGCTTCTATATTGTCACTCTTTCAGTAGCAGCTATGTTTCCTCTGTACAAAATAGATAACATCTTTTGCAACAACATTTATTTCTCTAGCACATTTTCCTTTTTATCCACTTTTTTTGCTCTTCCTAAGATGGCTCATATCATTATGTTCTATTGCCACTGGGAACTGAATTGGCTGTGCAGGTCCAATTAATTTCCACTGCTATTGGATGACATCAGTTTCATCGCACGCATGTCACTATGTTCCCACAGGTCATCTTTGGCTTTTGGGTAATGACACTTCTGGAATTCCATGAGCATTTTCATGGACTACTGAAATACTGTCTCTGGAAAAGGGAAAAAAAAATAAAGGGTGCTGGTTACTCCCAAACATTTTCCACTCCTTCATTGCTATGCCAAAATACTTGCAAAATTGCAGTCTCTGTAGAAAACCTGTGATTGAAAGACAAATCAAGAATAATTTCTCAAGGAGCTGAAACATTTAATCTTCAAATGGTTGCTTCTAGAGTCTTGCCAAGAATCACCTGGAAGGGATAAAGCTAAAGATATAACTACAAGAAAAAGCAATCTTAGGGCTGTTTTACTGCTAATAGAGATGTTACTAATACTGAAGGTGTGGCAGCTTAAGGATCAACTCGTTTGAAAAATGAGCAAAAATCATTTCTCTCAAAGAACAAGATTAAAGAATGTATGTTTTGAAGTGGATATCCAGTCTCAAACTCAAGTCCTTAACAGTATTTACATGCAGCAATAAAAGCACCTCTCAATCTACAGTCTGGTGACTAACTGCTTGGTAGTAGCTTAGTGGTGATGCAGTGTGCTGCACCCCAAGGTATCACTTTTTTGGGGTTATTGGAGTAGGTGTCTTTAGGCAGTCTGCTACTAAAAAAAACCTGTTTTCTTGGATGGAATATCTGTTACTGTTACACAATCAGTTAGTGAGATTGGCTGAAAAGTCATTTACTTCACTTGTTATCTGCATATGCTTTCTAGAAAACAAGTATTTCCAATGAGGCCTAGAACGTCTGAGTAAAATACAAATGATCACAGTATCTTCTTTAGAGAGGAAAGCTGCTTTAAGTCTTGCAGGCCCAAACACCACTGAAAAATTATATAGATATTTATGTAAGTATCTGAAGGGATGGTGTCAAGAGGTGTCATGGACCAGGCTCTGCTCAGTGGTACCAACCAATGGGCCAAGAGGCAATGGGCAGAAAGTGATGCACAGGAAGTTCCACCTGAGCGTGAGAAAAAACGTCTTTACTGTGCAGGTGACTGAGCACTGGAACAGATTGCCCAGAGAGGCTGTGGATTCTCCCTGACTGGAGACATCCAAGAGCCATCTGGACACAATCTTGTGCCATGTGCTTTGGTATGACTCTGCTTGAGCAGGAAGGTTTGACACAATGATCCCCTGTAGTACCTTCCAACCTGACCCATTCTGTGATTCTGTGAAAACATTAAAGACATTTTTTTAATTCTGACTTCACATACTCCAAATTTAAAAGTAAATAAATGAGACTTGCACATATATTCATTAAAAATATAAACACAGAAATGTTAATAAAACACTTCAATCAGTAATGGAAATGGCAATGTTCAATAACAATATGCACTCTCAAATTCTGTTCAGGGCTCAGAAACCCCAGTTATTTACATGCATGGTGTATTTACACATGCAGTGATTATCTGAAAAAGTAATTACTTAAGGCAATATAAAATATTGTTCACCAATTATGTATAATAACCCAAGTAATAACAAAAACAAAGAACCCTCCTCCCTGCAAATCAGTCAGTTTAACTCAACCTGAAACAAAAAATGTCCATGGTTTCTGTTCAAGCTCTTTCTTCTCCCTCTCCTCCAGCTCCCACTCATGCTTCTCTCAGCTCTGATGTAGTGATTTCCTCAACAGAATTCATTAGGAAAATAGAGAAAAGAATATTTTTATAAAAAGCACTAGGTTGAACAGAGGAAAGTTAAAACCTGGGAAAAAGAAAAAGCAGGCACAAGGAAAACACAGAATCTTGAAAGTAACCTCTTTTGAAGCTAGAATGCCTTTCAAAAATATTTGACATTCTCTTGATGAGTATTTTGCAAATTATATCAGCAGTGATAAGGTTACAATTCATTTTAAGATGAATGAACTGCATTTATTAGCAAGAGGTTGGAAAGTTTCTTAAAAAGACAGCTCATGAAATTACAGCATTTCTGTTCTGCTTTAGTCTGATCAAAGACCACATTTGGGCTTCTCACTTATTTAAAGAACACACCCATTATTATTGACAGGGGATTTAGAAAGACAGGTGTATAAATATTACATGCAAGGATGATAAAGTAAGGAAGTGTTGGAATATGAAGATAATTACTATTTTACCATTTTATGCTATTGTAACTATGAGCATATACTTTATTTGACTTTTGCTATGATTTTTAAAATTAATACACACTAAAAAGCCAAAGAATTAGCAGTTTGAGAAAATGCTGAAGAAAAAACATACAAAGCAGCTCATTTTAACACTTTTTTTTTTTTTTGTGAATAATGAAGACCATGATGTTGCAAAGGTATCTGCTCAGTTAAAATCCTTGAGCTATACAAAATATTAATCATTACCACAACCAGGTATTGCCACCTGATTAAATATATATTTGGCAAAGTGTATATAACTTACAAGTGAAGCAACAGTGGTTTGGGATTTTTCTAAATGAAATGTGTATGTTTATTTCTTATTTTCTAACGTTTTGTAATTTTTAAGAGAGTCATCTAATTTTATGTTAGTTTAAGCATTGTAGCTGTAATTTCATCTTGCCCTTGGAGTCATATAGGCTTAATCACATTGATTCAGCAGACAAATAAAACAAAAAAAGTGTTCTAGAGATTGAAATGGTACCATCTTTTGGGGCTGTTGATTGTGTTTCTTAAACTTATAAAAGCCAACTGCATGCCATGTAACAATATGTATTTTTATGGCAAAAGCCACTGCTCTTGTAAGTGTAGTGCGTCTTTGAAAAACCCAGCTTCCATGCTGTATTAGTTCGAAAACAAACCAGTGGGAGATTGCAAATCAGGATTATAATTTAATAGGAAAATTAAATAAAATAAGTCCAAGAAGGAAAAACACTGACAAAGTCAGATACAACCTGACACCCTGTTAGGGTGGTGGTAACAGTCCAAATGAAGTAGTTAGGTTGAAGCAGTGATCCTGTAAAGGTCTGGTCTTCACCTGGAGGTCCAGTTGTCCTCTGGGAACCCAGTGGACAGGGTTCCCTGTGCAGTTCCAAAGCCAGGTTATATCCAGGTGGGAATGCTTGGCTCCTCCCCCTAGGTGGAGCACCTCACCATAGGATGAGATAATTCCATGAGTCATGCAGTGGGTTCTTGATAGCTCATTGACTGTTATCAGGGGTGAGTCATAGCAGGAGATAACAACCACTGCCCCACAGCTGGTGGTAATAGAATACTAAATATATCTATATTGCAACCTAGGACACATGCCTTTATAAAAATGCACATAGGTATTTTTCAACTCTCTCCAAATTTAGGAATCATGGCCTGATTACTAGTTGATGCATTTAGGCATTTTCTGACATCTCTTTTTTAGGGCTGAGGAGATATTTAGATCAAGAATTTCATCTACTGATAGGAGCATGGAAGGAAAACTGCAAGCAACAGCAGGTCTTTGACTCTTGAAGCAGAACTCCTTCCTGGGAGCTCTACACCTGGCTCAGATTTCTGTACATAACAACTCTGTTACACAGTCACATATGGAACAATCTGTGCTGATTTCTCTTCCCAAGCAAGGCACTTATAACAGGTGATGGGCTCTGCTCTGAGAGCAAGACTTTGTAGAGCCATACTGCTCCCTCACCATTTTACTGTATCCTGTACCTACTGCCAACAGATGCTCAGAAGACATTGTAAGATAAATTTTTCTCAAAAACTGCTTTTTCCCTGTGAATTTTTATCAGAGACCTCTCATATTTTCTTACACTGCTACCTCCAGCTCCTTTTTCTTCTACTTCTACATACATTGAAATATAACCATGGTCAAATGGGTTTTATATTATTTTAATTTCTGGTTTTAGATGCATTATTTTGACAGGAAGCAACAATACGCCCTAAGGGGAACTGACATTGAAAAGATATACAATAATTCCTCCTGTTACAAAAGGCTTATTTTATTTAAAAAGTCATGGTATTAATAAGCTGTGTATTTGTGGGTGAGCATATATTTTGTATGCACTAAAATATATTATTAGAGAAATTAACTATTGTTGGATAGAATAATCAGTTGTCCAAAAGGAAAAAAAAAGAACTTAGTGAAATAGCCCTCTACAAAGGAATGGGCAGTGTGGGACCCTGAGACCAAAATCCCATTTTACTGAGGTGAAAACATTGTTCATGTTCTGATCGGTATAAACTAGTATGCTTTACTGGCTTGTCTCATTTTCATCATAGACACATTCTTGTAGTTGAACCAAATAACTGCCAACGAATGGAATGATTTTCAATGTCTGTATTTGGAGAATGAACTTCATAAAGCTATAATAAAACTAGTTTTAACTTAATGATAACTTTATTGTAATGCAGTAATTTTTCCTTGACTGCACCAGTCTGGCTAAGGATCTCCACTTTTTCTACCTATGACAGGTCCCAGTGGAAAACAGCTGTTCTGAAAAGCTGTAGCAAAACCAGAACAGTGACAGCAGATAAAGAGGTTGTAGGCCTATTTGAAAGGCTTCAGGAACTGAAAGAAATGGTAGAAAAAGTCCCAGAACATGTAACTTTATTTGACCTTATTGGCTTAGGTCAAAAATTTGAAGTACTTTGTCTAAATTAGCAGCTAAAAAAATTACAAAGATAGGAGACTAAATTTAGCATGTCTGGTAGTTTTTGTGCATTGTCAATCTATAACAATTTTGAAAGTTTTCTAAGCCATGCATCACTTCGGTGTATCATTGGCTTTCTCTTCCTTACACACATCTAGTCCATTCTTCAAGTAGTTTAAACTGTCATCTTTCCAGAGTGGATATTGTAGGTAGAATAATGACCACTATTATCATTATTATTATTATTATTATTACAACTATTACTACTACTATTATCATCATCATCATCATTATTTCTGATAATATATTCTGTTCACTCTCTTATAACCTCCTTGACTTTGTAGACCTGTATCATATCTCCCTTGATTGCTTGATAGTCCTAGTTTATTTAGTTGTTTCTTGGATACAAGAAGGCCCCACATGGTGATTGATGTAGAGACCTTCTTGAATCTGACCTTTCAACCTGTCCTTATATCCTTGAGATAAGGAACCAGGATTTAAGTAGCAAGTGAAACATAAACTTATTCCATGCACAGTAATTTTCTATGTTTTATACTTCATTTCTCTCCTAATAATTCCTGACATGCAATTTACATTTTTCTTTTACTCAATTTGCATTGTCTAGGAACACTTAGAGAAAGGTTGACAAAGAATAAAGTTACTGAAAAGATGAGTCAAGCTTTCATTTTATGGATTGTAACTATGTTTTTTTATTGTTGTAGAAATGGCAAGTTGCTGCAGCATTTGAGTGCTGAAACAAGAAGTCTGCTGTATGTGGCCTGACCATGACAGTCCCAATGGATCACTTGTACATCAGGACCCTTAATGTTTACTTCCTGTATGATGACATTGTTTCAGAAGCTATCCCATTCTAACAAATTACAACTTAGTCTAGATGTAATAATGCCAAAATTATCACATTCTAAGGAGTTCAAGCCTATTGGCAATCTGATATCATCCACAAAATTAGAGCTGAATTAGTAGCAATCCACTTTCTTAGAAAGGATGCTGTAGTATTACTAGCAGGTATTTTGAAAAATGTCGCAAAAACTCATTATAGTTATTAAACTTCAACTGATATTTACAAGTGTTTTCCTCCCCTTACCAGTAAAGAAATTGCATGACTTAATAATATTTTGATTAATAGATTATAAATGCTCACTTTTTGCCCTAAATTTGCTCTGTAAATTTAAATTTGCTCTGTAAAGCCTCTGTAAGCAAAATTTACAATAGTGTCCCCAGAATGCAGGTTTTTTTAAACTCTTGGTCTTGGAAAAGTTGACTAAACCTTGCTGTATAGAGCTCTCTCCACTTGTATTGTTCCTACGGTAACTTACCCTAGATATCCAAAAAGACACCTGAAAAATGTATGGATTGAGAAATGGGATGCATAAGACAATGCTAAAGCAAGAGTTTAACTAACTTACTGTGTTGGTTCTGCTAGCATAGCTTTTGCAGATTTGAAAATTCAACTTGAAATATGATCTGGTAGTGCCTAATAACTTTGCCCTGACTGCTGAAGAACTGGTATTATATCAGGTGTTCTTGTCAGTAGATTGCACATCTGTAGACACAACAAGACTTGATTGCAATAGTTGCCTATACAAATTGATTGTAGAAGTGGAGCTCTAAGTGGCACTTAAAAAATCATTCCTGGGGCTTCTGTAGTTTCTTAACAACCAATGACTCTTTGGGTCAAATGGTGTATATGCTGCTTTGGAGCTCCTCTGAGGCAGTACTATATGGCCTAAATGCAGCACTGCGCCTTTGTACACTTGCAATTACACATTACAGTGATATGTCAGCAATGGAAAGCAAAAAAAACCCAAAAAAACTAAAGGGTTTTGTACATACTTCAAAGAAGTACTGTAAGATTAATATCTTATTTTCAAACAGATATGATTGCACATATACTCATCAAAACATTTGTTATGCATTCTCTGTAAGCAAACCTTTTGGTATATATTGCCTTCATGCTGTTTTTCTGAGGGGAAAATTAGTCTCCAAATGTTCAATTGGAGTGGTATAGGTCAGGATACTTTGTTAATTCTAAATTAGGAGTTGAATTCTTGGTAGTCAAAATTCTTGGAATTCTTGGAATTCTTGGAGGGTGTCTAGAATGAGACTGCTCATGAAAGGAGGGACTGTCGTGAGCACACCAGCTATTGGTACTTGAACTGATGACAAATTCATGTGACTGAGCTATATAGTAAATGGAAATGCCACTGGCTCTCCCTATGAACAATCTGACTTGATTAGCTGGAATACTGAAGAGAGAAGCCTCTGTTCCTTTCAGAGCCATGTGAGATAGACTAATCCCAGGTCAATCAGAGGGGCCCTGAGCTTGATGGGGATCTTTCAGAAGAGTTGTCTTTCTACATAGTAAACAGCCTTTTTGAGGGAAGCAGTTAATAGTTATCACTGCAACAACATTGGAAAGTGACTTTGTAAAGATTGATTCAGTTAGAATTATGGTTTATTTAGTCTTATGAGGCTGGAAAATCATTTAAAACCTGACATGAAAATCAGGGTTCCTTTTCAGGGAAAGGAAAAATTTTTTTCAGACCATAACATAGCATTTAGGTCCTGCTACTGTTTTGTATCTTTTAGGTTCTCTGGGAAATTTCTGTGTGAGAAAACAATTGAGCGTTTCACATTTAGACAAATATTATCTGACAGGACATTTAGGAATTATGCACTTATAGGAAGTTTCCACCTTCCTTATTTCTCAGTCATTCCTGGGAGAAAATATCAGTATCTTTTAATAAAACAACCATGCTAAGTAGAACAAACAGTTGACACTGACATTAAATTGGGTTTTTAGTGACTTTACAGTGGTGTTCTATATAACAGAAATACATTATAATAATAAGGGCTATATTACTGAAGTGCTCTAGTTTCCTTTTATCCTAGAGAGAATTTCTTCAGTGTCCCCTGTGACTGGAGAGGTTATTCTTCATTCAAGATTTCATAAATTGCATATTTCTGATCCAAACTGAGTAATTTGTGGCTTGTCTTTCTGCAGGAAATTGTTCAGGCGCATCACTACCCCTGCCAACCCATTTTGAGGTACAGAATCAGGGTTGTGTATACAGTATCTACCACATACACATTACCTGGGTCCACATACTGAGGATTTTGAGGTAGATTCTAGCTCTATAGTTTGACATGTGCTAGTAACATGCAACAGCAACTTTTGGTGTAATCTTTTTACTAGTATTTCCACCATTATCATCTTAACAAGCTCAAAAGATCCAGAACAATGGGAATTCAGACCCTTTATCTAAGTAGAAGTGAGCTCAACATGGAATTATTTGGGATTAATACAGCTTCCTAATTAGCTCAGCAGAGGATTTGTTTCAAATTAAGCAAAGTTCTTGAAAACACAAGCTCTGTGGTTACAGTATTATAAATGGTGTGCAGTCTTTATCTAGGCCTATTAGTGGCATGAAAAGAACACTTCCGTTTTGCAAAAATATTAACCAACTAAGCCTCACAACCCTGCTATTTGACTTTGTTAAAAAATAGAAATAAAGACATTCATTAATCTAGAATGTTTAAAATTATTTCTCCTATACACAACTGCAATGATTTAGATTACTTTAAAATAAGTTGTGAGAGTGAGGTTGTGTGTGATACCTTGCACAGTTTTTAGTAAATACATTGAATACTGGAATCAACAACTACAAGTGTTTTCTGTAAAGTCCAGCTCTTTCTGAGTGACATGTATTCCCATAGTAGAGGAAGGTTTAACATGGCGTAGCTCTGTATTGTGCTGTTCTCATTGCTATTAACAGACCACAGCCTTGTACCAGCGTCAGTTAAGTTTAAATGCTGTGAAGTGTTGTTGGGCCTTTAGGCATATAGTTCGTCAAGTCTTGGCACAGTTAGCACAGGCATCTACTCTGAAACTTGTGACTCAACAGGAGGGTCTTCCCTATTCCTTTTTCCATTACCCTTTCCTATAGATTTCTTCATGTCCCATCCTACCACACCCCCTTCCCCCACAGGTTTCCACTGAGATAGTTTTGGGATTCAATTGATTGATTTTGGATTTTTTGCTTGCTTTTTCTTATTTTAGGTTTATACAACTAGATAGTTTTAGCCTGAAGACATTATACCATATACTGCAAAGGTCTAAAAGACCAAAGTTTTGAGTTTAACAACTGTTAGACACAGTTCATGGAATAGCCATCACAGTTTTTCCTCTAAGCAGATGCCTTCAGGTCAACAAATATTTCTCCTGTTCAGAGGAGTCACTTTGTGTACAGGACAGTTTGCTAAGAAAGGTGCATAGCTGAAGCTGCTGTGATGGCTGAATTTTGCCACAGCACATGTGTTCACCAGACATGGTTGATAATGCTTTAAAACCGTGGCTGTTGCGGAAATAAAATTGCAAACCTGCACAGCTCCTGCTGTATCTTGCCAAAAATACCACAGCGTGGGAACCGTTGGTCTTCTGGGCAGGTCTGACTTTTTCTGATCCGGTCCTTGCTCTTCCTCATTCAACCTTTGATTTTTTTTTTCGGTGTTTTTGAGACAGCTGCAAGTGGCCAAATATATTGGAATTCCCTGACACTGAAGACAGAAATAGAAGAAGACAGGGTTCCTGTGGGAGAAGGGCAGGTGGCAACAGCAAAGCTAGAGTTTGCTTTAATAGATTTTCCACAGCCATGAAGGATTGAGAGGAAGAGAAAGAAATAATTGCCTTTGCTCTGAGCAGATGGGTTAAATCACATTGCCTTGCTCCCACATTTCTCAGCTAGGAAAACAAAATCCTGGACAGCAGTGATAGTCCTGTAGTGCTAACCCTTGCCAAAAAACACACTGGTTTTTGGTGCATGCACAGGAGCACACTGTGCCCAAAGCAAAATATATGCATCTCCCTGCCCCAGGCACACACAGCAACAAATCTCTTCTGAATATCTGAGAGGAAGGATCAGTGATGCAGAATACCTGAGTCAAATTAAATTTCAGACAATGGAGTAGATTATAGATATATCCTGAACTACGTTCTTATATATTTAAAGAAAGCAGTGCAAAACATCCTACTTATTTTGAAAAGGTTATTTTAGATTTCATGAGATTTCACTGCTCAGCTCTCCCCCAAGCACCGTATGCCAGAAATAATCAAGAATTGACACAGATATGTTGGCAAGCAACCTGAGCCAGTAGACCAGAAATCCTCATGCAGACTCCTTTCTCTACCCTTGGACAGCTGTTATCTACATGAGCAATCCTGTACCACTGCTGCAGCCTGAAAAGTGAACAACTACTTGCTCTCTTGCCACAGAGGATTTGAGAGCAGCCAGCTTTACCCTTTAGCTCCCATTAATTTTTGGTTCTTAAGAAATTGATAAGTAGTGTAGATACAACATGTGTAGTACACACTGACCACCAAGTACTTGGGTTTTCAGTGTCTGAGGATGCTTCTCTATCTTTCAGTCTTGAGAAAGACAAAAATCCCTACATCCTTTGTTCCTTTTCTTCCTGACTCTGAGGAAGAGAGTGGTATACATCACATGCCTCATTCAAGACAGGTCATCTACATCTCTCTGTAAAACAAGGACACAGAATATTTTGGTCCCATCATAGCTACTAGCAGGGCATTAAGGATGAGCAATATCTTACAAAGTATACCCTAGGCCAGGTCTTCAAACCTGCAGGAACCATCTCCTTTGGCAGAAACAATTCACCAAATCTTTCTAATTGTATTTAGGGCCATAATGATGGAGGACCCTATATCCCATGATGTGTTGATGAGGTCTTGTTTTTTCAGAGAAGAAATTCTTAGATCTTTCTTCATTTTAAGAACTGATGTAAATTAGTAATTGTTATTAATGATTAACATATGAATCCCCTCCTATGTCCATCTGTCTTGCCTTCTGGGGAAAAAAAAAGAAAAAGGTTTTCAGTAAAAATTTTTAGCATTTACAGTGATCCTTTCCATCTGTCTTTGCAATGTAATGGAAAACACAGGAAAAATGTCACTGAGAGAGATGTGATTTCTTCGGCTTTAGAGAGCTGAAGTCAGCTCTGTCCCACTGTGGTGATCAAGTGGCAAAACCCTCCTCAACCTGCAGCTACAACATTGAGGGGTTTGAACAATTCTTAACATTGTATTTGGGAACTTCTGCACATCAAGCATCTCAGAGGAGACCTTTCTATTAAATATGTCTGAACCTAACTTTAAAATGTGAGAGCAGCAGCTGGGAATTAAGCTTTTGTCAGCTAGGTAATTTCTGCGCATAAGCAGAAGCTTTAAAAACTTCCCTGAAAGGATAAACTAAGCTGAAATGGATAATGACAGTCAAAAAACTTGCCAGAGAACTCAAACCTAAGCTGGAAGTTTAGGTATGGTCTTGAGGATGTCTTCTTTAAATTATTATTTAAAAAAAAAGCTGTTTTCCTGACGTCAAGCCTTGCTATTCTCATCTGTAAAGCTTTTTAGGATGCCGAAGCACATCCCAATTAGTTCAAACAAATCATTCTTGTATTTTGTTACCTGAAAACAGGGAGGAAAGGAAAGGAGTCACAGCTCTAGGGTGGTGAATGTGATTATCTATACATAGCCCCAAAGTACAAACCATGATTTTAACTTTGCTTTGGTATAGAAAGAAATATGCAGCTTGCTTATGACAGTAATGGCAAAACTCTTAAACTATCAAAGTTGTGAGTTCTCTTCTGTTCTAACAAACACAAAGCAGTATCCTGGATATACCTTGAGTTTGATTTGAGTAAAAGGTAACAAAGGCATTCCTTTCCCCTCTGGGAAGGAAACAAACTATGTATACCTGCCACAAAGTAAAGTAGCATTGACCTGTGATTTTGGCGTTTTCTTTTACCAGCTGAGTCTCTTCTCCTGTTGTTAGAGTTTTTTCTTGTCTCCTTTCCCACATATCAATTATAATAACTTCCTGCACTACAATATGTTGTCAAATTTCTTAATGCTTTTCTTGGTAGCTGCTCAGTAGGGATACCTGTTTTGAACATCTAAGATCCTAAAGTTCTCTGAGTCATTCTCAAAACACAGCTGGAGCTGGTAGCCATACTATTGTCCTAAATAAAGATATTGGAATAGAGGGCAGTCTGAAATATAAGTGAGTGAACAAAAGAAGATAAGATAAAACTCTCCAGAGAGTCATACTGCACAGTATGTATTACAGTACAGGTATGCTGTGAATTACAATATTTTCATGGTTATTGCAATAAATTTTAATGTTCAGCCTTCTTAATTATAATTGTTTGTTTCTGCTATGTTGAAAACCTGTAAAAAGAAATATGAAAACACTAATTTAAGTGTCATCTTCTTCTTGTTGTGTATGTGGCAATAAACCAGAACTTATTCTGATGGCATTATCAGCCATAAGCATTACAAATTGACACATTTCCTAGTATGCTCAGCATTATAATGAACTTTGCATAGTGCACATTGATATTCAACCACTGTAAAATACTTTCATTACAGGACATTTTTGTGTGCCTTCAGTTATGTAGAAATCTAACAAAGAACAATCTGCAGAGTTAAGGTTTAGTTTGAAATGTCAATTTCTATTCATGAACATCAATAAAATGTATTTGTCCTAATAGCATTTGGAGGCAACAAAAATAAATCAATTTGGGCTTCAGAATGGCATCAAGAAATTACTACTTAAAGAACACACTGAACACTCTATTACAGTATATTTGCTCTTCATTTTAACAGATGCTAAGAGTACTTCAAGCCCAAACTTTGCTGTTTCTCAAGACTCATAAAAATTGCTCATATATAGAAAACTCATTTCATTATTCTCCTAATTGATATACTAGAACTCCAAGCTTCCCTCAGCCTTCATCTAGTAAAGAATTTCTAGTGATTCGTGTTACATGGTAGCATGGTAAGCACAGTTTTTATAAATTTTATAGTGGAAAAAGAGGTTTGAAACAAATCAAGAGATTTCTTTGCTCAGTCTCAGTGTTTGTTTTTATTCTACAGCCACGTGTTGAATTGGTTTAGTAACAAACTGATCTTGCATGGAGTTTACGCGCTAGCCCCAAGATTCCTTGAAACAATGGGCTGATGACTATGTATGTCTAAATTTGACACTTACCAAGGTAAATATCTGTTTCTAAATTGAAAGACATGCTTATTTTTGTACTTATTTATGCATTAGCTCATAGTCTATAACAGACTTGAAGTTTAAGCAAGAAAAGTTAAGAGTAACCAATTTACATTGCTGCTTTCTTGAGAACACTAGCAACTGACAAGTACAACCAAATTCCCTAAAATAGAAGGGGTTTTGCATTTAAAAAATATTTTGATTACACTTATGAATAAACTGATTTCATAGTGGCATCTAGTAGGTTGGGCCAAGAATACAGATCATAAAATTATTGTACTAGCTTAGTGTACATTTCCAAACTAAACAAGACAGTGTCAAAGAGAAGACTGTCTTGTAATGAATCTGTGCAAAGAACCAGGCTCCTCTGGAGGGATGAACATGAAAGTAGGAACTGGAACAGTCACTCAGCTGGTAGGCTAGAAAGAACTGTGCTTAGAGCAGGGGTGCAGAGGACAGAAAAGAAAAAGAGTAATGGGCTGACTATTATATCTTCTTTAAATCTTTATCCTTCTACTGTCAACAGTTTGTTTCAAAGCACCTCCTTTTCTCATGCTGCTGCTTCAAAGGGAAGCAACTCCTTTTCTCACGCTGCTTAACAGCTACTGTTGTCACCTGTTTCTGTAGCTCAGACAGCAGAAATCCCTGCAGTAGGTCAGAAGTAGGGAGAATTTTTAGCAATAAAAAGAATGCTTTATATGGGTCTAATTCTTGCAGCACCTAAATGTACAAATAGAACAAGAAGCAGAACCCCTGACTCACAGTGGCCTCTCTTAACTACAGATACACACACTTTTTCTTACTTGTCTAGCCCCAGTAGTTTTTACATGCTTCTCTCTGAGACATAGAGTAGAATATACTATGTTAATTTCATTATGGAGATATTCTGCTGGCTTCATACATGTTTGAAATCCCACAAGACAAAGAAGGCGAAGCGCTGGAGTCTGCTTGGATGCCAAGGTCCTTTACAAGTGACAAACACCATTGCTTTATCACCATTTTTAGCACAAAGGATTGGTTCTGATAAAGTCTGTCCTAGGTTGCAATATAGATGTATTTATTATTCAATTACCACCTCCACAAGCTGTGGGGCATTAGTTGTTATCTGCTGCTATGACTCAGCCCTGATAACTGTTAATGAGCCACCAAGAACCAACCCCATGACTCATGGAATTATCTCATCCTATTGTGAGATGCTCCACCCAGGAGGGAGGGGCCAAGCATTCCCACCTGGATATAACCTGGCCTTGGAACTGCACAGGGAGCCTCTGTCCACTGGATTCCCAGAGGACAAGAGCTACCACTGGACCTTCAGGTGAAGACCAGACCTTCCACAGGATCACTGCTTCAACCTAACTACTTCACTTGCACTGCTACCACCCCCTAACAGGGTGTCAGGTTGTATTTGACTCTGTCAGTGTTTTTCCTTGTATTATTGCATTTATTTTTAATTTTCCTATTAAATTGTAATCCTGATTTGCAATCTCCCACTGGTTTGTTTTCGAACTAATACAAGTCCATCCAAGAATATTAGTTTTTCCCTGGATTCAGGACAGAATGCAGAGGAATCTCAATAGGCTGATAGATCTTCCTCACATTCCTGCTGCAGGCGATGAGAAAATGGGAAGTTGAGCCAGACAACCATATTATGCCTTTTTCTTCAGTTTGGGGTTTTTTTTATTTTTAATTACCTTTTTTTATCATGGGATTCTTAGCATTCATTTTCTGAGATGTTTAGTTCTTTATCTGTTGTAGAAGAAGTCAAGCATTGAATCGTGAGTCTAGACTCAGGTGTAATATCCCTGCTGGGCTCCTTAGACTGAGGAGTTGCAATGCCTTGCTTACTGGTGCAAAGTTTCCAGTAAAGCAGGCCTAAATAGGTCCCTTTTGAAAAATATTAGAATTAAACAGCTTTGCACAATAAAAATAGAACAGAAATCTACCACTATAATTTTTAACTTCAGAAAGGAAAGCTACAAATAGAAATAAAAATAGTTACAATGAAAGTCAGAAAGAAAGTGAAGTGAATTAATGTCTGAATTCTCTCAGACAGTACAGAAAAGTAAAAACCATACATGAGGAAAAGTCTCTATGGATACTGATTTGAAAGGCTAAAAAGTACTAGTTAACAGCTGAATGTAGGTGATTGCTAGAAATAAAAAACACCTCAAAACCAATGATGATAAAAAAAAATACAAAAAAACCCCTCAAACACCCAAACAAAAAAGCCCCAGCAGTTATTCATAAGATAAAATTTGGGTACAAATGAAGAATGTAGGAGAAAAGAGACTATGTGATGTTGAGCTAAGTGTTGCAGTTTTGAAGAAATGTTTAGGAGGGACTTATTAAGAGCATTAAAACTTCTAATAGAGGATTTTTAAGCACAGGAAGTCAGGAAGACTTAAGTCAAAGATTTAATGAGAGTCAAAAGATGATACAGGAGCTAAAGAAACACTTAAGGGAGAAATGTGTATAGCAGAACAGCTAAAAATGTAGTGTATTTGTTCTCCTAATGTGTCTCCATAATGGTTTCCTTTTTTTTTAATGAGGGAACACCTTAAGGAACTATCTTAAATTGAAGTGTCAGTGAATGGCTATTAAGATAAACCAATAAAAAGATTAATGAGACGTTGACATGAAGAGGTGATATTCAGCCAGGAACGTTAAAGGTAATCAAATATGAAATTGCGAACTACCAGTAAAAATCAGAAGGATGGAAAGGATCAAATAGGACATCAATTTTAAAAGAGTCCAGGAGAGAACTAGGAAAATGAGCTGGTAAATCTGATTTAACTTCAGGCAAACTATAAAGATTGGAGCTGTCAGACTGGCAGGGGAAAAAAAAAGAAAAGAGAGAGAGAGGAGACAGAGAGAGATGGAAAAGAAAAAAGAATCAATGGAGATTCTATAGAGAGCATACTTTCCATCCAAAATCTATGCAATACTCTAAGAAGGTCAGTGACTACTTTGGGAATGTTCCTAGGCCGTGGAACTTGATTCTATTCACCAATAAACTGTTAGAACACTCTATGGCAAGGTTGTGACTCATGCCAACTGTCACTGTACTGTTTACAATTTAAAAGCTAAAGCAAGCCCTAAAGACCATCCTCAGCATGGATCCACATGTTTTGGAGAATATGAAACACAAACTGTGCCCTGCTTCTGAGCTCAAGTGTCAGACAATAGTTGTGGGCACATTAAATACATTGGTATTAATACATGCTTAAAAATTGAGAACAATGAAGATCTAATCGTTGGAATGTGCATATGTTTCCAGGGTTTAATAAGGTCCTCCTTCACCAAAGTACCCTACATAAATGGTACTGCTTAAAGCAATGCAAAAATGTAAATCTGTACCTGGAGAGAGTAGAAAGGATGGCAGAAGGGCCCTGGTCCTACCTCTGCACACATAATGAAAGAATTTAATTTCACTGCAACTGATGTAGAAAATATTTGATGCTATTTGGGGTAGTTTAATAACGGTAAAAGATTTCTGACAGCAGCCAAGAAGGGAGGAAAACTGGTGTTACTGTAAATCAATGAATGATAGAATTATTTTGGTTAGAAAAGACCTTTTTCTCCAAAGTAACCTCAAGTCATTGATTCCTGTAAGAATGTTATTAGGCCTTTGGGTCTTTAACATTAGCTTTACTTACAAAGTTCACCAAGAAGAAAATTATATTTGCTGTTTTCAATATAACATGTTCAATAAGCTATAGTGAGGTAGTGCCACTTTGGCTTCAAGAAGACAGTTACATACTTGCTATTGAAATCTCAAAAGAATGGAAACTGAAAAAGGCTCTTAGGTATCAATAGCTGAAGTACAGCTGAGTTGTGTAACATAAAATTGAACTAAAACTGAGGAGGAGGAAGACTGATGTACAATATAATACAAGAAAATTTCATATTCAAGTTTAAATCTTGTGATTATATGGAAAAATAAAAAACTTTTAATTATCAAGTAACATTTTCTACTGAGTAATAGTAAATATCTAACATTCTATAAATAAAAATCAAAGTTAAAGTGCATCTAATATCTAATCCAAAATCTAGTAAAAAATAGAATAAAATAGTTCATAATCTGAAGGCAAGAATAAAATTCCTATATTCCCAGACCATTACACAATTAACAAAGACTCTGATGGACCAAAAATACCCTCTGCTTCCTCTTGTATTTTTCTTCAAAACATACTTGCATGCCAGGAGTAGAAGCATGAGGGAGAGGTCATGCATAAGTCAATTTTACTTTCTAGTTTTTATCAGCCACCACTGTAGGGATGTCATACCTGGACAAAAAACCCTTCAAATACACATTAATGATCCTAATTCTAATTAGAGAACCTTCTAATTTGAAGATTCTCAGTTCTCTTTAATTATATAAATTTTTTCTAGCTTTTTTTTCTGAGTGAGGAAATTCCACAGTTAAATTCTGAGTTGTGAGAAAGCGGTCCTTTTTCTGCAATTTAAACTTTTTGCCTGTTGTTATACTATTAGGTTCCTGTATTCTAAGAAATGGTACTTCTTCTTGTATGCCATTCTTTTCATTATGTCATTTTTGCTTCCCTTTGCTGGTTTTCTTCAGGCTGAAAGCACCAATCTGTCTTGTGCTTTTCTAATTATCCTTTTTGAAGTGATCAAACACATCTCTTCCTCTTTTGAGGAAAAACACCCCTCTTTCTCAGGACTGAGGAAAACCATAAGATTTATACAGATTTATACCCAATTATTCTGCTGTAATTTGTCTGGATAAAAAACTGGCTGGATGGCCATGCCCAGAGAGTGGTGGTGGATGGTATTATATTCAGTTGGTGACTAATGACTAGTGGGGTTCCCCAAGGCTCAGTATTGGGGCCAGTCCTGTTTAATATCTTTATAATCTATCTGAGTGAGGGCATCAAGCACACCCTCAGTGAGTTTGCAGATGACACCAAGTTGGGCAGGAATGCTGGTCTGCTGGAGGGCAGGAAGGCTCTGCAGAGCGATCTGGACAGTCTGGTGTGATGGATCGAGGCCAGTTGTATGAGGTTCAACAAGGCCAAGAGCCAGGTCCTGCCCTTGGGTCACAACAACCCCAGGCAGTGCTATAGACTGGGGGCAGAGTTGCTGGAAAGTGGCCTGATGGAAAAGGAGCTGGGGGTGCTGGTTGACAGTGGCTGACCATGAGCCAGCTGTGCCCAGGTGGCCAAGAAGGCCAATGGCATCCTGGCCTGCATCAGCAATAGTGTGGCTAACAGGATCAGGGTAGTGATTGTCCCTCTGTACTCAGCAATGGTGAAACCACACCTCAAATCCTGTGCTCAATTCTGGGCCACTCACTACCAGAAAGGCATGGAGGGACTGGAACAAGTCCAGAGAAGGGAAAGGGAGCTGGGGAAGAGTGGGGAGCACAGGTCTGATGAGGAGCAGCTGAGGGAGCTGGGGTTGTTTAGCCTCAAATGAAGGAGATTCACAGGGGACCTTTTCACTACCTACAACCATCTGGCAGGAGGCTGTAATGAGGTGGGGGTTGGTCTCTTCTCCTAAGAAGACATAGAACAAGAGGAAATGGTCTCAAGTTGCAGCCAATGAAGTTTAGATTGGATATCAGGAAAAATGTCTACACAGTCAAGCACTGGAACAGGCTGCACAGGGAACTGGTTGAGTCCCCATTCCTGGAGGTATTTAAAAGATATGCAAATGCATTACTTACATGCATGGTTTAGTGGCAGACATGGCAGTGTTAGGTAGCAGTTGGACTCAATAATCTTAAAGGTCATTTCCAACTTAAATGATTCTAGGATTCTATAACCAGTTCTCTCTGACAATAATAACAGCCATATGAAATATTTCTAGTTTGTTTTTAAAATTACTGACATATCTTGTACTGACTGAATTAAAAGCACAAAAGATAAATAATTGTTTAGTTTGCTGCTTTGTAAAATAAGAGATTTAGCATCTGATCTATGCAGCTAATTACATTCCCTTCTCTTCTTGGTCTATCAGCCACTTTTTTTTTTAGGAAAGTAGGAATATTTTAATATTTTAATCATATTTGTCACCAGTCAGATGATAACTGAACTCTCACAGTTAGTCTGTGCTGGAGTTTAATAAGCACAAGATAGAAAAAAAAAACTGCAACACTTACACAAGTAGTATTTTGTTTTCTATTTTTTAATCACTTTTCTGAATTCAATTTCTTTTAGTTCCTTCCTTGTGTTTTCATTTTATTGCAACCATTGTTTTCTTACTTCACTATTACATCTTAAACTCAACAGATTGTGATGAATCTGTAATCCAATTCAACTATAAGTCTTGACCTCAGAAATATTTTATTAACAGTAGATTTTGTATTATTTTGTTAGTTATGGTGGCACTCTCTTCAGCACTTAATTCACCTTCACTTCATCCTCCTGGAAGCAGATTCTGACTTCTTTTATCCACTATAGCACTTGAATAAAGGAAGAGTGGAGTGGTTTCCAAAAATCACAGGCAGAAGTGAGAAAAATGGAATCTAAGAGGACATAATGGTTACATCTCTCAGCCATGAAAGACAATGCAAGACTTGTCAAAGGGCATATTTCACATCATTACCCTCATCTTACCATAACCATCTGTCATATGGTCCTCAAGAACTAGCTTTAAAACTTTCATATATTAACAATTCAATGCAGTCTTTAATGATAGGCAATGGAATTGCCTAAAACTATTTTGCAGCTAAGAATCTTTGGGCCAATATGATCTCTACTAATAATGTGTGCCTCCTAAAGACATTGCACAAAGAGAGTATTTGGCCCGTTCTGGTTTTCTTCTCCTAGAGATGACATCCATAATTTTGCTAAGTCAAACTGAGCCAAACTAAGGCACCCACAGCTTGGCAACGACAACTCTTCTAATAAGAACAGGAGCATATTTTGTAGTAATAAAAAATGACAGATCAATTACAGTCAGCTTTAACTTTTATAGGTAAATTACACACAACACATTTTATTAGTTCTAAAGTAATGATTGTTATCAATCTGTCCTTTTATTATCTCATGTCTGCTAAAGCAGCATTGTTCAGTTGATTAACACCTCCCAACTTTCATAGACAACTATAATATAAAACATAACAGCAGTAACAGCAATTGTACTATAAATGCAGAATTAATACTAATACAAGATGCTAAATTCATTACTTATACAGTTTTTAAATATTAAAGAGACTCACTCCATGGTATAACAAATTACTAGAGCAAGTGTTATTTTATTGTTGATGTAATCATCAATTAAGCTTAGAAATTATTTCAAAGGTTACAAAGTCCAACATCTGCCAATGAAAGATTATTCTCTACAGTATTTTGTTCTGTGCAATTTAAATGATGAAAGTTCTTGAAAAACTTCTTTCATTCATACAAAAACAGTTTTAAAACACAGATGACTGATCAAACAGCAGGGTATATTCCCTAATCCAGTGTAGTTCAGCTGCTAATAAGAGAATGTACATTCTCCATGAAGACTTCATTTGGCTCAGTTCAAATAGTCCACTGTTAAGTATCTGATTAGCAGGATCACAGAATCACTGAGGTCTTAATGGGACTTTGGACACCATGGAGTCCATCACCCTTGTTCAGGGCACTATCAGCTACACCAGGGTGCCCAGGTCTCTGTCCTCTCAGGTATTTCATCTTTTTACCTGCTAGAAATGCTTTTGCTTCTGTATCTCAGCATACTGTAGCCCTTTTTTGCTCTCATGGGACACTAGTGGTTCATGGTCAAAGTATTGTCCACCAGGAACACCAGATTCTTTTTTGAAAAGCTGCTTTGCAGACAATCAGCATCCACTGTTTACTGGTGTGTGGATTTATTCCTGTTCAGGTACAGCACCTAGAACTTTTCTTTAGTCAGCTTCATGGGGCTCCTCCTGGCCCATTTCTTCAACTTGTTTAGATTTCTCTGAATGGCTGTGCAACTTTTTAGCATTTGAGCCTCTCTTTGATGTTTTATTTTCATCTGTAAAATTACTGAAGTTGAATATCAAAGGTAGACTTTCTAATATGTGGAACACTTAGTGATTTGGAAAGGACCTGCTAAAAATTTGGACTCCTTTTAATTTAAGTGTTAGAAAGGTAGGCATATTTAAGGAAGTCTGTTCCTTTGGGCTTAGATCCTTTTTTAACTTTGATCCATTGCTTACCAAAGAACTGGATATACCTTTATGATCCTACAAATACAACTTCATGTGCTTAGAGAAATTTCTCTCTTGGGTCTTAAAAGTAGGATTCAGTTTCCTGGGATACAGAAGTCATGGGATACAGTCCTTCACAAACTGCTCCTACATTAGCCTTTCAAGGACTGCTCCAGTGTGGGTCTGTCCTGCATGGTGCAGCCCTTCAGGAACAGACTGCTCACCCATGGAATCACAAGTCCAGAAGACCTGCTCCATTGTGGGCTCCTCTCTCCACGGGACCCCAGGTCCTGCCAGGAGCGTGCTCCAGGGCAGGTTTCACTCAGGGTCACAATCTCCTCCAAGCATCCACCTTTAGGATCTGATGTGGTGTACTCCATGGGCTACAGTTGGATCTCTGCTCCAGTGTGGACCTCCATGCACAGCAGGAGACCAGCTGCCTCACTGTGGCCTTTACCACAGGGTGCAGGGGAATCTCTCTTTAGTACCTGGAGCACCTCAGTCCCCTCCTTCTTCACTGACACTGGTATCTGCAGAGCTGCTTCTCTCACATAATCTCACTCCTCTCTCCCAGCTGCTGCCCAGTGCAACTTACCCTAAGTTACCACAGAGGCATCAGCACCATTGCTGATGGGCTTAGCATTGGCCAGTGACAGGTTCATCTTGGAGCCTGCTGGAACTGGCTCCTTCCAACACAGGGGCAGCTTCTGCTGTCTTCTCACAGAAGCCACCCATGCAACCTGTCCTCCTACCAAAGCCTTGTCATGCAAATACAATATGCTCTGTTTGCTCAAATTCCTATGTAGAAATGAGGTCTGCTTTATATTAAGGATCTTACAACACTCCAGTTAAAAAAAAAAAAAAAAAATCATAGTATGGGTCATATATTTATTCTAACCTACATCTTCCTCTGCTGTTCTTGTAGGAAGAGAAATTCAGCCTTTGACATAATGTAGGCCACAAATGTATCTGATTTTACCAAAGTAATAGAATTCTCTTAGCACTGGAAAAGAAATGAATCAGGTGAGATGAATCCTATGATAAAAGCTTGGCTATTGTTCATAAAGGAATATTTGCCCCCGAAGCAAATTATCTATTGATTGTCACAGGGAAGCAAGCTATATATGAAGACAAATGAGCCCCAAAGTTCTAGCCTTATACAGGCTAGCTCATCCTCTCTGTTCATACAGAGCCTCTTCCTCCTCATACCTTGCAGGCTGAAGGACGTGGTCTGTCATATTTATTACACACCTCAACAATAAAATGCTAGTTATTAAAACAAACCATAAAGCAGATGTATGAAGCCCAGAGAGAGTGCAAACACATTTTATGGTGTTACTTTGAACTCATTTTCTGTGAATGAATCAAGTTGGAGCAACATTTGAATACTGCTCCAGCTAAGTCTCTAAACCAGCAACATGAAAATGCATCTTATTTTCATTTCAGTTGTAATAGCTTCATTGTAATTCTGTTAACCTTGCTGTAATGCCAGGTAACTAAATTAAAAGTTCATCTACATGCATGATTAATTTGTTTATATTTGAATACTGGTCTTGTCATACTGTATATTAATGACATAGTAAGCTAAGGATCAGTTTAAGGACTTTGCCTACTGCATAAATTTCTTTCAGAGCATAATAATTCCTTTATTAATACTGCATGTGTATCAGGGCTACACATATAATTTTGTTTGAAAGTCAATCCTGGTTGTCTCTAAACCTTGAGGGAATCCATGTTTGAGTGGTAGGTATAAACAAAGTGTCAGGATATATGCAAATAGAAGTGCAACTGAAAACATGTCCAGTTAAAATGTCTGAATGGCTAATGTGCTTTTGTTATTTGACGTACGTCTTCTAGCTATATACCTTAGTAGACTATGTCTGAATTTTACTTGCATTAAGCAAATTGAAAAAATAAATTTTTGTTCTTGAGTTGAAAGTGAATACGGTTTTAATCTGAATGTGTGTGTAGAGGGACTGGCAGCTAAAATACTGGGAATAGAACACCTTTGGTCACAGAAAGGGACATGAGATTCTCAGGTCATTAACTGGTGTCATGTATGGTATATGCTTTGTTTGAATCCAGAGCCCTCTTTTGCCATGATGCTTATCATACCTACCAGGGTAGGACAAAGGTGGGAAGAAAGAAACCAGTGTGATGATCAACTTCAGGAATTATTTTTTTGAATTAGTTGTTCCCTTGTACAGCATAACTACATAGACTGCACTTTCAGCTCCCTTTTTTTTTTTTTTTTTTTTTTTTTTTTTTTGGTTTTTTTGGTTTTGTTTTTTTTGTTTCAAGCTCATGTTCATTTCTGACCCTATCTGCTTTCCAGAGGAAACAATGTACTCTAATCCTCTTGCTTTTCTCTTGTGAAAGATACCGGGGGAGACAGCAAGAAAAGAAACTGCAAGGGTATCACTTCAGGGCAGAGAGAGGCCAAAACAAAAGTGGAGTGTCCAACTGCTGCAAGTTCCATGTTCTGGTAAATTCACATCTGAGCAGGCAATAAAAAGATGTTGCCACACTTCACTGAACTGTGTGAGTTGCAGTAGTCATCCACGACTGCTCCAGTCTTACCTTACATGTAAAATAAAATGTGTGAACTTAGAGTATCCTCACCATGTTTCACCAGTAGTTAAAGGTTGACATTAACTTATGCACTATGCTTTACCAGGCCAGGAATACATGCATCATCAATGGGTTGAGAATAACTCATTCTTTGAATCATGGGACCATGCTTTTCAAAAAGATAACATTTTTAAATTCTACAGAATCATTTCATTTTTTCAGAATCTGTTCTGTTGATACCTCCATGTGAAGACTTCAGATTTCCTGTAAATAAGAGGTACACAGTTTGCATCCATTACATCTTTTATCTGTAGTGTAAACTAAGGCTGCCAAAAGTCCCTGTTGCCCTTAAGACAGCAAACATTTTGAGTCCTTTTGGGAAGAACCCGAGGGCACCTTCAAGGAATAATCTCCAGACTATTTTCTTGTATTCCCTACTTGAAGTCAATGAAATGGCAAATAGAATAGCTAAAGGATACATGCAAATATTGTTGCTGATGGATTGGGTATGTCACCAATTCCCACTGCCATCCAGGAGTATCAGCAGGTTTGCCCCAGAGCTCGCCTTTGGGATGACTGAACAAGCAATCAAGGTAGATGGCAAGCTCCTCTGGCCTTGAGGCTACCCTGAGGGATGCTCTACACAGTAACATAGACCCAGCATCTGGGACTCTGCAGGCGATCAGTGAAGCAGCCTGTGCTTTCAGAGCTGATGCTTCAGGCTCTTGGCACACCACTTATGTCTTGCTAAACACTCAGTTCACACTTTCAAAGCACTCAGAAACTGTATAGCAATAAGCCTGTTCAGCTATGAGCTACAATGGAGATGTGAACATATTGGGTGCAAGTGAGATAGTATTGATGACTATTTTAAAGTGGAAAAATTTAACAGATATAGAGATTAAAATTGGGAGACCTTGAAACAGAGTATAAAGATGAATGAGAAAGGGCCTGATCCTTAACTAGTTTTATATATGATTGGTATTGTCTTTGATTTTGACTTGTAGTTTTCTTGCATTCCTTCACTTTCCAACCATTAGAAAATTATCTTCTGTTTATTGAAGTCCTAAATACCAAACTAACATCTCAATTCTTTTCCTACATATGACTTTAAGAAGATGTGGAAGTGAAAAAAAAAATTATGATTTTGCCCCAGTAGATATAACTGTTCAACAGAATATCCTATAGTTGGTCTTATTTGCATGCAATATGTGTAGAGAAAAGTATGCAATGAATTTAATGGCTTTTTTCTTACTCGATATACTAATTTATGGACTTATAAACAACATAATTTGTTGAATAGCACTGGAGAAGAAGTTTATCAGCTCATTAAAATCTTGACAATATAAACTGCAATTAACAAAAGGGAATGCAGTGTGTTACAGACTTTGTCATTCAGCTAAAGGTTTCTACCTATTTGCAACAATTTGAAATGCCACATTGCAAGAGCTTAATTAGTTTAATTGTAGTTCTTGGTGTTCTAGATGAGTTCATACTTGGACAGTATTCTAAATATTTAAAATTCTCCTGGAGAATTGGATGGCATCAAGTTGCTGCTGGAAAGCAAGCAGCAGCAATAACGCTATGCAGTGGCATGTGATGGGGGATTTAAACAATCAAGACAAAAATAACACCCACACATCTTAAATTAAAAATTAACTTTTGGCAAATCTCAAAGCAGGCTCTCTTGAATAGCATTTCCAATTAATCCATTATGAATATTCTTAGAAGGGTATTAGGCTAAATTGTTTCCCGAATAATTATGGGAATTAAGAATGGACTGGAAGCAGCCCCAAGGAAAGAATCTTGGGAGTGTTGGTTGACAAGAAGCTCAACATGACCCAGCAATGTGCACTCACAGCCCAGAAAGCCAAACATGTCCTGGGATGCATCAAAAGAACTGTGACCAACAAGATGAGGGAGGTGATTCAGCTCCTCTGCTCTGCTCTGCTCTGCTCTGCTCTGCTCTGCTCTGCTCTGCTCTGCTCTACTCAGGTGAGACCCCACCTGCAGTGCTGCATGCAGCTCTGGGGCTTCTAACATGAGAAGGACATGGACCTGCCGGAGTGAGCCCAGAGGAGAGGGCCACCAAGATGATCAGAGGGCTGGACAACCTCTCCTATGAAATCAGGCTGAGAGTTGAGGTTATTCAATCTGGAGAAGACAAGGCTCTTAAGCCTTCCAGTACCTGAAGGAGGCCTATGAGAAGGCTGGAGAAGGTCTTTATATAAGGGCATGTATTAATGGGACAAGGGGGAATGGCTGCAAACTGAGAGAGAGTAGATTTGGATTAGATATTAGGAAGAAATTCTTTACTGTGAGGGTAGCAAAGCACTGAAACAGATTGTCCAGAGAAGCTGTGGATGCCCAATTCCTGGAAGTGCTCAAGGCTATTTTGGTTGGGGGTCTGAGCAACCTGGTCTGGTGGAAGGTTTCTCTGCCCATGACAGGGAGATTGGAACAAGATGATCCTTTTAAGATGCCCTCCAACCCAAACCATTCTATGATTGTATGATAACTATCCTGTTTAAGCAAGACCATTGCTTAAAATCCTAGGCAAGAATGTGTTTAAATATAAAACACCTTTGATATCTGTGTTAAAGTTTATGACTACACGAACCAAAGAAATTAAATTCCCAGGGCCTTTTATTTCATACAGGACCGGGGACATAAATGAAGGGATTACTGGCAAGCATCAGACCACAGCTTTTTAATAGAGAACTTAATAGAAATGAACATTATGTCCCCTGGCCTCATTCCACAATACCCTATCTATACAAGACGCCACACAGCTTTTCCAAATAGATGCTACTAATGGCTGATTTCTTTCTATATAATCACTGGATTTTGTTTGCTTGTAAATTCTAATCTTTCTTACTTTCTTACTTGTGAATAAGAATGAGTGTTCTTAGGAACTTCATTTTGTGAAGCCTGAAACTTTTCCTTTTACAGTTTTGTTTGCCACTGAACCATGTTCCCAGTTACATTAAAGAGCTAGACAGAGAGACAGATTTTTTCCTCATTTGTATCCAGTTAAAAATTTACCTCTGACTTGTAGTCAACCACTCAATTGCCATATTTGCTACAATTTGCACCCATGAGAATATTGGCAAATTTACAGGACACATATGACCTGTAAAGATGCAAATCACACCATGGGCAGAAGACAAATTTTGAGTAGAAAATTGCAAGCCTTACTGCCTTGCAGGAGTGGATATGCTTTAGCATACATTTGTTTGGTTTTCCAGTTTTTAGCACTACAAAATCACAATTTCTTTCAGGAAATAGTGAAGGCCATTTCCTTCATTGTTCATCTAAAATAATGTGAACAGATCAAGAATGTTTGTAGCTATGCTCATATATGTGAAGCTGTAACCCACAGAAATGTATGTCCTTGTGTACCACTAATATTTCCTAAGAGCAAATAAACACTCATTTAATCTGAAATGTTTCAATCAAAGTTTTGCTCAAATTAGGTACTCAGAGAGGGAAAGTTTCAAGATTAAAATGAATTTATAAGCCGTGTTCTCACGTCCATTAGCTCATTTTTATGGATATTCTGTCAGCTGAATACAGTACTAGAAGTGCTGGCCAAAGCAAAAAAAATATTTTCTGCAAATGTTAAACACATAGAAGGTGATTTCAAAATTCATAATGGTAATTACATGTACAGTAATTTATGTTCGTTAAGTCAGAAAGAGAAACCTCTCAAACACAAGCTTCTTGTCTGACTAAAGCAGTTTGAGTTTCAGATACAAAATACTCCCCGTAACTCAGTTATGTACAATGGACGTACAGAATTTTGTTTATACCACTGAACTCTTTGTTAAAGCTGTAGGATTAACACCCAATTCACTATATGCTCTTACTTCATCTGATTTCATCTTTTCTCAGCCTCATGAAGTCACTCCTTTTCTCCGTCTTGTCTTACTTTTTCACACCAGAAAACAGACTAATGCTTACTTTCTCATCTAACTAAAGCTGAGGTTTAAATGGCTTCAGACAGAACCTTTTTTTACAGAAGGATAGCGTTTGACTGAGAGATCTTTAAGACTTAAACTGACTTTCAACGTTTGCCTATATAACTTCTTGCAGTCTGTAGCAATATCATGCAGAAAATGGAAAAGACAACAAATTTTCTTGGTTTTTTATAATTATTGGATGATGAAATGGAAACATATGTATTTATTTTTTTTCTTGGTAAGCTGGAGAACTTAACTCACTCCCAAGGAACTGAACCAATATGTCACAGATTAATATGTGGAGCAAATTACTCCTGCTCATCACGTTGGTGGTTGTGGTTTCTAATGGAGGTTTCAGTTAAAAAAAAAAAATAGTGAAATCTTTATTTTTTTTGAAAGTATTTCCATGCAAATATGTTTGTTCCCTTATGGGACTACTGAAATACAAGTTATGACAATGAAGATATAAACTGGGACTTCATATGGTGAGTAATTTCAAATATCAAATTCATTCAAACAGTAATATGATCTGTAAGGAGATCATAGAAAGCCATATATTGTCAGTGTGATTGCTATATTTAACTGCAATTAGTAAAACCTTTTCCTTCAGTACAAAAAACAACTGTAATCCTACAGAAAACAGGATGTGTTTCCTTTTTCTAGGGGTATTTTTTTCAATTTAATAGAAAGCTGATTCTTTTGATACTTCAATACTTAAAAAATTCTATTGCTATCAACTGTTAGGGTGATGTTGCCTATAGTTCAAGTAAGACTTGTCTTTACGCCGAGAAAAATGCTTGGAGTTATGTGTCAGATTTTTAAGTTCATATGGAATATGAACTTAATGAAATGTGTCTTTTCTCACTGCAATAAAGCTGGATAAATTAGTGTCTTTCTAACCCAATGAATGCTTTTCATCTTAAGATATCTTTGACTCATGTCAAGATCTTTCCTCAAAAGGTTGATATCTGTCTTTTTGTAACAAAGTGAATATCAAAATGAGAAACAGAAAGAAATTGGAATAAAAGAGGTGAAAGGGACACTTATATTTTTGAATGAAGAGGTAGATCTTTATCATTTCTGTAAGTACAGGCAAAAATGGTGAGTGGGTGGAAGAAACTTATATGGACTTTTTAGTGAAGTTTGACAGGAAATTAAGCACCTTTATCTCTGCTCATCTATCATGCATTCACCTTTATCTCTTGACATGTCCTTAAGAAATGGTGACATTTGGAAACAGTTCAATTAAAGTCACTGTGTTCTGGGTAATGCTGCAATCACTGTGTGTGAAATAAATAACTTGTAAATTGCATTGCATGAATATCACTTCTGAAACAGCAAGGAGTATCATAACAATGGGTATGTATAACAAACCTGAATGAATACTGATTAGTTACTTATTTTATGATTATTCTATGGTCAAAGGCCATTGCAAACTTACAATTTAATATTCATAAAAATTATGTCTATGTTAGAAAATAGACTGGAAAGATTAAACTTTTCTGTTAGCTGAAATGCATTGAGAGGTAAAAGAAAAAGAATAAATTCTGTTCTCATAGCTTAATCTCGTAGCTAAAGGCAGAGTTTTCCTTTATTTTAGTGCTAATTTTTTGAAGGTAAAGTCTATACTAGGAGAAAATGTCTTGCTCCCTTTTCCTCCTTTTTTTCTCCAATTGAGCTGTGAAATGTAATTAGAGCCATGTTTGGGGAGGAGGGAACCTTTAAATATTAGTAATAATACATACATTCTACTCCTCCACCAGATTTCCTTTCCTGTGATATAGGTAACGTCATGTCACCTGTTACACTCAATGAAAACTTGATGAAAATAATAAAAGCATTATAGATAGTCATCGGTCTAAGAAAATTAAATGGAAATTAAAGCATGAGTTATTTCAAGCTAAAAATTCAAGAGAATGCAGCTGTGGAATTTCTATATCAAGTACTTTAGTTTTCAGTTCTTTGTAAAAGACTTGGCAACCCTTCCAGGCGCTGGGGTGGTGGGGCTGGGGCAGGGGGAGGAGTGGAGGGAGGGGATGGGGGTATGTGCAAGAAAAAAAGGATTTTAAAGATATTAAAAAGTGGGAAGTGACATTTTCCAACTGGCTTACACATTAAGCCTGTATGCAAATGCATAAACAAGATCTTTCTTTGTTTTTTTAATGTTCTTTTTGGGCATGTATCAAGCTATTTTAGTAAAAGAGGAGTCTATGCTATAGGATTGCTGGTATATTTATTGCAGGATCTCTACAATTTTCTTGGATGTGCTTAATTCTTGAAGAAGTTTCTGTCCAGGTCAAGAATACTATATTAAGTGAGATTTTGAACCATGTTAGAAAACAATATTGAGGAGGTACTTTCTCATCTCAGTCTGTAAAACTACTTTTGCAAAGAAAGTTTACAATGAGTTCCCATTTTACAAGTATCAGAGCTATTGTACTGTCATCTACAGTCAACTGCTCTCCATTTATGCAGAAGATATAAATCTGGGTTGTTAAATGTTATGTTGAAGATTGGTGTATCATGTATTTGTGGTTGGTCTTTTGGCTATCCAGTCTTCCCATAACTTGCCATAAATGTGCACAGTAACACTACAGGCATGCCAGGTGTCATATATAATGTAAAATTCAAGACACTGAATCACGACTCACACTGCCTTTCACACATATTAATGCAATCGTGCAGCAGTCCTACACTTTCTTTCCTGAGGGGAATTTGATTGAGTTGACAGTGATGGCCATTTTTTCAGAGTGAACAGTAGGCACTGGGGTATATATCTACCAGCATAGAACAGGTCCCAGATCCTCAAGGTGGTCATGTCCTTCTTATTGGCAGACACTCCTGCACAACCAATCTGTTTTGCTGAGTTGTTGCACACTGTGAGGTGTCTGACTGACTGAATCCTTATTACCAGCCAAGAGTCAAAACAGGAATAGGAGTAGATGAGGTGTTATAAAGATCAACACAAATGCTATGTTAAATCTTGTGAGCTTTAATGTGAGCACATTAGTGAATACGTACATACTAACTGTGCATATGTTGAAATGTTGAATGCAGATTACACACTGAAGTATCAATTGTTGTACAGTGGTGTAATATTTCAACAGTAGAAAAAATAATTCAGTAGAAAGTAGGTATTTTCATTGTTTTAGTTACTTCAAAAATACATAAATTTATGCGAATATACTACAGATTGTGTAAGTCAAATGTTTATAATGTTTATATAAATAAAATATTGTTTATATCAATAAAAAAAGCATACCTCTGCCACATGAAACATAAGACTTATACCAAATTGGCATAAACAAATGTAAACTGTAGATCTCTGAAGAAAGCAAATAACCAGAGATGAAGACCAAGACACTCTAACATAGACAAATCTCTGCCAAAGACAGAGAGCTAGTTAGTGATCATCAGCATCACACCTTCTCCACTATGAAAACCAAGAGCTGCCTAGTGACTTGTGCTGACTGCTTTAGTTTGGCAACCAAGTTTGTTGAATGCTGAGCATAATGGATTGCACTCAAAATCTTTTTTCTATATTTTCTAAGTTTACTTTTTTTTTTTTTTTTGTAATGGATTTAGAAAAAAGTCCATATATTGTCCCACTAGTCCAGCTTCTGCTCTGGTAGGATGATGATGCCCATTGTAACATTTCTTATGAGTACAGTAAACTACAGAAAATACTAATTAGAAAAAGGACTATCTGAATCTTTATGGCTTCAATGTGTGTTTCCAGTATCAGTTTCTTATTAACCTGGTCTCGCCATTTGTTAAGAATTTCAGCCTAAGACAAACAGTGAGTAGATTTCCCCATATAGCATGTTTCTTCCTTTTTATATCTCTATATGCACACCACAAATTATTTTTCGAGTGGACTGTTTTTGTGAAGCTATATAAATAGGGACAGATAGGCTGCTGTTTTGGGTAATTAAACAAAAGGGAGAGAAATGCCAATTCAGGATGCCACAAAAACATAGATGGAGATCATACAGAGGACAGTTTTTTAACCTTCTGCCTAAAGGAAGGTATGTGAAAAACAGACTGCGGAAAAAATTGTGAGCAGAATTCTTATAGGAAAACTACAAAGCATGGGAATTTTAAATTTTTTTTAAAATTAGTATAACATTTTTCCTCCTTCACTCTTTCTCCTGCTATCCAGTTTTTATAACTTGCAGTGAGTTTAAAATTAGACTATCTTCTAAAGTCTGAAAAAATGTCATTGCATTTGATCTACAAAGCAGACAACATGCTTCAGAGTGCTGTATAAATAACATGGAGGTCTAATTCTGTGCTCAACCTCAAGAGGTGTCAGAAGGAGCAGAAAGATGATTTTAAAGTTATTTTTATTCTGTTTAGATTTTGCTTTGACTGAGAACAGATGGTGTGTTGTAACTATCTTTTCAAATGAGCCGAATGTCTACAGGTTTGAAAATTTATGGCAAATCTCCTTGCTATACTCTGCACGAAGGAGTGTTACAGAAAGAACTGTGCAAGTACAGTGTAGTTTCTGCACTAGGTGAATCCTCTGCTGGGGTGTTAAAATATCTTCATTACTCTAGAATAATATACATGGGGAAACTATAAGAGGCCAGGCAGACCTTTAAAGACCCAGAAGTGCAGCAGGCCCTGTTTGTCAAGACAAATAGGTGCCAGAGATGGGAAACCACACGGAAGCCTGTTTTCCAGCTGGCAGATTTAAAAGGCTTCCAGTCAGAAAGAGGATTCATGCAGAGAGTAGCTTATTAGGTTGAGGACAGAAGAGACTAGCTGCCTGATTTGAAAGGTTCTAGAAATTGTTTTCTTTTCCCCTTCTCTGGAGGGGATGGGATTGTTCTCTCTGTTAGCTTGATGGTTAATCAAAGTCATGTGTATGCTGTAGCTGAATTGCACTGGTACTCATATCAGGCTTTGACCAGTGAACAAACACTGCACCACAAAGTTTTGAATCAATATGTTTTAACTCAAAGGAGATTAGTCACAGAGGCTGGTTTTCTTGGTTTGTTTCTCTCACTGAGTTTTCTTTGCAGTCAACACAAAAACAAAACTTCTTTCAGGCAGAGCTTAGAAAATATCCAAGTTAGGCTGGTTTAGTCATCCTTGAAGGACTTTCTTTTCTTTCTAAGGAAGGTCATTAGATTACTTGTCACCTTCAGCAGAAGTACGTCCTTTCGGATACCTTTTTCTGTGTAAAATGCTCTTAAAAATGTGATATTTAGCATTTTGTCAATATTAGAAGACCCATTGATTCTGTGCACTAAGCTTAAGCATTCCAAACTGCTGCCTGTATCTTTCTGTTCAAATTCATAAAAATCTTCAGTACTGTCTAAAGAAAAACAAAATTTAGACAAATCATTGTAGAATTCATTGTAGGATTATTCAAGTAGCATTCATTGTAGGATTATGAACACAGAAAGGGGTATCTACAGTCTATTTCAATATTCCATATAGTCCACAAACGAATTGTGATGTGGGTTTTTTTAGGTGGGGGAGAAACTACTAGTACTAAAACTCTTGGTTTTATTTCAGTTTCCCCATGGTAATAGAAAACTTCAAAACACTTAAGTTTTAAAAGAAACAGATTTTGTTAGAAGTCTTGTTTGTCTGTTGGTTGGATGGATGCATTCAACACTACAAGGTTGTTAAATCTTAAAATGAAAGATGAGGTGCAGCTCTTTCAGCTTACAAACCTATGTTATGATCCTTTTTGTGGCGAACATTTAAAATAAGGAAATACATTTTAAACTCATATTTTATGTGGCAACTTGAAAAAATCTGTGATTTTCTTTAGTAAAAAGTTCTATAGTAGGATTATGGCTACTTGCCATGCTGGATTTGACCAGTAGCTGATTACTCTTATCCTGTTTACCTCCAGCAGGAGACCAAGCTTAAAGGTTGTGAGAAGCAGGAGCAAAGGAAAAGGACCTGGGGAATCAGCATCAGATTCTACATGACTTCATTCAATTTAACACAATTCCTTAATTTAGAATTCTTCTCATCTGTGAACAACACGTAGTCCCAAAGGTTTGTGCAATGATAGTTCTCTCTCTCTGTCTTTTGAAAAGTTCCTTTTCCGTGGATGCCACACAATATTCCTATCATAAAGTCCTTCATGTGAGACTAGTTCTTGTGTGCATGAATTGCTATTAATCCTTGGTGACTTCAGCAGTTTTTTTCAGAGATCTATAAAAGTCAATGCATGACCATCTGAAAATTTGCATGTATTTTGTACAGTTGTATAAGCAATTTCACTGGCATTCAGTGCACACAATTACTAAAAATTTATGGTGTAGGCCTCTGTGCATACTCCATTCTACTCTATTTCTCCATTAGAGAACAGTTTGAATACATGAACTTCACTCTTTTCACCTATTTCAACAGGAATCTGCCAGAGACATTAATACTGATATAAAACACATCTTTAGCAGTTGAACCAAAGTTTTGTAAGAGGGAAAACTGTCTGTGAGACAGTTTGTTTTGACTGAACTCTTCTCAGATACCACCTGACAGATAGCAAAACCTTTACGTTTCCTGAATATGCTTTGGCAACATGCTTTTTGATTTTCTTCCTTCCTGGTCACAAATATCTGCTCTTTTCTTCAGTCTGTGTGGAGGTCAATTATCTCTCATCCCTCTGTAATTCTGTCTGCAAATGGTTTGTCATTTGATCTTTCCTCTCTATGCTTGCTTCCTTGTCTTCTCTTTTCTCTACTGGGCATTTTTGTCGGTGTCTTTTCCTTTTCCTTTTCCTTTTCCTTTTCCTTTTCCTTTTCCTTTTTCCTTTTTCCTTTTTCCTTTTTCCTTTTCCTCTTGTTCTATCACTGCAGTCCAGCAAATTTGCTCTTGAACTTTTAGCCTTGTAACTATCTTTTCCTCTGCCATGCATTCATGGTAAATATTGAAGTTCAAAATTGTGTGTTCTAGGTATTATTCTGCAGCCTTGTATCCTGTATATCTTTAAACGCCAGTGTGTTGCACAATCCTTTTTACCTTCTGTTTTGGTTTAGCCCTAGACAGGAACCAAGCACCGTGCAGCCACTCACTCCCACGACAAGCTGCATCAGGGAGATAATTGAATCAGAAGGGTAAAAGGTAGAAAACTTGTCAGCTGAAATAAAGACAGTTTAATAGGGAAAAGAAAAGCCATGCACACAAGCAAAGCAAAACAAGGAATTAATTCACTGCTTCCCATAGGCAGGTGTTCAGCCATCCCCAGGAGACAAGAGCTCCATCACATGTAATGGTTACCGGAGAAGACAAATGCCATCACTCTGACTCTCCCCCTCTTCCTTGTTCTTCCCCTCACTTTACATACTGAGCACGATGTCATATGGAATCTCCCTTTGGTCATTTTGGGTCACCTGTCCAGGCTGTGTCTCCTCTCAACCTCCCAGGCACCCCCAGTCTCCTCCCCAGCAGTGCAGTAAGGAAAGCAGGAAAGGCCTTGGCTCTGTGTAAACCTGCTCGGTAAGAGCAAAACCATCTCCTCATTATCAGCCCTGTACCAGCCACTGTGAAGAAAATTTACTCTATCCCAGCCAAAACCAGCATACCTTCATCTTTACTTCCTGAATCTTTACTTTGCTAACCTCTGCCAGATGATAATAAAAATACAAGAAGTTTGTATGTGCTCTGAATAGAGACCTGCATATCATGCTGGGTTTTTTACATCAATTTATTTCTGTTGCTTTTCCTCCTTCCTTAGGTGACTGCCAGTATTGTCTGTGGGCATCATCACTTTCCTTTTCCAGCAGATATCTCTGGAGAGGAAAGATAAAAATTGGAAAAACTATCCCCTAACTCTCTGTGTTAAGTACTTTTTACACAACTTCACATACCTGTGTAACTGTACTGCTGAACTAAAGAAGAAATTTTCTTCTAAACTTGGTTGGTAGTCATTTGAAGGTCCAAATTCTAAGCCAAATCATTTTATGTGCAGAATTTCAATTGCTTGTAACCATATTATTCATCAAAATGACTGGTAACAGTAGCCAGGCATATATTCAAACTTCATTAATGTAGCTGATCATGGGATCAACAAACATATTTAGAATGATTTGGGAAAATAAAAGTATTTAGTAGTTAACCCAAATGTTTTGGATTGAAATATTTATGCAAATTCAAAATGACAACAGCAACCAACCAAACAAACAAAAGAAAGAAAGGATTTCTTCACCTAAAGAGTTCAAATCCAGTAATTTTGACATATAATTTGAGTGCAGTAGCTGGAAGAGGTTTCACACAACAACTTTCAGGACTGCCTTCTTATTTTCTATATATACATTTTAGTTTAAACATTTTGACAAAGCTTAATCTAGCTTCAGAGCTTTAACCATCCTTTATCTTTAATTTTATTTTCCTTGAAACATGACAGTTATGTCTCAAAATAAAAAATTTCAGCAACCATCAGCTTTTATCCACAATGCTAACTAATACATAGACTGATCATGGAAAATCTGTCATTCTCTTCTGTGTAACTTAAAATTGTTCTTTTAGTATTGGCAGTGCTGATTAAAGAGCAAACTTCTAACAGTGGCATGCAAAGCATCACACAATGAAGTTCAATACAAATGAAATCTTTATATATATATATGCATATTCATACATGCCTATATTTATAAATATATATATAGATCTCACAGATACATCTATATGTAAGAGGCATTTGTTTCTCTCTGGTGGGTTTTGGACAGCTACATTTCATAGACTTTAGCTAACACTTGAGATCCATTATAAAATTATTCTCCTTAATTTACAGTGTAAAAGAGGGGAAAAGTGAAATTAGTGAAAATATTGTACTTACTGAGTTTTGAGATCTTATATTTGGTTTTATTTCTTAAAAAAAAAAATCTATGTCTGGGATGTCATCCTTTTCAAAGAGGAGGAGTAGACTAATTGGGTGATGAAACTAGCTATGTACATAGGCCTGGATCCTAAGCCTGTCACAATCAAAATATGTGTTTCCAGTGATCTTCCACTTGCTGTAGTGTTACCAGGTACCCACAAGACAGGAAGAAAATAACAAAATAAAAATGAAAACACAGAATGCTTTTTCTTTTTTTTTTTTTTTTCCCTGTTACTAAAGTGCAATAGGAGACTTTAACAGGTAGAAAGCTTTCCTGGGGAGCAGAAGATTGTACTTAAGTTGTCAGAGACACTGTAATCTCAGCTACTCTCTTCCCTTCTAGTAGCTATATTAATAAATAACATTAATAAAACCTGAGAAAAATACCATGCACTAATGAAAACAGTTCCAACTGAAGACTATAGAATATAGTTATGAGGGATTTTATTTTTCAGGAACTCTCAGAAGCACTGGAAGTCAAGCATGACAGTTCAGGTAAGTTCTGCTTTTGTAAAGCTAGTTTTTAAGCATGTATTCTGTACATTGCTAACACAATAGTTTGAGGTGTAATCAGAAGTGCAAGACTACATGTATCATCTCAATTTGGTTTTATCTTGTCATTACTTTTTATTCTGATGTAAACTAAACAGAAACAGAAATCTCATTAATACATTATTTATACACAACTATATGTTACATTTGATTTAATATCTATGAGGATCTATTCATTTCAGAAGCAACTCACCTCACAGTTTGATTCACACCTCCTCTACCCATAATTGTATGTCTTGCCTGCTGGCTAGAATCAAGGTAGAAACCTTTGGAAAAGAAGTATTTTTGGAAATTAGAACTAATTTTCAGTAAGTGTGCTTAGCAAAATCAGCAAGCAGCCTTCTGTAAGTCGTATAGCTGGAAATGATTCCTTCACAGCAGAAGAATATGTTAAGTGAGTAAGAAATCTTATTTCAGACTGTTTTTTTTGCCAGCAACACTGAATTCACACAGGGGAAGATTTCTTTTGGCATGAAAAGGTGCAATAGTTTAACTCTCCTCCCAAACACAGACACTCTTATCTTCTTTGCAATTACAGTGAACTTGGACTGTTTGTTCAGTTGCAAGAGAATCTCTTAGCTCCTACTGAAATGCAAGAGGACTGACATCACAGGTAAGATAGATTCTGATCCTCTAGATATAGTATAGTAGTCTCTGACAGTATGCTGAAAATCAGTGGCATTTAAATGTGATAGTACTCAGATGAGTTGGTAAAAAGAGTTGTTAAATCTTCAAGCCTAGAAAAAATTTAAATCCCTAGATTGAAATAATGAGAAATAAAAATACTTTTTACTGAGATTCATCAAGGCACATTTCAAAACCAAAATATTTATCTCTCTCTTCAACTCCTTTGGCAGCATATTTTTTCCAACACTGTCATGTCTGTTCTGTTCAAAGGGTGCACTCATCTTGACTACAGTCATGTGGTTTAGGACTGTAATAAGATCCTGACAACAGAGCTTTTGAGCATGGAAACAGAGCAAAGGATTTTATATCTGTTTTAGAGACACGTTGTCAAGCAAGGAAAAAAAAAGTTGAAAATTCTTACCTTTGTATTTAATTCAGCTGAATAGCCTTATCTGAGTTTCATTATCTGTCCTAGAGAAAGTCATCCCAAAAAGTCAAAGCTCCAACTTTCTGTCTGATTTGAAGCTAAAAAACCACCCATATTTTTACATGGTATTTGCTTAACATTTTTTCAAATGTTCTTTCTTCCACTGAGAGAGAAGGTCAGAGCTGAAATGTTGAGATGGATTTGTTGAAACTTTCATAGAGGGGATGTTGGTCTAATGCAAGGTCAGAATCAGAATTTAATTTGCAAAATCCATGTGAACGTAGGCAAAACTGTGGGTTCTGAAGGCAGGTTTAGGAAGGGTCTGATAAGTACAGTGGAACTTTAATCCTGTTTGCTTTGAACAATGACTTCATTGGCCTGATATTGATTTCATAAACTATCAAATTAACAACATCCAGTGCTGCAATTAAGGAAATGACACTGTAGCCCTATTAGCCTCTCTGTAGAAGCAAAGCAAGATTTGTAAGCAAGCTGACAAAACATTAGTCCAAACAATAAAAACAGAATACTAAAATCTCAAACTACACAATAGGTCCTTAAATACAACTGCAGAAAATGTCACTTCTTTATCATATCATCACTACAGGGCAAGTCACATCTGCATCTAAAACCATGACACACCTGGAAAACCACTGTCTTTTCTGTATTATAAGAAAACAATTCCATGGGATTAAGATTAAGAAGCCTATCAGTAAATCTGACTCAATCATCAGTCTAATAGCATATAAAAATTGTTTACTAGGAGAAGTGCAGGAGAGAAAATCAGGAAAAGAAGTTAAAACTCTTTAAAATCCAAAGTAGTAATTAAGTTAGTTTCCTATAGACCAGAGTATTATGAACCTGATTCTCACAGGTCATCTCAGTCAATTTAAAACATCTCTATCATCTCACAGGAACCAAGATTCTTCTATCAGCATCTAGTTTTTGTATCAGTCTACATGGACAGTAGTGAATTATCTTTTTTAGTGAAGATTCCACAACACCTAATTGTGAGCTTTTACACTGGAGAGTAACTGTGGACAGATTTGCTTATATTTGTATTTAAAAAGGGAATCCTGTTACAAAGGAGTGCTCTGAGTGTTCATAAATTAGGTTCCTTTGGGAGATATTCTTTTATTCTGTTACCTCTTTAAGACAATAAACCTAGGCTAAGACATGCTGTACCTAGTGGTACAGTATAATATCGTCAGTTTCAATACCTCTCATAACGCTATGTGTACATAAAATGAGAAGTGACATATGCCCTCCCGCATTGTCAATCCACTTCCTTCCCATCAAATGCAACCATACCATGTAATACTTTTGGAGATCTTCTGCTACTAATTTGTATTTTGACTGTCACTGATAGAATCTCACTACTAAAATGATAAGAAACCTTATTTTACTTTTTCCAGTACAAATTTATGGTGGAAAAAATTTGGAAAAAGTGGCTGATACAAAGTAAAAGAAAAATATAACTGACTTAAAACATTCATGGAGAGTGAGACATGTTGAAAGTATTGAGTGAAAGTACTACATTTGAAGGGAAATTTTCTCCCTCATGTAATAAACTGTTAAAAAACACTAACATTTATTGAGCAATCTGAGAGACCATTCTCCTTACTGACATAGGGCTTTTTGCAGATAACTTTAGTGATATAAAAAGCTAGTTATTGTGCTCCCTTAGTGGCTCCAAAAGTTAGGCAAGGCAGAATTAGACTGTATTTTTGTCTTTCTTTTAAACATCTCCCTTAGTATAACCTTACATGGAAGATCTCACTGTCTAAATGAAATTCATACTCCATCCATGGAAACATTGAAGGCTGGGCTGAACGGAGCTTTCAGCAACCTGATCCAGTTGAAGATGTTCCTGCTTACTGAAGGGAGAGTTGGACTAGATGACTTTTAAAGGTCTCTTCCAACACAAACTATTTTTTGATTCTATGATCTGTCCCTCTCTATAACAAATATAAGGAGAGCCTAGTAGACTGCCCTAAACTAGAAACTATTTTCAAGCAGTTGTATATACACTGAGTCCCATCATCATATACAACATGCCTTGTGGAGGAGGAAGGAGAGGGCACTACAACACACCCATCAGAAATAAAGAGATTTAGCAGTGTGTACCACAACTGCTGTGTTCTGTTACACAAGAAAATTCAGAAAGCAGAAATTTGTTCTAAACCCCTGAAGGTGAATTTATTACTGTGAGACCTATTTTCAATTTATTTCAATTTTTCCTTAGATGTCAAAACCACTAAAATTTGTCCAAGAGTGTTGACAAAAACAATTAAGTCTTTTTCCAGTACACCAGAGATGAATGTGTCCTCTTTAGATTTATATGCTATGTGAGAGAACTTCTCTACATACATTAAGGTATGAGATGTCAGGGCCCTGGAAGCAACAAGAGGCCCCAGTGATCATAATCAGCCTACCCTGGACACCCACACCCTCACCCACATCCTTCTAGGCTCCCAGCTCACCTACCTACAAGGGGCAGATTCCAGCCCTATCACTGGGATCCTAAAATATTAATTTCTCTTGCTTGTTTCTCTGAAATATTTGAATAAAACACCTTAAATTGATACAATTTGTGGCCAGACTGTTTTTATTTATATGATGCTTATTTCCTTAGTCTACAGTAAGATGCAGCCTCCTGTAGTCTCCAAAAGACTGAGATTTAAAATCTCCATGAGCATTACTTTATTCTGAAATCTATTCTGCATCGAATCCCCTGGATAGCTGTAGAACATGTCACAGAAAACTTTTATTTGCTTCTTAGTGTAGAATTACTCAGTAATGTAATGTAGATATAAACACCTTTGTGATGAAAAGTCACTAAAATGTCCCTGGCTGGTTAATAATCATTACAGTTGAAAAAAGAGGCTAGATTTGGGATAGTGTGACAGGTGGAAAGGGCCTCAGGAGCTTCCCCTTTCTTCTGGCTACCATTTTCATTCTGCAAGAGCATATGAGTGAGAGGGTATGCTCCAGGGAACCATATGGAATGAAATCATCCTCTAAAGAAATGGAGTGTAATGAGGCTAGCCACTGTGCAGTAAAGTATCAGTGTCTGTCTGACAGTTTGGGAATTCACTTGCCTAGGTATTTCACCAGTTTTGGACCTCCATGATGCTGAAAAAAAATGGGTTTATGGAAGGATTCCCTTCTCTATTGCATTTTCTTGCCTAAAGACATTCCTGTCTCAGGTTACAGAGATCTCTGCTTGCTTGTCAGTCCCTACTGACTTCATTTGAAGCCACATAAAATAGGAAAGCAGCATCAGACTCAAGCAGAAATTAGTAAATGCTTGACACGATATCAGGCCACATGCACCTTGGTTTAAGATACATTAATGATCCCAAACAGTCCTGAAGCCTTTGACAGTCTTTGACACTGGAACAGGTAGCAACACATGGCCAGTGTCTATATCATTAACTGCACAGAGCAGTCAAATGCAAAATAGCCTGTGGTGATTCCTGAATGTTGCTGAGGAACTGCTCAGGAACAAGTGATTTGGCCTGAGTCAAAGCAATGCTAGGGATCATTCTAATAATTTCAAAGTGCCCTATAAGGAGCCTGCTGGAAGGCGTGCTCCTTGTCAGAAACAAGATGCCAAAGTGGCTCGGTCAGCTGTGTCTTTCATTTGCTGTAGATAGCAAGAGTGAACTAACAGGTGGGTGTGGAGTAAAAGGAAGTGCAAACTTAACCCTCAGAATGGCACATGTCAATACACCCTATTCATGGCCATGGCCCAGAAAGGCAGCTCATTCCTCAACATGGAGCACTGTATCAGTACATGTGTGAAGTCTGTTTGCTTGCACAGATACCAGTATTCTGTGGAATTCTATGCACTTTATTGCTAAATTCTATGCACTTTATTGCTCTATTAATGAGAAGCCCACAAATAACTTCATTGTTCCAGTCACAATTATAAAAGGAATCATTGCTTTTTCTTCTGAAAAATAATGCAACAACTTAGAGAACATAATATTGCATTGTGGATTTTATTGTGGTACTTGAAATTTTATAGTAAAAATAAAAGTTTAGTTTAATATAAATTTAAATGCTACTGACAGGAATTATTTCCGGGTTTCCCTTTCTCACAGAAAATAACTCTAATTATTTTTTTTCTTCTGTTGGCTTTTGCGTTTTCCTGAAATCACTCTACCCTTCCTAATTACGAACATGGTTTCATTACCTTTTTGTTCGCTTTTTATGCTCCTCTGTCATTGTTAAATCTCCACTGTAATGTATGTTTATGTCCTGTAGGGTGTATACACCTCACTTAAATTAAAAAGTGAAATTATACTGGAAAGACACAGAGACATGGACTTTATGATACTTCCCATCCAGCAGCTCCTTTGATGCATTGATTAATTAAGGTGCAGAGATACTCCCCATACTGCAGTCCTTCTGTTCTTCTGTGCTGCTGCATTGTGGGCCATCTTGTGTAATACTGTCTCTCTAGTTATAGAAAAATGCTCTGTTTCATTTGCAGGAGCAAACATCATCTCTAAACCACAGCTCATCATGAAGCAAGAAGTAGCTCTTTTAATGAATATCACTAAGTCCAAAAGAAGAATCTAATTTCTATCTTTGTAGAGAGAACATGAATATACACACATTGTTTGGCACCTCTAGGAGCTGGACATCTAAACCAGGACAACACAAAGCCCAGGTTTAAACACAGATCTTTTAGGTTCATATTTCTTCACTGGCAGTTATACAGCTCAGCTCCAGAGTAGATGCATTATACTTGAAAATTCAACTCCTCTACTAATGATGATAAAGGATATATCTGAATCTGAATATATCCAACTTTACTATTTTGCAACCAACCTGGTCCTTAATGTTCATGAGTATACTTTAATGTATAAAAGACATGTTTATGAACATATTTATTTTTGTATGTCCAGTTTGTGAGATCATGTATAGTTGCTGACACACTGTGTGGAGTGGAAAGGGAAATTATCAGTGAAACATTGTCCCTCTTTGGCCTATCACCTGTATTTTTATTTCTGTATCCCTTACTTCATGTTAGGAACTAGATCACTGTTTCTATCTTTAAGTTAAAAGCACTTTCCCACATGAAAAGTACTAAATGAACCCTTGAAAGTCCTGAACATTCACAGTTAAAAAAACCACAACACCTTTTCAGCATCAGCCTTTTCTTTTTCTGCTGACAGATGGTACACATTTCTGTTTGGATCAGAAAAATGTCATGTTAATAAATATTTCCATGTAAATTTTATTTGTGCTATTTGAAAACAAGCCCAAATTAACCTAATCAGAAGATTTATACTAAAAAAGCATTACTCCCAACGGTTCACTACCCCAAACCTTTCTAATTCAAAACACTAAACTTCTTTTTGCCCAACAGCAGTGTCAACAAGGAGGCTAATAAGAGACAAATTCCTCCCTTTTGATGAACACTTTTATGACAAATCAGTCACTATCAGATACTGCATGCTGTGTGTCATTCAGTGAGGATGCTAAACTTCAGTCCAAGAACACTCATAGCACTCTGCTGGTTTCTGTTCTATGCTAGACTGCAAACATCTGACAGGATGGCAAACTAAGTAGATTCAAATAAGCCAGAAGGAATATCTCCAAAAAACTGGCATGGACATTAACCCAAAACAGCTGGCTGTCCAAACGATTGCTAATTCAGTTTTTATTATCACCCTCTTACTTTGTTTACCGAAACATTCTTTAGAATGTTTTTATAGAACCACAGGGGAGATGCAGGAGTTATATATTGGGGAAAATTCTATTACCGTACCCAGTCCACTCTATTATACTGTTCCCTCCAGGATAACAACAAAATATTTTGCTAGTTTATAATTTTCTTCTCTTTTGCAGTAGGAATTCAATTCTTATCTGAAGCAAGAGGATTAAATTGTAAATTTCATCATTTTTATAACAACCTGTCTAAATCCTGCTGGTGACAAATGCTCTGCTACCCTGAAGGAAGGAAATCAGGGTGAAAGATTATCATGCAGCTTTTTGATTACCTAAATATCAAAGTTATTGTTCTTGTCATCTATAGGCTTTATTTTGAAAACACCAGTAAGTGACATAGTTCAATATAAACAGAACTGCACCTGCCTGTCAGATAAGATTGAAATGTAAGCTTGGCACCACAGGGCATGAGGGAGGCTCTGTTGCTCCCAGTTTAATGCTTTTTGTGCTAATGCGAAGACCAGTGACAAACACTTTAGGCTAAATAGCTTTTCCACAAATCTATGCATAGGACTGTGTTTGGACAAGATATCATCTCTAGAATTACTGGAGATTGTTCTTCCTGCAAGAATTTTCTTCCTACCTCCCCCATTTTGTTAGTGTATCTGTGTAAGATTGCACACCTTGAAGACCTGTATTCTTTGGGACATCACTCTCAGAAGAGTGAGTAATACACATCAAAGAAGCTTCTTCCAAACCAATTCAGATTTCTTTCTTCTTTCCAGAAGGACAATTAGATAGGTCTATGGAGTGTATAATTTTTTTAAGAAGCATTTTTTTCTCAGAAAAAGGAACAACAGAATAATGAAAGAAAAAATATATACATCACTGATGATTCTACTTCAAAACCAGTAAAATATGTAAGTATGTGCTTGATATCTCTGCTCAGAAATTTGCCCTCACCTACATGCTTCCCCTGAAAGAAGTGTTGTTCAGTCTAATCTGTTTATTCTTAGTTAAAGATCAATCACTGAACATCCCTGGCATTTCAGGGACCGACAGAATAAAGGAAGATAATTATCTGGAGAAAAAAAAGAGGACTCTACAGAGGGAAGCTATTAAAAAATCTCTGCATAATATCAGTGCAGAACATTACTGAGAAAATTCCTTGCACTGGCCAAGACTCATTTCAGCATGACAAGCAATAAGCTCCGTATAATATTTGAGCTCTAACCTTCTGTTAAAACCCCCCTCTAATTACCTAGATATGTCAGGTGGTAAGTCTTGCCACTGAATAAATCTGACATCAACAGATTTCTCCTCCTAATTTTTATTTTAATAAGTAAGCCATACAGCAGCTGTGAAGTTACTGATAATGAATGTTAGGAAATAGGATTACTCAAGTGAGTTAAATCCTTCTGCGTTTTCATTATCTGCCATGTAACACTCAAAAGTCATGTCCTGAATAGATACAGAACAACTGGAACCTACATATTTGATCCCTATGCCTCTAGCTCAGCCACTAAACAAGGCTCAATTCACAAAAAAACCCTAGGATGACCACAGTATCTAAATGTGCTTATCTGCATTGTTTGCTTCAGAAACTCTCCAGCAGGTTGTGGGTGTTCGGATACATGCATGTTTGTTGTGTAAGATTACTTTACAAAGAGTAGGCTGATCTTGTTTTGACTTGATGTGGGCTATTTTTTAGCATCTAGTCACAAATAGTTTTGCACCTAAAAATCCAGGAGATATTTATGCTTACAGTCCTGCAGAGCTCGTGGGTTACCATGGGTTACCATACATTGCCTGAACTGCCAAGCTGACTTACTTGTTCCTCTACCACACTTTTTCTTGTAAGAGGTATGATGCTATTGGCCTTTTCTTCCCAAGCCTGAGTGATAATGGGACAGGACTGGAACCAGTATAACTTCAAGTCGGACCACCTGGACAAATAAATCTACAAGGTAGCAGGGAAATTCTTTCCAATAAACCCAGTAACCTCTTTTTCCTGATAAATTAAGCTGGATTAAGTAATCTTTTTACAAACAAAGAGATCAGAGAAATATGATGCAAAGTATTTAGTCAGATTTGTAAGTAAAAGTAGATCAGACATGCAACAAATTACACTGGATTCAGTTTCATAACAACTTATGTATTTCTTATAAGGAATGCAGCTCACAGTGAAAAATTTCTGCCTTAATAAAGTGGTCTTTGTCTTTGAATCATACTGTGTGTTGATTGAAATCTTGTAGAAAATAAACATAGCGCATAATAAATAGCTTAAAACCAGGCCGATCAAACCTCATATTTCTAAGTGTATTTCCAAGGGATCAGTAAGTGGAGTTGTTTCTACTGGGATTCCAACATAAAAAAATGTTATTAAGTGTTTATACTAGGCAGTGTTATGAACTGTATGTTACACATACTTAGGTGTGGAATTGCAACTAATGAGGAGGACAAGCGACCAGTTACCTGAGTCACTCTGAAACAAATGGTCACAACCTACCAAAATGTATTTTAACACACTTCACAATGGGTAGTAGCAAAGGAAACAAGTAACTAGATCTATACCTACAGAAGAGGACACTACTTCAGAAACTAATTATTCAGAAAGGTACTTGAAATCATCAGAGAACTTCCTTAATGTGACCTTTTAATCTCATACTGGAGCGAAAGGGCTAACACTGTCCATGTGAGTGAAGACTGACAGGTTAAAGTAGGGAAATAATTTTGATTTCGTATGCAAGAAACAGAGAGACCTCTGCCAGGATGTGTCCACTGCCAGTATCTACATCCAGACAAATATGAAAAAACTGAAGATAGTTCAAAGAATGGACATAAAATCACTCTGGAAATCAGAAAAACAGTCTTATTGTTTGAGGCTTAAGGAATTCAATCAATTTAGCACATCTGCAAAGAAGGTTAGAGGTGATTTAATCAGAGTACAGATCTTCATTCAAGTAAGATATGTGATAGTGGGAGTGCCCAGTATTGCAGACAAAGACATAAGATCCAACACTTGAAAGGTTAATTTGGATGAATTCAAGTAATTTATGTAAGAACAGATACAACAGACACGCCAGCATATGGACTTTTTGAGCGGCAGTCTAAATGTTGCACTGAAATCCATGCAGCTTCTAGGAAAACAGAGAAAGAGAACAGGCTCATGACTGTTTTTCCTTTTCTGGATTTCAAATTTCAGATACTTAATTACTAATTCAGGAAAAAAAAAAAGAGTTTATTTTGTAAGAGACATAAGGCAGAAAATGCAGCACTTAGGAAACTGATTTGATTTGATTTCTAATGCTGCTGTGGCTTACGATTGACTGGTACAGGCTTGTACCTAAGAAGATGGTAGTTTTACCTGTTGCTGAAAAATTTATCCTCTGTATGGATTGCTGTGCTGAAGAGGATATGAAATCTTCCTCTGACCATCCTATCAGTCAGAGCTGCTATTCCCTGTCCCTTCATTCAGTTTTTTTAAATTTGCAGAAGGCTTAACTGGTTATTTCTGAAGGTTAAGACACTGTAAAAGGGATGGTAGGACAAAACTGGAAGAAAACATTTTCATTTTTTTAGAGACTATGTGAACAGCAATCTAGAAAAAGTGTTTTGTTTTCCCTCTACTTCCTCAAACCAATAGTACTAGAAACTCTCTGAGGTCTATTAGTGACTTTGCTGCTGATTTAATTCTGAAATCTGAGAGTGATGGGAAACTTTAAAAAGGCTAAGATGGATAATTGCCACCTTTCTCTTTGTTCATAAAAGCTGGCATATTCTCTGAGCAAACAGACTTTCCTTAAAAGGAATAATTTTCCCTTTCTCCAAAACACATTTATCAAAGTATTTATTATTATTATGCCTTCAATTTGTGGATCATTCAGTCATATAGCAAAATGACAGATTTGGAGCTTACAATAAACTTGTCCCCATTTTTAACACTGTGCTGACCGAGTATTTCAGCTATGTCAACTCCAGTACATTGAATAATTATTTAAGAACTACTAACCCTATTTAGTTATGTGAAACCCAAATAATTGTTAAATGTCTTCAACAGATACTAGCAAGAAAATTTGCAGATACACTGCTAGTAAAACTAATTATTGCTGATGTGAAAATAAGTGACCCTTTCCAGCAACTGAGGATTATCTAAATAATCTTGCCGTTAATTTTTATTGATTCAAATTGTATCCAACACCAACAGTTAGCTAGAAATTAAAGATGAGTTTTCTGCGCAAGAGCAGACATCCCACCTGATGGATGCTGAAAGGATAACCATTTTGGTTTTGAAATTCTTCCAAAAGATAGTTAATTAACATTACATCTATTGGCATAATGCTGCTTTCTGTCATATTGCTTGCTTGCAGTACTCTAACTGCAAAAGTCTACCCCAACTGAACGTATTCAGCTTCTGCCTTTTAGCATATGAGTGCTTGCCAACTGTTTCCTTCAGCCATTTACTGCTAATGTTTTACATGGAGGGGCTAGTCACATGAGTCTCATGGCATTGTTCCTGCTTGGTAACTCAATGAATTTTTCAGAAGATTGTTGTAATATGGATTTTTAGTACAGGAGATTCATAAGAAAAACCATGATTTTCCAAATCAATGAAATTTATAAAATGACATGGCTATGTGTTCAAAGAACGCCAAAGAATTCTAGGGATGTAATACATGCTAGGTTTTAATTCACTGATGTACATGTATATTATGATTATCTTGTTCATATATCTTAAGCATAGTAAGTGCCACAATTTACTCATCAGTAAAATATAAACTTGAAAAACTTTTTTAATTCATACAGTGCTAGGCAAAATTCTTTATGCCTTGCCTAGAAACAAGATTTTGGAAATGCCTAGCTGAGATCCTCTTGGTTTTCTTTGCAGGGGCAAGAAGTTGTTAAACAATTAATGGCATTCTTAGTTTTGTACTGCCCTTGCAGTTAATTTATTTTCTCCTAACTATGAAAAACAATTCTAAGTTTCAAACATCAAAGCTGTGCAGATCTCCACTAACCACTGTCCATGGGTCTAAGTTCTTTAGAAATATGGGAGGGACAATGTGCAATTTCTTGATTAAAAAAAAAAATAAATCTGCTTACTGTGAAGATAAGCACTGTGCTAGTTCCAACAGTATATTGAAATGATTATTCATAAGGTAAGCATTTGAAAAGATTTTGGACTCAGTGGAGACAAACAGTATTTTTCCTGAAAATTCAAGGTAAATCATACTAAAATGTGTGAGAAAGAATATAATATTAATTTAGCATCATGCAGTTTTTAAAATCTTGGTGTTTATGCCAGAAATTATAACAGTGTCTTATGAAATACATGGATATTTTCCTCCTCATTCATTTTATTGCAATGAACCTTGAAACATAGCCTTGGTAATTGAAATTGACCGAATAGACCACCAAGCCCTTCAAAAAGAACTGCAAAACTAAGATGTTTCAGACTATATTAATATGTTCTACAGCTGCTCTCAAATATTCAACAGGTTGAGCAAACTACTGATGCAAGCCAAATACCTGCATGCTGCAACACATGTGGATACCATTTTCCACATAGATAAGTCAAGAAAAAAAGACATCACTCTAATTTAGTAAAAGTAAGAGCAAATTAAGTCTCCTGTACTAGGATTCTTATTTGATAGCATTTTACATCAGTTTTATATAGGTCAAAAAAATTGAGTCATAGTCAAAGAATTTTGGATTCAATGCACATTTAGTTAGGATGCTTACACTCTTTTATATAATCTGAAAGAGTTAAGTGTATTCATAACTAAAACTGAATGCTGAGCAGCTAAATGGAGCCTCTAGAAAAGTGAAGGAAAGCAAATAAGTCTCCTTAGAGATATGAGCTGGTCCAATATAGAGCAAGATTTTAAAATGTTGCATTTCACTTTATTTTGGAAAAAATTTGATTGGGTGTCATGGTTTGGCAAACACCAGGCACCCACGACTGCTGCTCACTGCATGTCAGCGAGAGCTGCTCGCTCTCCCCTGCCACAGCTGGGCAGAGGAGAGAAAAACAAATTAACAAAGGGGCCATGAGTTGAGATAAGGTCCGGGAGAAAACACTCCAATGGCCAAAAGGACTCAATTTAGAAGTACAAAGTGCATTTATTACTAAGAGAGTCAGAGGAGGATAATGAGAAGTAAAGTAAACCCTTAAAAACACCCTTTTCCCCCCAACCCCTCCCTCCTTCACACTGACCACACAGGGAGACAGGGCATGGGGGCTTTGGTCAGTTCATCACCGAGATCTTCTTCCACTGCTCAGGGAGAGGACTCCTTCCCCTGCATTGCAGTGGGGTCCCTCCCATGGGAGACAGTTCTCCATGAACCTCTCCAATGTGGGTACAAGCTCTTGAGCAGCAGTCCTCCCAAAACTGCTGCAATGTGAGTTCCTCCCATGGGCAGACAGCCCTCCCAAAACTGCTGTAGCATGAGTCTCTCATCCATGGGGTGTAGTCCTCCAGGGACAGGCTGCTCCAGCCTGGAAGCAGAGCCCTCTCTCCACTGGATCACAGCCTCCTATAGGCATCCACCTGCTCCTCTGGCGTGAGCACCTTCCCCATGGGCTGAGATCTGCATCCCCTGTGGACCCCGTGGGCTGCAGGGGCACAGCTGCTCCACCGTGGTCATCGCCACAGCCTGCAGAGGAAACTTGGCTTTGGTGCCTGGAGCACCTCCTCCACTGACCTTGGTGTCTCCTTGTTGTTTCCCTCACATGTTCTCACTTCCTCTTCTCTGGCTAGAAAAAACTATGTCCCACTTTGTTTTGAATTTCTTCTTAAACATCTTACCACAGAGGCTTAACCAACATCTCTAATTGGCCCAGGCTAGGCCACTGGCATGTCCATCTTCAGAGCCATCAGTAATTGGCTCTGCCAGACATAGTGGAAGTTTCTGGCAGCTTCTCAAAGAAACCATCTCTGTGGCTCCCCCAATACCAAAAACCAGGCCATGCAAAACCAACACACTGGGTAAGATGAAGCATACACTCCAAAGAAAATAAAATTTATGCACCGAAAATGATCACGTATCAGAATATAAAGATATATTCTTATCCATTTGTTCAATTCCTTTTCGCCCCCTAAAAATTTGGAAAGCTACTGAAAATTTATGAGATTGGTCAGAAGAGCACGTCTGTAAAATACTGAATTTCCAGAGAGCCTGTACAGGGTCACAGTCATTGGTTTGACATATCAGCTGCTGTGAGGTGAAGTGTTTTGAAAGGTTTACACACAGGCCGAGAGCAGAGGACAGACAAGCAATCAAACACTTATTAGCTGGCCAAATTACTGTGTACAAAACTGGCAGAATCACAGAAAGGAACGCAGAAAATAGCTTCAAATGCTGTGATGGAAGAATATAAGAAAATTGACACAGGAAAATGTAACATCGATGTTAAGATATGAAATGGACAGTCAGAGAAAAACACGCTTCATTATTGCCTCTTGAAATATTTATTGTTCAGTTTTCAAAGCCTATTTTCCACCTGTAATACAGAAGGGTTACAGATGAGAAGCTTTCATGTCAACTTTCAGCATTTAGAAAAAGGGGCATATTTCTTGATATGTGAAATATGGTTTAATCCTAAAACTGAAATAACCTGTTTAACAGTTAGCTGCAACATACTATTGGTAAAGAAATGTTTGTATATGAGTTGTTTAAAGTGGAGTTTTATTCAGAGAGGGGAAATTATAAGGCAGATAATACAGAAGAATGTGAATGCAATTTGCACAGATTCTGTGCAATGCTGAAACACTTTTGAACAACAGCCAAAGAACCCTCCTTGGAACTACCCAGGTGCATGGTTAGTTAATAACTGCAAGGAATCAAGTTTGAGAAGAAAGTTAATGCATTGATAGGAAAGTTCAGTGAGAATATCTCTGCCTTTAAGAAGTTTTCAGGGTGATTAATCACAATAAATTTTACTTTCCCACTTGGTGTCCCATCATCAGAACACTCCGTAGAGGTGGAAGTGCAGGTCCCTGTTTGATGAATGTGTTGTTTGTAGAATCATTTTTCTAATCAAGAGATTACTTGCTCTCTCCTATCCTACTTGCCCATGCTCAAAAAAGCAGAAGAGCAATATGATCAATTAGGATTTAAATAATGTCTGAAAAAAATGCAGATTCTTTCTTCCAGCATTTGAAATATGAAAAAACCTATAAATCTTGAAAAGGAATTTACCTTTTAGCAGGCTGATCTTTATCTGCCACCATTTATTTCTTTGAACAGCAATTTTGGCCTGAAAATATTTTGTGTAATTTTATAAAATTTGTTCTCAGTTGATAGACTTGATGATAAAACACATTCTGGACTTTAAGAAAAACAATCCTGCCCTAACTGAAATCCAAAATAAAATAGGTTTGACCTAGAGAAAGTCGAATCAGTTACTAGGAGTGACGAAATTGAGGCGTTTGTGTGAGGATGTTTGCACATTTGCTCAATGCTCAAGCTGTCTTTACATTAGATTGAGATGTTTCCCTGCATGCTATAACCTAAACATATGTGAAATGCCCTCAGGTATCTGAGGTATTTGTACAGGACTGGTGGAAAAAAGACAGGACCTACAGAAGACCCATACCTTTATGGAAAGATTGGGGCTGGACCTGTGTGACTGAGCTGATTCTACCCCTCTATTTAGTGAAATGGGAACTTGGGCATTTTACCCTATAGGGTGTGTCAACTTTAGGCAATTAAAACTGGGGCTGAATCTCATTCTGCCTGTTTGCAGCAGCAGAAGTTGCTGTATCTTGAAAGAGACACATTTAAGTTTGGAAATTTGGCTTGAGTTAAGAAAACATGATGCACACATAAAACAGGTAAACACCAGCCAGATAAAGGTAAAGTGATTACAGTTTGATTGTTTTGATTTTATTGTGACACAGCCAATACTGGATTTTCATTAAAATTTTAAAAAGAATGGCAAAGGTTATAAACAATTTAGAGCAATAATATAACCTCATTAACAAAATCTTTTTATATGTTTAACCATATTCATTTAGCATTAAGTTAAGAAGAACTGCAGGGTTCTCTTGAACCTGTCACTAGTGATTTAATAAGCTCATTTTATATTCATCTGTTTATAGATCAAACACACAGAAGATGGGTTCAACAGTACTGAGAACATTTAACAAAAAAAGTAAAGAGGAGGACTGGGTATTTAACTTTTAGGTTACACATTTTCAGAAGGAAGACAGTAATTAAATTTAAGCTACTGGTTTTATCAAGGATAAAAGCTCTCTGCCTCTTAAATACCTCTCTAACCAATATGCCTATTTAGAGCAATAGTTCCTGGAAAAAACTGGCATTGTCTTGGTGGGGAACAGAGGTTTCACTATGTGCGTGGTTTGCAGAAGTGAAAATTTGAAATCAGCTCTGTTAAAAACTGATTTCTGACATGCAGGTAAGAAACACCAGTGAATCAGACATTGTGCATGCTGGAATCACCCCTTGAATAAAGAAACACAAATCAGTGTTTAAAAATGTTGAGTGTCCCAGTTATCACCAAAGCACTTCTGTCTCTTACCAGATTTATCCTGCATTTCAGAGCAGCAGCTGCAAAACCTGCTAAACTACCATTTAAATATCAACAGCAAAATTTATTAAAATTCATGAAAATATGTCTTAATTTTACAATTATTTGCATGGTAATGAAAAACGCAGTTCTTGAATGATTTAAAATTTTTATTAGTGTGAACATATTTTCCATTGCAAAAATATTTTCAACTTTTAAAAAACTAAATTTTTATTTGAAATGTCATAAAATCTGGATCTTAAATGAAAATTTTGTAAGAAAAAAAATTCAATTTTTTTTTTTTTTTTAATTTCCCCATATGTTCAGTTTCTCAGTGCTGGATCTGATAGCGATCCCTGGAGGAAAAATGAACTTGCAGCTACAAAGAACCCATTTCTCCAGCAGAAGTTGATGATGTGAACACACCACTACAGAAACACATCTGTACATACTTTAATTTATCGATTAGATAACAACACATGGTATTTCTATTGTTGTTTGAGAGCAGACGTTTGTTTCTTAGGTTTGATCTTATATAATGTTTCCTGGTTAAACTGGGACAATAGCATCAATGGGACATCGAAGCAGGTATTGGAACTGGGAGATTATTTTGCCTGTTTGGGATATGAATCCAGTGCTCACATAATGTTTCCTCTGAGACATTATGGAAATGCTCTCAGCAAAAACTGAACAACACTTTGAAACAAATACTATTTATAAACTAACTAATTTTAACACATCATCTATAACATAGTTTCATCTTTATTGCTGGTTAGGTATGCTGGTATAAATATATGGATTTTATAAGGCACATATAATAACATGTCATTGAAAATACCCTTTATAAGAAGCTGAACTAAAATTAGAGCATGTGAGAAACTTGTTAAAAAAACACCTCTATTTATGTTTGGAAAATAAAATTGACATAGGGGCAAACCAGCCGCAAAAGTGGTCTTCAGGTTCTATGTAGGAAACTCAAAGTATGGTTAAAAATTCATGCTATTAAGGAAAGAATATCTTTTAACTACCTAGAAAGAAAACACGACATTAATTTTAGAGTAGATACAGATGTATATAGGTAGGCTTTACTCCTGCACCATGGAAAGATAACAGAGAGAGCAAAATTACCCTGGAGTCAGACTGTGAAAGGAATTCCAGATCACTGATACACGATTGGCTAGTGTCTCCTTGTGACACTTTGGGTATGCTGCCAATCCACCACCACACATTCTCTATCTCTTCTGAAAGCTCGCCCTCCCATTAAATCAATACCAAGATCAACATTGAATACCTAACCTTGCTACTTTTTCCCCCTCTCTTCATCCTGAAATCGAGAAAAGCCAAAAAAACCGATCATGCCAGCCTTCAACAATTCTAGGCAAAAATGTACAGCAAAATATGCTTGGGACCATGCCTTTAAAGAATAAACTGAGTCACCATGTTGCTATCTCAAATACACTTTAAGTAATTTCTAGAATTATTCAGATATGTCCTTGTTAAAATGTACATTTGTGGCTTTTATTCCTCTGTTTCAGTGGGATTCATAGCTCACAGTACAGTCATATGCAGTGTAATGCTCTATTAGTGTCACAGATTGTACAAACAAGGAAAAACACTTCAAAGCGCAACTGCTAACAGCACAGAAGTATAAAAAGAGTTATGTGCTCTTGCTGTTTATCTTGGTTTGAATTGCACTGTGACAGAAAAGAGCATTTGGTGATTAATTTGAAAAGAATGAGACTTCCTGGAGGATTTTTTTTTCCCCCAATGGCAAAATGTTTAAAAAAAAAAAAAGAACAGAAAAATAAATACAAACATAAAATTTATTTTTTCAAAATAGACAGCGTTCAATGGTGTGTAAGCGTAAAAACGTTTTTAAAAAGAAATTGTGTTTGTTTACTTCATGAAAAATGAACAAAGGATAAATTATTTCATAACAGCACATTCAAACAAAGGCTCAAGTTAAACATAGGGAAACTGGGAAATATCCCATTATTACAGACATTACACAATTCGGTCATTAGAAATAACATGAGCAACAAGAGATTATAAACTCAAACCCAACGAGGAGTAGTCACATAAAAACCTGGGTAAGATCAGGTAAAACTTTAAAATATAAAGACGTATGAAATTCACATCTGGTGTCTAAATACAATGAGAACAGCTACAGCGTCTCAGATGTCACATATAAAAGATGTATGGAACTCGAATGGTTAGACAAGCTTTTGTCATTTTTCAGGATGCTGCTAAATTCAATCAAATAATGTATTCAACAGCTTCTGATAAGGAAGATTAAAACTTTCAGGGTGTTTCATTATGGCTGTAAGAACTTAGCAGGAAATAAACCCCCTTGCACTCCAGCTGGCCCTCAAAGATCAGAGAACTGGGTGCTTCTGAGCCTAAATTCTGATTATGGTCAATTTAGCAATCTGGTTGAGTTCAAAAGAAAAAATTGCATGAGCACAGATGCACAAACAGTGCAGTTAACCAATCCTGTACTATAAATATGATCACATTCAATAAGGACTTTGTATGATTCAGATTTACAACTAGTACAGATTATTGAAACAACGCAAAAACAAGTTGAGGATTGCTGGTGATAAATGCACTAAGTACAGAATCTTAACGTGTGTTACAATAGAGAGTATAGCAAGAGAGATTCCAAAAGCTCTATGTGCAGATAAATGAATATTCCTGTGCGTGCTGCAGTGGTTGGAGGTGCAAAGCTCATCAAAACGTATCCCTTCAGGAGAGGAGAAACACACCCAATTGACAAATCCTGATCCGGCAGAAATGTTGTTCCCCTCCAGAAGTGTTTTTCCCCATCCGCCTTTTCCACCCTGAAACTCACCTTCCATACTACAAATTTTGGGCTGTCCCAAGGGTGTGGAACAATCACATGTTATAGGTGGAGTTTGGTGACTTTGGTCATATATACATTACACAATTCATTTTCTCCTTTATTTGCATCCTGGAATGTGCAAGTTAATATTTAATGACGCTTATGAGGATCTCAGTTACATGGGGTCAGAATTTCAAGTTGACAGAAAAAGTAGAATAAACACTTTGGCCCTCCACTACTGAGGTGGCAGTAAAGGCTCTTAGACCTTTATCAGAGGGTGTCTGAGCACATCCTTATCTCATTAATGAATCAGATTTATAACAAGGCTTGTTTTTCACAGTGAAGCGAGTGTAGCTATTGGCTGGTACAGAGGCAAGGTGCTCTTCTGTGCCTCACTGAAACAACACCAGGTTGTGAGATTTCCACTCCAGACAGCATTCAGCTGTTAGCCCCTACTCCAGCCAGATGCAAGATAAGAAAGACAAACAGCTCATGTTTTTCTCAATCAGTCTCATCAATTCTTCACCATCTTAACACTGCACAATTCTGACCATTTACCATACAGGGTAACAGCACTGGTATTTGCTAATCTTGTGTCAGTGTTGGAATTCATCTTAGTATTCAGCAAGTTTTGTTTGGCCTCTCATGCTACTTATAGATAAGTTCCTTAAACTTAAGGAGTTAATAGTTTTGGTTAACACTTCAGCAACCTCTGACCACACAGCCACAAATAATTCTCTTTGAAACATGGCAAAGTTCCTATAATTACAATTCCCATAATGCATCATCTCCTATACTCTATTTTCTAACCTGAATAGTTTTGGTGTTGTATTAATTTGTATTCTTTATTTTAGTAACTGGGCATTAATGATGAGAAACTGCTGAGAGATTTTTGGGCTAAAATCTTAAAGATCGATTTTTAAAAATTTGCTTCACCCAAGGAATTTTCTCCTTCTTTGGCTGTGGGGTGGTTTTTTATATTTTGGTAAGTTGTGTTTGTACAATTTAAATTTTTATCCCAGAAAAAGCTGAAACAGTTAAAAAGAGGAACTGGCATTCATTCATAAAGATTCACCCTGAACTGTTTAGCATCTGTTAATGATTTTTTGGTAATGACTTTAGTTATCAACACTCAACTTCATTGCATACGTAGTCTGGGCCATTGACACTTGACACTGAAATGCAAAATAGCTTAGCTCGTGGTCAAGCTTTCCACTGGCAAACCTCGTAATTAAGTTGTCTATTAGTTATGAACTCTCAATGTCCATTTTCACTTGTGGTCTTCATTGCCATTGTTGTGTGACCAAGTTTGAAGTGTGTCAGTTCTTGGGTAAAATTACTTTTGTCTTTACATTCAAAAACTCAAATTCTAGCCTGAGAGAAACCAATCTGATTTTTAGTTATGCCTCAACATACATTATACAAGAGGTAAAAAATTTCTTTAGGAGCTGTATACACACTGGGAGCTCTGTCCCCCAGGCGGCTTCACCTGGCAGGCAATCGGGGACAGAAAGATCCCAATACTGCTCGGCAAGCGACAACGCGACAACCCCCAAGCTCCAGCCCCAGCCCCAGCCCCCCAGCCCAAGCCCGGCCCAAGCCCAAGCCGCAGCCACCCAGCCCAGCCCCAGCCCCCCGCTCCACGCCGGTGGGTCAGATCCCCGGATGCCCGGGAAAAAACGCGCGGGAAGTCACGCTATAGAAGGGCCAAGCATATAAAAGCAGTTAACTGCGCCACAACCGCGACCATTCTCTTTTGGGTTTCTGTGAGGGAGTAGTGCCCCGCCCGGAGGGTCAGCTTTGTCCCTCTCCCTCCCTCGCATTTTCCTCCCAGCGGTGCTGCTCCTTCCCTGGCTGTGTGCCTTGTCCGCCCCTCTCCTGCCCTGCTTCGCCGTTTCCCCGAGGCAGCTCAGTCGCCGCGACAACCTGTTGCCCCGCTGTTTGCCCGACAGAGCCTCCGCAGGCTGCACCCTGCCTGCACCCAGCCCGCAGCCGCCGCGCCCCGAGCCTGACTGCTGGCAGCTGCTCCCCGAGTGCGCCCGTGGCCACGGCATCCTGTTCCTGTTCCTTGCCCACGGCAGGGACACGCAGCTGCTGCTGTTTGGAAATCGCGCCCAGCCACCCGGGGAAGCCATACAGACTTTAGCAGCTCGCAGCGCACTCGCTACATGTGCGGAGCTCTCGCCGGCGGGCGCTCGGGGTACAGCGGTAGCGATCTGTCCGGTGTTCTTTCTCTCTCCGTCTCTCTTTTTCCGTCTTTGTTCCCTTTCCTATCCCGCTTCAGTAGGCATATTTATCTTTATCGGTAAAGAGTTCTCAGATCCAATATTGCTGTGTTTGATTTTTATTTTCTTTCCGAGAAATTTATTAAAAAGAATCCTTCCCGATTGTCCCTTTTTGGGGCATAGCTCAAAATAAACAGTGTTTGGAAGCAGAACTATATACTCAGCATATTAATCTTCTATGAACATGAAATTAAAGCAAAAATAGATCCAGGAGCTTTAAAAAAGCAAGGAACCAACAGATGAACAAAAATCAGCATCCTACAAAAAGCAAACAACAACAAAAAACTAACAAAAAACTCCCATTTGTGCTCGGTTGTAGCTGAAAATTTCTTTTAATTACACATTGAAATACTATTTCTGTTCAAAATACTAGGTGGTTCACACTGTCCTCGAAATCACTACCCCAGTCTAGAAAAGGTCTCAACTCTTTTCTCCACCCTCACATCTCTGCACAAATAAAGGAATGAGATCCTCACATTTTGTAGGGGCAGAGGATATATTAGTGGCTCTCTTTATTTCCTCATTTTTCTTTTTCTGTACTCCTCAAGAAAGAAAATTTCAGAAACTGAGCAAAGGCAAAATCTTTTGCCTTCTAAATTTGGAAGAACTGAGGTAGGACAGCATATGGACTGTAGTGCATAAAAAAAATAACCAATTAATAAAATTGTGTTGCCTGCTTCTAACCTTATTCTATAAGTGGCCAAGAAATTTCAGTTCAATGAACACGTCTATTCGGAATCCATGCCTGTAGCATTAGGAGATCTTGAGTCATTTTTCCAAAGCAATGACCAGTGTAACAAGGACAGAAGTAGTGCAGAATGTTGTTAGCAGAAGTATGGCCATGGATGAATAGGTGATGACTTACATGGAACTTTATCTGATTTTCTAAATGACGTTTGAAATCTGCTACCCATTTCTTCGGTTGTTTTAGGTTGTGTGCAAACTGATTTTCAATTACAAAATCCCAGTCATTATTGTTGGAAGGCAACATGGGAGTAATCTAGTGCATCTGCCTGATCAAAGCAGAATCAATCTTGAATTCAGACCAGATTGTGTAGGACTTTCACTAATCAGGTTTTGAAAACCTCCGATAACAATCTCCCAGGGCACTCTGTCACAATGTTTAATTATACTCATAGTGACTTTTTTTTCTTAATACCCATTTTTACCTTTGTTGTTGTAATTTATGACTAGCATCTTGCTTCCCTGCTTCAGTAAGCTTGTGGTTTCTTGTCATGTCTTCTTAATAAACTCTACCTATGTACTGTTTGGCAGACTGCTGTTATGTAACCCTGAAGCTGCTTCTTTACATGCTGAACAAGACTAGAATTTCAGCCTCTCTGGTGAGTGCTCTAGGTTCCAAACAGCTTGGGGCACTCCACTGAAATTGCACTAGTTTGTTGTTTCCTTTCTTGAATTGTGGGGCCAAAATTGGACACAGTAATTCAGGTGCAAGTGCCGAGTAGAATGTCAAGTAATTAGTGTCAAACCCATCCTGCTTCCACCTCTTCTATGCCTTTGCATCAGACCTTGGTCATTTGTTTTCCTGAGCAATGAGATGCACAGTTTATGTGCTTGGAGGAGATTGCTCTTTAACACAAAGAGGTTAAAGGGAGGAGGTTGCTCTTGAACACAAGAAACAAGTGTTAGGCTCCTTAATCCCTCAGAACTGCTGTCGCATCAACCATACCTGTCAGTTCTTTAGAAAACTGAGTTTCGTTACCATCCTGGCAAGGAGAAATTGCCTTCCAGTTTTGTAGTCTGTATGCTGTTTTGGGGGCCTGTTAAAGAATAATGTCTAAAAAGTGAGAGAACCCGTTTGCAAAAACATTTTAAATACTGACTTTAAAGAAGTCTTGAGTCATGAGGCATTTAAACACTGAGGTTTATCTTTCTGATCAAAGATATTCATAGCTGGATATGCAGGAATGTGTATGCAACTGAGACCTGTCTCCTCAGGCAACACAAGATAGTGTGGAGTGCATGACTAGCACAGCAAGATCCTCCTCCACCTTCACAATGAAAATCAAACATCATTCATGGGTCATTTAATATCTGTTCGTAGAGATAAATATATTTTAAGCATCACTGAGCCAAAGTCTTAAATAACAAAATTTCCTTTCCATTTCAGACAGCCTCAATCCCTTGAAACTAGCATTATGCACATTTTATTCTGGTTAGTAACTGCAGTTTCAGGTCACAAATGGTTAAAATAAGCCTCAGTAACTTCCAGTTCATTAAGGCAACTAAAGTACCAGAAAAATACTTGGATTCTTCACAAAGCTTACACTCCTAAAATACTTTTTGGCTTTGAACTCCAGTTAGTATTACAAAACTGTAAAGCGGCCTTGTTAATTGTTCATTATTGGTTTTCAAATACTAAAATATGTATATATGTTTTGATATATATATATGTAGGGACACAAGCACACACATTTATCTTTGTTACCCTCTTTTTAATTGAACATCTGGTCAATTGGAAGACAGGTTTCCTTGTAATCTCTCATTTGCATTTGGCTCAAAACTTGAAGTAGTTTTGAAGTAGGTTTTAAATTCTCTGAAATTGTATGTTCTGTCCTCGGGCATTTGACTTCACAGAATACTCCCTTGCAAAGGAGAGGAAGAGGAAAATAGAAATCTAGAACCATAATGCAAAGAAGTGTGATTACATAAGAAAATACTGTATTTAAACCATATGGATATTATAATGTTAGTTAAAAATATTATCAAAAGCTCTGTCTGGCTGGAGTTGAAAAGGTAATGGTTTGTATAAGCTTTTTATACAGTATAGAGAGAGTAAAACATCTTTTTTTATAGAAGTGTGAGCTGAGTTTTGAAATAAATGTAACATGCAGATAAGCAGAGACCAATCATTACACTCCAAAGTAATTTTTGCACGGAAAAGAAAACTTCCTAAGTTCTTTTATAAATGTTAAAGCATTTTATATCACATGATGCGGTGTTCCCTCTCCACAGGCAAACACCCCACCCACAAAGGAGGGCGCAGCCTGAGTCAGGACAATGCCGGTGAACGGGCCGCCACAGTGCAGTGCGGCGTGCGGTGGAGCTCGGGGAATAGGAACTTGCGATGAGGCAAAGCGGAAAGAAGAGACGCAGACTCTCGGACTAGGATTCTCCAGGGAAGTTTATGGAGGGTGAAGGGATGAGAAACGAAGCGTGGTGAGGGGGTGGAGAACCTGAGGCTGACAGCCCTGAGAACTTTGGGACAATGGGTTTTGAGGGACTGGGACAGGGGAGTGGTTAGCTCCGAGGAGCCAACCAGGGAGAGACAGGTGGAGGGAGGGAGGGGCAAAGGGGGAGTAACTGCAGCTTCACCCTGTCAGGTCAGGCAGCACGCCCTGAAGCCGCAACCAAAAGGCGAGCTGCCGCACCCGGCACCCGCCAGATGCGTCTCTCCAGCAAAGCTCGCTAGCTGGCTAGCGGAGTCCCGGGGGACAAAGGCAGGCAGGAACCAAGTAGAGGATAAAGAAATGCAGGCGCTTGAGTCCAGAATCCGAGGGTTTATTGGTAGGATGAACAGGAGGTAAGGGGACGTGACGAAGGAACGGGACGCAGGGGACGGAAAGTCACAAGGATCTCAGGCTCAAGAGCCTCGAGCACACCATTGCATGGGATTAAAAGGGGGCACAAAAGGGGAGTGGTTTCCATTGAGGGACCAATCCAGGGAGGCTTATAGGGAAACTGACAGGGGCACAGGATAATAGGGATACAATGAGGAAGGGTACCATTTTTGAAAAACCAATGAGGGAGCCCGGCTGGGGAGAAAAAAGAGGAACCTTCTAGAAGGGTGACCAAATAGGGGATAGGGGAGGGGAGATGTGCAGGGCCAATAGGCTCGCTGTCGGGTTCCTTGACCCTAGGTCTTGGTTCAGGATCGGGGTGACCAGTCCTCGTGGCCTGCTCAGGCAGTGGCAGCTCGCCCTCTGGGGCGGCGGGAAGGAAGCAGGGAAAAGCTGCTCTCCTGCGGGAGCGATGGGGTCTGGAGATCGACGGCAGTGACAAAAAATGCAGGCAATTCCGAGTAGGGGGGCAGGAAGGTTTATTGGAGGATAGGCAGATAGGTCTGGAACAGGTCGGGAGGAGCTCGGAAAAGGCGTGGATCTGCGCTGTGCAGCAGGTTTTAAGGCAGGGGAAAAGGGGAGGGGAAAACACGAAAAAACCAATGGGGTACATGGAACGGTTGGTTGATACTGGGTTGGTTCAATGGGGATACAGGAGGGGAGGGTACAAAATTTGAAGGAACCAATGACATACAACTTATCGAGGGGACAAAGGAGAAACTTCTAGAACAAAACCTTGCAGGGAACAGGGGAGGGGAGAGAAGCTGGGCCAATAGCTCGACACATTGGCGCATATTAACAATCCTTGCCCCAAGGCCCACTGGGAGTGCTCTTCTGATTCACTATAACCAGAGAGCAACCTCACTCCCAAGACTCGTTGGGGGCATCACCACTGCACCCTGAGCCAGGGGCGCTCAACTGCGCCAAGGCCACAGCAACAGCTCACTACTTAGTGCATACTCATGTTGCCAGCCACAGGGTGTCCTGGGTGTGAATCACCATGTCACTCTAACTGAAGCCTCACCTCACACCCAGGACTCTTCCTCGATGGCCATTGCTCCATGCGGCTGGTCGCTTGTGCTCATTTGAGCAAGAGCCACTGGTACAAATAAACAGTAAATACAAAACAGGGCATGGTACAAATGTTGGGGACCAATGGGACACCGAACTGGGGAGAACTTTTTAGAGTAAAAACCATAAATGGAATTGGGGAGGAGGAGAGTGCGGGGCCAATCAACTACTTCCAAAGTCCATAACTAATTCCCAACTGCAGGGGCTGATGGGTTGCCGTGACCTGGAGAGCTAATGTTGCTTCATGCTCTGGTCATGACGGCACACCCTGAAGCAACACAGAGAGGCGAGCTGCCGCTCCATGAGCTCACTGGACATGCCACACCGGCAAAGCATGCTGGAGGGCTGTGGTGTCCGGGAGAGCAGTGGCAGCCGAGAACACAGCAGGAACGGAGGAGACGTAGACGCTCAAGTTAGGGACCCGAGGGAGTTTATTGAAGGTAGGCAAAAAAAGGTGAAGGAAGGAGGCGAAGGGACGGAACATGGAGGGTGGAGGCAAGCTGGGATCCTGGGCTTCAGAGCCCCAAGGATGGGGTGACACAAGGTTAAAAGGGGAAGGGAAAGGGGAGTGGTTTGTCTTGAGGGATCAATCAAGGAACATCCGATGGGACGATGACAAGGGCACAGACTAATAGGGTAGTAACTAGGGAGGGTACAAATTTAAAAGAACCAATGGGTGGACTGCACTGGGGAGAGCAATACCGAACATTCTAGAAGTATTATTAGCAAACAAGGGATAGGGGCAGGGAAGTGTGCAGGGCCAATGAAGTTACTCCAAAAGGCATATCAATGAGCCCAGCCGCAAGGCTTCCTGGGTGTGAACCAGCTTGTCACTCTGACTTCAGCCTCAACTCACACCCAGGACTCTTCCTCTACCGGCACTGTCCTGTGCGGCTGATTGCCCATGCTGAATTCCCTCATGGCCACTGCTACAGGTACCCACATCCATGCTCCCACTGAGCGGTTCCATGCCATCTCCAGGCAAGGCCGGAGAGTTTCTTCACCCATGCAGTTTTTTTGGGGACTCCGATGTGACTGCACAAAGCTCCTCCTTCCCTCCTGGGAGGTCTAAGCTACACTGCTCTGTTTCTAACAGGGGCCTAAAGCACAATCACAGCATTTGCTCACTTATGCCAACTAAGACAGGGGAACACAGGGCAGGGGAACAGAGTCCCAGAATAGGGAGCAAGTGGTGTGCAGCCAGTGTGCTGGAGAGCAATCCCCACTGCTGAGCGGGAGGGGGAAGCCTCAGATCCTCTCTTGCTCCACACAGAGGATACAGGGACCTCAACACACCAAGGCGCTTCAGGGGTGGCACAGGGACAAAGGCCGTGGCACACCCCGAGTACTGGGGGTCATGCTGGCCCGGGGCTAGCAGCAGGCCGAAAGCTGTCAGGGCTGGGGAAGAGGCCCTGCCCTGTTTACAGGGTGGGCTGGCGGCCGGGAGAATTCCGTTTTCCCCCTCAGGTGTGGAGACAGGGTTCTCACCCTCCTTACAGGGTTGCCCCTCTCTCTCTCTCTCTGGGCAGCCAAAGGAGCACAACTGCAAAAGGCCAGTTACAGCAAAGACCCTGCCCTCTGCTTACAGGGAGGTTGCCCAGCACAAAGCCAGCTGGGGCACCGAGAAGGTGTCGTGGGGATGCCAGGAATGCCCTTTGCCCAGAGGGCCTCTCATGCCCCCTATTCCACTCCAAGCCGCTGTTCTTCCTGCTCTCTTGCCTTGCTGTTCCACTCTTTAATCTCAAAGCTGCTGTTGCTGTTCCTCTCACTCACTGCTCTTGCCTCGTCATCCCACGGCTTCTGCCAATGGACAATGACACACCTCAGACCTGAAAGGCTTCAGCTCCTGTGCCCACAGTAAATGGCCACCCAACAGCCCTATGGGGAGATCCTCAAGCCACCTCCCACAGACCGCCCAGCTCCACAAAAGCCTCCAAAACTTGAGCTTTAATTACCATAGCTATGTCCAGCGCAGTCCCATGCGGTACTGGGAGCCAGGCCCTCTGGGCAAATGAATCTGAGCATGAAGACCATCAGCCAAAGAGACTGCACCCCTGCTTACAGGAGGCTCTGGCTGCCACCTGCCCTGCAAAATGCCTGGGCCTCCAGCTTATGGGGGTGGGGGGTGGCGCGTGGCAGGGACCTGCATGCCGTGCTGTGAGGGGAGGAGCACAGCGGCTTCAAATTCCTGCCACCGCAGCTGAGTGGACCAGTATGGCGGGGACCCTCTCAGTGTGCCACCTGTCACTCACAGTGCCCTTGCATCCCCCTCAGAGGCACATGGCAAACCCGCATCCCCCTCAGTGGCACACAGGGCTTCTGCCACTGCCTGGCTTACATGCAGGATGTACCCGGATGCCTCTCAGAGACTGTCATGGTTCCTAAGCGGCATGAGGGGCACTTGCCTCCCCTTCAAATGATCTTCGTGTCCCCCCAGTAAAATGCAGGGCATCCGCCATTCCTGCAGTGGCCCTCATGCCTTCTCAGCAACACATGGCATTTGCCCTGTATAAATGCATATATTTGCCTGTATAAATGTATAAATAGAGGAAAATTTTGACTATTTGAGAGCTATCCTTTTCTGACTTGCCACATAGCTCCCTACTGCAGGGCAAGAAAACAAAGAATGCCTAGAAATAGGAGAGCAAAGACCCCTTGGTTAAAAGGAATGAGGGCATTCGGTTAAGTCTGGAGAAGATGCAACAAAGATGTTACTTTCTAAAATGTAACAGACAACAGAACCACAATAGTTTGCAAGAAAATTTGTTATAACAAGTACTTGTTCTTGGGAAAAACACCTGATGCAAATGTTAGGTACTTATGCTGTTGGCTATCTAGGTGTGTGTTGCTCTAATCTGGTAGTGAAAATATTATAAAAGCTATATGCATTTTTAATAAATGTTTCTGGCTGTACTGTAGTTCATCATATGCCACATCCTACTTTGCACAAACTACAATAAGAAGTAGAAACACCTTGCCTCAGTGTGTGAATTGGCACTGCCACCAGGTAACAAGCCTGCCTTTGGGACAAGAGTAGGGTAGTGAGAAAGGAAATCAAAATTTGAAACACCTTTCTCCCACCCCTCCCTTCTTCCCAGGCTCAGCTTTACTCCTGAATTCTCTCCCCACTCCCCTGCAGCAGCCCCGGTGGGGCAGGGAGCAAGGGCTGTGGTCAGTCACATGTTGCCTTTGCCTCTCCTCCCTCTTCAGATGAAGGACTCTTCACATTCTTCCTTTCCAGCATGGTGTCCCTCCCATGGGAGACAGTCTGGTGCAAACTCCAAACAAGTCCTTCCCACAGGCTACAGTTCTTCGTGATCTACTCCAGCACAGGTCCCCCACAGGTCCTGCCAGGAGCCTGTTCCAGCGCTGGCATCCCATGGAGTCACAACCTTCCTTGCGTATCCACCTGCTCTGGTGTGGGGTCTTCCATGGGCTGCAGCTGGATCTCTGCACCCCTATGGACGTCTGTGGGCTGCAGGGGAACAGCCTTACCACGGTCTTCGCCACAGGCAGAGATATTCTACTCTGGCGCCTCAAGCGTCTCCTCCTCTTCTTCCTTCCCTGACCTGGGAGTGTCTGCAGAGATGTCTTTCTCACATATTTTCACTCCTCTCTCTGGCCGCACTTGCTGTCATGCACGGGGTTTTCCCCCACTTCCTAGCTATGTTATCACAGGGATACTATTACCAATGCTGATGGGTTCATTCTTGGCCAGTGGTGGCTTCATCTTCAAACGAGTTGGCATTGGCTCTTTGAGACATAGGGGAAGCTTCTGGAAGTTTCTGAAAGAAGCCACCCCTGTAGCCTCCTCTACCAAAATCTGATCATACAAATCCAATACACAGTACATTCATTTTTGAGCTAATTAAGTTAAATCAAATTTCCAACTCTACAAACATGTATCACAACAGGCATGTTTATCAAATCTGAATCTCCCAAGTAACTGAACAGACCCACAAGTACTTCTCTGAAGCAGGTCTGGATCTGGTGGTTGAGGAAAGGTCTATAGAGCTTTGCTCTTCCCCATGCACCTCCACTTGCTGTTTCCCCGCTGCAACACTCTGAACTCACATGTTCTCCATATACTGTGCTTTTGTTAGCCAACACCTTAGCAGTGTCTGACATTTCCAGAGTAAAGGAAAAGATGTGGTACTGTTCACACTTCATCCTGTTTGTAGCTCTGTCAGACACTGGAATGGTTCAGCTCTTTCATTCTGCTACATCCAGCCAGCCTTACTAGTGAACATCTGGTGACTGGAACACTGAGCTACCTTTTTGTCCTTGATCTCTTTAACTACATCATTAGAGAGCACTCTTTTCTAGTAATGACCTTGTTCATTTTTTTAACAGTTCTTTTTTCTTTCAGAACCATTTTCCCTCCAATTCCTCTAGATAAGGAATTAATTCTTGATTTTTTCTGGCTTTAATTCCTCCTTCAGGAAAATCGAGGAAGATTATTATTAACAACGTAGTAAATTACAATGAATCAGTAATACTTGATTTTAAATAAGACATCTTTCAGTAATTTCAAATGTCCAGTTTGTGCAAAGTATATTTTCTTTAGTTGTGTTACAGAGTGAGGTTTCTGGCGTTCTCTTGTCTCCAATCCAGTTTACTGTGATCTAAATATACTCTTCTATATGTTAATGTTTCCTAAAGGATCATCAAGATTCTTATTCTGTAATCTGCACTTCTCATGCACATCTTCTCTGTACTGCATGACCTCTACCCTTACCACCTGTGGTGGTGGTTGTGTGGAAGGCAGTAGGAGCTGATTCTCATACATAGGCAGAATCCTACGAGTTTGTGAGACTCTGTTGGGGACCATCTGATTTGGTGGCAAGTACATCATGACTGGTAGGCTATTTAAACTTGTTTTACTAATTTGATCTGACAAATCTCAGTCTTTCATTTCTTTTCAAAAGTGATGCTAAATTATTTCTTTTAACTGCAAGAGGAAAAATGTGATCTCCTTTCTCTTAAGTTTTGTCATACATTGAAATAGGCTTCAAAACTCCTCCAACTTGAATTTGCAATCTGCCAAAAGATAGGTTACCAAATATAAAATAAAATATTACTAAATTTTATGAAATTAATGGGTCATCTGGCTGAAGACTCAAAGCAGTGGGTTACATTTCCAAGAAAAATCTGAATTGCATGAAAGAAAACTAGCTCTTCTTAATGCAGGAATTCGGTTTTCAGTTATGGATGTCTCATTTTTTCAGCAATTTTAATATAAAGGGAAGTTTTAATATAAAGTGAAGTAAGATAAATAAAGCACCCTGCAAAGTCTGTCAAGCATTTTCTATTCTAAAGTGTAAAAACTTTGTCAGAACTGGCCTTGAACAACAGAGATGAGCTATGCTGCATGTCAAATAAAATAAAACACTTTGTTCTAATGTTATCCAGAAGACCCCATTGTTCCATATGTTTTCATTTGAACACACTGAATTAACTTCTGCACACAGCAGTAAACATGTATAGCAACCATCCTTCACAGTTCCTATGCAACTGTAAAATACTGTAAATTGTATATATATGTATAAGTAAATTGTATCTCAAAATAGTGTTTACTCTTGGAAGTAAGCTATAATGATATTTTACTGTACACTATCTGGCACATATTCTAATATTCATCTTATGTTACTCTATAGTGTGGCAACAACACTTTAGGAAACGTTTCTGTTTTAATGTGACCTTGAGCTAAGATCAAAGGAAAATTAGAACAAGCATGAAAAATACATGATGGATAATACATTTTTTATAAATTTACTGGACAGAAGATAAGGAAATATTTCAAAAATTGAGTACTTTTGAGGTCAAACAATGCCTTAATAAATTGGACAAAATTGCAGCCTATTTTTCTTAGAAGTTTTCTTTCCAAGCTTCATCCAATATTCTTTCAGATTTCCTAAAACAGCCCAGTACCCATTAGCTTTTTTCCCTACCAAGGGTTGATGGATTTAATGATTTATTATTGCTGGGTTTTTTTATCACAGACTGCTGTGCAATGACAAGCACAGCAGTCTAGGGTGCAGTGTGAAGGTTCATATTCTTACTTTTTCTAGAAACAAAGTGGGGAAAGAAAATTAAGTTTGCTTTTTGTCAGCAAAATATATTTATGGTTTCAACTTTATACATCCATCTGAACTTTAGCTTGATAAGTTATTCTGTCTGTGTCTTTCTCCACATAAGACTATAAATCTTAAATCTGCTGGGTTTGGCTTTCTAATAACAATTTAGCTAAGAACAAAAAATATCTTTTAATGTTTCCCCCCAAAATTTTTAACAGGCCCAAGTCCAGTGTTCATTTAAGCTACACTATAATTTCTTTTTTTTCTGATGCTAAGTCTTGAAATATAAATATTGCCTGTCTCTTACAAGAAAGAATCTGGATAATCCAATTTTCTAATATATCCTAGAATTGTAATCCATGGTTCATTTTTATGGTGACATTTATGATGCTAGTTTTCATCTCACCACAGTGCATCTCATGCTAGAAAAAAACCAAAGAAACCAACAGCAACCCAAAGAAAGAAATCACCCATTAAGATAAAGGAGCAAAGCATTTATTGCATTAATTCAATTACATACAGAAATAAGTTAAAAATACTTGAGCACACTTCTTCAATGGGACCTAGAACACTGAACAAACAAGTCACAAGGAGGAGTAAATCTACCATTATTTTCAAATTTACAGCATTTTTGAAAGATTTGTTTATTAACTCTGCTGGAGCCTTGCTCCACACTTGTCCATGGCCTAAACTCCCATTTCAGCCTAGCCTGAGGCCATCAGTCCCTGACTGGGGGTGGACAGAGCACATCCTCCCTTTTCTACCTGCCAGGCTTGGTCAAGAAGGACCTTCCTTGCCCACCCCACAGGCGGGCCCTCCCTCAGCAATTCACTTACTATTTCAGGATTATCTTTAAAGACTGAAGTCATTGAAATCTCATTAAAATTTAACTTGCACATACCAGAAGCATTTACCATATGTATTTCTGGTTGATATTCCAAATACAATTAACATGGGGACTTCTGACCATGAGCACAGTTGTGGGAGTTATATCATGAGTCAGAAATGAGACAAAAATGGACTGTGCAGCCCTCTTGTTTAAAAAAAAATTGACCTCCTGATTGTGCAACTATTCTGTCATAAAGCCTAATTTTAGCAGTGCCAGGGCTACCCAGGCAAAGAAGATCTTGTAAAATTTCTGTAATAAAATTCCTACAGGTAGAATCATAGAGTAGTTTAGGTTAGAAAAGACCCTGAAGTTCACCGAGTCCAGCTATTAACCCAGCACTGCCAAGTCCACCACTAAACCATGTCCCCAAATGCCACATCCATGTGTCTTTTAAATACCTCCAGTGATGGTGACTCACCATCCCTGGAGATAAACATTAGTGACAAAGAGGTCTCTTAACATACTTTTTGCAGCTTGCCAAGTTTATTCGCTCTACATCCCTCTCCATAACCTTGCTAAGAGGCAAACAAATGGAAAGTCAACAAAGGCAAAGTTTCTGCTGCGCACCAAATGGTTGTTTCTACTGTTCACCTCATTAGATCCCAGAAAGAGCTCTTTGGATCCACCGCAAAAACTTGTGTTTTAAATAGGTGAAGACCAGAATTACAGCACAGTTTTCACACTGTATTCCTTAGTGAATGTTGAGATAAGTATAAATAAGAAAATTAATAAGCCCAAACCATAAGAGGAATCAAATAATTCAAAATTTAAACACTGAACTACTTTCAGTACGTCTATAGGTTGGTTATGATCCAATTATTAAGGTTCTTTGGATTAATTAGGAGATTAATCAAAGACGACTCATAGCACCTGCATGGCTATTCAAATTGCAGATCAAAATGCCATGGTCAGCTCTAGCTGATTATTACATACAGTGGCTGGTCAGCTCAGCGTACTGCAAATTTATGAGCTAAAATATTGTCCAGGAACATAGTCATTGCCAGCCCCATCGCATGCAAATACCAAGAGCATAAATATCTTTATGGCCTTTTATTTGTAGTCTATAAAACCAAAAGAGCTTTATAACAGAAATGAAAATTAATTGCACAATTACCTTTTTCCTGGGTTGGTTCCAAGATAAAAACCAAAACAAACTCCCAACAAACAAGATAAAACAACCATATTTTTTCTCTTATATTCTTTATTGCCTTTCTCCTAGCCAAGTAGGACAAACACAATAGATATAGCAAAACCTTTTCTTTCCAATCCATGTTATCCATTGTTATCATTGTCCTTTCTGAACATCACAGTTGAGATTTTTCAGGTGACCTTATTTTTCTCGTAACAAAATTTACCTGAAGGCTGCAGCAAAGAATGTAAGTAATAGATGCATGGTTTACAGACTTCAATTTAATCTTTTAAAAGTCATAAGGTTTAGAGGCTTATATTAGCTGTAGTGGTTTCTTTCACCTTGAAAAAGTCATTGTGTCCTCAAAATTTAATTTTCTTCATCTATCAAAAATAATCATAACTAAAAAATCATATTTAATTGATATTGTGTCAGAAAGCAGCAAAGGAAAGCTGCTGCTCTCCTCTGAGAGCAAGTGTGGTGGAGACAGTGCCCACAGATATAGCCACAGAGCACAGAGAGCAGCAGAGCACAGCCAGCCCAGGGATTTCCTGGCACATCTGACGGTACGTTGGGAAGTCAAATCCACAGATCCAGAGGTGCAGGCCTAGGCACACACATGGTTATATCATAGCTTATAGAAGGACTAGAATTCAAGACAGCTCCTGAGCAGAGGTGAGGAAGCTGTGCCTGCTACAGCTTTCACAAGTGAGATACAAGACCATACAGTGGCATCATTTATTTCCTTATGACTTTGTTGTTCTAAGTCCATCTTTGCCAATATCTCCACCTTCTGTAGTTGTATTCAACAGAAGTAAAAATTAATGCATATTGAATATTTTCAGTGCCATAAATCACTGCAGATTTTCACTGGTTTCTCTAATGGTGTTTGTTTTGGGAGATGTGCAGCTTACTTTGGAATCATGTGTATCATTAGGTTCTGCATTGTACTGGAAAAGATGCTGGAAAATCTAGAAAGATGGCATTGCATATCTTCTACTTATTTGACCTAACAGATTACATTTGAAATATATACTGGATAATCTATTAATGTATTGACCAATTTGCATGACCAATTTTTGTGGAAAGAATGTCACACTTTACTGTGATAATTTTACCTCGTACTAAAGGAATTATGTGCTTATTTTTCTTAGAATTATGTGCATGCACTTATTCTCTGGGGCTTTGTGTACCATTAAAAACAACAGCAAGATTATTAAACAAACCATTTTGAATTTTATGGTTTAAAAATATCAAGTAATAACAAAAAGAAATAATTTCATCAACATAGTCTCTTGAATTCCTGGAAAATGTGTGAAATAAATAGGTACCCAGACTAATCTTAAGTAGTGATGTTAACATTTACCTTTACTGCTGAGAACAACTACAACAATACATTTATTGAAGCTTTTACACAGTTATTCTTAGGCACAGTGTAAACATCCTCCACACAGCTGTGGCCAAAAGGTGAAGTAGACTGAGCAAAAAATACAATAGAAAAAAATAGAGGCAATATTTTAACATGAGTCATGACACTTCTATATGTATGAAATATGTAAAATATCATATGACATACCTATAACATTGAATTTCCCATGAATAATGGAGAAACTTCTGGGGAGATCAACTGAACTTTCAGAAAAAAAAAGGCAAGATTCACCCCGTTTGTGGATCCCTGTCACAAATGTTTGTCTCCAGCATACCAGGGTGTTAGAAATGGCACTAAATACCAATATCCATGTGCCAGAGGTCACAGAATGAGGTAACTGAGGTAAAGCCAAAAAAAAAAAAAAAGAACTTAAAATAATGAAAGAAAGCCAAAAAAAACTTTCTTAGTGTTCAATCCTAGTTTTGTATACAAGGATATCACTCATCGTTTTAGTCAATTTTTACCTATAAATGGGTTGCTTTTTTTATACCTTCCCTTGAGGTGTTCAGTGCTTGTCTGCTCATTTGTCAGAACACAGAGTTAGATGGAGCCCAGATCTGATCCAATGCAAACACTTATATTCAGGTCTTGTGCTCTGTTTTCACTGCTTGAGATGCATTTTCTAATTCCTTAGGCAAGCAAAAGATCTTATTTGCTATCAGGGAGGATGTTAACAGAAGTAGTTCTTTATCTTTCTAGATGACAGCAGAAAAGACTGGAGGAAAATTCTTTGTGTGGTCTTGGAATCTGATACAGACAGTATACCCCTACACTGAGTATCCAGCTGAAGACTGACATTAATCATGTCCAGTCTTATCTAAACTCAGCAAAATCTCTGGAAAGTCTCTCATGGATGTCTGGAACTAAAACAAGATTTAATGCAGTGGGAACAAGAAGATACATAGAAAGACATGAGAAAAATATTCTTTTTTTGCTTCTTTTTCTGTTACAATTTGCCACACTCTTTGAAATAATGTACCAGCATAAACTTTGTTATGTGTGTTGGGGAAAAGCAGAGGAGGATAAAGAATATAATCAGTCGTTCTAAAATGCCATATTATATTGCTCTAAGAATGTCCTTTATGTTGAAATATTGTCAATTCCAAGCAGAAAATACTCTGGAATTTCAATCAGAATGATGCTCTAAGATATTTTCTGGTTCATTGCCCTGCAGTGTTGATAAATTGATATCTCCAAGACTAAATCATGAGATGCCTTGAGATATTCTGCACCTTTATGTCCACCAGCAACCTAGGAAGTGATAATCCCATCAGACCTCAAGTAGACTTACGCTCCACAGGTCTCATTCAATCATTTTTCTGTTGTGCTATATTCAGATGCTACTGAATTTATTTTCCAAGAGGCAGGGTCTCACATACCAACTGACTGGCTGTTTTCATTTACAGAAAGAATTTGATTAGCAATATGTCATCTCTATATGTTCTACTACAATCCCCTGTAGATAATCAGAATATTTGTGGGGGAGAGTGACATGGATGTTTTATTAGTTTCTTCACATAAATAGATGATATGATTAGTGGAAATGGACTAATGTATGCAAATTTAAGGGTAGCATATTTTCTATGATTCCCAAGTCTCCTTATTTTTTATTCCATATTATTCCATGAATGGTAACTGCATTCCTAGGAAACTGTATCTATATATAGGTCTGTCTGTCTGTCTATCTGTATCTATATGTATATATGTGTATATATATACATATATATATATTTCAGGTTCATCCACAAGAACACCCTTTATTGTATTGTAGCATAATAAATTAGAAAGCCTTTGCTTTCAGAGTATGTCTTAATAGTAGCACAAAGCATGGAATAATAAATTTTAGTTGCACAGCATCTTATTTTTATATTGAGAGCTTGATAAAATCAGCTACTTTTAGTTTAGTTACGATTTGCTGTTTTGGAGCTTATAATCTGTAGCAGCATTCTTATTCTGGATCCTTCACCATATGCAAGCTCTTTCTGCATTTGACTCTCCCAGTCAAATAGTGTGGTCGGCAAAGTCTGTTTTCATTCTACTGAAATAAATAACCCAGGTATTTGTTTGCTTTCCTTAAATGCAGGTTGGTATGCTCAAACACTCATATGAAAGAATCTCAAGGTGAATCACATCAAAATAGTTTGAAGTTTATTTATGTGAAACCAACATTTAGATGCGTAGATACTGGCATGAAATATTTTAGTTATCATAGAGATATGACATATTTTTGCTATCATAGAAATTTTGACTTGTATCTCAGAATATTATCAAACATCAATGGTATTGCATTATTGAGCATGTAATTATTAAATACAGAAACTGAAGTTGCTGCTTCATATTTATTAGATATTCTTCATTCAATAGCTTGAGTAGATCAAATTTAGACAACTACTGCAGGTCACCAGTTGGTGTGAAGAATTGTGGTCATGTTGGTTTACTGATCTGGGGCCTTCTGGAGCTGCTACAGATATTGGCATGGAGAAATAAAGTGAAATGAACCTAAACCCCACAGGCTTGATTTTGCATATGAGTGCAGTTAGTTGGAGTTAGACTAAGATCACTCGTGCATAAATTTAGGGAGATTTGAAGCAGTTAGCAGGCTTGTAATGCACAAAGTAGCACAACACTCATCTGGTGGGAAAATACTAACTTTGTATCAGGATAAAAAGTGTTAGATTTAGATTTGTCCTAGTGAAATTTATAGTCACAAAAAGCTGAAGATGTGCTAGGTGTTTTGTTCTGGTTTCATGCTCTGCATCATAAGGAACACAAGTTAGATACTGTTATGACAAAAGGTTCAGTACCTTTTTGCATCTGTCCCAATAGAGGTCATCCATTCCTAACTCAATATTAATTCTGTCTTGAAACAGGTAAGGTATATGTCCTGTCCCAGCATTAAACTCATAGGTTTTCAAATCCACAAGAGATTCTGAAATATCAAACTATTGCACATACAGTTTTAAAACCTGTTTACAATATCTAGGACAGTAATGTGTAGTGGGATTCAGTTTAAGATTGTGACATATAAACTGTCATCTCCTTTCTAATGTCTAGAGGTAAGTTAGATGACATCAAAATCTAAAAGCTCCCATAACAGTCAGTGAAAACACACACAGTTCTCTCAGGGAGCCATAGAGAAATGTTGAGTTGATTGATCACCAGATGTTTTCTTAAGTATGAGGAAAATCTTCTTAGCTGAATTGATTGAATTGACTAAGGAAGCAGTTTGTTTGCCTAAGATAAATGTTTAAGGTGAAATAATGTATTCTTCCTGGTCTTCAGCTACTACCTCAGAAAACCGCAAAACTCCTTTTAGTCCTGTCTCCTACCTGCCAACTTCATGCAGGTATCTTTGGAGGGCTATATTCACAAAACCCCTGATTACTATGGAAATTTAGACATTAACTCAGATGTTGACACCTACAACACAATTAGGTTACCTAGATATAGGTAATTTACAATATCTAATATATTTTAAAATGTAATACATTTTTTTGTCCTTCGGATATGACAAAAGACCTAAAAAAGATCTGTACTCTTCTATGGAGGTTGATATGAGGCCAGATATGATACTCTGAAAATTCTCAGGTGGCACTAGATAATTATATCTAATCAATATAGTCATTCTCAGGCTTAGATGTCTTACATTTACATTTTGCTGTATCTATATCTTGTCGTATCTGTAGAGCAACTGTATTACAGACTTGTAATGTACAGTAAAGTCACCTAATCATTTCAACATTGAGATGAGGTAAGATGGTACAGACTAGAACACTGTTGTTTCATTTATTAATTACACAAGTCTACATAATATAGTAGGAGGAAGGAGGGAACACACTGACCACATAGTTGTGACCAAGGATAAACTATAACTGAAACACAGCTTTGAATTTTGGAACCCTACCAAGCATAAATATGACCTGCTGAATAAATGGGCTCTGCAGTAACAGGACAAGACTTTCTCCACCCTTTTGTTACGTCCTTAGCTTGACAGATATCAGCTGACAGAGTCTTGTATGTCCATAATCAAATGTAATACTACGTATTAGAAAATTAGATATGCCAAGAGTGATTGAATTGCCGTCATGACTGGATACGAATAAATGGTTAATGAGGTATATAACTGAGCAGACTAAGGCATCTTAGGATGGCAGCATGGAAGAAGGAAAGACAGGTGGTAAAGAAGAGGACCTAAAATAATCTGACAGTATAACCTACTCTATTCTGATACCAGGGACACCAGTTGAAATGGCAAAGATACAAGTTTCACCTGGTTTGTAGTAATTATTCATTCATATTCCACCCTATTGCCTGTTTACAACAAAGTACCCTAAATCAGAATATCTGATGTGCTATAAAATTTTGCGTTGTCAAAAACCACTAAATCCAGTTTTCTGAGAGTCTAGGCCATAACAGAGCGTGAGTCCATACCAAGAAATATGGTACATCTTTGAGCATTTGATATAAAACTTCACCCCGAACAAATCTTTCACAAAAAAAACCCAGAAAACCAGGATTGGAGTTTGTGTTTTTACTGATTTATGACTCAGAATTCTGAAGTGTAACAGAAAGCACCATACCATCTTAGGTGTGTGTATATTTACGAGTAAGCTAGTGTGTACGTGGTTGCAGAGCTTGCTTATTTTACTGCATAAGAGCTCAGCTGGTAAACTCACAAACAATAGATTTTGGTGATACCAGAAACTTCACAGGATAAAGAACTGCAGCCTTCTCAGGGAGTTACCTTCAAGTAACAGTATAACTTGACTGCTTGTTTACTTATATAAAATCAAATGAGAAATTGGCACAGATGCAGAGCTAACGGTTGAGAAACAATATATTACAAGACTAAAGTTAATTCTCTTTAGAATTCAAGCAGGATAATTTTAAACTTTTGTGGAATACATGTAGATGAATTGTTTGTAAATGCCTTTAGTACAAGGATTTTTAAAATAAAAGAAGATGCATATGTTGTATAAAAGTTATGCTAAATATTCTTGGTTGTTCTCGCAATAAAGAGATAGCCTTTATCCCTAGGGTGGAAGTCATTGGCTCACAGAAAAATCAAAGACTTTGTTCTAAAAAATCTTCAATAAATTATAGAGGAAAAAGTGGGGAAATACAGACAATAGCCATATGTCAAGCCATGTGCCATACAAACTCCCTGGAAGATCTCAATCCTATATACCCAAAATATGTGAAAAGTTTAACTGATCTGAAAGATAAAGAGTTGATGCATTAAAAAAAAAAAAAAAAAAACAAAAAGAGGAAAATATGGTCTTCAGTGATGTACTAATTATAGATAACTATTGAGAAAAAATTATATTCACAGGAAATAAGGCTATTCATAATATATCATTTCTATCACAAGTGTACGTCCTTCTGTATTAGATAATTGATACATTTAACTTATGTATCCTTAACTCCTAATTAAAATACAATATCTGTTATTTGATTCTGACAACCAGAAATTTTGTCCTCTGTTCAGAATTGCAACTCAAGAGCAGAATGCAGTCCATTGCTCTGATTTTGCTGATGTTTAAGGTAATAGTGATTGTATAGCTGGTACTGAAAACTGTTCCTGACTTTTTAATAATATTAAAATAATATCGGAAAAATATTTTACAATTAGACAATTCTCTTTTTATGGTTTTAGGAGTGCATATTTGAAAATTGTTATGACTATTATATGTTTGTAACTTTATACTAACCAATTCAAAACTACTCAGGCAAAGTTCACACTGGCTATTTAATTTGTAATTTTGTTGTTCCTGTCAGTGGAGCTCGGCTCCTCTCAGGTTTAAATGCATAACTTCTAATCATGGAAAGTAGCAATTTTTCTTCAATAGTCTTATTTGTGTTTAATAGTGCATGCACTGAAATTGTACTCTTGATCAATTGAAAATAATTTACAAATGTTAAAAAAAATCAGAAAGTGTTTTGAGCTAAAAAAAATCTGTAGTAAGTAGTTTATTTTTTTCTTTTTTTTCCTTTTTTTTCTTTTTTCCTTCTTCCCCAACCTGTCCTCCTTCTCCCTTCCATCTAATTTTGTTAGGAAATAACTAATTATCTCAGTTCCCAAGAGAATTCTTTATGCTTCAGGGTCTGCAGAGGTGATTTGCTTTCCTGTCACAGTTGTTCTTTGTAAAAATATTTCATATTTTGTGGAGAAGGGATGGGGTTCAAAATATGATAATTGCCATAGCTACCTGGTTATCAGGGAATTATCTTTTCCTCTTTTCAGACTGAGAAAAAAGGGTGATATTCTGAGTTACTTAATAGTAGCATTTATTTGGTATTTATTTAGCAAGGACACACACACGGAGTATTTATTTAGTAAACAAATAATAAAATATTTCAAGAACTCTGACTGGTAATTCTCATCCAAGAATATTAGTCTTTGACTTGTAGGCTTTTGTGGCAAAAGACAATTCAATTCTATTTCTGCCCTAACTGATGTGTAATAGAGGGTCTTGACCCTGAATTTTTTGAAGAGCGTGTTTCAGTCCAGTTGTTCCCACTGCAAGGGAAACAGCTTGTGTTTCATTTGAGGGAGTCATCAGGAAAAATTAGTTCTCCATATCAGTTCATTTCAGAGCAGAAGAAAGACAGACATTTACAGCCTGAGCATCCATGTTAATTTATAGACAATGTATCAGTGTCTCACAAACCTTATAGAGCCTAGGCTGATGAATGCCTGAATGATGGATGAATGTGGAATTCATTAAAAATTCTTGTGTTTCATACTCCAAACCTTAATACAACCACATTTACAACCACAAGTAAACTGCTTATAAGAAATTAAGTTTTCCTTATTTTTTAAAATTGCAGATGGTGCTACACTTGTCCAAAAATGCTACAAGGACCAAAGAACTGGACAAGATCTCCTTGGCCAGCCCTTACATGAAGTTATACCATTTTAATCCCTTGCATCTCTTTGTCATGACCCACTGAAAAATCAGGTAGTTACCTCAATTAAACTTTTTAGTTGGAAGGCTATTCCAGTATTTCATTCTCTGACAAATGTTAATTTTCTTCTAAGAATATTGTTTTGCCACAGATAAAGAGAGAACTATTAGTAAAATGCACTGGGCGCCATGAATGACAAGAAAGCAACCCTCTGGCTGCTGCTTTTCTCATCAGGTATGCCAACTTCCAGCTTATCTCACCTTAAAAGTTTCTTTTATTGTATTACCGTAAAAGTCCTAGAAAACTCATGGGTTTATTTTTATGAACATTTGGAAGCAAAAGCAGATAAATCAAATATCTGAAGCATTTTCATAAAACTAACTGGGGGGAAGGTTTGTTGCTAGTTTTTATAATGTCTAATGTCATATCTGATCAAGAAAATTAATATTTTTGTGTTAAAACATTGGAAAGTATTTTAAGCTAATACTTCCATGTTTTCTGGATAGAAGGCTGTGAAGTTTCTTTTCCTGTGCTTAAGAAAACATACACAAGTAAAACAAGCTCTGTAGAATTTGAATCCAGTAAAGCTGCAGGGCTGGAACAACCTAGAACATGGACCAAGTGTCAAATCCCTTAAAATAACTTGCTTGAAGTTAAAGACTGAGAAATATGGAAATATTTCTCTTTAATAAATTATATAAATTCAAGTTCAATTGTGTTAAGCCTCGACAAATGGAAAACTCATATGATATTAATCTTTAGAGAAAGAATAATCTTTGACATCAGTGAAAATGAAAAATTCACTATGGCAAATGAGAGTGTATGCTTCTGCTGTTGGTTTTACCTGAAAGGATGAACCCTGTTTCTTCTGTTCTTTGAGGAGAGTGTTTTTGGCATGTGACAGCCCAGTGAGACAGGGAGGATTACACCAGGGTAGATAATGCAGCAGCTTCTCAGGCCTTTCACACTCAGATTTGGCTGCAGATTCATAACATGCAAAGATACTGTAGAAGTCTGTGAACAACTGTATTCCACCATTTACCATTTTTAAAAAGTTTTTAAATACAAAAAACTGTTGTACATTTTCATTTTTATGCCACAAAAGACTGGAGATTAGGTTTGCTGTGTTACAGGCTTGAGAAAGTACAGAAATAGAAATGACAAAAATTGTTTTAGCTTATTTTTTGGAACAGCTATATTTCGGAGCTGGTGGTGCAAAAAGGGAGTGCCTACTCTAACACATGCATAAAACACATTATATACTTCCTTTGCCGTAGTATTATTATGATCTACTCTTATATTTGTTAGGGCTAGAAAAGACATACTATGTCAGCACACCTGTTGACTGGGAAGGTGCAAAAGTAAAATCTGCCTTTTATTTTCCACAGTGACAATATAATACTGCCATCATTGTTTTCTGTTAATTTCCCTGTAAATCTAGGTATTGTCTTTCTTTTTTTTTTTGACTGGCAGTCTGTACATTAGGCAAATACTTTCATTGTGTTAACTAAATGGCATTTATTTCTTTCTCCTCAGAAGTTGCAATGCACTTAGTTCAGCATTTATTCTATTTATGGATATGGTTGGAATTTTTCTGGTGAAACCACATACAATCTGACAATGCTAACTCAATCAGCCAAATTTTAAGCACAAACACTATCATTGTGGCCCATGGGAGTTAAATAAATGTTTAATAAATATAATATCATCTATACATTTAAGTTCTCAGCCAAAATAGGACTTCTCTAACGCTTTAAAATTCACATTCCTATATTTATTATTTGAAAAATGTAAAGGATCATCACACTAGAATTCTAATTCAATATTCAGTCAAAGCAGTAATTTGGTTTCCTTTATTATTTTTATGTTACTTAGTTGTTGAGATTTTTTCATGCCTGAATCTTTGATATATGTGCATCTATATTTGTAGTAGTTTTTATCTCTTTTGATGGCAGCTATATTATTTAATTCTATTAAGTCCAGTTTACCCACCTCCTGTTGTTCTGAGTAGGAATATCACAATTACAAATTTGGAAGCAGATTTATTCCTATGCCTCTGTGTTTTCTTTTTACTCTTATTGTATAGTATATAATTTATGTTCCTTTTTCCATGGGGTTGGGGTTTTTGTTTTCTGAAAAATACTTCCTTGGTGTGTCACACTACACCACTTGCAGTTGACAGACTCTGCAGCTGACAGACTCTATAAGGAAGAGTGAAGAAGTTATTGATAATCTAATCAAAATTATTATTAGTCCAGTTAAACTAATGCTAATACCGATAGGCTAAATTATACATTTATTACAGCTAATTGACACCAAAAATACAGTTAATCATCCTAGTTTATTTTATTCTCACTCCTCCAGTGAGTTGCTAAAGAGAGATGCCAGTATCCACAAGTCCAAAAAGCATATGATAGTACTGGTAACTTTGCATGCCAACTTGCTTTTGCATGCACATGAGGCTGTGGCTAGCACAGGTTCTTCCCGTGGGAACATTTTGCTATATTTCATAAACAAGATAAAGTTTGGATGTTTTGCAAACAGTTTCTCCGGATTGAGTGAGTTCGGGCTTGGCCAATTGTGCCTAGGGGGAGGTCTCAGGCTGACCAATCTGGGGCACTTCTGTAAACTCTATATATATGGAATTCAAAACAATAAAGTGCTTTTTCTCCTCTCTTCGCTTGTCTGAGAACTTGGGTCAGTCCTCAGCTAGCCGCTCAACAGCGACATGAGACTATTTTTATAAGGTTGCCAAAAACATCAGGTTATTTGCTTGTTTTTCACTATGTCAATTATATTATGTAATCATTAGTTATGATATGTTAAACATTTCTTTAGTTTCTTTCATCCCCTAAAGCTGGTTTTATCATCTACTGACCATTTGCAATTAGTGTGTGGAGTTGAGGATCTGGGTCTGGTCTTTGAAGGCCCCTGTGGTTCCCATGGCTCCACTCATCTCTGCTACAATCCTTTCCTAGTGTCAGAGACAGCTTGTTCTGCTGCACACCATAGCTAAAAGTTGGTTTTAGTTATGTTCTGGTTTTGCCAGGGATAGAGTTAACTTTCTCCACAGTAGCTGGTGTGGAGCTGTGTTTAGGATTTGTGCTGGAAACAGTCTTGATAACACAGGGATGTTTGAGCTATTGCTGAGCAGAGTTTACACAGAGCCAAGGCCTTTTCCACTTCTCACCCTGCCAGTGAGGAGGCTGGGGTTGCACAAAGGTTTTGGGAGAGGACACAGCCATGACAGCTGACCCCAGCTGACCACAGGGATATCTCAGACCATCTGGCATCATGCTAATATCAGGAGAGGGGAAGGACGCTTGGGAGTGATGAGGTTTTTTTGCTGAAGTCACCCTTACACGTGATGGAGCCCTGCTTTTCTGGGGATGGCTGAACATTGGCCTGCCCACAGAAAATAGTGAACAAACCCCTTGTCTTTGCCTGTGTGCATGGTCTTTCCTTTACCTATTATACTGTGTTTATCTCAGCCACAAGTTTTCTCACTTCTACCCTTTTAAGTCTTTTTCCTGTCCCACCAGAGGACTGAGTTGCTATATGGAGCTGAACTGCTGGCTGGGGTTAGACCGCAACAATACATTATTTATGTAAATATATCAACACTATGGTAACAGAAGCCATCGCCCCACACCACTGGGCAAAGATAATTTATAACTAAACTAAATATCTAATGGCCATCTGGTCATACTCCAAGTGGACCAAGGAAGTGCAGAAAGAGCCTGACATATCCTGAAGCTTTTGCTGTTCTTGCAAAGACTGTGTCCTCTTACCAGCCTTTGCAAGGCCATATTTATGGAATTATCAGGCTGCAGATGTTTCTAGAGCTTTCTGAGGTTGTTATCAAGATCAAAATTCCCTTTGCTATATGGGGAATATGTTATGGTATTCAGTTCAATTATTATCTTTTGATTATATCGGTTTTGATTTCAGGATATTATAAAATAATTTTCTCTTATTTTTATTCCATTTTTTACAACCTTCATACAAATTTGGCCACAGTCCCTGAGTAGTTCATGCAGTTCTCTATAAAACTCACATTTAATTTTTGTTTCTACTTGGATTTAATAGTAAACCCATTACCGGTTCTAAGGCTCTTAAATATTATGCTGAGGGCTGCCAATTTTAGTTCTAGGAACATATTTACATAGCAGGTAGAGAGATGTCTTGGCTTCTTTTGGCCAAAAGAAAATTCAAACTGGCTCCTTAGGCTGTAAAAGCAATGAAAAGGTCTTATGTCTTCCTTGGACATGATTATCCTCTAGAAAGACTGAAAGACCTCTCAGATAGAAGAGGAAATTAAAATAGGCCCAAGAGATACATGGAATCAGAATAAACCTAGTACACTATGTAGGAAATGCATTGAGAAAAAAAGTATCAAAAGAGTTTAGAAAACGATTTTGAAATAAGCTCCTGAAGGAACCTAAAAGTAAAAACAGATTTCTAAGTCTGTAACACAATGTATTTCAGTTATACAAAAGATAAAAGACAAAAAAAAGACAGAAAGTTTTACCAGAAGTCCATGCTTCTGTAGTGAGTTTGCATGGACAGGTTTTGGTACAGGGAGGCTACAGGGGTGGCTTCTCTGAGAAGCAGCCAGAAGTTTCCCCCATGTCCAAGAGAGCCAGTGCCAACCAGCTTCCTGTCAGACCTACCACTGGCCAAGGCCAAGCCCATCAGTGACTGTAGTAGTGCCTCTGGCATAATGGATTTAAGGGGAAAAGTTGCTTCACAACAGCAAGTGCAGCTCAGAGAGACGAGTGAGAATATGTGAGAGGAACAACTGTGCAGACAGCCAGGTCAGTGAAGAAGGAGAGGGAGGAAGTACTCTAGGCACAGGAGCAGAGGTTCCCCTGCAGCCCATGGGAAAGTCCATGGTGAGTTGGCATCCACTCTGCAGCTCATGGATATGCTTGTTGGAAGAGAGGTCCACCTGCAGCCCCTGGAGGCCCATATTGAGCAGGTGGATGCTTGAATGAGACTGTGACCCCACTGGAAGCCTGTGCTAGAGCAGGCCCCTGGCAGGACCTGTGGTCCCATAAGGGAGCCCAAGCTCCATCCACTGCAGTGGCTTTGGATTTTAATGGACTCCTTTACTGCCACAAAGTTCAGTATGAGGAACTGTGCTTTTTGATTAGGCCACCACTGTGCTGGGATCATCCTTGTGGCTTGTTCCCATGGGTGCAGCAGCCTTGTTCTTGCTGCTGCATGATATTTGGTATCTGTATCAACCTGACAACTGAAAATGGATTAAACAGAAGAACTGGGAATCATCCTGAAGTGACCAACTAGTGTTTTTGAGGGGCAAGCCTTCTCAGAAATAGAATCTAGGATTTATTACATCTCTCTAGACACTGATTCCCCATGTGTGCCTACAGTGATAAGCTTTATGTTCTCTTTGCCCACTCAAGTGGGCAATTGCATCAGTAACTGGATGAGTACATAGGTTGGTCATGTTATGGGATTTTAGAGATGTTTTTGTTTTGCTTTAAGTGAATTCTTTAGTAGATTGCTGGACTGAGGAACTTTTATGTCCTTGAAGCTTGCTTATCTTTTCTGCCAAAATTGGTTCCAAAAATTAATCTAGTTTTGCAATCCCATTTATTTCTTATGATCACAGGAGGATGCACAGCAGTGAGAAGGGTCCTGCTGCCAGCAGTGTCTCTTGCAGAGGAGATACTCTCAAGTGTTCAATCTATATTCATCTGTTACTATGAACAGATTCATTTTATTATGGTAAGTTCTCATCTTGTTTAAACAAGACATTTCTGTGAAAAGGTAACATGAATACGATAACTTTATGATCTTTTCAAAGAGATATTCCTTAAGGCTAAGGGCTGGAAGCAAAAGAACTAGATGTAAATTAAAGAAACAAAAAAGAGTAGCTCTCCTATATTTATATCATAATGAAACCTTAAATGTGTGAGGTTTTCTTCCTCTGGTACTGTCACTGATAGATGTTTCTAAAGATAGAAATTTCTAAAGATCAGTTTAATCAAAACACAGAGAGTTTGTGGATGCCTTTAACCTTAATGTAATTTCAGTTTGACAGCATTTCATAAGTCTGTCAGTCACATCTATTCAGAAAAATTCGAATACAATGTTTTAGAGAAAAAATAAATAGTTTAAAGAGCAACTTCACAATTAAAGTTATTGGAAGCTTTGGCTTACCTGAACAGTTTGTGTTTATATATGTTTATCTATTGATTAAGGGGGAAGTTATTTTCATATAATTTTTTTAACCTTTTGTGATAGATCCTTTTTTCCCCCCAAACATTGTCAGGGTGAACTTTCTAAAGAACCATCATAGTCACCCGCCTGAATTAAAGCACTAGTTTTCCAGTACTGACCAGTGTTTCCATATGTAAACACCACCAACAGACAAACCAACAAGTCTTTTCTTGCAAAGATCTGCAAATACTAGATTTGTGTTAAAATTTAAGGTAAAAAAATCTTACATGTGTGGTCACTGATAGCTCAATATGTGTGAACATCTCAGTTTAAATGAGGGAGAAATGCAGAAGATCTACTTTCCACAAGACTTCTTTGTCTTTCAACATATGCACTTTAGTCATTTGTTCTACTTTAACAATGCTGTTTAATTTTTAGGGGATGCAAAAACCCCATATGTCTGTAGGCTTTGAAAGTGGACTTTATGTTCTGCAGTTGGGACAGTTGCACATTCTTGTAAGCAATGAAGGTTGCATTTAAATTAAGACTTTTTATCTGATTGGTAAATTTCTTTAAAGTTAAGTTTTATATATGTCTGGTGCTGTGGATTTTTTTCTAATTATGGTCATGCCATTTCTCAAATCAGAAGAAATGAAGGAAAAACCAGATAATTTTGCATTATTTTGAGGGAGAGTTTTGTGAAAGCATCCATATTGCAAGGGTGAGATAGAAAAATATGCAAGATTCTAACAAAGAGAGCATACAATGTTTTAAAAGCTCTTTTCTAAAAGGTGCCTCTATTAAAATCTGTTTTTTGAGAAAAATGAGGGCTTTTTTTTTTCTGTGTTCTTGCTTGACATTTTGGATACAAAAAGGTAGCAGAATCATGACACTAATTGCAAATTATTTTTGCACTCATACTTGAAAGACATGCTGATATTGTGAATATAACATTATTAAGTTTCATTATGAAATTACCACAACAATTAAAGTCAGCTGTGAAACACTAGTTCAAGAGTAACTGTCTCACTTTAAAATAATATCATTAGTCCTTGTCATGCAGAGAAATGTAACTAATGTAAACTTAATTTGCATATCCTGCATATTTATTTTCTTTCTTTAATCTTGTAATCACCACAAGTAATTTTTCAAAAAGGTGACTTTAATAAGTAATGAACATTTTTCTTAAACTCAACCTAACAATTGTTAGTTTTTAACTACTAGTGTTCCTGTAAACAAAGAAAAACTCAGTTCTAAAAAAAAGGTGCTCAAAAACCAGGAAACCTAAAGATAATGGTAAAAAGTGCATTATTTTATTTGGAAAAGTTGATATAATACTAAAAACATTAAAATTTAACATTAAAACCAGTAAAATTACATATGCATATGCTGCCATAGAGTTCACCCCAACTGTGAATATCCTTAAATGATTCTTGTTGACCAACAACTACTATCATGTTGTCTTAGATATTTTTTCTAATCAGGCTAAAAACTCAGAGTTTGGTGTTAATTATTTGTATTAGACATATGGGCCCATTTATCTTCCTTCTTCTATATTAATTATTCACAACCATGTTTCTCAAGTATAGTATTCAAAGACTATTTTCTGTAGAGAGTGGTGAATAGCATGTTCACAAAATATGGATTGTGGATGTATTTTAAAGATAAAATAACAATTCTGTTCTAATTTCCATGGGTAAAAATTAATAGAAAAAAAAAGTCTTCTGGCATCAGTGAATAGAAGACAAAACAACTGAAGCAATTGGGACACACAAGGAATTCTCTGAAACACAAAGAATTTCCAGGGCCTGAAAAGCCAAGAATTGAAAGTATAAATATTTAAGTTGTTGAATTAACTATTCATTTTATTTGAATATTCTGTCATTGCTATAGAAAATTATTCTCATTGGCACATCTTCCTTTCAACAGCCCATTTGCTAGAATATTCACAGGGAGGCAAACATAAAGCTGTCAGTACAAGTGAAAGGATTCATTTAACAGTGAATATTCACAGGAAATTATTTGCTCGGCTAGCAGAAATAACTGTGTAGCTAGAATAATGATTGGATATCTGAATAACATAGTTTTAGCCAAGACCCAAAAGCTTTTCTGTGCAAAAAAGAATCATAGGGCTCAGGATATTTTAAATGAGCTTTTAATACTTCTTGAGTCATATTTCCATATGGCATGTGCCTCCATTCGTAAACTAAATGAAAAATCTACTGTCTGGATCTGATTCTTCTCTGACATACATCAATTAATCAGTGTAATAGGGTATAATCACAAGTAGCTTCTAATGTTGACATGACTACTGGGTACTGTGTTTCTGTGAGAACTGATCTCTCATTAATAAGCTGGGAGCTTTGGAACCAAATGCAGAAGTCATAAATTTATACTAGACTAATATTTTTTAAAATTTGTGATGTGATACATAATGACAATAATTTGCTAATGAAAAACTAGGTTTAACAACATGCTTCATCATATTCATAATCAGAGTAAATCAGATGTTATTTTGGACTTTCCAAACTGCGACAAAAATTTTCTTTTTTAGTTGTTTTTCCTCTAAAGATCTAGAATTTTTCTTTTGCTCCTTCATGCTGTGGAATTGCAATTTAATGTTCTAAAGTTATTTTGTCCTCCTGTAATTCTCCATCCAAATTGCAGGACTATTCTAAGGTTGTTTTAACTTGTTTAGCCAGAATTATAGAGTAAGACACAATTATTAAATATTAACATGTACTCTGCAACAGCCTTAGACGATTTCTTAATGCAATTAATTGTAGTGTTAGAAACAGAAGTTTTCAAATGGGCTGGCTCAAATTACTTTAATGGAAAAGTAATATGCAACTGCTTCAATGTGCTAGAATAAGACTTTAGAATCATGTTATTCCATTCAGAACATGAAATTAAAAAATGTAAGGTTTCCTTTTATCTCCTGTCTTTCAAAATGTCATTTTATAATTTTGTCAGTAAATATCTTACCATTTTTACAGAACCTATTTACCTACATGAAAAATAGTTCTTAGCAGCTAATATTACTGGTAGTTCATGTTTCAAAAGCACCAAAACTAAAACTTAAATGGAGTTACGTTCTCCCACAATTCCTGCTGGCTTGATGTAACAGATATCACTAAATTACAGACAAGTAAAGACTCACCCACAAAATTTCCCATTACCTTGACACTTCTGCTACCACTTTCAGTGTTTCCCATGTTCTCTGAGTTTTTAAATCAGGACTTGATATTTTCTAGAACTAGTCCTTAAACTGACGACGTTTCAAAGGAAAAAAATCCTGGTATTATGGCATATGGCCTGTGTTATTCAAGAAAGCATAGTCTAGAAAACAAAACCAGTTTTATTTAGTTAGAAATTAGGTAAGTTAATTCTGAACTTGAAATACGTTAATCTGAAATTCTTTGAAGATGCTGAAGTATTCAATTTTCAATCCACCACCAGTGTTTCACACTGTTTTACATAATCATATTAGGCTAACATTTACATGAAATTGACTGTGTTTAAATGTCCTATCAAACAGTAGCCTGAATAAACCTAGTAGCTCTTTACATTTTAACTTCTATGGCTTTTAAATTCTTACTCAAGAAATTTTGCATCTGGCATGCCTTTTACTCATTTTTTGTAGCATCAGTTATGCCTTTGCCTTACATTGTCTCACACCAATTGGCCTGCAGTATTGAATGCATGAAGATTAAGCATCTGAGCTTCATCTGAGCTATATATCACTTTGTATGGCTACTGCAGAGTAAGAACAAAAGAGAGAAAGTACAGTACAAGTTGTAGTCATTCAAGCAAAACACATATGTAAACAATGTTATTTCAAATTTCAAGCTCAAATTTCTGATGTTAGCAGATAGGAGTCTGAACCTGACAGTTCTTGTCTAAAAATTCAGGTATATCTTCATCACTGGTTTTAGGAAGATTAACAGGATTTGTTCTGTCCCTTCCTTGGATGAACATGTGTCAATGTAGATACAGGACAACAATTTTTTTTTCTCACATACATTATGTATGCAATGATTTTTCATTCCTAATGGTTTTTATTCTGTGGAAATTTTAGTGGATTCAATAGAAAATAAATATTTCCAAGAAACTCAGATATGATGTAGGAGGGCATTGGATAAAAAAATAGCACGAGCTGAGTTTAAAAAATGTATATTAAGATATCATTTATCACTTCCCTTGTTCTTCATTTTACGCTGTATCTGCTATGCTACAATCATACCGCTATTCCCGGTTGTGGCCATGTTCCATGTGGCAAACATTTGTTTGCATTTTCAGGCAGATATTTTTGGGTGATTAATTTGGGTGTCAAAAATCAGACTGCTGTCTTCCAGATACTATTCTGATAAGATTAACTGTGTCGTTATCCGCAGGTATGGGGTATTTCAATTCTAACCCGTTGATTAGTCTTGATAATTAAGTTGTCACTCCTTTAAGCAATTTATTACAATATGGTATGCAATTTTTTTATTATACCTGAAAGCCTGTAACAGGCAGGGTCCCATCAGTGGTTTGCAACTTGATTATGTGCATGACTGTCAAAAAGAAAATAAAATGCATGTCACTAAGAAAAAGAATGGAAAGGAAAAGTTAGAAAACAATGATGTATAGAATTTCAAGGGGCTTTTAAAATGTTTTCTCAGAATTATAATATCTCCAGCTAATATAATTTACAGAGATTTGTTAATTCACATCTGAGCAGTTCATTCTACATGGCAATTGTGAAATTAATAAATTAAGATGTATTGAGTAAATAATGAATAATAGAATATTGAAAAATGCATCTATTTGTAGTAAGACCACATTCTTTCAGCTAATAATTCATGACAGTAGAGACAAAAATGAAGGAAAGAGTTTTCATGACAGAAACCTTTGTCTGAACATGCTGAATTCAAGAATTTAAGATCGTCCTTTTTAGCAAAAATGTGGGCAAAGAAAACTTTGTGTCCAATCCCTTGTCCAAATGCACATTCAATTACATTTCAAATACAGTGTCATCTTCCTCAACTTCTTTTCTCAGTGGTATTTTAGCACAATCAGTGCATTTTTCTAAGCATCCTTCTGGAAGAACATTTTATAGGTGCCTCTTTCAGAGATTTTTTGCAGAGATGCATGTTGTCACTGTTGCAGTCAAAATGTTAACCACTTCAATATTAATAATGTCTTTACCTTCTAAAGTTATGTTCAAATGTATTTCTGGTTGAGTGGGTGGGTGAGTCAGTAGGTGATTGCAAATAATTTTTTATTCCAAGAAACTTTAAAGAATTTTTTATTAGGAATTCAGAGAAAGTCACTGTTTAATGGATTGCATCAATTCCTGCCACAAAGGCAAATGTGTGTATGATCATTTGTTTCCTCTGTTTTCTGGCATTATCACCCACATAATGGGTCACATTTTTTACATCATTTAATCATTTACATCACTACAGGGGCTGGTCTCTATCCTACATAGTGGCCTCCAGCACTTGCACAGCTTTCCAATAAAACTGAACATCAAGGATGAAGCATTTGAAATGTACACTTCTTCAGTGATCCAAAACTCCACTACAAGACTCCACTACTTCTACTCGAAACAGCAACATATGTTTTGAATATTTGGTACAAAAAATATAAGTATTTGTACATGTCCCACTGTGTATATGTATAATATAGATAAAGACTCACAAAAGTCACCTAGAGCTGTGCCCTTTGGATGACCTCCTGATTCTGGAAAGGCTTTTAAATCTGCAAGTACTCATATAAAACTAGAGCTAAGTAGCAAATTCATTAGAAGAGAATATGAATGCATTAAAAAACATGCAATTTGAAAACATAATATGAAAAGAAGCCAGGAATAAAAAGAAAACTACCGTGACACCAAACAAAGTAACAAATCTAGTTCCATATCCACATTAGAACTAAGACAGAACTAAGAGAACTAAGAACTATTAGAACTATTAATAGTTCTAATATAGTTCTTAATATTAGTTCTAATAGTTCTTCTTATTAAGCTAAGAAGTTTAGTCCTATTATTTGTTTGAGGGGAGACATAATAGTAAACATAAGGGATGGTGCAGGGAAAGCTGAAGTAGTCAATGCTGTCTTGCTTCACTCTTCCCAAAAAGAAAAAAAAAAGATTAATTATGACCAGACACTAAGGAAAATTAATTTTAACATAGAGACAGACACAGGCAGAATGTGTCAAAAAATAGCTTTAAAAGTGTACATAGATCAGATGCCTTCAAACCCACAGGCTCAGATAAAATTCTCCCCAAGGTACTTAAGGAACTAGCTAATGCAATCTTGTAATCATTAGTCATTCCCTTAGACAAACTACTGAGCATGAGAAAAGTCCCAGGGTATTGAAGAAAGCCAAACACAGTATTTATTCTTAAAAGGAAGGTGAAAAGAACCAGAAAGTTATAGGTATTGGTCTGATTTCAGTACATAGAAAGGGTCTGATTTTCTTTTTAGAGCAAACATTTTGCAAACTCTTAGGAGATAATAAGATCTGAAAAACACAGCCAGCATCCTTATGTCAATCGTGATGTAATTTCCTTCTTTGTCAGAATGGATGCTTCAACAGACAATGAGAAATAGTACAATTTATTGTATTTCTTACATGTAGGTTATATAGGATATTCTCATAAGAGAATGAGGGAAATACAGTTTAAATAAAAAGGAACTACTTTTTTTGAAAACAAAAGCAGGAGTTTTATTTTCAATTCTTTATCTAAAAGCAGATTAATCTAAAAGGACTCTTATATGGGCTGTTTCAGTGTGATTTTATACCATACACATACTAACTTGAATAAGAGACTATGTGCACCTCAAAATAGGAGAAATCAAAAATATCCTTGGGGTGAGGACCAGACTTCAGGATGATCTTTGCAAAATGGAGCTATAGCAAAAATCAGCAGGAGGAAATTCAATTAAGAAAACTGCAAAGTACCATTCCCAGGAAGAAAGAAACCAGTCATCAGTGCAGCATAGAGACAAACTGGCTATAGGCCATCAAATGGACACAAAGGTTCACCAGGATAAAGCTAATTGGACTCAAGGCTATCACACAATTTCAGAATGATTTTCCAAGAAGTATTCGGTATAAAACTCAAGAAATTATTGCCCTCTGTAATAGGAAATCTTCATTGAAATAATATATCCAATTTTGGGAGTGACACTGATGCAGACAGACCAGAGACAGTATAAAGCAGAAAAAGGTATTAGGCACTATGATCTAAGATTTATTTTGTCCAGATTCTTAAATTCTAAAATAAGCGACTGTGTAAGAGGACTTGATAATTGTCTTTTGGATTTTTATAGGTTACAATCAGGTGTTTTGCATGTCTACTAAAGCAAGGACAAAAGTATAATCTCTTTGATTAGCAGCAAAGAGATACTGCTGGATGTCACAAAAAAAAAAATTTCTAATACTGTGACAAGCATTGGAATTGTCCGTCCAGGGGAAATTTTGGAAATTTACACCTTTGGAGATTTTTAGCAGACATATAAGGGATATGAGAAAATAGAAATAGCTGAAGCAGGTTAGTCCACAGAAACAACTGTCTAGAACTCCAGGGGAGACAGCCGAATGGTCTTTCTGAAGTGAATGGGGCAGTGTTTCATGCAGTCCTGGAGGGATGGGAGTAAGTTACTGTGTGGCAGTGGATATGAGTGCCTCCCCTGGAATACACACTGAACTTCCAAACTTTTTGACTGGGAGAACAATAAACCAGGGCCATTTTACTTGTGTATGACAGTATCAGGATTTTTCCTCTGAATTTTTCTTGCAAACCCATTTAACATTTTTTGCTTGCACAGCGTCCAGTGCAACACTTTTCACAGCCTTATGTGAACCATGTCCTAATGACCGTTTTAAGCCATCTGCCTGGCACCTCCATTTAACACCCATAGCTTCTTCTCCCGAAAGATGAAATTAAGTATATTTCACTGTTCACTGCTCCAGTGCCACTCTCAGTCCTCTCTAACATCTTCCCACAGTTGTATCTTTAGCCAGAAAATGAGAAGTCCTTTTTGATAAATGTTTGCTAGGGATAGTCTACGTTACAGTGAAACTTGTCACAGGCAGAGGATTAGACTAGATGGATGAGCTACTTGAAACCCTTTTAAACATCATGAAACAGAGTCATGACCTTCCTGATTCTTCCTATTGTTGAAATTTCATGCATGTTCTCTTTACCGCAATCCAAACAATCTCTTAACTAGAATATAAATAACATGTTTACCAGAATGGGATTAAAAAAACTAAAGTGTTACAGGGAAGCAAAATGGTGTAAATGGCACACAAATGCCTATATTTTATATATAACTGAAAATCAGAATTTTTTACAATCATCTAGTTTTCTGTTCTGCAGAAAATAACCTAAGTTTGAAATATGAATTTTGTAATAAGTCGACAAAAAATAATTTCAAAAAGTATTTTTGAGAGATAATAAAAATTCTGTTCTAATTTTTCCATCAATATCTTGTTTAAAAATTATCTTAAAAACCGTGAAATTTCAAATAAAGCTCCTATTCCAATAAAAAAATGTTACCAAATCTAAAGAAGTCATTTAAATTGCCACCTACAAGCTGAATGGAAGCAAAGGATCTGTTTTACATGTAAAAATGGCATATTCACCTTGTATTTCCTGTATATGGGTTTGCAATTGCAATTGTTATTTATCTGAGGTTGCATATTCTTGATTGCTTAAGAAGGTATGTGACACTAGACCCTCTCTTTTTTCCCACGTTTTCTAATACCAAACTACAGGTTTTACATGCAATACATATAATTAATTTTAACATATATCATTAAAATAACCTTTATTCAATTATGTTAATGGATTTTGAACAGACTTTGAACAATGTAATGAATGTTTGGGGGGTTTTCTTGTCTTAGAAAGTGCAGAAAAAGCTAAAACATTAAAGTACGTGGCTAAGCAACAAAAATCCTCTATTTGTCGTTTACCCTGGAAAGAATTGGTCATAGCTTGCATAGTGTAGATTTGACAATACTATTTAGTCCCACTGGTCTTAAAAAAGCCTTATGCATCACAGGTTTTCCTCTTGAAGAATATAATGTTAATAATCATTAAGCCTCAGAGAGACTTTCCCATGCCCTGTGAATCTTGTAATTCCAGAAAATGTCATAAAGTTAGAGGCCTTTGGTTGGCAGACATGGAGAGAGGCACAGAAGCAAAACTTGTTAGTGCTGTGTAATCAAAGCTGGACTATGGTGCTCTTCATATAGGCTTTGAAGCCTTATGAGTATCTATGGGCAAAGTGGTACTTAGAGAGAATGCTAAAGATAATGTGTTTCGATTATCATAGAGCACATAGGGGAGGTTAAGGCAGCATTGCAGGTCAGGCTGTTCGTGTTTCCACACAAAATCAGGCAAAAATAAAGGAAATATTCCCCTAAAAACAGATTTTCAAATAGTAACTATCTTCAGAAAAAAAAGAGAAAAGCTTAATTTCTGTAAAAATAATTTTAAAATAATCTTTAAAAATTTTACAGTTTCTTTACCTTCCTAGAAGTAAAACATCAAAATTTCTCTCATTAAGTCTTTCACAGGTGTGCAATCTTGTAATGAGGCTGATGTGTCATTAATTTGTTACATTTACTGCATGGTTTATTGTGCATATATGAGAGACGTCACCAGGCTTACACACTGGGCTTAAATTTTGGTGCTGAAAGTCTGAATTTGTTTTTACTAGGCCTATTCCTTTATCCTTTCCCTTTAGTAAAATCTTGATAGCTTTTTAATAAACAGACTATTAAAAAAAATTACTTAAGAAGTATTCAGGGCTAAGCACTTCTTACTCATTAGATTTTTAGTAGCACACCTATTTGCTAGCATATCAAATGGCAGTAAAAGGTAATTTACACGGATCTGCAATAAGATTTTTAAAACCCTGTTAGGAAAATATGTGCAGTAATTTTAATTGCTTTTATTGCTTTCATTATTTAAATTAAACATATAGATGTTTGTTTTTATTGGGAAGTTATATTCCTACAAACTGCGAATCCAGTTTTAAACACTTTTTCCGTCTCACTAATTTTATTTTAAGAAATTCAGTGGATTTGCCATTTATATTTTCATTTAAGAAATTCTGTTCTCATTTATTGAAATCTCAGCTTTGAAACAATGTAAATGAGATCAGAATGTGACCCAGTGAAAATGGTTTGCCATCAAAGGATTCACACTTCAAGCTGTGTTATGTAGCTTCCAAAAGTGACATCTGGCCTCTTGGCAGGTTCCTCAGGCAGCTGTGCTGGTGGCTTAGAAATTGCTGATGGGTCTGCCATATGCAGTACCTGCAGTTTGGCTGCTTCAGGCTTGCTCCAATTCATTGCCCTACTGAATAAAATTTGCTTTGAATTATCTTCTAGTTGAAATTATTGGCATACAATTCCTTTCCTTTTTTTTTTTTTTTAATTCAATCAGAAATGTGGTCAGAAAGGAGAGATCCAAGCTCTGCTGTATTGGCTTAGGTACAGAAAACAGCTCTGTGATCTAAGAATATCACTATGTTGCTGGCTGGTATTGAGCAGATCCCCAGGAGGTGAACAACAGGTCTGTATAACTCACCTGTGCCCTTGACTGGGCATTCTGGGTGAATCTATGGCCTGTACAGCTCTGGAGTGTCCTGGAATCTGTTAATTTTTTTCTCTAGGATAGAATTTGGTGTACATACTCATTATTTCATGGCAGTTTGAAAGTGGTGAGATGTCAATAAAACTGACAGTATTTACAAACATGGGTTGCATTCAGGGAATATTTGTCTGTTTTGTATGTTAATAAGATGAAAAATGGGACAAAAGTTTCAAAGACTGACAGAGGAGACCACAGAGAGAGAGCTTTGTGTTCTTTAGCAGGATGCTTTAATCAATTTGTTTTTCTTTGTCTGCACATCTGTACACAGAAACATTGTTTAATGGCTGTGTTACTTTAGCACCTAGAGACCCATACTTCTAACAAGGTTTTAGTTGTGCTAAATTCTGTACTTTCATGGAGATTACTAACAACAGCAGTGCCTGGCACCAGTTTGCTTCATGTTAAGATTTTTCTCCCTCTCCTTGTCTACCTTAAGTGGTAGATACCATGGCCAGATTAGCACAACAGAGATACAAGGAGCAATGCATGACTGCTTTGCAAATGTTCTCGATGTCAATGGTATAAACTCTGAAATAATCTTTCTAATCATTAAATTCTTGAAATATTTTAATCATTACTACATATCCAGCACTAAACGTATTAAACACAAAACCACAGAAAGATATCTCTTTAAGAAAGTGTTTTAAAGTCAGCATGTAGTCAGATACACATTTTTATGACTATCCCTAAAGCAGAATAACTAAGCACACATGGCCAGCAAATAGCAAAATTTAGATCACATATAGATTATAAACTCCATCACTCTGAACGAGGGTGACAATACAGGCTATTGCAAGTAATCAATGCATTTTAATGCCTTCTGTGCATCTTGGGTGATGCATGGGGTGGGATGGGTTGACCCTGGCTGGTAGCTAAACCCCTGCTCAGTCACTCACTCACTGTCCCCTAGTGGGATGGGGGGAGAGTTGGAAGAACAACAGCAAGAAAATTCATGGGTTGAGAAAAAGACAGTTTAGCATGTAAAGGAGAAGAAAGAAAGAAAACAAAGAGATTGAAAGGTAATCACTCAACACCTCCCACCAACAGACTGATGCCCATCCACTCTCTGAGCAATGGCATAGCACAAATTTACAATGGGCAAATCATTCCTGACCAGTCTGATGGTTTGATGGGATTCAAGGATTGAGAAAGGTAGAGAATATTTGACAATTTCGATTTTAGCTAGGCTTTCGACACAATCTGCTTATATTCTTGCAGTCAAGTTGGAGGGTTACAGTACAGATGGCTGGAAAAGTAGATGGATGAAAAAGTGTGTGAGTGCTTGAACTCAGAATTCACTGATTAATGGAGTCTAATCTACCCAGAGGCAGGGTACTGCAAGAGTCTCTCTGGTACCTGCACTGTTTAATGTCTTTGTCAATGATCTGGAGGAGATAAGAGTGTGCACACTTGTCAGGTCTAGAGATGGCAAGAAACTGCAGAGTGCAATTAATATGCTTGAGGGCAGGGGTGATATTCAGAGCTGTAGGGATAATCCAAGAGATTCATTTTGAAAATCAACAAAGACAATTTCAAAGTCCTGCATCAAATATGGACTAATCCCCCACAACAGTACAGGATGGGGATTGACTAACTAAGTGTACAGCAGCTCTTCTGAAAAGAACCTGGTGATCTTGATGAGCAGCAAACTGAAGGTGAACCAGCAGCAAGCCTCAGCATCAGAGAGGCCAGCAGCCAGGCAGGCTGCACAAAGGGGAATATGGCCACTAGGCTGGGGGAGATGATGATCTCCTATGGCTTGAAACTTGCTGAAATGCATCTAGAGTTCTATGTCCAGTTTTCTGTCCTCCAGTACATGGAAGGTGTTGATAACTTGAAGTGAGTTCAGCAGAGGGCCTCCAATGCAGAAGGGGCTTCAGCACCTGCCTGTTGAGGAGATGCTAAGGGAGCTGGGCTTGGAAAAGAGGTGGCTTTGGGAGGGATGACATGGCAGCTGCCTTTCTAGTACCTATGGGGAGGTTAGCAAAAATCATATAATTCTTGCCGACCTCCCCCTGAGCAGACAGGGGGTTGGTGCACAGCAGGATGATGAGGGGCAAGGGACATACTTTAAAACAAAAGCAGTTCTGACTGCAAAGAGTAACTGTTTCCACATCAGGACAGCTAGGCTGCCTACAGAAGTCACACAGTCATTGTCCTTGGATATTGCCAAGAAATGACTGGATAAAACTTTGACAGATCTGGTAACTAACCCTGTTTTCAGCAGGAAGTTGGACTTGAGATTTTCTGAGACTATTTCCAGCCCAAATTATGTGATGAAACTCCTAATCTACAGAGACTATAACAGCTAAAAGAACCATTGAAAGTTGCTGCGAAGAAAAGCAAAATGACCAGCAAGAGCTCTGTGGATTGGAAGATACTTCTTATTTTAATCTGTTTTAAGTACGAAACCCGAGTTTTTAAAACCCTTTTCTCCCCACTTTTTTTGTTACACTAAAATTTACAGTTATAGATTGAAAATGCTTTTGATGGTTTTAGTGTGATCATTTCAAGAAATCACAGGTACATCCACCTCAAGAAACTGAATGTCACCAGGTTCTACTACATCTTAACAGAGGTATAAGTTATATTATTTTTCACTCCTTTATGTCTGTAAATATCAACTACTTGAGACTTCCTTTCTGCTCCTGAAACTGTGTGGGGGAATAATTATCAGTACAATGTTCCTTTAGAAAACAGCTATGAGATTATCTCTAAAATAAACAATAGATAGAAGGGAGAACATGCTGTTTTCCTGAAACTGAGTGAATGGCAGAAGTTTTCTTGCAGTTTTACCAGTTCAATGCACATACCAATTATCCTACTAGTCTTGCCAGAAACAAAACTGTGCATCAGAGCAGGTTGTTTTCCTTCATGTATGCAAGCAAACCATTTGTCTTACCTTTCACTTTCTGTGTAAGGTGTTCTGAGTATTTAAATAAAATTTTTCTATATGCAGGGTTTATACATTTTATTGATAATGCAGTTTTCTTCCAATACAATACAGGAGATGAACAATGGTACTACATAACCTGATCACTTGTGATTACTGGGAAATTGGACCTAATGAATCTGACAGCTCCTGGCAGCATTATGCTCTGTGTTCTTGCTCACGTCAATGATATATGTGTTGCTAGCATGCCTAAAATGTAGTCTTCTTTCCTTAATTCATAGGCAAGCTATAAGACTAAATTTTCTACCATATAAAGTATGTGTGGGGCCTGGCTGATATAGAGCTTATTTTTCCCATAGCAGCCAAAGCAGTGCTGTGTTTTGCACTGGTAGCTAGAAACGTGCTGTCCTCAACATCTCCACACACACACCAGTAGGCTGGTGGTAGGCTGGATCTTGGTAGAGGACATAGCAAACACAGTTAAACCAAACGGACCTAAGGCTCATTCCGTACCATATGGTGACTGCTTGCCCATACAAGCTCAGAGAAAGGAGGAGGAAAGGAGGCATTTGTTATTATAATGTTTATCTGCCAGAGCAACCACTATGCATTCTGAAGTCCCATACATGCATTTAAATAATAACATAACACAAATATATCCATTTTAAATATGTAAGTAAATGCACATCGTGGATACTTTCATATAACAACTTTTCCTGTATGCTATATGCTCTGATATCATGGAGCAGTTATTCAGCACTTAAATATGTTATGTCTTTATCTAGTGATTTGGAAAATAGTGAGATACTATACTATTTTGAATTATTTATTTGTAATAATGGTTATGAAAAAATTCTAATCTAAATATGTATGCTCATTGTTAATACATAGCGCATGTAAGAGATTTTCCCCTGTATTTAATGGACTCCTGTTCAAGATAATAGGTTTAGGTTTTACTGGAGTTGCCTTACATAACCTCAGTCGTGTAACTCGGCATCTAGTCTGAGTAGTCAAAAAGGCTCAATCTGCAGTAACTGGAGGAGAGAGAAAGAAAATAAATTGTAATTTAATTTAATTATTTATCAGTTTTTATAATGCTTAAGTTTTTGTTGCACAGCTGAATCTAAATCAAAGTGTGATTGAATAAGAAATATTGGGCAAATACTGGAAAGCTTATCATTTATGTGTCAGATAACATACTATTAATAAAGAATACATGTGAACAGACTTGAAAAAAAAAAGATTGGGAATGACTAGTAAGAATGTGAAATTAAAATAAAACAAAAGGAAACAAAATGAAACAAAGAATTACAAAGCATTACAAAGAAACCCAAAATCTTACTTAATTATTATCAGGAAGTGCTGGACAGATGCTGATGCCAGCAGGCCTACAAGCTGGTGACACCAAGGTGCTCAGTCCTTCAGTACAGGATGTCACCACCCCACCACCCCTGTTCTTACCTACATAAGTGAGTCCCTCTCATGTGTGATGGTCAGAACAACAGGCCAGTTTTCCCTCATTTAGGCTTCAGTGATCAAGGGCAGGGCAGTCCAGCAGATTCTCCAAAGAGCACCAGCCACATGTTTTTGATAGGACCCTGCTTTTCACCCTTCTTTTCTTCTCGCCATTGGTTCCTGGGTTTACATCTGTTCCAAACTTTGATATTTCTGTTGCCAGTAATGATATCCCCCGAAATGACATCACTGATACTGTTAACTAGATTGAGTTGGTCTTGCAAGATTTTACTCTTCGAAAAAATGCAGCTTTTCCTTCCAATCATCCAGAAGTTCAGCCACATATAATCTCCTCTAAATCAGCCCAGTAGTTATTCAGATCCTTTTCAGTTGCCTTAATCTTGGGTCTAGTCCTAGTCATTGTCCTGGACATTTTCTTGCAGCTGTGACAATTACGAGGAGAAGAGAAAATACCTTAAAATATACCTTCAAATATACCTTGAGGATGCTTAAGATCAGCTCTGGCACTGCCATTAGTTTCAACAAGTTATGTCTGTTCCATACATAATGTTATCCTGGAAGAAACAAGCAGTCATAACAATGGATAACAGTCATCAAGGCTAGATGGGGAAGAGCAGTAGTTTATATAATGTTCAAATAGACTCTCATATTATATCATAAGTCACACCCAGAGCTGAAAATGCATTGATTCTTCAGATAAGGCCTTATCTTTCTTAGGACTACCTTAACTGAGAAAAGTAGATCATATGATCCAGAAATTGTAAACTATTAATTCTTGGAGTGTATGGATTTGGCAAGCCTGTTTTTGTAAATCTCTCTTATTTTTATCACTACCATACTCATTACCCGAAGTAAATTTTTGTCAGGTTGCAAATGCACACATAGTGACTTTCATTTCTGAGTAGTCAGAATAGTAGCTGAGTGGCGCTTTTCAGCCCAATTTCAGGAAAAGAAAAATACTGCAAATTTCAGACTCAATAGAAAGGAGATAATAAAAATGTAATGACACATTATATCAAAAAGGATATTTCTGATGTGTTTGAATGGATGAACGGATATATAGAGAGGCTCAAGAAGACCATGATACCATGAGAAAGATTAATTTCTGTAACTTCCAATAACTTCTGAGAAATTAATATTCCTAAATATAGAAACATGAACATCAAAGAAGAATCTTTCATGCTTTCAAGTGTGAGAAAAAATAAAGAAAGAAAAGACGTAGAAAAAGACCTCTGAGTGTCAGGAGAAAACAATTAAAAATCAAATCGTTACAGTATAAATACCCACCTCCATGTTTGATATTCACATGCTTTCAGATAGGTATTGTAAAAGATTCTATTTTTAATAAGGATGTTAATTACATTAATCGGGAGATTTACTTTCTAATAGTTATAAAGCTATTGCAACAATCTGCTAGCTGAGCTCTATTTGAAAGTTTAGGGCAGCAACTTCTAGCTTTAATATAGGAGTCATGATAGTATCTGATACCAGTCTGAACAAACATTGTCAAAATAGTCTAGTCATTGAAAAATTTCAAATTGTGTTCTAGCAAGAACTCAAACAAAAAATTTACTATACATATAATGAAAAAAGAATTATATATTTGTGTACATGTGTAATCTTGGCTGACAACCAAGAAAAGACAGTAATTGAGCTCCACTGGGCACTTACTTGCAGACAATACATAGACATATACAGCAGCAAAGAATTTTGGTGCCAGATCACTTATTTTGGTTACCCAATGTCTGTTCCAATTGCTGAAGCCAAGAGACTGGACCATCAAGCTGTGCAGTTTGCATATCTCTCTCAGGAGCAGTAAATGGGATCTACCCCTACGATCTCACCCTAACAGCTGAATCACCAGAAAGCCTTCATCTCTGAAAGGATTTTCCAATTCTTCCCCCATGTCATGCCTCTTCTTCTTCCCTTCTCACTGCCCCAAGGGGAAGTGTAGATGACTCTCGGTCCCAGGATGCCAAGTGGGGTTCTTGAAATGGAGAAGCTGAGAGGCAGAGGCACCCAAGAAAGTTGTCAGAAGCCACTGTCTTTCCCCTGATCTTCAAATGCCCTGACTACAAGCCAGGAGAGAAAACCCTCTATGGATTTCAGTCTGCGGTCTGGAAAAGCATTTAGGTTCAAATCTCATGTTCTAAGCAAGTGCAATAATCATGACTTCTTACTCAGAAAGGAGTAACAGCAAATCCTTCTTCCTTTCCTGGTAGAGGAACATTCTACACCAGCTATCACCTCTAAGGTGATTGACTGGTTGCTGTTTTTCTTAATAGAAGGGATTTCTAAGAGATGGTTCAGACATGTCAGTCCCAGAGAAGGATGCTGCTCTTCTCTCTCATTCTCAAAGCACAACTCAGAATATGAGTAATTTCTGGATTGTTCTTCAGAGGCATCTTTCTCACTGCATCTACTGCACTCAGTTATGTATAAAAAATATTTTCATTTTTTCATTTTTAGTATTATTTTCTGCAAATATATTCTGTCTTTTTATTATATTAGTTTTATGGTTACTTTTCCAGAATACTTCGTAATTTTTTCTTTATTTGAACACAACTTCCACTTGTTGAAAGATATCTTTTTGCCTCTATTAACCTTTTTTTACTGAGACATTTAATCATCTTGACTATTTATTTTTCCCTTTTGGAGCCTTTTTTCTTTGGTGATTTCTGTTTGCTAACATTACTGTTATTTTAAACAGTCTCCAGTGCTTATATGTTTGAAATTCAACTTACCCTTTAAGTTTCCTTTTCAGTAGCATCCTCATTTTTGTGTCATTTTCATTTTCTACGGTTCAAAGATATAGTAAAAGTTGTTCTCTCCTATAAGGATTTTGAGTTCAAATACGCCTGCATTAGGACTAATACCATGGTTGAATCTCTTTTGGTTCTCTGAAATAATCAGTGTGGAAACACCCTGTATTGGAGAAATGTATGTAAATTATTCAAAGCCATTTAAAATAAACTATTTTAGCCACAAGCCTTTACATATTATGTTAGACTTCATTGTTCCATTCTTCCTATTTAGAAATAGGCATTTTCCTGTCCTGTCTTGAGTACAGTATGGCCTTCTCTGGAAGTCACAGTTTCCTCAGTGATCAATAGTTACCAAGTGCCAACTTCTAAGGAAATTAACATGTTAAGTTCTCTGAATAGTCTTCTGAAGGTGGTAAGCCTGTTTTGTTGACTGTGTAAGGACACTGGAGAGAAAATGTTCTCAATTTAGTCACCATGGTTGATTATGTAAGCTTACATGGCATGAATCCAGCCTAAGAACACAGATTTTAGACAGATAAAAAACAAATACAGATAGTGACTCCATCTGTTGAAAGTATTTTAATAATTTTAGCCATTTTAAAGTATTATTTTGAACTTATAACCTACTCAAAATAAAATAAGAAAAAGCTAGAATTATATGTAAATTAGATTTCTGTACCATTGATGTTAATACTTTTACAGTCACATGGTCAGTGTTTAGATGTTACACAAGAAATTGATGTAATTACATTTGTCATTACTATCCTTTGTTGCATTTATTTAACATATATTCAGTTCAAATAAGGTTCAAAATATGGTAAAAATAACATATTTGGAATAAATTCCATATACAGCTTGAATAGCTTTGTAGAATACTTTGCTCAGAAAAAATAGTTTTATATTAAAAAAATATTGAACTAGTCAGGCATAAAGTATTATAAAAATGTAGCATTTGCAATACAATGGCAGAATGAACAATGAAGAACCTTTGCACCCGAGGAAAGTTGCTGAAGGAAGTTCAGACTGTTGCACAAGCAACAGAAGACCACAATCTTTGCTTAAACCATTTTGAACTTTCGCAGGTTGTTTGTGGTTTGTCCTGATCAATCCAGACTGGGATAGCAGAGCACATACAGGTTCAGCACTGGTGCTCTAAAAAATGGTTAACTCCTGGCAGGTCCGTGGTGGGAACTGCACACTGAGAAGCCACCGAGAGCCCCAGGCACAGCCCTGGGTCAGGCTTTCAGCAGTTACCCCCAGTGCATGGGGAGTGAATGCTTAGCACCAGCATGAGATGTGAGCTTCCTTACTAGCGAATGTGCAGTGTGCACCCATGGTCCTGGAACCACGCAGCAGCACAGAAATTAAACACCAGCTCTTTCTCTGCAAAGTTAGACCGACCACCAGCAGATACATAGGCATTGAATCAACTGCAAAACTTCTTGCTGCACTGTTGTGAGGTATAAATACTAATGGTTTATGAATGTATTGTTAATCTTTCAAACAGAGATATATGCATAATTTAACATTAAGGTATTTGTCTTAATATTTAATATTGGTTTCTTGGTCTTTTAACATTTTCACTTTCTTTCATTCTCGGGGCAAGTGGATATCTCCAAAAAGAAAAAAAATTTACTTTGTTCCCAGTAGTTCACATTTCATTCTTCCAGAATAGCCACATTATAATAGAGTAATCACAGTGTAAATGTCAACAGAGAGACTGTTTAAGCATTCCAAGAGGGAGGACATATTTCAAGTTGGAGGACAGGTACAAAGATGTAAAATTACACAAAGATGTACAAAGGTCCAACAAAAAAATCCAGCATGGTTAAAAATAAATAGAGTGAAACATGCAACTGGTTTTACTGGTTAAAAAAAATAAAAAAAACCTTTCCCATTCAAATGAGAAAAATAAGAATTTTTGTGCAAACTAGTGAAAATTAATTACTAAAACAAGTCAAAATTTCTCTGAGAAGAATCTGAAAGCAAAAGGCTACACAGTAAACTTTTAAAATCAAATGATTACGAGATAAAAAGGAGATCTTAAAGAAAAGTGATCTCTATGTCCTCTATTCCTTCCTTTCTTGTCTGAAGTATTTGTAAATGTCCTTTCTTGCAAACAGAAAAATTGGACTAAGTGGACTTTTAGCCAGATCCATAATGGTGGTTTTTGAATCTTAGAGCTGCATTATATCAATACATCAACACATCAATAAAGTTCTTAATGCAGCCTTGGAAATTTGCTCCAGAAGGAAAGTTATGTCTCTATTCCTCATTTTTTATCCAGAAAATGAAAGAAAGCAGATAGGAACCTCAGTATAGAGCATCTCAATGGTACTAAATTTAGTTTAAAAATATTTTTAAAAATATGCTAATCGGAGTGAGAAATGGGCAAATTGGAAGGCTTTGCATCCCAACACAAATTTGAGTACCCAGAAAACCACAGCACCCTAATTTAGAGTAATAGCTCTGGCCATGTAACAACTTTACTGAGTACAATGAATTGCATTTATAGTGCAGCAGTGGCAACAGAAAAGTTTCTGGAATTCCTGGCTGAGGAATAAGCCTGTATCATCATATTGTTGTTAGATCAATCTCTGAGTCAAAAGCTCCATTTGCTTAAGAAGTCTTTTTGCATGCATCGTCATAAAAACAGAGTCTCTGCTCCTATCATATTCTCCTTTTGACTCAGTAGCTGAATGGCTCAGAGGGTTTTGAAAACTTAATTGATTGAATATTTCATACAAATTCCCCATGGCACAATAATTTTCCCTGATCACTACCAGATCACCAAAGCAAATGCTGTTTTTACACAAGTGCAGAGCAAGTAAAATATGCTTTTGAATGTTTTAAGAAATACTTAACTAATTATTCTTTCAGGACATCTCAATTGTTTTTACACATATAATGCTTTTAAATAACCTAATTAAACATAATGTTTTACATATTGAGATTTTTTTTTTGTCCTAGAATGCACTTTTTAAAAAATAATTCCATTTTAAAACTTTATACCTATTTGAATTGTGTAGATATTCAATTCATTAGGTTCCCCACACATGTTATGGTTATCAATTTATGCTTTTATGGAAGCAAAGCATATAGTACAGTTTGGAAACTATGCATGTTAAATTGGTAAAGAATGGTGAAATGAGTTCCTTACACGATAATGAAGAAAACATGATCTTCTATCCTTTTGGGTCCATTTTTTATTCCAACAGTTAGCAGACTGCTCAACATTGCTCCATTAATCAAAAGTATAGTTTTGGGTTTTATTTTAGGCCTTCCATGCTCAAATATGCACAAGCACTTGCATGTTCACTGACCCTATTGATTAGCAGGGGTGATTTAGAACACCTTGGTAAAAGAGCATCATCTTGATATCCTGTTACACCCACTGTTAAATGCCACATTTCAGTTTTGTTCCTTCACTAGTTCTGGAAACATTTAATGGCAGCACAATTAAATGAAAACAATTCATTATTACAAATAACACATTCACATTAACACTAACAAAGACAAAATTGTTGAGGTTTAATTATGTCATATGAAGATATCAATATCCAGTTTATGTTCAGAAATGTTTTTCATGTTGTGCTCTCAAAAGCTTAGACGTTAGAAAGGTCTAGTGGAAGCTAAGTTCAGAAACTCAAATACAAATTAGGTGCTACCTAGTTATGTTTTTCATCTTTTTTTCAGTGACATTGATTTGGGTTGTACAACATTTGTAAGGGCAGCTCTTGTTCTTGCTGACAAAGGTACCAAAGCATAGATGCTTTGATCAGTGACAACCTATGTCTGTAGTACAGTCAGTGCAGCCATAGGAAACTGTAAATTGACATAGGGGATGCAGTTTTAGGCCCCAAGAACATGAACCTTCCAGCACCAGACCTTTCACATCTTTGGCTTTTCTGTCTGAGGCAATTGAATGCTGTATGCCAACTACTTTGTTCATCACTATTTTGTTCATGAAGGTTTCTGTCCACCAGAGAAGAAAAGATGTCTAAGATTTAAACAAATCTGTGCTCTAACAATTCAGATGTGCTAGAATGCTCCTCTGCCTTTTAAAAACTAATAAATTCAAGCTTCCACCCAAGTAATAGAATATGAATGCACAGAAATTTATATCTGTATTTTCACTGGGTTTTTCCGTGTTATACCAGAAATCTCAGGAAAAGTGGGGAGATAGACAGAGTTAATATATGTATTTACATATTTGTATATACATGTGTTTGATTGTGTAAACAATTTGCTTATACTAATCAAAGTAACTTTTTTTCTACTTGACATAATATTCATTTAAAGGGGGTTCTATCTTTTAACCTTAAAAATGTTCTTTCATGTTATTAAGACACTTGAATCATAAAAAGCAAACAGAAATTAAAGTAATTTTCATTTTAATGCATTAGATAGTTTTAATCTGCTGGTTTAAATTTTAAAATATAAAGAAAGTACAAAATAAAACTTCAGGTCGTGTCAGAGTGTTAGACAGGGAGAGCAATACACTCAAATAAAGATGTAAGTTGAAGCAAGATATAAAACAAATACTTTCAATTAGGAAGTTGAAGAAATGTGAGTGTATGCAAAATAGCTAAACTCTGGAAAAAGGAATCAAGATGTCCTGTCTAGCCAACATCTGATTTCAAAATGCTGATAACATTATGTAGAGGCTGAAAATAGTGACACTGCAATAGAACTATCCCTGAATTGTTGTCACGAAAGAATTGCCTGATAAGGCTGGAGCAGGGAGATAAGTGCATAAAGCTGAATAAGACATGGTCATAAGACTGAAGAGCAGTAAGGAGACCTTAATAGTGAAAGCCTGAGGGACAGTACAGTGCTTATTTGGAAGACTAATTATCTGAAAAGAAAGACTGAGTGAGTGTGCTGATGCCCCAAAGCAGGCAGTAAGAAAGAATAAAGCAAGAGAAGGTAGCAGCTTTGTAACGGAGGGTTCTCTGCAAAAGCAAGTTTCAAGAGAGTAAATTAGTTTAATGGGTATGAAAGAGTGCTGGACCCTTTCTTCTCCCTCTGCTCACAGCTGTTTTCCAGAACCACATTTATGTGTCCAGCAAAGATTTTTCCATTGCAGTCATTATGCAGTACTAAGCTATTTCTTGTGCAGTGCTAAGCAGCAGTTGGTATTACCACAAAGCTCTCCGTGGCAGAAGCAAGCAGCTGGGTGTTAATAGCTGCATATCAGCAGCTGATCTGTAATGAGAAGTTCCCTAGAGCACCCACTTCCCAGCACTGTAAATGTAGCAATTTGCATGTTGCTCAATTAATATGTCATCCCTTATTTATGTTTGCAGTCTTTACATATTTTACATCCATGATTGATGATGTATATACAACAGCACAATAAACACATTAGAAATACCAGATGGGTTGGTGGATGAGATTAGATTACTGTTGCTGTCATGCCCACCACAGATCAACCAGATACAGTCTGATCAAACACGAAATCCACTTCCACTTAATTAACATAATGTACCCACTGTACTATAGTTTATTGGGAGGTACTGTCCCCAGCACAATTTATTAAGATGAAATTGTAAGTGCAGGCTTCACCTACTCTTGGAATACTTCCTAGGAAATTCAGCTAGACAACATCAGTATTTTTTCATTGTCCACAAAGTCTGTGTCTGAATTAAAATCCATCAAACTCATGATCTCTTTCAGTGATTGCTTCCATCAAAACAAACCCCCTCCCAAAACAATAAAAAAATAAAACACCAATCCAAACACTAAATAGGCAAACTCCAGCTTCGTCTAAGACACTTGGAGATGTGAAAGCCATGCTTGGCCCATTAGAAGGAGGATTTGAGAAATTAATTTGCATAGTGTCTTTCTGGAAGGAAAATGGCACAAGATTTGCACAATTATGTTAGGCAGCACATTAAATTTTTTGAGGTGGTCTTAGAAAGAAGCCAGAAATTTCAGTACCTGTGCTTCCTATTATGAAATAACTGTCTTCTACTAGTTTTCTGCTTCCTAGTTTCTTGGTGAACCAGATCAAAGGAGAGCATGGTATTCACATCCCAGGCTGTGTATAACATACTTACTAAAATTATATCACATTCTAGCACTAGGGTATGCCATAATTGCTATTCTGTTTCTGAGTAAGTGTTCTAAATATTGGCCAGAATGGGCAATCATTTGTTGGGATATGGAATAATTTTTCTCTATGCATTATTTCCCTGTATTTTTTCTAACTCTGACTAGTGTTATAAACCAGGCATAGAGATTCCTTTAATAGAGATTTATGTGGTTTCTTTAATGCTTTAATCTTTGCTTCCATGATTTCCTCTCTATTGAATCTTCCTGTTAGAAAACTGTCAACCTATCTCATTCATTTCATTCTCAAATTCCCTATGATGTACTGTGATTCTATATATGTTTAATAAATTGGATGCATGGGAGTGAGATATCTCGTCAGAAGTGGTTGAAGAGAGCTTTTATATCAGGTGGAAGATTATTTCTGTCTCTGTGGCATCAAATAAATTCTTCTCATTTTCTAATAATATGTCTAAGTAATGTATCTGCTTCATACTGAATGATGAAGTAAATTTTTCTCAAATACTCCAGGTAACTTTTCAATTTCACCCCTTTCCCCTTTTAACATAAATATTGTGTATTAACTTGTGTGAACTACAGACCTACCTTGAGCTAAAACTGTCAAGCCAAATAATGCCATTTAATTCAGCATTCCTGCATTAAAAAGTATAATCAATTTTGGGGTTTGCTGGTTCTTTCTCTATTATAGTGCATTTAACTCTGTGTGTACATTTATGTAAATATGTTGTTTAGATGTATTTCAAAACATTCTACCTCTTCATCAGACACCTCTATATGACCTATTTTTCTTTTGGCCGCTGCTGAGAAGGTAAGAATTTGGTTCTTTGATACTGAACTTGTGCCAAGCTAGCAATTTAATGCGGGTTGCAGTGGGCTCTATCAGACCATCAGCTGTATGCTATTCAACTGATTAAGCAGGAGTTGCACCCATCTCACTAAGAATTACTAGTGAGATTAATGAGTGGAGAAAGGTATTGTTATGTTCAGAGTGGTGTGAAACCCACTGAAACATACAGGCAACCATCAACAGAAAATAATTGTATCTTTAACATTCGGGGGAAAATATATCCTTCTTTCTATAGGTGTAGAGTACCTACAGTGTTTAGGTTTCCTAGGGAAGATGTAGTGCTAATCTTCAGTATTTCTATCAGCAAAGGCAATGAGAGCTCTCCTGTAAACTGCTCCTGGTCTGTTTTTCCACTTTGTGCACAACTGACCCTCAGCTCAAGGAGATGGGTGTATAACTACTGTGTGCTAAACCTGCTACCAGTGAGCATTAAGAAAATAAAAATCAGCTCCTACAAAGACAGGCACATTCTCACTATAGTTATAAAACAAAGGGTGCCTGGACTTACTGAGTAAAAGTACTTCTTCAGCAATTCAGAGTAATATGCCTTGGCTTTGCTGAGTAGACAAACCTCCTAAAGCTGCTTAGGGAAGTGATGACACTGCTTAGTTCTGCTGTAAGGGAACCCAGGGGGAATTAACAGTTCCACCTACACGCTATGTTGATGGCCCTGGCCTAATCCACGGTACATGTTTATTCCCCTAACCGGATAACAAAATATCAAAAACTAGATGTAATGAGATCTGGTTTTTCTTCCTGTGAAATCCAAATACCTGAGGGTCTGAGAAAAATAAGTAGAGAGCAAGTAACTTGTCTTCTATTTCTCCCCAATGCATTTTCAGTCATATTTTTACTCACAGCAAATGGTAATTATTGCAATACTCCTCATACTTTAGTTAATTTAGTAGGAAAACCTCAGGTATTTTCGAAAAAAATACTGACTAGACCACATAAGTTTTGAAGCCTTTCTAGCACCTTTTCATTACCAAAAAAAAAAGAAAAACCAAAAACCAAAAAAACCCCCAAACAAACAAAAAAAAAAAATTATAGTATTACCTGCCACCCAAGACAATGAATTGCAGTTTTCTTGTGTATCTGCCTTTCTACCTTCTTCTTAGATTTTTCCACGATACTTTTAATGATAAGCATGTAAGACTACCACGGTAAAGTCCTTTTTCTCTCACTATATTTTAATAGATACATTTTATTTTTTACTCTCTGAAATCAGACAATAAAGAGAGGAAACCTGATGCCCTGGATTTGTTGTCTCTTTCTTCATTCCAAAATTCAAAACATATGGAATAGAATTCCATTCTCTTTCTTTTCTGCTCTTTTTCAGTTACACATTTCCTTCAAGTGAATCCTTTTCTCTATGCCAACTATATGTATGTGTATGAAATTTTTAACAGATTTAATAATAACCTTAATTTCAATAACATAAATAAAAATATTACTGATAAGGCAGCAGATACTGCCTTACCACTTGCTAACCCAGCACACAAAAATGTAATCATAGATAAGAAACCAAACTTTATCCTATTTGCAGCAGCAGCATACATAAATATGCTCTAAATAAATAAATAACCCCTTTAACAAATCAGAATAGAAACAAGACATGTGAACTCTGAAAAGTGCTTTTCTGAAGTTATTAGAAGGTAATATAAGCTTACAAAAGATAATGCACTTACCTCACTCTCTCCCCAAACTCTTGCTTTTTGAGTAAATCCCTCAGCTAGATAATAGAAGCCTGGCTTCAAACAGGAGACTCATATGTTTGGTTGGGAATAAAATATACTGATTTTAAACATAAGGTGATGACAGCAATAAGTTTAGTTTACTTTGAATTTGGTGTTAGAATAGTACTGAAGTTTAAATAAAGCAATCTATCATGAGCTTTAATGTGAATAGTTGTGGGAGTTATATTGGGTTTTTCTATACACACTGTCCTGAATCATAGAGAGTATAAAATTAAGTTCTTTAATTGCACTGCCAATAAGGTGAGCAGGTAAAAGCTCTTGCCCTTATTTCTTAGTTGCCCTCCAGAAAGATCAAAACAATTTTGAATTCTGGTAATTTCTTTTGAGAGAAAATGCCTTTAGATCACCTTCAACATCAATAAAAGGGTATAAGCAAATGCATCAAAACACTTCCTAGTAGTAGTGCAGAAGTCAAAAGGTGGAGAATGGGGCTGCTCAGTCTGAACAATGGCATTGGACCTGGGCTATGATTTTGCTGCCCAGACCCACAACATAAGGATCACAGAACACAATTACAAGGACAAGGATTAGGCTTTTAATGTCTGTAAAGCTCTTTGGAGTTAAATGTTCACGGATGGCAACAATCATTAATAGATATATAAAAGTACAACCAGAGATTGAAAACAGTTTGAGTGTTATTGCCCCTGCTCAAACAGTGCCATAGTGATAAGAGAAATACCTTTAAAATGTTAGCCTGGAAGTATTATCACTCCTGCTAACTTCATTAATTTTTAATAGTTAAGAGTGGGCTTTCCCCAACTCAGTATGACAGATACTTCACATTGTGTTTAAAATAAAGTTCTGTCTGCATCTTACCACGTAAAGAGTTGATATTTCACATTAGAAGTCTCCCCAATACTCTATAACCATATTCCTCTTTTCACTTTCAGAGCTGTTTCATCTGCAAACAGAAATCCTTAATTACCAGCACCAGCACTTTGACATCAAGCTGGTTTAAGAGTTTGCAACTACCCAAACTAGATTTTATTCCTGTCTTTTCTCCTCTCCCTTTTCTTTGTTCCACTCCCCTGTTCTTATTTCATGAACCTGGTTCCTTTCGGTCTCCCCTAAGAGCAAATCTATTGAAAAAGGGAAAAGGGAAAGGGAGGAATTAGAGATGAATGTCATTGAGGCTTGTAACACTTTTCAAAGTTGGTTTGAGAAAGCTAACAGGACAGCATGAATGGTTGGGATGCAGGAATGTATGACTTATGAGGGGAAAAGATGAAAAATCTTTCCTCTTGGTGGCAGAGTCTTTAGTTGTTTTGGCTGGTCATGAAAACCTAGATTTTGATTTCCATGACCTGTTCTGGTGACCTGCCAAAATTCTCTTCCTGTGAATGGGGAAATTTCTAAGTATCTCTTTAACAGTCATGTAATCCATCAGACACTGAATTATAGTAAAAGAATGCTTATTCCAGTTTTCTGAATATGCTAGAAATAACATGATCTTTCACAGAAACATGTAGACATCTAGTTAGGTTATTTTATGCCAATACAGACATTTTGAGGATCCAGAGTCTGAGTTGTAGGACCAAAAGAAAGAAAAATTCTTCTTTTGCCATTTACTTGGTTGTTTTTTGCAACCTAAAAGCCATTGAAGTCAATGAAAAGACTAATTAAACTCATCTCCTCCCCTTAGGAGTCTAGACATCAGATGTGTCATGATACCTTGGTCATTTGTTGTTCCTCTGTATTAAATAAAAAGTGTCTTCAGACTATGTTTTTACCCACTGTCTTTGGGGAAGAAACACTTTGTGAAAAAAGCTTATTGCTTCCCAATCAACACAGATTTCCAATGCTCAGGTACAATACCTAGTTTTTACCAAACTGAGGTTATTGGACATGGCTTTCCCTACTTCTTTCTGTCTGTCTCAGATCCTCTGTGTGGTATTCAGTTGACTTTAGCATCTTCAGCTTTTTCATAACATCAACTGGAATGCATAAAGAGAAACAGATATTTCCTCAAATTTCCAAACCTTAATTCAATTGTCCAAAATTTTACACACTCACAAACTACTGTAGACTTTGGATAAGGCCCAGAAGGTAAGACATGGTTGGAGGAAACATGGACGGAGGAAACATCTAATGATGAAAGATAAAAATGTCTCTTACTTGCAAAAGTCCTTTAAAGGTTTAGACATGTGCCACTACTTCAATAAATCTTATTTTATTAAAATTATTTTGTTCTCCTTGGTTTTGTTTTGTTTTAGAAATTATGTAAAAATTGTCTTCAGTGTGTATATAATTTCTGTCGTTTTAAGAACTAAATGGTATAACAATTGCTCACATTAAGGACTCAGTCACAAACTCTGAACACTATTGCATATTAATTCATAGTAAACATAAATGTTCTAAAATAGTCTAAATGGCGTTGTTAAAGTTCTTAGCTGAAATATGGTCTACAGGACATACTTAAATAATACAATATGCTGGGCAATATTTCTGAAGCCTGTAAATTCCCTGTGATTAAATATTGAAGTAAAGCTCTAGTGTACACTAGACATTATGCAGCAGTAAAAACAAATATAACTGAAAAGTGGTTTATGCTCTTGAGGTATTTGAAAGTCATCTACATGTGGTTTCTTAACTCTGTGTTTCTGAAAAGGTAAGTAACTAATTAAACATACTGGTAATTAGTATTTTGTGATTAGTAAAATATGATTAAAAGTCTAGATTTTAAACCTCGATTCCTAGCTAGCTCACTGACTTTGCATGAGCTGCTGTTTGCTTTTGTTCGGTTTATTTAACCCTAAACCAGGAGAATAATGGTTAGTTCCCAGGGCATAGTGCTTGAGAGTGTAGTTTGGGGAATTAACTAATTTACATGTGTGTGGTGTGTTATATTCCACAAAAGTGCACAAAATTCTGTTAATGTGATATATTACTATTCCACTGAGGGATTACATTGACTGATGGCTGGATATGCAGCCATGGAGAGCTCTTCAAATCAGTGTCTCTCCAGAGCAATTAGGTGGCAGCAGTGATCATAAATATCTTTTTTTTTTTAATCTCCACTTGGCAAAATAGTTGTGCATTTTCCTTTCACATGTAGATCCTGTTATCATGATTGAGATCTTTATTATTTTTTGAGTAATACTGGCTGACTCCAGTAGTCATTGGCTTAGTCTGACACACAGCAGTCAAAGGCGCAGTATAAATGTAATTACCAGGCACTGGTAGAGCAAATACTGTGATGTTCAGCATGCAGGAGAGCAGAGGCTGATTATGAGAATGTTCCATTTTTCCCCTCAACTACAGTCAAGAATATTAAGATCAAGTAAAAAAATTAGGACACCAGAACAGGTGAAAAATTTGGAAGTGCCACTGGTTTCTCTTTGCTTGGAACAGTGGTACTTTACTAGTGCAGCATTTTATGCAGCAAATTCTGCCTATTTGATGTTTTATACAAATAAGCTTTTGATAGACCTATTTCAAAGCCACAGAATGATCTTTTGGCCAATGAATGTTGTAATACTCCAAATAAAGAGGAACAATCTAAATAAGCATTTCAAAAAAACCCATTATATTTGATATGTACACAGTGCAGGGGAGTGTTGTAATACCCCAGAGGTTTTCTGACACTGGTATAAAATTTGATTTATTTATGGACAGATTTATTTGAGAAACAGAAACCTTGAAGTTAAAGCCCTACAAATAGCTCCTTGCTACCCACAGAAAGATGCTGATACATAAGATGTCCTTAATGAGGGCATTTTGGTGGTTTCATGAGACAGAAATATGTGTTGTTGCCAGGCTTTTGGATGAAACCTAAATTTCCGGTCTTAGGTCTTGGCTGTAAAGCAGGATGTATGATCTAATAGCCTGTACATAAATATTGCAGTATGTACATATTGTGACATGTACATATTGTGACATGAAGTTGGTTGAATTTTCTCAACATGTGCCTTGTAAAAATTTTAGGCATGTAGACAGTCTGCTAGTTTAAAGTAATGGACTTAATACTGTACTATAATGTCTATAAACACAATCCTAATGTTACCATCCAGTAGATGCTTATAATTTTCTATATTATGATGCTATGCTAAATGTAGCTGTCCAATCTCTAATCAGATAGATTGCCTCATTTGTCAACACAGGTGTTATTTTATTAACTGATATCATATTTCACTGACAAAGGAGAAATAAAAAAGGGGCCAGAATCTCCTTTATTCATTTCCTATGTAATCACAGTTTTGCACAGACTAGTCTGCAGTCACATTGGCCAGAGCCAAAAGGAAAATTTTGGGATAAAGATGGGACTCCTACAACACCCAAAACACTACCTTCATGCATGAACCTGAGAATCTCCCAGCTGCTGTGTGCATCCAGATTCTGTTTTATTACATCCTGAGCTGTCATATTCACTTCACCGTTACTTCTCCACCTTCCAAACTGGCTATTGTTTCCATCCTTTCAGTGCCATATAGTTCAGAAATGTCCAAGACTGCCAGAAAGTGGTAATATATTTCAAAAGCAGCAGGTAATGGAGTTAGATTTGCTACCCACACACATTCTCTCTTTTTTGCCCCAAGGCATACAGATTACTTTCATCACATCTCCTGAAGCAGGAAGGAAAAAGGGGGCTCCCCACCGTGCCCAGAAGAGCCTGGAGAAAAAGAATAGCAGAAATTATGTCCAGTGCTCCTCAGCAGGTGACTGTCACACCAATGGGTGCACAATTAACTTAAGTATTCCAAGGAGAGTTGTGGAGAGGGTTTATGCTTCAGCCGTCTACAGTTCAGCAAGTATGCAGAGGCTAAGAAAAGGACATTCAGTACTTTCAACAGGCAAGGATTGTGCTTGGTTTCATGTATTCATAAACGTTATTCCTCCAGGAGAAAGAGACAGAAAAAAACCCAACATAAGTTTTCCCTTTACAATTTCAATTTGTCTCATCCAGGACACAACCCAATGTAATATATACTTGTTACTCCTTCTGTATCATTTTTACAGTTACTTAACAGGACTTTACTGAAAAAGAAGTTAACATGGACAGAATATATCAGCAGACAGTGGAATAAGGTCCACAGATTAAAAATTTTTCTGAAACCATTTCCCTGTAACAAGGCTTTTATAGATGCTTTATACTAGGGGCAGAGTGAAACAAAAAGTATTTGAAAATTCACAAAATACCCAATTTATATGTAGGAAAGAAGTTTTGGCATCATGTTTTGTTTCAAAATCTATGAAATCGGCAGGGATTTTCTCACTGATTTCCCTGGTCATTGGTCCATGCCTTGAATGAACAAATAACAGAATTAAACAAATACTTACTGTTCAAACAGTATAAAAAGATTATTGTTTCTTGCAGTCATATGCTTATCTGTAACACTGTTGTGAAATATAATTAAAAGAATGCTTTGATCTGAAAAGAAAAACAGAAAAATTAGCTTACCACTTATTCATCTACTTACTAAAAATATCAGAAGGAATGGGTTTTAGACAATTCATCACTAGAAAATTGGCTGTCAGGGAATGCGACAATCTCTTTCTACAAGAACAATGTACTTATTAAAAACCGTAAATTGCTTCTACATCACACAATTTTATCTATGTTAGTTTGAAAATGCTAGCCTTTCATGGGCACTTTTTAACAACTACAAAATTAACTTTACATAATATATTTGAGGCTACAAATACTTTTAAGAGAAATAATTAAATATTTGTTTTTAATTGAAAATATTGAAGTTATAGAAGAAAACATTTTCCCCAAGATGTAGAACTCACAACACACATTAATCCTTCTTGTCTCTGGTTCCTGTGTTCTGAATTGCAAGATCTTTATTTAATTATTCATAAACTGTACAAAAACAATTAACATGACCTGTATGAAATGGTAATTTCTTCTGGTGCAAATTGACTCCCGGGAGTTAAACAAGACAGTAAAGTGACAAATGGTAAAAATTCCCCCTTGAGATTTTCTCCCAGAAACACAGTAGGAGAGGCAGAAGTCAGAATTTAGGAGTTGGAGTTGTTCTCCAACAGTAGCTGGAACTAGCAGGAGCAACAGGAGTGTTCAGGTCTCATGTGGTATCCTATGCTCCCTCCACAGCTGCCACCAACAAATGAAAGAAATAGTTTTCCCTTGGACACTAAATCAGAAAATTAATTTCCTTTCACTGTTTTCTTACCACTTTTTACTTTCACTTTTACACCTCCTCCATTAGTCTCTCCCTGCCTTAGGATAGCCTTTGTCTTGCATGCATGCCCAGTTGTATTTCTTGAAGCATTCATAAGGTACTCCACTCTTACCCAAGAGATTAAACCACTTCTGAACTAGAGGTATAATCTTGTCATATACTCCTTTATTGAAGAAAAAAAAAAAAAAAAGGTATTTAATTGCAGCTATAGTTAAGGCTTTTGAGTATCATTTTTATGTGCATAACAGGCAGCACAAGTGAGGTTTCTAAGCACTACTAGAATAAAAATGAAAGTGGATTCTGCAATCCTTTACAGAAACATCTTAGTTCTTTAAGATTCATGATCATTCGAAGCCAGATGTCTTGTTCCCTCGGGCACAACTGGAAATCCTTGTCCTAAAGTCTTTCTGTATAGAAGGATCTTGCCTGGTAAGCAGCTAAATGTTTACCCTTAGCAGACTCTTGATAAGAAAGTGGTAATTAAATGGTACAGGTGTATAAAAATTACAATGTAAAACATTTAGTGGTTCATCAGACATTTGAACTAATGTGTATAATTTCCATTAAGCCCCACACTTCTAATACTTTTAAGTCCCAAGCTCATTCCAACTTAAAAGATTTGCTGGCAATATTCCTACTTTGGTTTTAAGTTAATGTGTTTCTGACAAAGGAATAAAAAAAAATGGTGGGCAATTTGACAGAGCTTTACAGACAAGTTTTACACAGGAACTTAGTACAGCGCCGGATCATGGTTCTCCTTCCTTAAAATTGCTGAGTAACTTCCTTTGTTGGGTTCGTACAATAGCTAATGCAATTATTTTAATGGAAAAGATGCTCAAACTTCTCAGTTCTTGTACAAACTGCTTCCCGGAAAGCTTCATTCACACACCATCATAGTAATGTCTTGATGATGTCTAAAGTTCTTTGTGACTTAAATCTTGAAATTTGCATCTAAATTAAGGATGAATTTTAGACAGAGAAAATATTCTATTGCTTTTTGCTGAATGCAAGTATGTAAAGATGTTCGGTTTTTAGAGGAAAAAAAAGGCTAGAACTGTGGCTAGCACAGGTCCTTCCCGTGGGAACATCTTGCTATGTTTCATAAACAAGATAAAGTTTGGATGTTTTGCAAACAACTTCTCCGGATTGGGTCAGTTCGGGCTTGGCCAATTGGGCCTAGGGGGAGGTCTCGGGCTGACCAATCTGGGGCACCTCTATAAACTCTATATATGTGGAATTCAAAACAATAAAGCTCTCTTCTCTCCTTCCTTGTCTGAGACCTTGGGTCATTCCTCAGCTAGCCGCTCAACAGCGACACTAGAACCTCTTCTTTTGTTAAATTTATTGGTATATAAATACCGGTGTATAGTATGGTAACACTAAATGAAAGAAACAAATATAATCTTCAAAATGAAATGGACTGAACAGAAAACAAAGAAAATTATTGGTATTCTTTCTCAGTTCTTCTCAAAGCCATGGAAAGGCTGGAATATTTCAACAGCAAAAGCCTTGGTTTTGTTTCAAAGCCTGTGAAGGGTCAGTATCAAACTCCATAATGAAATGTAAAATTGAGGGGTTTGCTTGTAGTAGTATTCTTATACAGGGTTGAACTTAAACTAAGTCCTGCTACTGCAAACACTAGTACAGGGTGAGGTTTTCTGCTCTGGGAAGGCAGGGGACCCTGAAAACCTCACAAAATGAGGTCCCTGCTGGGTGCTTCCACGCTGCGGGAGCGGAGCGGATCCAGGACCTGCGGAACCCGAGCTCGGGCTTACTCCCTGAAGGCAGGATAGCAGGAGCCTTGGCGATTAAGGAGATGCAGTCTCTCAGTTCTCAGAATCCAGGGTTTATTGGTAGGAACGCCGGGGAGGAGAAGGCAGATGGGACCAGGATGGAACAAGGAGGAGGAGGAGGCGGGTTCTGAGGCGCTGAGAGCTCCAAGGGTCCCCGTTCCAGGGGTTAAGCGGGATCACAGGATGGGAGAGGTTTATACAGGAGGGCCAATAGGAGCAAGAGGGATACAGAACTGGCAGATAAACTGGGGAATAGGGGTGCAAGGGGGGCAGATACAGAACTTTAAAAACCAATAATAACACTGCGGGTAAAGAACTTTCTAGCTATTAACTAAATATGGGATAAAGAGGAGAACTTCAGGAACCAATACCTCTGATTCCTGACCCATATTCATGGGGCTTAGCCTCAAAGCATGTCAGGGGGACGATTTTCTGTCACCCTAACCTGAAGGGCTCTTCAAACCCAGGGGGGTTTGCTGGTTATTTCAGACTCTAAGCTCACCTGAGTGGATCTCACTGCTACAGCAGGGAGGGGTGTTCTAGAAGAATTTTTCCACATAAGTTCCTTGATCTATATGAAAGACATTGCACAGAGCCCATATTACCATTTTGCTTCTTTGAACATCCAAGCGGTCTTAAAGAAGATATGAGGGAGTGGACTGGGTACTTAGATTCATAAAACTCAAATCTTGAAGACTGTTGCCAACTTTTTCCTTATAGCACTACCAGAGGATTTGAAAATGTAGTGTTTGGAGGGAGTCTGGAGTTTCTCTCTTTTTGCATTCCTTTCTGATGTCTATTCTGCAACCTGATAATTACCACTGTGCAACAGCTAAGGGATATCAGCTGTCTCGATGAAACTGATGTAAAATTCTTCAGAAAGACAAATCCAAACTGGAAGAAACACAGAGTTATTAGGATGACCAAGGGCCAAAAAGCCCCCTGAGGGAGTAAAAGTAATGGATTTTTTTTAACTTAGCCAGATATGGGGGTACATAAAGTGTGTTATACATATTAAAGACTGTGATCACCATGTAAATTAAACAACACTGCAGAAAGCTGGAAACAGAATGACCATATACAATCCATAAGAAAGGTTCTAAACCTCAGAGAAAGAGGTTTTCTTCTAAACAGCCTAATGGTAATAGCAATAAGAACCAAATTAAAGAAACCCAAACCAAACTAAAACCAAAGACTAGTGGTATTTAAGGTGAAAATTATGACTAGATTATTAAAATGCCTCTAATATTAGAAGACTGCTTTTGCCAGTCCTGATTTAATCTTCTGCCCCCAGAAGAAAATGTGTTTTGCAGAGAGTGAAAGATGCCACGATGAAAACAGCTGCACTCACTGTAGACAGAAAGTCTACCTGGCACCACCACTGCTATGGATAAAAAGTACTGGTGGCACTGGGGAGCTGCTCAGCCAGCAGGTCAAGAAAGAGGAGCATGTAATCAGTAAAAATGAACATGGTTAAATCACCTCTCCTCCTGCTCAGCCAGTAAATCTCTGCCTGGCAGATTTTAGGCTTTACAGCATTTTTAAGAAGCAACAAGAAATTCCAGTTACTCAACATTTTATCAAATGAAGACAAACATTTATTTTTAAGAGATAAACTTTTAAAGTGCAGACTGTATATATTTATCCATCTATCACGGATAGCAACTTGTTAGCACAGGCAGTGGCATACTAATAATTTTCTGATAAAATTACCAAGGGAAAGTAAAAGTCCTTCAAAAATACTTTTCATGAGCAGACCCAACACAGCAATTAATAAAGACAGAGGAAAATACAGCAAATCAGACAATAACTTTTAAGTGGAAGCGCATACAAACTTCTCTAAAATTCTCCCAGGAAACGTACATTTCTACTAGCTAGGAGGGATGAGCCTTAAGGGGTAATAAGGCTTACATGAGACACAGATTTTCAGTAAAGTAGTACATATTTCTGATTATTGCTAAGCAGAAAAGTATAAGGGGAAGGTTAGTTTTGTAGAAATCATATATCTTACACTGTCTCCGTAATTCTCCATTACTAGTCACTCTCAGCGCTGGGTAATTAGACAGGGGGGAACCAGTATCACCCTATATGGATCAATTACATGAATTATCAAATAAAATGGTATAAAATTATTAAATTTTATAAATCATAGACAATTTTTCAAAATTAATTTCCTGAAGCATCTCAGTCATTCAAAAGTATATTTTTATGCTCTTCTTTCTGTTGTTTTTTGAATACAGATGTTACAGATTTTCAGTCCCAGGTGGAGGCAATTTTAGCTTATAAATCAACGCATGCCTAGATTTCCATCTTCACTCATTGCCCCTTTATTGTTTTCTGTTTTATACTGATAATTCTGTTCTGAAACTTATCTTTTTCTCCATTTAATGTGCCTACACTGCAGGGAATACTTATCATAATTACCATACAATTGGAATCAAAGATTATAAGGGTAAATGCCTGTAAGGGACTTGCTTGGATTAAAATGTTGACTGTCCTATTATTTCATGCCAAGCTTGGGAGCTTGTGTGCAGCCTTGCTCAGGTCCCTTAATGATCACTGTTCTAACAGTGTCAAACTGCCTTCTAAATAGGCATAAAATGTTCCCAGTTGGAAGTCTCTCTTTACAATCATTCAAATTATTGCCGAAGTCTAATAGATTCAGTGGAATAAAAACACATTCTTGATTTTTTTTTTGCAAATATTGAAGCCAAAAATACAAAAATATGCATTATTTAAAACAGAAGAAAATATTTGTAGTTCTCAGAAGGACAGCAGAATCCTAAACTTAGTCTTGCATGAGGGGCTAAGAAGGACTGCACAGCTTTAGATTTTGCCCTATAGCTGGGAGATATACAACATTTTTCACCATGTCTGATGACTTTGGCTGAATTAATGTGGAATTATATTAAAAAAAGGATTTTCATCCTCCTCCTAATGGGTCCATTTACCCTAGTGTTTGCTTTTACTGAAATATGAAAACAATTAATTTGTTTCAACAAATAATTTAACCTTTTGTAAATTATTTTCTTTTGAGCAGGAAAAAAAGAGAAACTAAATGCATATAATAACATATTCATAAATTACATAATCAAAGAATACCACTTAAACTAAGAGTGAGAATTGGGAATGGAGGGTGGCCCATGACGTTGTACAAAAAAAATTAAAGCACAAAACATTTTCAAGTTTTAGTTTTACTCACAATGCAACATAATTAAGCCCTTCAAGACTTTATAAGCTGTAGTTTATTGGGTCTTGCCATCTGCCACTTCCTGAAGTATTCCAATAGAAGTATTTCAAGAAATCTTTTTCAATAAGTATTTCATTGAATTGTAACATGAGAGCACCTGTACATATTTACACCAGCAATTTTTTTTGTTTGTTTGTTTTTAATATAATGTGTTGCATACATAAAAAATTCTGTGATATCTTTAATTTTGGACTTTTCTATTATGGACTTCAATGTTTCCCTTCTCCTTCACTCTAAATAATGTGAAGTCTAGGTGTTGTCTGAGAGATGCATCAGAAGCTGAAAGCTGATGTTCATAAGTGAGACCACAAGAAATATGTTGGAAAGATTACTGATTTTCTTTGTTAAAGGACAAAAACCCAGCAAAATAAAATTATAAAAATGCATTACCAACCATATATTTTAAGAATATAGGTGTACTATAGAATAAAGGTGTACTCTTACCTCTTTCTCAGATCTCAAAAAAAATAAAAGTCAATGAAGCTCGAAGCTTTGTTGTAAAAATGAAAAAAAAAATCTATCTGAATTTTACAGAAAGGACATCTAAAAGAGCACCTGAAAAACCCAAACATTTTAGCTGCAGAAAAAATAAGTCAGTAATTTTTCTACTACTGCAATAGGCTCTGCATGTTTGATTTGTTGTCCTGCACTGCCAGTGCATGACTGTGCCTCTGCTTGAAGGGGCAAACAAAAAAAAAAAACCAAAAACCCAGGAAACCTTATTCTTTTATTGTTATACCAAACCCTCTATACCATTTTATCCATATAAATGTAGTGAACAGACTGTTCTAAACTGTTAAAGGATAACACTCAAAATAATCACTAATGATGCACCCACCTACAGGTTTTTTTGTTGGTTTTTTTTTTGTCTGACAAACTGCAACCATCACCCAGGCTCTGAATGAATTCCCACAACAGCAACCAAAACCTACCCACCTGGACAAAGGAGCCCTTACTGCATATCCTCAGCTGGAACTGACTAGGTAGCTAAATAATAAGGTAACACCCAACTCAGAAAGCAATAAATAGCCCCCTCTCAGGAGGAGCACAATGCTGAGATCTGCAACACCATATGGAATCTGCAGGCTGAGGAGAGGAATTGTCAGGTGTAGGAGCTTAGCTGTCAGCAACGATCATGGTGAGCTTTCCATTCCCAGGGGTCATCTGAATTGGCTGGATGAGCAGGGCTGAGCTGTGATTTGTGTGAGGTCTGTGTTTGTGGGTCAGGCATCACTGTCCACAGGTTTTATTTGTCCTGCCAAGCAAATCTTTCGGCTGTGTGTCAGTGATTGCTGTGATCTGCTCGAACAGCCCCCATGCCAATCTCTCCAGATATCCAGAAAAGTATGTCATGGCTGACAAGCAGGTAAAACACAGATGAGATCTGCATCTCCTGAGTCAGTAACTCAGTCCACAAAAGACTAAAGAAACATTTCTTTTGACCCTTAGTGAACAGAGGCCCAAAGCCAAAACAAAGGAAGAAAATTGTAGCCTATTGCTTATAGGAGACTGAAGTCAAGACTAAGGAGGCACAGGGGACCTAATCCAATATTGCAATGGATTACATTTTAGGTGACAGTGTCTTTACCTTAATTATTGTAGAAAATATGCACCCTCAAACATGCCATTTAGCAAAAAACCCCGAGGAAATAAAGTCATAAAACCTTCTCAGCTCCACACTGTGTGTGCTTCAGGCATTTCACCTGGGGAAAAAGTACAAAACAATACAGGTTTGTTTCCCTGCAGAAAATACAGTCTTTCTCTTCAGGCTCGTCAGCTCAAACTCTGGTAAGATGAGCAACCCAGCCTAACTGGTGTGGCCTTTGACAGCCTTTACCCTGGTATTTACAAAGTAGTCCGTATCTGAGCTAGTCACTCTCAGGCCCCTTTACAATAACTGGCAAGAAACAGAGAGAAGATATCTTCTTTTGGTCCAGTGAAACATATTTTTTAAATTTTCATTTCCCTCCAGTGACTACCATAGGATGCTTACTAGGGCCAGCTAAGTTACACACATTAAAATCAAATTTTAATATTTCTACTAGCCACTTTACATGTCTCTTCTGTTTAACATGCAAATCTCAAAGGCATCTATTCTTTAGTGCCAAGGTAACTGCTGACAGGCAACAAAGATGCTGAATATAGCGCTCAGGATGAAATTGAGCTCTGTATCATAAAGGCAGGTCTTAAAACACTGCAGCTAAAATGCTTAGATCTGTCTCTTTGTTTCTATACTCCTCAGTTCCTCATGTTTAAAATAGTGACAATGCACTTCTCTAGCTCTCAGGAAACTTTTGAGTATAATGTTGTAAACAGTGAAAAATTAAATATTATAAAAAGTACAAAAAAGCAAGAAAAATTGCACTACTAAGTAGAGATAGAGAGCCATTACTTACTGACAAGTCCATCTGCTTTTCTTAAATTAGAATTAAAACCCTTTTCAATCTTCCATAATTAGAAAGGTCTTTAAGAGGATGAAAAACAAATTATTTTATTTTTACAGTATTTTCGTTATGTTCAATCTGAACAAGCATTCAAGCCCAGCTCATCAGAGGTATTGAGAGGAATAATTCATTCTGAAATGCCAAAGCTTCATTTGTTGATCCAGGTCTCAGGTGTTTTTAGACACATTCAACAGAAAACCAACTTAATAATTAGTAATGCCTTACTTATCTAACTGTAATGCACTGAGAACTAGAAAATATTAGCCATTTTGCAGTGTACCATTTTTCTGTTCCCCATTAGATTCACTGATATGTTTGCATTAAATTCCCCAAAGTATTCTTCCGCAATGTCAGTTTTCAGCTCCTAAAACATTCTCCAACATCTGCAATGGAAAGGAGAGATGGAGTGATATGCACAGGATCACAGCACAGCTTTACTATGAGGTCTTACACAACCAGATTTTTCAAAAGGCAGAATGGTGTGGTTTTTAAGAGAAAAATTAAAGAGAGAAAGAGGCAAGGCAAAATAAATTCATAAAATGCTTTGCGTATTTTACAAAACCTCACAAATTATACAGACGTTTCTACCATCACAAGGGGATCTGATTCATCTGAAACATTTTGGCAAGTTCTCTTAAATTTTGGGTTTTAATTTTGCACTAATTTTCTCCAGGATTCCAGTAAATTTGCCCTTACAGATTTTAAAAAAAAGGACTTTCTGTTCTTTTGAGGTCTTTCTCTCTTCTGTGTCTCAAAGAGAATCAGGATTACCAATCTTTTTCAAGTTTTTCTCAGAGGTTTCTTTGAATTGACAGGGATAATAGGTGAGAATAAAGGAATTGAGGATTGGCCTCACAGGTCAACTTTATTCTCACCCACAATTTAGGAACTCTGAAGACTGAAGATAATAAGAGAAAGTAAAACAGCACTCTTTAATCCTGTGTTATCACACAGAAATCACAGTTTCATGTTCAAACATAACTAGGTAATTTTCTTCCAAAAAGAAGATAGATTTGGCATACTGTACATTCCAAAACATTCCCACTTCTTTACTCACTAGTAACTGCCCTTTTTGTTTTAGTACTGGCACTTGTGAAGGCTAAATGATTTCAAAAGTGACCAAGCACTGATGTGTTAGAAGAAAACACAGGATGGCCTCTTCGTTTGGTCCAAATGCAAAAGGTCTGCTTTGCAATGGCGTTGCTTTTACAGCTTCAATAAAGGAAGGAAACCAGCTTGTAACGTATCCATTACTCTTAGCAGCAATTCCTGTCCTAAATGACTTCCTTTCAATCTCGGTGAAGTCAATTAAGTTCTAGCTCACAATATGAAGTCAGTTATAATGCTAACCTGAGACGTTTCCTTTCAGTAGCGGAATTGCTTCTACAAAGCATTGGAAAGCTCTCCAAAAATTCCTACTATTTTCTGGCAGTCATGCCTACTGTAGCAAATAACTCTTGGCCCTTGTACAGATACAAAGTATGTATGTTTCAAATTCCCCTTCTTTGATAGGGAAATGAGTTGGGCCGGAGATATAGATCACAATAATATCTACTGTAATATATTTTATTAGGCTGTTTCTATTAACAGAAGCAAGACGGCATTATTAAGCATTATCAAAAGCAGATATTTGCATGGTGCATTTACTTGTCTCCTCCCGCTGTTCTGACTGTTCCGCGCTGCCCAGAGGTGCACACTATCACACACACTGTCACACATGCCATCACCCCCAGTCACCCCTGTGGAGTCCAGCCTGGCTGTCCACTCCCCGGGAGAGCTGCACTGGTGTGACAGTGGGCTCTGGGCAGCTGTGCAGAGTCCCTCACAGTGCTGCATTCCCTCAGCAGCAAGTGCAGACCTGGCGGTGTCTCTGAGGCTGCACAGCTGCCACAGAAACCTCGGGTGGGGACTGACCTGTACAGTCCTTCCTTGGCAGTGACATGGCCTGGTGGCCTTGCACATGCTCAGCAGGCTCTGGGTCTTTCATTTCTTGAAGATACAACAGGATGACAAGTTTTCAATCTGTCACCATTTGGGAGATTTTCACCTTTCCTCTAAGCATGCACTCTTCCTCTCTTCAGGCTGCTCTTTTAGCCCATGGGTGTTGATAGGGCCACGTCCACTTCATGGCATATAAATGTGTATGCTGACTTCAAGCTGTTCTCCTCTTTCTAGCTCTGTCTCTGGTGGTCCCTGTTAATTTATTAAAACAATTAACATACCTAGCAGAGATTTACTATACTTTAGAGACTGGGGGTAGAGGAACAGGACTGCCAGACTACTTACTTTATTCTTATTCACATCTGAAAGAAGTGTCAGTAAATAAAATCTCAAAATCTTAGTGGCAAGTGTTGTATTGTAACAGACACAAAAATATCTCGTGTTACATACACAGCCAATTACACTGTTTGTGATTAAGAAAAACTGTGCCCAAGCCCCAGCTGGCATTTGACATGGTTGCCAAAGTGAAGAATCTGGCCCACTGATAAATAAATACTGCAGAGAGGATCCCCAGATAGTAATCTGAAATTATTGCCCTGAAAATTGTGGAATTGATAATGTGAAATGAACAAAAAATCCTTGTCTGAAATGAAAGCACAGTGCATTTTCTTGGGAGAGGTTGTGACAGCTCCCTTCTTTAATGTGACTGCACTGAGCCACAATATGCCTTCAAGTCTTTTCCTTCTCTCTCCCCTTCCCACCTATGTAACTTGCAGAGTTCCATATCCAGATATGTGGAGTGCAGCATGAGTAAAGCAATGAGTAATGAAATCTGGTGCCCATTGCCACAGAACAGACAGCATGGTATTGGCTCTTCCACTATGACAGCAAACAAAATTCAATTACCGTTTGGATATGATCAATTATTGCCAAACCACCTGCCAAATCGATTTGCTCTGTTGGAGTGAAAAGAGCAACTCTACAGAAAGGATCTCAAGTATTTCTCTGGTAAAGAGTGAAGGCAGGGAGAGAAGAAACAGAACCTTAAGAAGAGGTACCAAACAACAGTAAGACCATTTTGGGCCATAGTTTTGCTGTGGAAAGCCTCTAAAGTGTGATAAAAAAAGTAATATCAGAACAGATCCCAGATGGAGCTGAAAACACTATCAGCTGTGCTTTGCAGGCATTCTGCAGTGCCCAGGGAAAAAAATGCCTCGCAGCTGGTCAGTGAAAAAATCACTGCCATGCTCAGTGTAAAAATGTCACCAATATTCTATCACTACCATCACAATTTACATGCATAACAAACTTTCTCTGAGCCTTTTCAATTAAATCAGAGAAGAAAAGCCTGTGGAAAAAGGCATTCATGTGTACTGACGCATTATAGAATCTGACTATTCAGTAGCACAAGGCTATGAGCCTACTCTGTTTTCCTATGGAAATACCTTTAATCTTTATTTGTTAATTGACATAAAGTAGCAAATACAGAGTAGGCTTATATTTTAGTAATCTTTCAAGTGCTGGTGTCCATGTAGCTTTTGAACTCTGGAAGTTTAAAGTAATGATTTTGTTATGGGAATGATGAATCAAGAAAATAGAGTCCAGAAAATTATGGGGAAATGCAGGTGATTCTCTCTTTCTTACATTGAGAACAGGGAAGAGATTGGATTGTAGACTATTTTAATACAAGCTGGAATACATAGACAGTTCTATACTTTTTCACATCATTATATGCAAGCACATGATGCAAAAAGTCTCAATTTTGAGAACCTTTTCAAAAAGTACTGAATATGATACTTTTCTGGGTGCATATGAAAATTGTAGATATATGAGCATACTATTTTATCTGACTTTAACTTATGAGATGCAAATTTCAGAAGGCAACATGGGCTATAACTTAGAACCTGGAAAAAACTCACAACATTATTTCCTGTAATGAATTTCTGCAGAAAGTAATGCTAGAAAAATGAACTGAAGGCACCATTAAGTAAGTGGTAAATAAAAAGTTGATTTCTACTGTCTTGCCCTGAAAAAGAAGATGGCAATATATGGCAATACCACTCACTTACCAGAACAACACAACAGCCATACTGGGACAGACTAAAAATCTGGTCAGCCTAAATTTTTAATAACAGACAAATGATGGCTGCTTTTGCAAAATAAGTATGAAAACAGCATAAACAAATGACAATTCCAGTGCACAGTCCTCATTTTCAACAATTTAAAGCTTAGGGACTTCCTGAGTCCAAGCTTGTATCTTTGTTGCTGTGTATGTTTATATGAAGAGACACTGATGGAATTTTTTTCCCTATGAACTAGCTCTTTTGGGAGTGGAATCAAATACTATCATTGTTCCAGCCTGTGCATAATACAATAACGTCATGTTTCCAAACTTCCACAGAGAGTAAAGTGATCCTGAAATGATGATACTTAGTAAAGAATTGGAGGAAAAATTGTAAGAATTCTCTGCATATAGTAAGTAATTTAAAAAGAAAATACCTTAGAGAAATAGCACCAGAAAAGGTTTGGGTTTTTAATTGTAATTTCTTTATCTCCAAGTCTTTGTTTGCTGAATTGATAATTGTACAAGTGATTAGACAGAATATAATATATCATTTTATGCTACTTACTCAATACAACATAATTCCTCTCATTGTCTTTATTAATGCAACATATTGTGACAGGAGGAAAAAAATTATTAATTTTAAAGGTTTTTTTGAAACTGTTATAGTGGTATCAATAATTTGCCCCCTCAACTCAAGAATATACTGAACATTAAAACAGAAAAATGTGTATCCAGGTGATTTTAGATTTTAAAATAAATATGCATATATGTAACACAGAAGGAGAAAACAGATCCTTGGATAGCCTGGAAAAGAGTCACAGAAACTAAGGAGGTATTGGGCCACATCTTGATGACAATAATACAACACCCATAGCCCCACCCTCCATCCACACAGTTACACAGAGGGAGATACTGAAATAATGTTATTAAGATTACAATGGCAAATACTCAGATGTAAAGATATTTAGAATACTATGGTGAGTTACTTGCGTATCTTGTTTTTCTGAAATAATATAAAAAAATCTCTGGAGATGAATCCTGTTTATCACAGAACCACAAAACAGTTTGGTTTGGAAGGGACCTCTGGAGATCATCCAGTCACACCCCCTGCCAAGGCAGGGTCACTCGGAACAGGTGGCACAGGAACGCGTCCAGCTGGGGTTTGAATATCCCCAGAGAGGGACACTCCATGACATCCCTGTGCAGCCTGTTCCAGTGCTCTGCCACTGTAAAGTTCTTCCTCATGTTGAGGGGGAACTTCTTACATTTTAGTGTATGGCCACTGCTCCTTGTCATGTCACTGGGCACCACTGGAAAGAGCCTGGCACCATCCTCTTGGTACCCTCCTTTGGGATACTTATATGCATTAATGAGATTACAAAGTGATAACTGTGCAAGGACCTGTACTGCAGCAATAGGAAAGACCTCTCCCTGATTAGGGCAACTGGATAGTTCTTGCTAAACTTTTACCACGTAGGTAGTAATTACTGAGTCCTCATTTCAAGAGGTTTGAGTTGAAAATCAGATTCAAAGTACTCATCTCTCACAACTAAGACAAAGTCAAAGGTAACTCTGCTCTGTGAAGAGCTCTGAGTCAGGTCAGATTCTGTATCTGAGATGACTTGCTTAGAGAAGATCTTAATGTTTTTCTGTGAGCAATAACAAAGCTGTTTAGTTGAGGTCACTGACCTACCATCTTTCTGGCTATTTGAAACTTCCTCCATAACACATCTTACTACCTACTCAGTTAAGCTGATTCAACTCTGCATGTGGATTCATGCTGTGAGCCAGACTAATGAAATCATCAGTATTAAAAAATAATAACACCCCTTTGAGTATATTCAGCAATTTCTGTTTCTCTCTTTCCCATTGGCAGGCTTACAGCACCACCTTCACAAGCAACTAAGGGTGCAAGGCTAGGAATGACTGATGACATGGAGAAGGGAGGCAAACTGGTTCAATGCTTTAGCTACCAGAAAAACCTGCAGAGCACAGAGACACCTCAAGCCTGGCTCTGGCAGGGCTGGTATAGACACTGATGCCAATTAGCTCTAGTTGGCTCCTAGCAATCAGATGAGGAGCTGGATGCAGCTTGACATTAAGCCTGGGAAAAGAAGCCAAACCCTGCCTGGCCACAATTTCAGATAGTTGCAGAGAGAGATAAGGTGTCTGGGATCTTCCTTTTCTCCAGGATAAACAGCCCCAGCTCCCTCAGCCACTCCTCATATGACTCACCCTCTAGATCCTTCACCAGCTTCATTGCCTTTTTCTGGACATGGCCCAGCGCCTCAATATTGTTCCTGAATTGAGGGGCCCAGAACTGGACACAGCACTCAAGGTGTGGCCTCATGACAGCCAAGTACAGAGGTAAAATCACTTCCCTGGTGTTGCGGTAGCCCTTGCGGAGCTGTCCGCCCCAGGATTGCCAGCGAGCGCTTGGGCACCAGAGGAGTCCTGGGATTGGGAGAACATTTAACTGATGGTGACTTCGTGGATCACTCCCAGGATGCTCCAAAGCCAAACTCATGAATATGCACCTTGGTGGCACCTGATTGGCTACCCGCCTCTCCTCCCCCCCAGTTCCCTATTTGGTTAGTTTCTAGAATGTTCGTCTTTGTTCTGAGGTTAACTGTAATTGGTTCAGTCTAATGTTCTCCCTTCCCCTGAGTAAAGTTCATTAGTTGCTACAGTTGTCAATTTCCCTTACTAGTAATCCTATTGGCCTGTGAGCCAAAAACTCCTCCCCTCTCAGTGTCCGTTATAGCCCGTTACACAACCCTTCTCGAGGCTCTTTGGTAGATGCCTCCAGCCCTCTTCCATCCCCTCATCACTCTCCTTACCCTATAACAAACCCACTGAAGTCTTCACTCAAGAGCCTGCATCTCCTGTTTTACCGCGCTCGTGCCTTCTACTGCTGCATTCCACCCGAGAAGCTTTGCGCTTCCTGCGGACTTCCCCATGAGCTCCCTGCAGGGCAAGCCAGAGCTGGCCTTCCACAAGCCTGGGTTGGGGCTGAGCCTGCGACCACTCGCTGCGGCACCCTGGTCTTGCTGGCAACACTGTTTCTGATACAAGTGAGGATGCCGTTGGTCTTTTGGCCACCTGGGCACAGCTGGCTCATGTTCAGCCAGATGCCAGCCAGCACCTGCAGATCCTTTTCTGCTGGGCAGCTTTCCAGCCACTCCTCCCCAGCCTCTAGTGCTGCATGGGCTTGTTGTGACTCAAAGGCAAGACCCAACACTTAACCTTGTTGAACTTCATACTGTTGGTCTCAGAGACGTTGTCTTGGAATTATTTGTTTTACAACAATTTCTGCTATACAACAGGCAGTGATCTCTTTCTAGGAATTATTTTCAGTACTGTATCTACACCTATGATTTCTATAGGCATTATAGTAGTTTAACCAGCTGTTTTGCCTGATTTTAAAAGTTATGAGGTAGCATTACAGGAGCTGTGTTATTCTTTAAGTATCCTTTCAACCAATTAATATAAAATACATAACCAGTGGCACCAAGGGATATTTTAAAAAATATAAATAGAATTTTGTTGACCATCATGTGTGTTCATTGCCAACACGATAGGACTCCATTGTTCAATTACCTGGGATATTTTCTCTTTGATATCTGTTTTAAATCTGCTTTAGTTAATTTACCTTTTTGCTTTGAAAAAAGATACAAGTTACTGAATGTGAAAATGGGATCAAATGGTACTGTTGCCTGAAATAATGAACTATTGTACTAAGTACTTCAGAGAGGCCCAATGATTTATTCTGGTCCCATGTACATTCACCTTACCATCACAGGCAGAAAAAGTCATTATTATATGATGAGTCATTATAGCTCTGTGATCACAGAGAGCATTTTCTACAGATATTCAATATCCTTCCAAATTACATATTTCACAGAAGTAGGTCAAATTGAGCAGTGATTGAAGACTAACATTTCTGCAAGTACCCAACTATCCAGATTTTATCAAGATAATGCTGTAAAGAAGTGCTCTGCATATTAAGAATGGCTTATCTTTTTGTAATAGAGATCTAAAACTGCTGTGGGTAATTCAAAGGTCTTTTCTTTTATGACCTCTTTTTAAGTTCCTGCTCTTGTTCTCTTCAGGTGTTATTAACTCATGTTGAACGAGATCAAGGTTAGTTCTGAGTCACTGACAATGCTCACCAGTTCTGCATTAGAGTGAGAGGAAAACAGCAGGGGAACTGAACATGGAAATTCCTGATCACATGGAATCTTCTGCATATCATAGAAATTCTCTGGTACTATGGAGCTGGGGAGTATCAAAGGGTCTACTAGAGCATGTCTTTGGGTATCAGATTGACATCTATTCTTTATTCCTTAGATTGCGTAAAGGACTTTAAATTTTCAGACTTTTGTTCCCAGTGAACAAGATCACAGGAACATGTATTGTGAATTTGTGTCTACCTTTTATATTGCTCTTTACATAATTTGTTGGCCATTTCATTCACCATCTGCATTTCCTTCTAGAAATAAACCAGTCCATAATTACTACCTGTACCACGATGCTTATGCCAGTAGGAGCCTGCAGAGTAGCATTAACAATAGACTGTGACTGGGTGCCCCTTTTCTTGGGAAAATGATGCCCCTGACTTCAAACAGAAGTAGCTGACCAGGAGTGACATCTCGTGTCAGGAAGGGAATTTGGTGTCCAAAGAAGATACAGCTGTGGTCACCATTCATTGACTCAGATATAGTTGCTGCAGATGAAGGCTCCAGTGTGGAAGGCTATATCCCAAAAAAATAAAACACAAAAATATTCCTGTGAGCTTTCTGTAATAATGGTAATAATGCAATACAAGGAGAAAGAAAGGGTTTAAGATAGTACTGGAGAACAATCACAAGGTAGCAATTTGGCACGGAGGCTCAGCAAAATAAGTAGAAATTACAGGACCTTAGCCACTGAACCATTACCAGATTTTTTTGTAGACATATTGGAGGTGGTCAAAAAGAGAATTATCATTCTGTAGGAAATTCTGACATTTTGGAATCTGCTTTTATTATGTTTAAAAATGAAATACTCAAATGTCAACATTTTCTATGATACAGTTCTAGGAAAGTGTTTCTTTGGAAATGTCAGAATTTCATCACAAGTTTCTTGTTAACAATGTTGAGTCATTAAACTACAAAAAATTATATATATGTGTGTGTGTATCTGTTATTATTTATAACACATGAAGTAATAAAACATTATTCAGAACAAATTGAAATGATTCATAGCATAAATGAAAGATGATGAAATCATGGTAAGTGACAAGTTTTCTTGTGACAGTACTTCAATATAGTTTCAGTAATTATGTAGAAATTATGTCATGTTTAATGATATTGTCATATCATTTTGATAATGAAAATTTGTAAGTCCTTTTTGTACAATCAAGGCCACAAGCACAGTAATTGCCTGATGTTATTTATTAACTGTTAACTCTGAGTCATTCAGGTAGTATCATAGTCAATGTTTCGGAAGGCACCCAAATATTTTTTGCCTTAAAAAAACCCCAGCCATTTTATCTATTTGTAGGTGACCTCTTGGGAAGAAAAATAAGTTTTGATTCCAGTAAAATAAACCTAGAACTTAAATGAAATTACTGTTAAATTAATTACAATCTTATTTTTAAAGTGATTAAATGCTTGTTTTTATGTGTTCTTGCATTTACATTTTCACAGCGGTGCTTATGGAAATTTAGCTATGCAGCTCCAAAAACTGCTGAAAATTTATTCCTTAATATTCTGTAGACTTCAGTAAAAAACAGCCTTGAGGTTTATGGTCTAAGTATACTATTTTTTTTCATCAGCTATGTATCCAGGTTTTTTTGACTGCTGGGAATTAATTTACAAAAGTAACACTTCATAGATAACACTTCTTATACCCTGTAGCATGTTTAGATGTTGGAAGGGTCTTTTAACATGGATTTCATTGCTTCAGAGGGTTTTAAAAAGCATTTATTAAATTTAGTGTTTCGTTGAAGGAAAATCACAGGATACAAGGGACAGAAATCTCTCTTTTCTAAAAGCTTAAGCAGTACAGTTTGTTAAGGTGTCCTCACTAGGGCTTATCCCTGTTCTGATAAAGAGTTGAGGATCCATCAAACTCCCAGAGGAACTGGTTCAGAGCAGTATGTGTTTGTGTGTGCACACACAGGAGTGGGATATCATTTACTCTAATGCTGGGTTGTGGGCTCTGCCTCGCTGGGTCTGTGCATGGCCAACATCCCACAAATGAGTCTGCATCCATTCTGTGAGACCTGGATGTGAGGCCTCAGGCACAATCCTTGGATACTAGGGCCTCATGTGGACAGTCTGCATTTTGTTGCAAAACAAAAATAAAGTCATAGTCAAATTCTCAGTTAAATTACATCTAGAAATTAATAAAACTGTCAACACCTCAGCCTCCACAGTACTTGTTTTGTTAATAAAATCTATTTATTTTATTCTATTCCTCTCACTTTAACTGCAGCATAGAACTGAATGCTCTTTGTTAGTTCACATTTGTGATATCAATTTAATTTCCTGTATAATGCACCAAAGGAATGGCTCATCCCATTTTTACCAACCTGTCTTGAGATGCACATGCGCACACACACAGCCCATAAGCATTTCCCAAGGTGTGTTCCAAAGGCAATTCCAGAATATTTTTGTGAATCAGAAAGGCCACATGGCCACATCAATTTTAAAAAGGCTTCTGAACACTGATCTTTTTATGAGCATCCAAGATGTAGGCAAGTGTGTGTTGTATCAGCTCCGCTTCCTTTGTACTCCTCTCACCTCCTTTCGGTTTGCAGTACCTCTTAGTATTGCTACAGGGGAGCTGCTGTAAATCAGTCACTAAACAAATCTCCACATATCAAATGATGGAGGGGAGCAGCCAGGCTATGCCTGCATCTCCTTGTATCCTTATCTCTTTCCCATCTCTGCTCTGACCTCTTAGCCATCTCCCTGAACTTCAGTGCTCTCAGCCTCATCCATGAGTGTTTCACAGCAGCTCTGTACAACCCCTGTATTTCCCATGGTTCCAGGGCTCTAACATGTACTTCCTTCAAGCTCACAGCACACACATTTACTTCCAGAATACTGCTCCCTGTGGCTCCCTGTCTTGCATAAGTACGTGTGTACCTTGATACTGTCATATTCTACTTGGTGCAGTACATTTTCTCCACAGTTCTCTTGAAAACATATTTCCATCGATTTATTTTGGTCAGTTATCTGTCATATTTTTACAGATTTTTCTCTATCAAGGCTTACCTGTGTAAATCCTGTCCCTGTCCTGCAACTAGTCCTGGCTGCTTTATGATAAATTAACATAGGGCCAAGTTAATCTCCCAGGTCAATGTCTCCATTTTCTTTAAGGACTACCCAGTGCAGCTTGGAAAATAAAATTAGTTTATGCTACTGCACCATTTAAAACTGCAACATTTAATAAACCCAAATATTAATTTGACTGTTATAATACCAGATATCAACATCCTAAGTAATTAACCTGAATTTTAGAGTACTATTTTTTCAGACAACAAAATCATTTGCAGGCTATTACATAGCACAGATGATTTGTCTTTTTCAAATATTTTTTTATTTGTTAGTTTTAACCAGTCTCAATAGATATGATTGCTACCATGCAGAGAAGTAGAACGAAGCAGATGAATGAATTTCCATTTTTTCCTAAGCTCAAAAATTCTTCAAGCATATCTACTCAAAGTACAGATAAATTAAACTGTAATTTGTTCTTTTCTTCCACTTCAGTAGTTAATGTCTGTGCTCTTTGTTTAGCCTCTATTATTCATATATTGGCAAGCTCTAGGTCACTGTATACAGGCAGCTGATATTTAGCAACTGATCTTAGTGGGGCTTAATTGATTGTCTAGTGAAAATTGAATGTTTCCTAAACAAAGAACAAAATACATTCCTACTGGCAGATGCTTTTTTTCCAGAAAAATATCTATGAGTGAGCACTTCAACAAAAAATATACAAGGAACAATTGTCAACTAAGTTTTTTTCAGACATAATTCAATTTTTAATAATATCTATCGAAATGGCTGTTATGGACTTCAGGGAGAAGTGCATAAAATCTTGTTTCTTTATTCAGATTTTATTTGTCAGGATTCTTGATGCAGAATTTTGGTATTCTTTTGTAATGTGATCAGTCGAAGTTTCCAGTCTAAATCTAGTATGATAATATAAACCAAATTTTTTTATACAAAACATAGAGGTGGTTTAATTGCAAAAAGTCAGCATAAAAGTCTTTAAATATTCATCTCTCCTGACATCATCTTCTGGAATGTGTCTAGATAGTGGTCCCATAAGATAACATTTCAGGGGGTGCATTTTTAAGGGCATTATTAATTTTTCCACTGTTGCTTTTTCATCCAATCCAAAATATTTGTGATTTCTCCAACCTTACTTTAGAAATGTCTAATCATTATAGCTAAATTGACCTATTTCATTTCTACTGAAAAATATTTCTGCATAGCTCTTTTATTGGGAACTGCAGGTCAACATCTTCACCCTGTATTTGATCTTCAGCAAAAAGCATTCTCTCATTCCATAGAAAGGATTTTCTTAAGACCTGAAGCCTGAGTGACAGATCTAAGCGACAGTCTGTCCTCTCCATTCACACAGATAAAAGTCTCACTACCTTGCATCCCAACATCTGAAATGATTTTTTTTTTAAATTTCAGATTAGAGAGGGCATTCCTCCTGAGTAATAACCATAGAGATGCTGCTACAAAGATTTTGTTTCTACTCCATCAAATTTGAGCCATTATCCATCTCATCTTCTTCCTCTGCCTGCCCCTTCTGTACTGTGTTAAATATAGTTCCCTTCTCTGTATCAATTTTGCATCCAGTCTTGCCAGTAATTATTCCTTGACAGGACCACAACTAGATTCTCTGTCACCTTGGAAAAATTCTCTTTCCACCTGGAAAAAAAAAATTCTTTCCACCTGGAAAAATTTTCAACCAAATTCTTATGTACTTGACACTCCCCTTTGCCACTTGAGAGGAGCTACTTGTACACAATTGTGTTTGTCTTTATCCTTTTTGAGTAAACTCCTTTTTATTAAATTTCCTAAGGGAAAAATAATGAAGAAAATCAGACAACAGATATAGTAACAGTACTTCCTGTCCTGTTGATGTGTATGGTCTTTTTCCAGTGCTTGTGTCCATCTGATGTTTCTTCCCTCACATTCAGTATTCTGATTGTGTGCAGAAGACACCTTTTGTTATTGTTGTTATTATTTTTTTATACAGTGGCTTGCTTGTCCATGAGCAGGACTGATGCTAATATAGATAATGACAATAACAACATCAACTTCGACTATATAAAAGTGGTACCTCCAAAAGAATGACTCTGGGACCCCTACCACTGAAAACCAGGGTGAAGAAGGACCTGTGGGATGCCTCAGGGGCCCATGTGGTGGTGACATCTTTTGCTTAATCTCTCTCTCACTCTCTCTCTGTTCCCTCCCTCTGCACTGCCCCCGCCCCCACCCCTTCCTGTTTCCTTCTATCTCTCTGCTTCCCATTTGCAGTCAAATAAAATCCATACTATTGACTTCAGCACGTGGTCTTGTTTTCATCTTAATTTGGGCAGAGGCATCTCTTATAGTCAGATCTTAATACCACCTAAAACTTCTCTTGAATGTAGGCAAAATTCAAATTTTTAAAACACTAAATTTAACCAGGAACACCACCTTCAAGAAGGTACTCTTATTTCATGTTTAACCTGTTTTGAAGAATACAAGCAATGTGATAAATAGACCCTTTAAGGACTAGGTTTTACTTTCACTGAGATTTGCAACATATATTTTTCTCCATCTCCATATCCTCCAACAGGATATAGTTCAATTCCTTCTTTCAGAATAATGAGGATAGTGAAACTTAAATCAGAACATGGGAAGACTCCAAATCCTATTTTCTTGCAGTGTCCTAGGTCTCCATTTCTTAGTATACAATTTCTTAGGAGTAATTCCCCTATAATCCTCTATCAGGTTCCATGTATTATGCCAAGCTATTAAAAAAAAAAAAAAAAAAAAAAGGTATCTACAATATGTTTAAAGTAGAATTTCATAATCTACATCCAAAAGAACGATCTGTAAGAATACTGTTTAATTTAAGAACAATTTAAATGTTCAGAAGTCCATATGAGATTAATGACCTAGATACCTAGATATCTGCAGATTCCATGAGGATTTCCTCTCATATACCTTGGATCTACAGTGTCAGCATTTATGTCTGAGCTGGTCATTCAAAGCTCTTTATAATGAATGACCACAAATACATAAGGTACATTTCAGTTCTAATTTAGCCATTAATATTAGGATGAGATTATACCATAGAAGCACTCACTTTGCTGACCATGAGAAGTCTACTTTGTATGCATATTTATGTAGATGACTCAGATTCAAAAGGGTCTACATTTTTATTTGAAAACTTAATGTGTTGCCTAATGTGTGTGCCCAGGTTCACCTTCATGGAGCGGTTCAGCAGCCTTTGAGTGCCTCACTTGTACAATTTCTGATTTAGCACCAGACCTAAATCTTCTGAGCTAATCTACTAGGCTGAAACCAGCTATGCTTGTGTGACAACAAAGACCATATTGCTGAGGACAGAAATCTGTGTGGGATCATTCAAATTCCAATACACAAATTAAGTTCATGAGAAGTGAAAACTTCTTTAGACTCTAAAGTTTTGTCAAATGTAAGAAAAAAATTTCCTGCTGGACCAATGACTGCTTTTTCAGCATGAGGATGCAAACTCCCCCTGGACTACTGCATTTGTTCTGGGTAATCACATATTTCATGCTGACTTGTGGCTTCCATACCCAGAGCTTGGCATGAAGAAACGGTAATACACAGTACCTGTTTTGAAATTTATCGCTTAAGTCTCAGTGCTTAATGTTTAATGAAGAGAGGATTCACCTACTGCAAACAAACCCACTCACATTCAGGAATACAGAACAGATTAAATTCTTTGAGAGGAGAGAGACCCTCATATGCAACTAACATAAGGCAGTACACTTTTTAGACCTATTAAAAAAAGAAAATCTGTGGTGCCATGTGCCCATATGTTGTATCTGTGTAGAGTTATCTTTATTTTGAAAGCGTTTATCAGACAGAATGGTTCTTATTCCAGTGGGCCCACCTTCGCCCTGTGGAGTTCTGTAGTTGTAGTACTTGTCTGGCATAGTGTTTTGAGACTACAGGACATCTAATAACAAAAATATAATTCTGAGACACCAGAAAGTGGATGCAAAGACAAACATGAGGGGATACATCTCCTTTATGGAGCTGAACTTGCCTTATGTGAAAATTACAAGAATTTTAATGCATTTTAAATTATTCTTTTCATATATCAACAGTCAGGAGATAGTAGGACAGACACTAAAACTATAAAAAAACATATATGTAGTATTTGCTTTCACACTTTCTGAGGCAGCTTTGGCCTGAGGGAGAATCTCAATTATTATAGTTGTACCAGCTCTAAGGATCTAAACTAAGGCTAGAGATGGGGCTAGCATGAGAAACAAGTACCACATCTTTCTGTGCCCAGCAATGGTAGTATTGTAATACTGGTAATATTGTTGAATCTAAAACTTGCTTGACACTGTGAAATGACCATATAGTAGAAAAATGAATTTCCCTTTATCATCATATTTCATCAGCACAAAGCATTATCAGTAGTTCATTCTGTCTAGGAAACTACTCCATCATAGCCACTTATTTGCTTGAATTTATTTTTGTGTTTAGAGGAATGGAACATAACCTGTCTGTGCTTACTTTTCAAAAATTTGGATCAAACATTTGGAGATGTATAGAGTATGTCGTTTACAGAAATAATAGGCTATAACTCCTCTGTTCTCTTGGGATTTGATCATTCCTTAGTGAATTAATGTTATTTTACAGGCAGGAATCTCAAATATATTCAATACTTCTCTGGGAAACTGCTATTCTTTAGAGTGATACTTTCTCCTGTGTAATTGAAATAAGAATTCCAGTGGGAAAGGGAAATCACAAATGAAGCCTTTTCATTATTCATCCAAAATATCAGATTGCTGTTAACCTATGGGAGAAAAGAACCCTGAAAAACAAAGACTCTTGAATCAAAAGAATGGAGAATAGGAACAAAGGCTGACCAAATCATCAGACTGTTTGTGCTTCACTGTGTTGCTTCTCCAGCAGATGTCAGACAAGTTGAACTCCCACACAAGGCCCAGCACCTGTGACTTTGAGGCTTTCAGCTGCCTCTAGCAGGTGTCCTCCACTTTCTCCTACTGATCAGGTACCTGTAGCAAACACCCACAGCAGTGTCACCCTCATTAGTCTGCCCTTTTATCCTAACCCATAAGCTACCTATAAATTAATCTCATTAATCACTAAAGAAATACTCTTCAGCAAGGTGATTTTCTAAGTAATTCATTTAAGTGAAAGTGCTGAAAACTTTAAATAGAAAGACTGTCAAGGCACAATAATTGTTTGTCTGGGAGTCTCACTAAAAAGAAATCTACCAAAAGTATTTGTCTGGCTTCTGAGAGGAACTTAACTGGATTTGTTCCTCCTTTCATTTTTGTTCTGATATTTCATAGAATGTTTATTAATTTTGTCACTTCCCAATAGTCTGTATCAAGGAATTTGGTGTTCTCTGGTTTTGTCAGAGGAGGCATTTGTGCTCATGTCTCTGATACTTGTCATTTGTTTTCAAAGTCAGAACAGCTATTTTTTAACTGGAATTCTTCCTGTTTTGTTTAAATCACTTAGCACTTGCATAAAAATGGTCTCTGATGTGGAGGAGGGCTTGGCGGTCACCATCATTAGTTTTCAACTGAAAGAAACAAATGGACTAGAACGATGAATTCTGTAATAGGCTCCCTGACAACTGTAATCACATTTCAGCACCTTGTAGACTGCATTTTACTCACGAGGCCCTATTTGAATTTGCTAGTGAACATTCATACATTCAAGTATAATTTGTTGTCTAAGGCATATAATTTCTTTAAGCTCCTACTGAGATTACTTTGTATGCCAGGAGACCTCAGTGTGTACAGCCTCTGTATAGGAAGCTTGCCTAAAGAATGACATTGTGCTTATGACCACAGGAAACAAATATTGCTAGTTGTTCTCTGAACTGAATAGCTAGGTTACAGTCCTTTTTGACTACATAATCTCAACGTTTAATATTTTAAAAACCCTTCTATTTTCTATGCATCAATTCATTATGTGAAAGATTTGGCCATAGAGCTATCCTGTTTTTCAAAAGTCATTTTCAAAAATCCTTGGCAACAACAATAGGCAGAAAACATTCAAAAAACTTTATTCTATAAAAAGACTAAATTTAGTTCAGAGTCGGAAGACCTGGGTGTTGCACAGTTTCAAATGTTCAACATCCTAAATCCTACAATAAATGTTGCGCTGTAAAGGTACATGTAGTATATATGAATATGAACGTCTTGGATCATTCAGTCCAGTAATTTATTACTGCAGGCAATTATGTCATGCCATATATATACTATAGTTATCTATATGCAACATGACATTTCTGCATCCATCAGGGATGCAATATCCAGGGGTTATTTTAGATTCATCCACTAGGAAGTCATCCTGGGATGGTAAACTGTAGCTCCTCTGTCCTTTGCTCAGAGGTCACTCAAATCCCATCCACTGATGCCCTGCAGTAAGTAAGAGGAAGCTAAACCCTCTTCCACTGAATTAAAAGCTGCCTCACATTTTCTTGATTATGCCAAGAGAGTGAGCCAACATGTGGGCAGAGGCCATGAGTGATTGAGTGACTGACTCTTGTATATCTGGGGAGGGAAAAGCCCAGTTACCTTTCCTGGAAGTAGGGCAAGTTATCTTACCTCCACCACTGGAGAGAAGAAGCTTCTTATCAGCATGAAAGTATCCATGCTTTGATACCTCATTATCTTGGAATAATTAAAAGTAAGTTATTCTGAACTTATTCAAAATACTTTACTAACCTGACCCTGGGAATTTTAGATTTGGGTCCTTTTCAGTTGGGTTAAGCACAATGATCTGACATCTGCCTTAAAATAATTATTTGTGTTCCTTTATAGGGAAGTCTTTTCAGAAACAAACTCTCTGATGGCTAGACAATAGTTTTTGTATTTTCACTTAAATTTATTCATGATTAGTTACCCTTCTTTGTCCTTTCCATTCAGTTTGCATAACATTTACCCCCCAGTGCTGTTACAGATAGCAGTCTTGACCCTTCACAGCTATACAAGAAGAAACCCATTTATCTCACCCTGTGTGTTAGATTCCTTTCTCTGATACAGCTAACAGATGTTCTTCGCATCTACATTCCAAACTCATCTGCCTTGAACACATGTGCAATATGTGCATTATTACCAGTGAAGTTTCAATAGGGTCTTTGAAAGGAATTAACATGATCTTCGGAGGTGTTAGAATAAAATTACTAAAACAACTTCTGATAAATTAACTTTTTCTGTATCTAAGAATGTTGGTTGTTCATAAGTGTCTTGGACTATCTAATGTAATTACATTAATTTCTCTGTGTTTCTTTGCTTAGTGATCTCACAGCTAGATGTAAAGGGTCAGGGATTTTAGTTATTCTTGATGAATTTTTGGTCAGTTTTATTAGATCAATAACATCTAACTTTTCTCACTCAATACCTCACTTCTTGACAACATCCTTGAATTTGTGTCTTTATCAAATGTCAATATCGCAAACCAGTTTTCATGCCACCAACATGAATTGAGGAATGCACTACTCATACCTCCCCTCTTTAAATTCTCTTTTCATCACAACCAGCTACCTTCTTGTCTTTAATAAGTTTCACATTCATTCAGCAATTTTTGTCAACAAACACCAATTCTAATTTAACAATATTTCCACAGAATTGCACAGATATATTTGTTAATTTATTTTTAATCCTACAAGATCAGGTGTTTTATAAAGAAAGACAGAAGACTAATTTAGCAATCCTAACCTGGGAATCCAATTGTTCTTAACCCAGCTTCCATTACGCAGTGCTTTAATAAATTCCCTCTTCAATACCTGTTTTGTTGTCTGCCATACTATGACACCAAACTAAAGAAGTGATGTTCTTCATGGACATATCTGGTGACAGTAAGTTTGGTTTTAGTCTGGTTTTGTTTTTTTTTTTTAATTTTTTTTTTTTTCTGAAGACATAGTTTCTGCCTTTTTTTTTCCTATTTACAAATTATAAGGAAGTAGAGTTTTGTCTTCTTTGGCTTTGCAAGAATATTAAACTTCTCAAAAATGATCATTCTTTAGCTGAAGGTGCTCCATTGTCAATATTTTGACAAAGATTCTGTGTTAGGCAAAGGTATAGAGTACTAGAACTAAATAGGTTAGGTGTTAGCTAAACTCCAAACATGTTATTTAATATGACTTTTTCAGTCATGCAGTACCCTTCTGTCTTGTGATTTAAAAGATTAAAAGTAACTCCAAAACTTAGAAGATCTGAATATATAACAAAAAAAGCCAATAAAATGATGATATTTGTGCTAAAGTTCCATTTGTAGTGCACCAAAAGGAGATTGATTGTTTATTTTTCATATAAATTGTAGTAATAAATATGATGAATATGTGACAAGATAATATTAGGTATCAACTAAAATATTCACTCATGAGTGCCCTATTTGACCAGGCAACACTGTGACAGCATTCTGTCCTAATACTCTAAGATTCCCTAGATCTTTTAAACTTTGGAGATGCATTTGTATTATCTGGTAATATATGTTTGGGTTTACATATCTGAAATTAATAAATGCATTATTCAAAGGGAGGAAAATAATTGCAAAGAGCTTGGATGCCCTGACTTCTTAGTTAACAGCAACCAGATTTTTTAGGGGTCTAACTCCAGTAAGTAATACTTGATTTCCACACTCACATGCAGAATCAAAATCAGACTGAAGCAGGGCCACTCCATCAGTGCTGAATAGCTCAGCTTGTTTTAAGGATAAAAGGAAATCACAAGAGGTCAGTAAATCACCCAGTGAAAAGGAAAATTTAGAAGAGCCTGGAAAAAAAAGGCTAAAGATGAGGATGTGAGTTTTATCGTTTTACTGATTGGACATGTTAGGTATGAAGTCAGTGTTTATGATGAAATGTGGTAATATTATTAATGGACACAGAAGAAGAAATTTTAGAATGAAAAATTTTTGAAGGAACTGGCTGAGTTTACACTGTCCTAAAATTTGAAGAAAATAAGTCACATTTCAAGTAGCATAAAAAATCATCCTATGGGGGCACTGCAACCAAACCATAATTACTTCCTTCATATCAACCCCACTGAGTGTCACAGAGATATTGGTCCCAATCACCTTCTTCGTTTACCTTGGTTTACATCAGGTTAGTACAGCAAAGCATTCTAATGCTAACCTGCCTGGCACAATGTATTGAACAACAAGTGGAGGCTGTTTATTGCCCATACACAACTACTTTAGTATTGCTGACATAGAGAATAAAAGAGGAAGGAAGATGTGTCAGGAAAGCTTCTGTATGCTTCAGTCGTCCCTGGAAAATGGGGCAATGCTTCAGTATTCATCAGACATGCCCTAAAATATGTGGAGCAGCTATGATCTACCTCAATCTACATTATCAGCATGATGTACAGGCTTTGGTCTGTCTTCCCACGTGGCATGTCCTTGTTTTACTCTGTGCCCCTTGGTGATAACATGTCAGAGAAGATCTTGGGGCAGATTCATATATCAAGCAAAGGATATCTATGAACTTGTGTTAGGTCACTACCCTTTATAAATAAATGTCCACAATCTTTTGTAGGCCAAATGGCATATTTCATACAGCTGTCAACAGCATCTCAGGAAAAGCTTTTGTCAGTTAAAGGCAACTATTGTCAGAGTACCCATTACAGATGAATATATTCAATTTCCTGAAAGCTGTGTATCAGAAAATATTTTCCAGAAGAAAGAAAACATCATTCGTAAGGCAGATAAGACAAGAAATAAGATAATTTCTTTTCCCTAAAAAAAAAAGAGAGTAGAACAATGCATTAAAGTATTTATGTCTGGAAAGGCATTTCAATATAAAAATCATATCCATTTTGGAAAATCTATAGGCGTGGAATATATGAAACAAGAAAGAATTACACTGTCTTGAACATTGAATTTAACTTTCCATTAACTTATGATTAAATTATGCTGATGTGAGGGTTATTGTGCCCTTGAGCCAAAGTTTAACAGTCCACTTACAGTCTAGTAATAGAGATTTTAAGAAATGATGATTCTGTCATACTGCTGGAGTTATAATAGATATATTTGGATGACTGTTCACATACAAATGTATTCAAATGAAAACAGCATCATATCAATCATGATCTGTAACACATCATGAATTTTTTCTGGCACTTTATCTATTTAAATTACATCTAAATTATAAATACTGTCAATATCAGCAGTTAAAGTAATATTAGCCTAACAACAAAGGAGATGGATGGCAGAAACATTTTGTTACTTCGCTGTGACCTGCAACTTCATTGCATTTTACGATACTAGTGCACGAACCTGCCTCACCATTTTAACTTTGCAGAGATTTCTTCATCATTCTTAAAACTCATTACACTGCAAAAGCACGGACTTTTGTTGAGAGGCACATATCATGTGCCTTAAATTGTATACTGAACAACTGCATGTCCTATAGTGCCCAATGTAAATAATAATTACCACTTTTTAATTCAATTTTTTTAATATCATAGATGAGGAGCATTTCATTTACTTTACTTGTTTTGACACCTTCCTAGCTTGTGTCCTACCCTACTGATGTTTTCTTAAACAAGTACTTTTGAGGCAATGACTATATTTCAAAACTATCCAGTAGCAGGCGCACACCTTGAAATAAAATCTTCACTTTCCTAAGGATGTTTTCTGCCTTTTCCCTATTTCCAAAATTACAGGAGAGGGGGAAAAACCCATCAAATCACAAAGACTGAAAAAAAAGCTGTAGATAAGTAAAAATGTTTCATTATCTAAACTTCTGGGAAATTTGTTGAACTAAATATAAGCCTTTCAGTATAAGAAAAATCACAAAGCTTTTAGAGCAAGCCAAGCTGTTCCTTTTATTAAGTGTAACATGATTCAGGCAGCTCATCAGGGAGAAAAGGTCCAATTGCATATTCTAGCTGTGCTTAATGGCAAAGAATACAGATAGAAAAACAGGATATAGGGGTTTCACTTGCACACATCCCTGATCTGAGAATAAATAAATGTATGGAAGAGCAGTTGTGACTCCCAAACTCTGTGATTAGTTAAAACAACCGTAGATGCACAAGAAAAAAATATCAGTCTGTCTCATTATTCTCCCTCTGACAGTGACTGAAAAAGTATTCTTGGCAAAGAGTACAAAAAGCATAGCCTGTACAGAGTGATCATTTCTAGAAAAGTGTAATTTAGTACCTCTAACCACAGGTGGTAGTTGAACCATTATGTTAAATGTTCTCTGGTGGAGCTCAACTTTATGAATTTCTTTTTGAACCCGCTTGTACTTTGACCTCCATGAGACTTGTGGCAATGAGATCCAGAGTTTAATAATGGAGAAACAATGAAAACTGTTCCCAGTTTACCTTCTCCACAGAATATATACTTTTATGAGCTTCCATTGTCTTTCCCTTCATCTCTTTCTATCCTGAAGACTTGCAGACTGCTTTGTCTGTCTTTACACATCTGCTTTTACAACACCCTGTGGCAATGAGCTCCAGAGTTAAATAAATGAGAAAAAAATAGTCCTACATTATTTACCATGGTACAAACTATTATGTTATCTTCCTGTAGTCTTTCTAATCTGAAGAAATCTGGTCCATTTTATAAGTAAGCTTCACTTTTTCATAGGAAGTTGCTTCAAACCTTCAATAACCTTTGCTGTACTTTGTACTCTTTGTTTTTAATAAAGAAAGACCAGTACTTGCAGAAGTTTTTGAGTTAAAGGCACGTCATGGATTCTCAGTGGTATAATGATTGCTCCATTTGTTTCTCATTCGTTTTGAAATGATCCTAAACAGTATATTTGCTTTTCTGACCACTGTGGAGCACGTGATAAGCTTTTCAGAAAACTATCTAAGATCTTGTTTTTTCTGAGTGATTTTAAGTAATTTATAGTCTATCATTATAGATATATTTTTCTCCATGTGCATTGCTTCTCACTTGCCTACACTGAATTTCATTTGTCATTTTTTCACCTAATCATTTAGTATTGTGAAACTGTTCTGTCTCTCTGGGCAACCAGTTGGAGTTTCTACTATAAGAACATTGTTTTAGAGGTTGATAACAGGAGTAAATAACGCAGACCTGTTGTCATGTGAGAGAAGCTAGTTATTGTCTTTTTTGACCTGTATTGAAGAACCAATGAGAAGGTACATATATTTATCTACTTTATATCTTCAGATGTATCTTTATAGGCAGACTGAAAAATTTAAGATTTACGTAAAATATACATTTTAATTCTAATTATACTTTATAATGAAATGTACACAATGAGTTAATGTTGAGGGCTAGGGTGAGGAGGACTGATTTGCTTCTCAGTAAGGCAAAAGTTGTTTATTAGCTACAAAGTAGACAAAATGACATTTGATTTAACAAAGACATATTAACATTCCCAAGGATGTGGGTTAATCCACTTCTTTGCTTTAAGAGATATGACAAACTGTCCATTTCTTGCAGAAGAATGACATAAAAATTTTGAGGAAAGAGATTATATGTCTGGAACCTTGAAGGATTTCAAAGGAGATATTGGCTATAAAAGCTAACATGCATCACCAAGACAGGGTGCTCTCTAATAATGTAACATGAGCAGCATGATAAGCAAAAACAGAAAATCCCTGACAGTGACTTTGTCTGGACAACTTATCAAAAATCACCTAAATGCAAGAAAAAGGAAGAAAAAAGATAATTCTTTCTTACCTTAAGCAGGTTAAACAGAGTTTTACTTCCACCACCCACACCCCTTTAAACTTCTGTAGCTGTTCTGCCTCTTTTACATGTTCTAAGAAAAATAATTTATTCTGCATTTTACTTACCATGGAATTAGATATATGGTACATGAAAACACACCTGGTAAGTTTTTAACAATAAGACATTCCTCACACAAAAGTGGAATACATTTCTTAAGCAAGTTTCCTAAGATGCCCATGACAGAATTTAGATTCCCTGTTGTAACCTTCTGAGTATACAAAGTACAAAAGGCTGTGCCCGTCTTCATCTACTTAAAGCAGTTAGAGGAGTGGCACCCAGAGTGGGGTGGGTTGGGATTGGAGGGGATGTGGGGAGGGAGAGTGACCAGGAGGGCGATTAGTATTTCCCGAAACTATTGGCAATTAGCTTGGGTTTTTGCACTGGGACTCTGACTGGACCCTGCAAATGCCTTGCAAGTTTTCTTCAGCTACTTTTATGAATGGGATATGAGAATTTTTCACTTCATTGTTCTCATCCTTATGATTTAATGAAGTATGGAACAGCAGAAAACTAGGCACAAAATCATGGGTGTAACTTTTCTACTGTCAGGAAATCTGCTCTCCAATCCCCACCTTCTGGTCCATATTCTTCACTTGTTTCCTAATCCTTACAAGAGGATCTCTCTTCCCTTTTATGCTTTTTGAGTTTTTTTAAACCCAAGTGTCTCACAAAAATCAATTGTTCAGTGATTCCTCCCATACACCTGTGTAATGCATCATCCTTCCAAATCACCTGTTCCATAGTGTGGAATATTTTTCCCATGTGTTTATTTATCCTGTTCTTTATTACAATTTTTAACAAGCTGCCTGATATTGAAATCTGCTCTCCAAACACTTTTTAAGTTTTAAATCTTATTTTCCTCCTTCCTTTCCTTGAACCAGCTTTGGTATAAGCAGTAAATTATGCCTCAAATAGAAATTGGAAGGACCATATCATCCTTCTAAGGAAAAGGGATTTTAGGTATGTTCATGTGTCATTTTAAAGCACAATCCACCCAGAACCATCACAATAATCAATCCCAAATGAATTTTCGCTCTAAGGCCTCATATAATTTTCTGGAAATTCGAAATTATCAGAATAAATTATTTCTAGCTGATCTGTCTCTCTTCTGAAAATTCAAGGTTCAATTACTATGCAAGTGGTATTTTTTTCTTATTATGTGAAATAGCTAAAATAGAACAAATAGGAATGAATACAGAAATGAGGTAGGGGTTATTGCTCTAATGTCAGTATATAAAGACAGAACTGGATCCCAGTTAGGAACACGCAGTTGAGGAAAGAAACAGGAATAATCAGAGAGCAATTCTCTTGGCTGTGGTGGGTATCTGACAAAGAGCAGCTCAAACTCAGTTTGTGGTATCCATTTCTCTGCAACAATTATACTGGTAGCTTAAGGAAATTACCTGCCTCTAGCTTTTAGATATCTGAATTTAGGTGAGATGAAGCATGTCTTTATTGACTGCTGCACAAAGATACTGTAGTTAAATGAAGCGAACAGATGAAAGTGGGTCAATGGGGACAGAGAAGAAAACAAGAGCCTCTAATAATTCCTAAGGTAATTTTAAAATAAAAGCAAACAAAACAAAAGAAGAAATCCTCCCAATGACTACACTCTTGTCGTAGAGACTGTGTTGCCCTCTACAGATTTTGTACCCAATGAGCACCTGATCAGCTTTGCTTTTACTGGGTTTTGCACTACTACAAACATGTTCTGCCCTTCCCCTTTTTGCATCAGCAGGTGAACACCAAGCCTCTCCACACAGAAATTATATACTGCATGTATTGTACTGGGTGTGTGTTGTTAGTAGGGGCCCACTGACTCTGCTTCCAGGCCACAAGCACAGAAAGCAACAGTGCTTGGCCTAAAGCAAAATATCTTCATTGGTTTGCTTCTTGGGGTAGAAAGGTGTTTATCATTGCATTCTCAAAACAAATTTCTGTAACATGGGGAATGCTTTACAAAGCAATTTCTTTACAAAATGACCGTTCTTTCTCTTCCCATGTAATTGCGTACTTCCCTTCTCTAAAGAAAAAAATTTCTGAATAAATAGATTCTACTGGTTAACCATTTTACTTTCTCCAAGACCATGCAAATATTCTCCCAGCTGCAAAGCTACCCTTTTCTTTTAATCTTTACACATTGCCTTTGGTCACTTGTCTCCAGAACCTTGCCCCATCTGTCCTTCCAGGCTCCTTCAATCTCTTACCATTACAGATACAAAGAGAAGGAGATTGCAGCTGGGGAGGGGGTAGGAACACAGATATGTAATGTTCATCTGGTATTTAGACAAGGAATTTGCCTGCAGCCAGTAGGAGAATGAGGTAGATTAAATTAGTTTGATGTTGTAAAGAAGTGAGTGACATTTTTATATTTTAATTAAGTGAGACTAGCAACTAGGAAAGAATGGGAATGCAGGAGCAAGGAGAAGGAAAAAAAAAGAAAGGAAATGAAACAGCAGCTTGCAGGAAAAGATGAATAAATAAGATTACTTTTTAGATTCTGTATTGTAAAGCAGGGGATTATAACAAGATGAATATGAAAATGTGAAGGTAACAGGAAACATAAGCAGGACTCTATAATATATTTCAAATGACCTTTTTATCTAGGAGTCTGCAACAGAGAATAATCTGTCACTCAAGAAAGCTAATTTTAAAAGAGCGTTCTGGGTATTACTCTCATCTAATGCACCTTGTTTAATATCCTGGTTTTTCATCAGAAGTGATATATCATGGGTCAGATTCCATTTCACTGCACATGCTGAGTAGCCATTCCTTACTCATTGAGTAGTCACACCAATTTCAAGGAGACAACCTAGGAAGTAAAATACCACTCAGTAAAGCTCAGACCTGACCAAATGTTTTTGTCCGTCCATCCAGTCAAGGTCCTAAATATAATACAGAAAAGTATTTATGAATGATGCCCCCAAACCAGCCAGAACTTTTTTATACAAAGAGATACTTGTGTACTTTGATGTAAAATCATGGAGATAATGGACCACGTTATTTCTATTCAAATTTAGGCACGTATGGGAGATCATTGAGCCAAAAAAAAAGCCCCTATCCAAGAAGAGCTTCCACATTACTCATGGAGGGATGAAGATATTCAAAAGGATTGATTCAGCTCCAGTATAGTTAGACCTCCCATTTTTTTTCAGTGGCATCATATAAATTGCCAGCTATAACAAATAATGCCTGTTAAATGTCCACAAAGGTACATTTTTTTCTTTTTAGTACATTATGGTTCCGTGTTGTCTTTAATATAAATTTGTCTCAGATGTCTTTGACATTCTTAAGATCACCATCTAAATTTTATCCATTAAATGTGCGTAATAATAGTAATGCCAAAACATTCTAGTTGCCCAACTAGAGTTTTATAAGATGATCCACTACATTTGATTGATGTTATCAGAATGTTATTGTCCGAAAAATTATGAAAGAAAAAGTTGCCTTCTAGAGGTCCCTAACACTCTCATTACCTGAAGAGTAAGCTTAGATGACTCATTCAAATTAAGCACCTAACCTGATGAAGTTTATGAGTGTTGAGTCTTGTGTTATGGGAGTTTTGAAGCACCCAACTTTGACAGACATACAGGAAAAGAAAAACACATGTAGAATTTAATAGTGTCTGACAGATTTCCCCATACACTTTCCTGTAACAGAAATGTATCCTGTGTAATGTGGAATATGCTTTTTACTAGAGTAGCCAACTTCTACTCCTCACATAATCTTTTTCACTCTCAATGAAAAGAGAAATTCATTGATCATCACTTTGACCAAAGAGGTATTAAAAGTGATAACCTTGCTTTTTGGTCTGGCTTTTGTCACTCCTTTCTCTTTACTACAATGTATTAACATTCTGTAATTCTTCTTGCAAGTCATATTTCCGTATGTTTTCTTGCAGTTGAAATCAGAATATTCTGTGGTTGGAATTCAAAATATTCTTCTTTAGTCAGAATATGTGTTAACTTTTACTCAAGTTAAAGTAAAATTATCATGTTTTCAAAGTAAGTGTCACAAGCCAAATTCTAAACACCACAAGCTTTTCTTTTACCTTCATTGTATATGTTAGGTACAGAAAGAGAAAACAGCATTTCATTTACTCAGTTATTTCAGGCTAATGGTGGCAATGTTTTTTAAGCTAACATTGTTTATTCCCCAGCTGGCGTATTTTTATCCTTGTAGTCTCTGCAGTCATACATTGTGTCTGCGTGCCTGGCTTGTCCTCACGAGAAGATTTCTGTAGAAATCAGTGTAGTGTGAAGTGCTAATGGCTTTCCAATTGACTAGTCTTGAAACTAACTTTTGAAGAATTATTGGAATTCAAATATCTTCTACCTCTGTAAAGTTGTGCTAGTGGTTTTGTTGGGTCATAAGCATGTGATTATTTGAATGTTTCTGAGCCAATTGGTAAAATTTTTGTGCAGAGCTGTCCTTTGTGCATAGCCACACAAAGAAAAACATAAGGCCCATTTATTACGAAGGCTTTCTTTTCCCCACTCTTTTCTAATTACAAAGTGATGGCAATTGATTTTGACTAGTAAATGTATTAGTTTGAATAGCAGTAATAACAAAGGTGTTAAAAGTATTCTTCTGTATGCTCAAATGAGGGAAAGGCATAATGTTTTACTACTCCATAGGGAGTTATAACACCTGTTTTAAATGTAAAGCTGCAGTGAGCATTTTAGCAGCTATCTGCACTCTGGAGAACAATAAAGGGCTTGTAAACTCACTTAAATAAGTTCACAACCTAAAGGGAAATCGTGAAAGTGAGAAAAAAATTGAAACATCACTCCAATTACTATAATTTCTCGATGCTCACAGATGTTATTTGTGTTTAAGAAGTCAGTTCATCTTACCCATGCCACTTGATTACTTTCTAAGCCCGTTCCTTTTAGAATCAAATGAAAGCAGACAAATATTTGTAATCACTTGGACAATTTGAAGTGTCATTTCATGCATGATGTTATAATCCTCTGGGAGAATTCAGTAATAGAAATATCCTTCTATAGTGCATAATCTTACTGATTTTCTCCTTTTGATCAATTTGTTTCCATTTGTGTTCATATATAGGATGGGAAATTGTGTTGCACAGACACACCAAGTTTGTTAAAACTTAAAAATCTAATTGTTGTGGGTTGACTCCATTAGGCAACTAAACACCAGTCTGCCTGCCAACACTAGCTGGGGATATCATGAACACTCAAGGAATTAATAACTTAAAACCATTGACACACAGCTAGATTGATTTTCATACTTATAACCTAAATTCCACTGCTCTTGTCACACTCGTGTCATTCAAATCGTATACAGGGTAAAAATAGCTTTCATAGAAGCATAGACTCATGTAGGTTAGAAAGGATTTCTGAGGACTGTCCAGTCCAACCTCCTATTCAGAGCAGTTCCAGCTAGAGAAGGATGCTTAAGGACTTCTGTGGTGTGTTGACCCTGGCTGGATGCTAGGTGCCCACCAAAACTGTTCTATCATTTCCCTCATTGACTGGACGGGGAGGGAAAATAGAACAAAAGTCACATGTGCGGGGATAAGGGCTGGGAGAGATCACACCTATTACCATCACAGGCAAAACAGACTTGACTTGGGGAAATTAGTTTAATCCATTAGTGCATCTGATAATCCATAGTAGTTCTTTCAGTTAACATAAGATCTCAAAAATGTATCTGCTTAGACAAATCAATTTTTTCTCCCAGTTTGTGTGTAGATCCTTTATTTCTTCATCTCCCTCTGTGTTTAGTTTAGCAGTCACCCTGACACAGACATCTAAACCCATTATATTCTTAGGAGACACAGTTTACAGGAGACTTGTCCCACTATGGTCAATAGATGAAGACCAGGCAAAATTTTCTAGTGTACCAAATATGGCACAAAATTATTATCTGTGAACAAATGAATTTTGTCTGTGGAAATTATACCTCAGAAGATTGTTCATATCACCAACATTAATCAGTTGCTCAGAATATTCCCCTGGCAAGGCACAGTGCTTCAATGCCTATGTATATATTGCACTGTATGTATATATTGCACTTTAGATTACTGGGAGATCTAAAGTAGGATTTTTTCTGTGGCTCTAACTAGATGATGGCAACAGTTTGAATCCATCCTCAATAAATGGAATGAGTATTTTAGCCCAGCAACTGTATCACATTGGGGTTCAGAATGGTTCTCTAGTGGCAAATGCAGAGTTGCTCCTAGTTCTGTGTATGGAAAACAGGGTCAAGGCATTGATATTGTGGGCTGATATGTAAGTAACTATAGGCAAACATAGAGGAGAAACACCCTGAGGCCCTAGTCCCATCATCATGGCTTTGTTTTGGTGATGTAGAAAGATACACAGCTAAAGTAAAACTCTTTTTATCTACCATGATTTGTCTCCTTCAATAATCAACAGCATCAAATAGACTCAAAAATCTATAATGATAATTTTTTTATATTAACTAACCAATACTTTGGATCAGTCATATGATATCCCACTATTTTTACAACTTAGATAAGATTTGGGGTCTACTGTATATTGAGTAATATATTATTTGATATCTAGAGTAATATAATAACTAATAAGCACATATCAGCCGTGGTCACTGAAAGATTTTTATCATATGGATTTTTTTTTCTATATATAATTTCTTCTTGCTCTATTCCATCATTTATTCTATGATGATATGTGGTTTGTTGAGCTGATAGTGTAACTGACGCTTTGCTGCAAACCACAATAACCAATAAAAGTATATAAGGAGACAACTGAGACTTTGCCCCTGTCAGAAAGTCTAGAGAGCAAAATAATTATTAGATAGGAAGGATAAATTACTTGAAGTTGTAATGAATGTGCACATACTGGAGTTTTGTACGTGAAAGATAATACCACAAAGGAAAGTTAAATTATGCTAGCAACATAGCTTTAAGATGAGCCAGGAGTTACTTGGGGGGAAAAAAAAGAGGCCATAAACATACGGAATGATTTTCTAACTATATTTTTATATGTATCCTCTTCAGTCTGCTTTATATTCAGTTACAGATCTTCGGAAAGACGGCAAGATACATGAAGAAACACAATGCCATTGAAATGGAACAAGAGCAGAGTTAGGACCTTGATCAGGGACTTAAGTTATCTTTTGGATTGACTGAGTCACTAATTGCAGTATCAGTCAGTATTGGATGTGCTTCTAGAAGTACTGAAATGTCCCTCCTGTTGGCTGTTAAAAAGATTTGGAAGTCTTGCAGTCATGCCTGGCAATGCCAATTAAAAATAAATTGTTGAACAAAAAGAAAGGGATTATTTTGAAAGGATGGAACATAATGTACTACTGGTTAAAATACACTTGCAGGCATATTTGTGTGTTTTGTGGGATCCTGAGATGTAGACTAAAAATGCATCTAAGGAATGTATTAAGTATGCGGAAAAAATATAAAAAGACCATTACTTAACTTCTACTCAAGGTATATGCAGAGATATTTGACTATCTCAAAGACTTCTTTGAACTCAGACCTTTCATTAAGCTATAAAGAGATTTTTTGTTATCAAAGTTCTGTGAAAAATTAGAAATTTCAATGACGAGATTTGCTTCTCATTTTATAGTATTATTTCCAGAGGGTTTGATCTTCCAGAGAGAAGACAAATTGTGTGCATTTCTGTCTCTGTAACACACTCTTCAAAAAAACAATACACACAATACATGCTTTGGCATCGTTTGTAGACTGTTTATGTGTAATATATTATATTGTTGTCAAATAATGCCTTAACATTTGAAAAGAGTATTTTTTGAGTTGCTAAATGTGAGTGAAGTATTTTTTGAGTTGCTAAATGTGAGTGACTATTTGGGAAAATAGTCACTCTTTCTTAGCCCATGTAGCAATAAAATTACTGGAGAAAAGAAAATATATTGATGTTCTAATGAAATGAGAATGCTGTGTGATCTACATGACGAAGCAGTAGTGAAAATACATTTTGAATTATCCTATGTAGCACTTATACAGTAGCATAGTCCATCATCAGATTTTATCTGGGTAAGACAGGAGCTGAAGTTATTAAAATTTAAAAGGCACATTTTCAGAGACTATATAATGAGTTCAAGAAAGATGATTGCAGTCAACTATTGTACAGAACATGTGTAATGAAAAAATCAGAACATATTTCAGGAAGAGATAGAGTAAAATCTTTATTAATACTCATAAAATCTAAGTGTCAGAAAGCAGCATAGAAATCAATGAGATTAAGCAAAAGTCAAAAGGCAGATGGCAGTGATTTCAAATGCGGATATGGTAGCATAAATAGAAGAATGTACTGATCTCTAAAGCAAGCAGAGCAAGTATAGCCATTGTATGAGTAGTTAGCAGTTGTAAGTTCACAAGGATAGGGAGAGCAAAACTAAATACTATTCTGTCCACACATAAACTAAATAAGAACTTCTTATATGAATTAAATTTTGGATAAGCTGTAGGAAGAACATGGAGTTAATAAAGAGAAATATTTAAATAGAAAAAAATAATGTTTCTAAAATGAGGAGCAAATTTCTATTGTAGACTGAATGTATTACAGTAGATTTTTAGTAGGTCAGGGGAGTCCCATTACGTACACTGGACTCAGGCCCTAACATGTAAATTGTGTGGTTGTATTAAAAAAGCAACATTTCCACCACCAAGTGATATACAACACCTGCCATCCTGACAGTACAAGTATAGATTGATAGCTGCTTGTGCCTCTCTTTTAAGTTTATATCCATAAAATATATTGCTTCTTTTTAAGGATTTACTAAAGAAAAAGGTGAACGTATCTTGAAAATAATGGGGAAGCATTAAAAGGAAAGATATTTCCTCTGCATATGCAAAAAGAACATTAAAGAAAAATATCAGTATGAAATTATCAGCATGGTAATGTCAGAAAACCCAAAATCTTCCTTGACCAGGATTGGAAAAAATAGTCTAAAGGACATCACCTTTACATTTCTGTACCTAATGTAATTCATCAAGAAATTCCAAATTTCACCACCACATAGCAAAGTTTTGACAAATGGAAAAATTTTAGAGGGCCTATGTCAATATGTGTAAATATAAACTTAATATAAAGAACAATATATTAACAAAGAAAGCAGCAAATTCACCAGAAATAAAATGTTACAAAGCAATGTCAGCGAATAATACAGGATTTGACCAGGAAAATAACCCATGGGCTCTGCCTGGTCATAAATACTTCAACTATTTTCATTTGTGCATGATACTTGATAGAGCACGTTGAGTGCATTGGCTGCATATTTTTCAACAGTAGCAACATAGGCAACCCAAAATATTGATCTGAAGGACCTGGCAGAGAACATATGCAAGGGAAGATGTTAAATATGGACAGGCAAGCTGGGCCTTTCATTTTGCTATGGCTATTTATGCAAGTGATATATTGGGTCAGATCCTGTTCCAAATGAAATCAGGATAAAAGTCCCTAGTGTTTAATAAACATGAGAGGTTTTCTGATCAGAAGGGTCTCTTCTGCAGTAACTATTACCAGACATGTGCTGTTTCCTGCACTGCTGAAAATGTTGCACAAAATTCTTCAGTTAATAGTTTCAGCACCAAAGACTGTCTATGGCTAAATTATATTAGAGATATAAAGACAAGAAATGAAGGACATAATTTCTTATTTTGGAAACAGACTTTGAAAAATATCAAGATAAAGGGGTAAATATAGCCTTCAGCTTTGCTTAGAAAGGACACTAGAAGGTGAAGATCAGTTTGAATTTAATCCAGTATCATATTGGTAGCATTATAGGAAATGCTACTCAGTATATAGGCATAAATGATACCTACTGCAAGGATGTGTAAGCAGTAAATTTACACTTGTAAATCACTCCAGGATCTAAAATTGTAAGACCAAGTGATAAAGCAAAATGTCAAATTTCACTGAGTTCTGAGCTGAAGAAGAGGGAGGTTAAAAAAGTTGTGCTCTGACCAAAATGGTGTTTTGATTTTAAGATATTCGGAATTTCTTGTTTCACTGGGAGCTGAACTCCCCAATATAAAAAACTGAGATCTTAGGAAAAACTTGAACATATCACTTTACTTGGTTTGAATGAAATGCAGTTCATATAGCCACTTTTAGAGAATAAAAGGCTCCAAAATCTTGGTCCATGGAGAAAATTGTTAGTAGGATGGAATTCTATGTAAAATGTCTTCTTGCTTTAGCAACAACCTGTCAACAGCTTTCTCTCAGAGATTAAAATCAATGGCAAAAGCTCAGGCTTCAGTACGTGGACCATAGGGGTAAAGTTAGCAGGCTTTCTCCACCCTTTTTTTTTTGTTATTTAATTTGTGATTGGAAGATAAATTCACTGGCATGTTTTCGTTCTTTCATGTTTCTGCAGAGACACAAAGTTTGTCTGAAACCATCTGCATTGCCAAGCAGACATAAACTTAGTTTAAGTGGCAAGTGGTCAAGTTGAGGCAGGTTTGTATCTGCTTTTGTATGGCTGAAGGACAGTGATAAGCCTGACCCAGTGCTTCTAGCCATTGTGTCAGCCCCAAGGATTGTCTAACAAAGGCTGAAGAATATATATTCAATGCTATAGCATGATATGTGGTTGTGGTAAATGTCAAAAATAACAGAAACTGAAAAGAAATATAATAATAATTTCATCAAGTGTTTCTGTAAAGCAAAAACAAATATTCTGTCAAGTTATTATGAGATATATACAAGTTTTTCTCCTTTCTCCTCCAGTTTTATCAGTACAGCTACCTGATGAGTTTCTATTTCTTCTGAAGTGTGTAAGCTAAGTAGTACAAAAATATCTAACATGTAACTGGCAGCAGAGCTGATCTTTTTCTCAATGTCTTTGACAGGAAAACTTATTGAGAACTTTAGAAAATTTTTCTATGAAACAAAGCTACTTCATCAATAAATGGAAAAGGTGCTGCTCAATAGCAATTTGTAAAGTACCTTTTTCATTATCATTTCTTAAACTAAGATAACATTTATAAGCATCACATTAATAATGATTCCTAGAAGTAGGCTTCTGAATAAATTATACCTATTATCACATTGCAGAGAAAATTATTCTGAAATACTCAATAAATTATTTAGTGGCAACATTAGACATTGCAGTTCAAGTGATGACTTTTAAATAGATTTCAATCAGGAAAATTTCCCTTGCAAGAGGGAATTTTTCCCTTGCAAAATTTCCCTTGCAAGAGGATGCCATCTTGCAATTCATACTGCTATGTGACAAGTTTTTTCAATCCCAAATGTTGTCAAGTCAAACTAATATGTCTGTTATATAGAGCAAAAATACACTTTTTGTTGGACAGAAACCATTTCAGGTATGCTACTACATATCCCTATTACATTTTTAAAATTTATTATTATACCAATTAATTAGTTTATTATTTAAAAGCAGTTAAAACTCAGGGCATTTAGGAATTTTGACATCTGTGACAGTCTTTATTTTATCCCAAATGATCATAGAAATAGAATAAACCTAATGTTTATTCTTTCTGTCATTAATAGTCATTGAAATTTTGTTCATAAACTCTATTTGAGGAAATTAGGTTTAATTTAATTAGCATCTTTCTAATTGTTATGATTACATAAACTACAGACAGGTCAGGGGAACAGTATATATAGCTCATCAGTGTGACTTCTGTGACAACAGAGGTAGTATGTAGTCATCCTTACCCTCTTTAAAACTAATTTGCATGAAACAATTCAATTTGCTTTGATGCATGACTGCTATTAATGTGCTAAGAATTCTGATTTGTATGTTTTTCATTCAATCCTTGCTGCTTTTTAAAGGTTCTGTGGAAAATTGTTTTTGGGGGTCTTGGGCATGAGTAGTACTTTACAGCATTGCTGCCTTGTCAATACTGCTTAAATTACTCAGCATTAGGGAAGGAAGTGACACAGGAGGACAGATTAGAACAGGACAATACACCTCTTTGCAGAAACATGAGAATTGCATTTGCTTTCCCTTTAGACTACAGACTACCCCAAAACCCAGGAGAAATAATATGCAGACAATGAAAATGAAAGTCAGATTAATCCCAGTTGGCACTATAAACAATAACAGAAACTGGTGAGGCGTTCTGTTAGTACCATAGGCATTAGTTAAGTGTGTGCTTTCTGGTTATAATGGGCTTGATTTCCTCTAAAGGTCATTGGTTTTGACATAATCATAACAGCTCCAAATTAAATTAACTCTGAGCACTTGCATTCTAAACGCATGTATTGGGTTTGTGTGGCCAGGTTTTAGTAGCCGAGGGACTACAAGGGTGGTTTCTGTGAAAAGCTGCCAGAAGCTTCCTCCATGTCTGGCAGAGCCAATGCCAGGCAACTGCAAGATGGACATGCCACTGGCCAAGGCTGGGCCAATTTGAAAATATGGTAATGCCTCTGTGATAACATATTGAAGAAGAAGAAGAAGAAGAAGAAGAGGAAGAAGAAGAAGAAGAGGAAGAAGAAGAAGGAAAAATATTATTGTGCAGATGTAATTGTGGCCAGCGTAGAGTGGGGTGAGAATATGTGAGAGGAACAACTCTGCAGATACCAAGGTCAGTGGAGGAGAGGGAAGAGGTGCTCAGGCACCAGAGATGAGATTCCTCTGCAGCCCATGGTGAAGACCATGGTGAGGCAGCTGTGCCCCTGCAGCCCATGGAAGTCCACAGGAATGCACAGATCCACCTGCAGCCCATGGGGGAGATGCCTGCCAGAGCAGGGGGATGCCTGAGAGGACACTGCGAAGCCATGGGAGGTCTGTGCTGGAACAGGCTCCTGGCAGGGACCTGCAGGCCCCTGGAGAGAGGAGCCCATGCTGGAGCAGGTTTCCTGGTAGGACTTGTGACCCCATGGGGCACCCACACTATAGCAATCCATCTTTGAAGGACTGCACCCCATGGAAGAGTGACCCACATTGTAGCAGTTTGTGGAGGACTGTTGCGCATGGGATGGACTCATGTTGGAGAAGTTAATGGAGAATTATGTCCCATGGGAGGGACCTCACACTGGAGCAGGGGAAGGACTCCTCTCCCTGTGCAGAGGCAGAAACAACGTGTGATGATCTGACTGTAATCCCCATTCCCTGTCTCCCTGTGCTGCTGGGGGGAAGAGGTAGAGCTGGGAAGGAAGGTGGGGTGGGGGAACGTGTTTTTAAGGTCTTATTTTAATTCTCATTATTCTGCTCTAATTGTGTTAGTAATAAATTCAACTGATTTTTCTAATTCTAGTCTGTTTTTCCCATGATGGTAGTTGGTGAGTGATCTCTCCCTATCCTTATCTCAAATCATGAACCCTTCATTACATTTTCTCTGTCCAGCCACAGAGGGGAGTGATAGAGTGGCTTTGGTGGGTGCCTGGAATCCAGCCAGGGCCAGCTCACTATAACCAAATTTTCATAAGGTTTTTTTCTTGCATGATATAGAGCAACACAGTATACTAGATTAATCCTGTCCCATTATTTCAATTATTTTGGGGTTTTTTGCTTAATATTTATTGTATATGTAGACTTAGTATGTATTATATATAGCCATTTTTATTATACATATATATTAATCCATTCACAGAAATATTTTAAGATTTTCATTCTATTCAGTATACATATTTTCTTTGAGGAAATTTTTTAATTTAATTATATTTTGAAAACTTAGACTTAATGAAATAGCTGTCTAGACAACTGAGATGGAAGGAGGATTAGCTGCATTGTTAAGAGCATGGTGCAAGTAATGCCAAGGTCATGGGTTCGATCTCTGTAAGGGCCATTCATTTCAGAGTTGGATGCTATGAGCCTTGTGGGTCCCTTCCAACTAAGAATGTTTTGTGAAAGGCTGATGATTATATAGTTGTTACTGCTTGATAGTCCAGATGGTACTATTAATTATTATTAATCATCTATATAGTACTATGAACATAAGTGCCATTTTATAAAAGATAAATTCAATATGCTGTGGAGATCATAATAACACACCACACAAAAGAAACAATGACAAAGCATGGGACACATGGGAAACTGCAGAGAGAGAATAGTGGTAAGTAATATAGGGAAGATTGCCTGGAAAAAACGAGTTCTGCGAAAGGGTTTGAAGGAAGAGATAAAGGCATGTGGTCTGTTCACAGGGCTGCCAGAGACCTCTTGGGTCAGCTCCCTGCAGACAAATCAAACTCAAATCACTTTCATAAACCCTCCAGGTTCTATCTTTAAAGCATTTGGGGGTGAATTGCCCTCAGTACTTGTGCCTGGAAGACTGGCCCAGAACTGTGCTCTGAGAGTTAGAACCCGTCTTCTCATTCCAACTTCAACTTACTCATGGCTGGTTGATAGTCAGCTGTTCCCATGCCGGTCGGATCTTTTATCTTAAAAAGCAGTTCTTTCTCACGTGCTTGCCACCATGGCATACTCATATACAGCCACAATATCTTTGTTTCTTTTTTGCTGGACTAATCTCTTTTCTTGAGTTTAACGTTCTTCACCTCCCTAAAAAATACTACATCTTCAGATGTGGTTTTAGTTCATTTTTCCTTAATATACTGACCAAAATGGAACATGATATTGGATTTGAAATCTCACCAGGGCCTTTAAAATGTCACAGAGACTTCATTCTGTCAATTCATCTCCTGGGAAAACCTCTCCAGATACATCAGAATCACCACTGAATTTTCCTGATCATTTCTCTGTGATAGGAGGTAGCCATTCTGTAATCCTGTCATTAGCTAGGACCACTCGTCATTTCACAGAGGCAGTACCTCCTAGAAAAAATTTTTTTGTTATTCCAAGCATTAGGCTGCTTCAGCAAGGGGACAAAATCAGCCTACAAGGATGCTGTCAGATGCCAGTGATATATAGCCCCAAAAAAACCCCTGAGATCTTGACAATTCCTTTATTTAATATGCACAACTGCAAGACGATGGGTGATTCTGTTTCCTCATCCGAAAGCATCATCACCTAAAGGTGGTTGGAAGCCCAAGCTAAACAGAAGAATCATTCTATGCAATTTTTCTTTTAGCATGATGACATATTGACCTGTTTTTTCTGACTTTTCATGTTGAGATTTTAATGTTTGGTAGAATCAAAACATTGCATTCACCAACATGAATACTCCCTCTTTTCCATTGCAGGACTCCCTTTCTTCATTCTCAAGGAAACTTTTTTCCTCCATGGGTTCTGTATCCCTTCTTTACAAAATTGTTCCTATTCCATAAAGAAACACACTGTCACATCCTCTAATCAGTTCACCAGTAACTAATTTACCTCAATGCATCAAATCTTCTCTGTCTAATATTGACTCTTAGTTACTGGCATGCTTCTCTGAGATTTTCATTTGTTTTGCACTCAAATCCTAATCTCATTGTAGGTGCTTTTTGAAGTCACAGCTTTGCCACAGTAAAACTCCTATAAGATTTTTACAATGGTTTTTCCACTGTTGATTTCTTAGACTTTAAGGCTGTTACCTCAATCATTTCTACTATCTCATTCAAGGGTAGCAATTAGCTGCTTTCTGCATTCTGTCACACACTGGACTCCTCTGTGCTACTCACAGCACAGGATCCCTAGCAGGCTCTTGTAAGCTGTGAACTACAGCCACACTATCCTCACTAAACACAATCTTGGGACTCACCCTTACAATGGACAACACAGACATTGGACACAGGGAGCAATGGAGTGTAGAAAACTCATCACAGTTCCATGTCCATTCATCAAGCTGTCACTGACATTCTCACCCATAAGAAAAAAAGGAATGAAACAAAAGAGATTGGGAAGAGACATTCTGGGGGCTATAGAAGATATATCTAAGAGAACACCTAGAAATATTAAATTTGAGTCAATTTGATGATCCTGCACATAATTTGGTTATTTCACATTAAAGTACAATTCAAATTGTTGTAAAGAAGTAAACTAATATGGAATATGTCTGTTCATTACTATCAGTGATCTCTAGTTTACCACCTTGTTTGGGATGTCATTTCATATATATTTAAGAGCTCCTTACATGTGCGAATATGGAATTCCTCCAAAAATAAATTGTTAACCTTTTAATGAGTTGTTGATTTGCACAGAACACTGCAGGAGTTTAACCCAACCAACTCACAACTGTAAGCCACACTTACACTTATTTATACACCTGCATCTCTGTTGTGTTAGATCTTTTATCAAATATTAATGAACGAACCGTTTTCTAAGGCCGAGTGACTTAACTGCAAAGCCTTCCATGAATCATGTGAAATTATGAAAAGCTCTCTCAGGTCTCTGATCACAATTCAGACTAAATGGGTCATTTAAAAAGCATTAAAACATCAGTCAATTTAAAGGTTTGATTTTCGCCTTCTTGTTTTGGTTAAGGTCAAACACAAAAGTATCGAGTTACTGAAAGAAATGTTGTGATTTATTCACCATTTGAAGAAATAACTTCTTGACATGTCTACTAATATGACATGTTATTACGGTGTACAGTGTTTTCTATTAGAAACAAATCAGTGATTGAACATATTACTAATTTTAAGGGTTAGCCTGTGCCACTAAATTTATCTGTGACTTCAACTGTGCCAGCCAAGGGTTACAGATATATCTTTCAGAGATTTCTAACACCATTCTTTGAGATTTATGCAGTAGAATGAGCTGAATTTCAGCTTCGCAAAGAGAACAGTACTAAATATTTACTAAAACTCCCTGGCTTTCTTTTAAAAGTTTGAAACGTATATGAAAGAGTATTTATTTTCCTTAGCAAGCATAAATGTACATATATATATATATATGTATTTATACATATATGTACAGTACACACCTAATTTCATATCTAGATCATACTGCCACCACTCTAGACAGGAAGAAATTCAATAAGGTTTCCCTCTAAGGACTGTTCTAAAGTCTAGTTCTAAAAGAATGTTTTAGTCTATCAGTTCCTGGTTCTGTTTAAGGAAGGAGATTTATTCTTCCAGGGCATTTGGGAGGAAGACAGGATGGTTCTTCAGGGCACTGTATACAGAAATTTGATAGCTTGTTTTTCATTTGTTTGTTTATTTTACCTTGTCATGGGCACTTTAGTAAGTATCTTGTGTTTGATCCATTCTAAGACAAGCTGTGGCCCAGATATTTAAAAACTTCTAAACTTTTTGTGTGTTTTAGCATTTGTGAAAATGTTAGTGACATTTTCCTGGGAAGTTTGCCATGGAAGAGAAAAATCGTGGATAGTACAGTTAAAACACCACCAATAATGACCTATGAGCTTAGTCGTTTTGTTTGAGAACTTTCCTGGTCTAGCAGCTAGTAACCTGTGTTTTCCATAGTGAGCAGAGGAAATATTGCCTCTGTGAATATCGTGTCTGTGACTGAAAGTCAGTAAATCTTTTCCACATTAGTTTGTACTTTCTTTCTCTTTGTTTTGAAGTACATAATTATATTTGCATAGGTACATATAGCCATGCAGTTTTAAAACCTTGTAAGAAATGTTTGCTCTTTTAATAAAGGAAAAAGATTGTGATATTAATTAAATTTCTTGTTGCTATGTGACAAAAACATGACAGACTATATGGTGGTGTGGCATTGAAATCGCTTATGTATAGTTATCAGGTAGTAATTACCACGTGTGAAAAAGCAATTTTATTTTGCAGAAAAAAATAGTCAGTGTATCCTGTCACACTCTCTTATCATTTTTCGAGTATGTTGTTGCAACTAACTTGCAAGTTGAAGTTCAGTGGGAATTTTGTGTATCTCAGAAAAAGTGATGACCTTGCACTGCTCAACATCAACTTATCAGGATTCAGCTATCCAGATGAACTGGAGATTTCAGTCTGGAGACACGTTAAGGAGTTGTCATACGAAATATATTGCTATTACAGAAACTGACTTCAGGATGTCTTTGTAACTGAAAAATGCATCCACAGGCCATGAACTTCACACCAGGCAAGGCGCTATATGATCATAATAAAAAAGTAATTACTCCTAGAAATGGTATGCTGCTATACATTTTTATAGTAGGATTTTAAGGGAAAAAAATACTATCCCTTTTATACAGCATAAAAATTACTCCAAAATTTATAGTTGTATTTTATCATCAATACTTAAACATGAAACAAATGAATATTTTTTATCTCTGTAGAAATAGAAAACTGTGTTTTCCTCCATTTACTCTTTCCTCACCATCATTTTTTATGTAAGATCTACCACTTTTAAATCAAGCTCTGTAATAGAATGGCTTTACATTTGACATAAAATTGCTTTTCCCCTATTTTGCTCACTTTTTTTCATTTTGTTTTGAGAAAAGGACAAACCAGGTTAGAACTCAGCTGTCATGAAACAACTTGTCGTTGTAACTTAAAAAAAACCCCCATCTTTGGATGTTATCAAAATAGTACAGGTAAAATTTTGCATTACAGCGCAGTGTTCTTAATACACTCACGGACATAATAGTTCAGCAAGGTTCTAGGGGTATAAGGACTTGATCTTGGAGTGGATATAGTGTCTGTCGGACAGAGTGGATATTGTGTCAGACACAGGGGAAGCTTCTAGCAGCTTCCCACAGAAGCCACTCCTGTAGCCCCCAGTACAGGAAGCACCATATTATTCAGAGTATTCAGCAACTCTGGCACCAGCTGGGAATCTTGGGAATATAGAAAATCAAACTTGACCTATAAGTAGAAAAAATCATGCTCAGTAATATAAAATACCATGCTGAAATTCAGGCCCTTAAATTCAACTTAATGTATTTCCCTTTCTCAGATTTCCTCCAGCCTAAATATATTTTTAAAATTTTGATGTAGGAACTTTCTGAGGTCAGAGATGGAACTGTGAGACAAATTAGCAGGTTCCGTAATTCAGTGGCCTAAAGACAATTTTTAATTTTTGATCATATACTTGCACTTTAATGAGGTTCCCTGACATTATGCCCTAAATATGGGAATTCAGCTTTTATAGGTTAAATTTCTGACTTTTTTGCTTTGTGTGAAGATACTAAATATTGCAGAATCAATAGAGGAATCTAAAATAAAATTAACATTTTATGCTTCTCACTACTTGCTATCAGCTGTGGCTGTTATTTTTCAGTAAAGAAATGTGTTGATTCAAAATTTCCATCTTTCTCTACATCATTTTTCTTCTAAAGGAGATGCCTATTTTGAATCACATCCTCCTATAATCCCTCACTTACACATTGCTGTAGGACTAATATATTAATAATATAAGTCAGTAGAACAACCCAAGCAAGAATCCTTTGCACCACAGCCCTTCCCAGGAACACTGGAGAGAGACCCAAGAAATTTTGACAGATTGTGTTACAGGCTGTTTGATTCCCCAAGTCATGCAAACAAAATGAGCTATTTAAAGGCAATTTTTTTCACCTCCATTTAGGACAACACCTATTGATATGCAGGGGTGCAGACTGATTCAAGATAACACAGTGAAATGCACATGAAGCTGTTGTGAGGAGAGGTCCATGTTTGATGGACATGAGCCAGCACAGGCTCTCAGTAGTGCAGCTACATGAGATAAACCACAGCCAAAAAGCTCTCCACAGAACAGTGTGTTCTCCTTTTACTAAGAGATCTTTTGAAGAACAGGTGTTCCTCATTAACTAAGAGATTTTTTGAAGAACAGGTCTTTCTCAATCCATCCAATAGCCATATGTGTCCAAATTTATTTTTGGAGGGGTTTTTTTTAAATTTTGAAATTCCATCTCACAATAATGTCATTACTGATGCAATTTCCAAGTAGGCAAGAGAAAATATTCCTTCCCTGGGAATTAATTATTGCTTAGCTGATGTAAATGGTATCACTCCATTGATTCAAAAAAACTGCATCAGTTTACAACCATAATGCTCTGTCTGGTGTGGTCAGCCACTTCCAACCATTTCATTTCTACTTTGTTTGCATGCTTTTAATTACAACTAATAAATGTGTCTTCATTATTTCTCCAGGTAATTCAAAATTTAAATTTCACTGGTCCCAAAGCCTTTCTTTTAATTACAGCTAGGCTATATTCCTCTTTATTTTTAACCTATGCCTTGCAATGTGATCATAATAATTCTTAAACTCAAATTTATGATTTTTATATCAGTGTTTTGTGTTGTGTTTTGGTTCAGCCTGAACTAGAGACAAGGTAATTTTCAGCCAATGAAAAAATACTTTTTTGGCACCACTTGTGTTGAATTATTTAATAAAAATGAAGGTTTTTATATAATCTTGTGACAATTATTCTCATTTTTCTCTTGTATTCCTGTGAGAGCTTGTACAAACCAGACCCTGTGTAGCTGGTAACATTATTTGGAGTGGACAATGGCCAACATCTGCATTTTTACCTCATTTCCACTGAGAAATATCTTTAATTCCTCAGAAACAGATTGTAGATCATTAATCATAAAACTGACTCTTCAGCAAAGCCATACACATTCAAAGTCAAGCTGCTAAAATGTTTTCTCAGACAATATGATTCCTGGTCAACTTGTCTGAGTAATAATTATGCTAATTTCATTGTTGCTTCTTCTCCAAAATTCTTCAAAGTCTCCTTCCATGAGCCCCGTGGAGGCAGTCTGGACCTCTTTCAGTTGGGTAACAAATAACAAAACCCTCTTGCCTAATTTCTTGTGGGACACAACCAAAACATTTTAGTTAATTGCAAATTTATTATAGAGGGACTTTATCAAGTCAAGACACACCATGCTATCTAAAAATCCAATGAATTTGAATGTGGTCTGAGCTTTTCCCCAACATACCCTAATCCTCCTATAGACCAACACTGGGTACAGCCTACTTCCCTAAACAAAATTTCCATCCCCACCATCTCTTGAAAACTAAAGCAGCTGGCAATACAATTAGAAAGATGAAGCTCATTATATGAGATGCAAAGCTGGACAGATTTATCAAATCAACACTATTTCAACTTATTTTCAGCACAACAGTCCTACATCTGTTCATTGCTTCTGCAAAGAAAAAAATGATTGTTTTTTGAATGTTTTTCTCTAAAGAGATCCATACTGCTCAGACCACACTTTTTTTGGAGTACTTTTCCATCAAATCAATTCCATCTTCATCGTGATTTTCTTGTTGCATCTTCAGATCTAATTAAGCCAATCATGCCTTTTCAATTAACTACAATTACTTTAATTAGATGAATAACAACAACAAAAAAAAAGGAAAACAACTTCCAAAGTTAATCAAATTAGTGTATCCTTATTTACAGACTGCAATCAGGTCTGCAGATTTCAGTCCAGTTCCCAACTTCAACACAAACCAAACTCAAGGAATTGTGGCAATATAGAGTCAGCTCAATTCAGAGAGGTAATTCATGTGGGTTTAATGTAATTTAGAGGTGAAATGGTATTCCCTGGCAGCTGGATGTAAAGTAAGTAACTTTCCCTATACAACCAGTGTTGTAACCAAACCCAAAGTTGTTTGCTATTTGCTACTTACATGTCAATTTGCAGCAAAAGAAAATACAGTTTATAACTTTTTTAAGGTCCAGCAATTTTAATTCTATATTTTGAATACAACAGGAGTAATAAAGCCTGAGTCTTTTTCACTGTCTTGGAGCACTAGTAGTTATTGTGAATAAACTCTGCATTGACTCCCTGTGAGCAGATTCACTTTGAAGGGCAGTTGTGGAGTGCATGGCCTGGATTCCTTTTCAGTGGACTCTAAGCTGGAATCCTGAAATACATTAAATAAAAGATGATGGCCTTTGGACAGCTTTGATTGAGAGACAAAGGGTGCTGGTTTAGTCCAGGACAATTTTCTTCACAGTAGCCAGTATGGGGCAATGTTTTGGATTTGTGCTGGACGCAATGTTGATAACACAGGGATGTTTCAGTGGTTGCTGAGCAGAGCTTACACAGAGCCAAGACCTTTTCTGCCTCTCACCCAACCCCACCAGTGAGGAGGCTGGGGGTGCTCAAGATGCTGGGAGGCGACACAGCCAGGACAGCTGACCCCAACTGACCACAGGGATATCCCAGGCTGTGTGGTGGGATATAGCTCAACACATAAAGCTGAAGAAAGAAAAAGGAAGAGAGGGACGTTTGGAGTGTTGGTGTTTTTCTTCCCCATTCAACCTTACCTGTGATAGAGCCCTGCTTTCCTGGGGATGGCTGAACAGCTGCCTACCCATGGAAAGTGGTGAATTCCTTATTGTTTTTTGCTTGGCTTATAAGCACAGCCTTTGCTTTGCCTGTTAAACTGTCGTTATCTCAACCTGCAAGTTTTCTCACTTTTACCTTTCCAATTCTCTCCTCCATCCCACCAAGGTGGAGGGAAAGAGGCTGGAGGAGTGATTGTGGAGGAAAGATTGTGGAGCAGTGTGGGGCTGAGTTACTCATCGGGCTTAAACTATGACACAAGGTGACCAGAAATGAGGTATACATGCAGTGAGCATGTCAGTTCAGGAGGCAAATCCAAGTGGAGCACAACACCCAAATTAAATATGAAGCAAATATAAGAGGTAGTCTTCAACATCAACAAATTCATTATACATATCCAGTGAACTGCACTGGTTCTCTAGATAATGGAGACATAGTCCAAGATTTAAAGTATTTGGACTGATGTATTGGTCATGGTATTGTCTCTTTCCTACAATAAGCTGAATAAAGGATGTGAAGTAACATGAAATGTAATCCAAATGAATACACTGAACCTACAATATATTGCTATGACAATGTTGATGCATACTGACATTTGTGCCATCTTCTTTTAGACTAAGCATTTTGTCATGTTTCCTTTGTTTCCTTTCTTTCCTGAAGAACACAAGCAATTTCCTTTGCCAGCAAAGAAGCTGTCTGCAGTCAAACTGGCAAGCAATATTCCCCTATATCTTTTCACCTAGGATCATCTCCTTACAGCATGTTCCATTAGCCAATATTAGGCAGATCTTATATCACAGCTAGTAGGATAATAAAGCTGCAGAGTTTTTAAAAGATTAATTTGTTGCAGTTGAGATTAAAAAAAATAACTTCATACTACCAGTGGTTCAACTTGCAGGCTGCAAGCATGCAATTTCCCTCCATCAAACATAATTCTTGACAAAACAGTTGATGCAAGACTGCAAATGTGTGGATGTTTTTACAAACACTAATAAGTGGTGAGAAATTCCATTAAAAATGCATTCTAAATTCCTAAAATACTTCCTTCTTTCATGTGTGTAGAGAAGTTTTGCCTGCCTTTCATTTTTGACATTTATAGCTCACTACCAATTCAGAGCAATTTATAGACTAATACCAAGTATCAATTTTTTAAATAACTCAAATTAAATAAATTCATGTTCAGAAATTTCTTCCATATTAGTGTATGCCTTACTTGTTGTAATTTCTTGTAGCATGGGAGGAGGAGGATGAAATTCAGTCCCTAGCCAGATTTGAAATGATTTGAAGCAATTTCAAAAATACTCTTCTTTGTAACTTTCCTAGACAGAGCTTATTGGAATTAATTTTATGCACTTATAATTCATTGAAGGAAAAAGAGGAAGAAACTATTAACTTTCAGCAACTTTTTACATTTCAATGTAGCTGACTTCTTTCAGGAAGGGCTAGGAACTGATTTAGCAACTAGTATTCCTACAACATAAATATAGGTGCAAAGAAGGCCAGTGGAAAAATAATGAAAAATTTATTTAGATACGTGTATTCTAGTTAAGGGAAGGAAAAAGATTTCTAGACACTTTCTGAACTACAAGGGTGGATTCTGAAAAACAATGCATTTTTCTGATGTTACTTTTTCATTAGTTTTCTTCAGCACGTTATACTGTTAATCATGAAGAATTAATAGCACTAGCTAAAATCACTGTAAAATTTATGCCCAAATCCCTGCCATCAGCATTCAACACTGAATTATTCTTCATGTTTATTTTAGTTCTTGGCTTCATCTGAGCAAAGATGAGTAAACTCTGCCAAATTTTATGTTTATATCAGATGAAAGGCAGATGTTCTTGGGAAAATAAGTTGAGACTTCAAGATTTATTTCAATGGAGAATTAATTTCATTCTTATTGTTTCCCCAAAGCAATGGTTCACTGTAGCAGTCCAATCTGTAATGTTTCCCTTTCCATTTTATAAAATATGACTTTCCATGGTGATACTTTAATACAGGACTGTAAAATTTATCTCAGTGATGACTCATGTCATCAAAAACCGAGTAAAGAAATTTGAACTAAGATGCATGTTTTTCTGACAGCTTATCACAGAGCTGTAGAAGTGAACTTGCTCTTCCATGTTTCTTTGCAGCCTCTGAGAAAAGGTAATGTACTACATTGGTTGGTTGGTTGGTTGGTTGGTGGGTTGGTTGGTTGGTTTAATCCAAATACACTGCTTGTGTGACTGCATGCCTTTTGCTGCATTTTTGGCAACTGTTTTAAGTCTGCTGGAGGAGCTCAGAATCAAACTTTGTTTTCTGTTAGCAAAAATATAAAATCCCCTGACCTATGAATACTACTTCCCTAGCATCTACTTAAATTCACAGTATACCAGCCACCATAAAATAAGTACTCGCTCCCCAATGGCCCAATCAGTCCAAGCTGATTTCCAAAGTAGAGGTCAAAAACCTTAATTTTTTTTTGCCTGCCAAAGTAGAGGAACAGACATGGTGATGCAAGGATTTGAGCAACACAACCAGAGAAAAGAAGCTAAAGAAGCCCAAGGCCATGCAAAAGTGCTATCTGCATGTGGTGCAGTACAGGTTTGTACCATAGCTATAATTATTATTATATTAGCTATTATGTAGCTACATTAGCTGTCATACAGCTATTATTATATTCCACTTTGTGTAGTGTTACATTTTCACATTCATTTAAGGTGACAGGAACAGACAGATCAAAAAAAAAAGGGAGGCACTACAGGTTCAGATTAGCACATATATAAATGCAAACACATTTCACAAAGCTAATTTGCAGTGTGACTTCTCAGCAACACCACAGAAAGCAGAGGAGCACCTCCCTAACATGTATGCATGTGTATTGCTTTAAAAGGCAGCAAAGCCTCTCAGATGCACAAAAGAATCTAAACAGAAAGAATCAGTAGCTCAGAGAGTTGGCAGAATTAACTCTTCCAATTGTAAAGCAATGAGTTATTGATCACTAAAAATTAACACCCTCCTTTCTACTTCTTCTTAGTTACATCTGAAACAAAGTCCAGTAAGGAGCTCAGTGAAAAAAAAAGGCCAACAAGATCACTAATTCTATTTTTTTGCTCAGTCAGACATGCTCTCTAAAAAATGTCCCTGCATCTAGGTAGGTTTAATAGTTATAATATCTACATCTTTCTTTTTCTCTTCTTTCCCTGTGTTGAGGAAATGCATGCACTGTTTTCCTCCAAGGACATGCATTTCATAGTTTCCATGGCACTGTTTGTTTAAAGTATAAAATGCATTTGGCCACACTTCAAACAGCATGGCATGTATATCATCTTTCAGCCATCCTGAAAAATGAAGTGCATGAGGTCTGGTAATGGTGAGGATGTTTTTGTGTATCACTCATTCAGGTGAAAATTGAAAAGGTGAAATCAACTGTATAGCGATTAGAAAATGCTGCAGTGAGTGGTTGTAATCAGGCTGATAAAATGTCACACCTCAGACCTGGTTTTGGGTCATTTAGAGATCACAGAATGGCCCAGTGCAAGGCATGCAGATAATAAACTAAAGCACTTTTACCAGTTTTGAGTGGTTTGCAGTCGCTAAAGATTAGAAATAAATTTTTCATTGTATTCTCTTTTCTTTTGATTCCAATTTTTTTTTTCTCAGTGTCTGCCGTTTAATGCAGGCTGTGTGCCAAAACGATCTTAGAAAGTCTGCTATGCCAGATGTCACCCTTTTGCCCTTTTGCTCTGTCTGCAGATTTTCTTTTAACAGCATTTGAAACCAAGTTAGTGAGCATACATTTTCCAGTAAAAAGAGGCATTATGAATAACACCTTTTGTATCTCTGAATAACACCCACAAAGTGCAGTACACATTATACCTAAACTATGTATTTTAAAAAAGGATATTCTTAACTCTTAGCTGTGTGGAGAATACCTTAGTGGTGTCATTCTTCTAAATACATATAATGGCTATGATGGAGGCCAATATTAGGGGTTAATAACACCCCACAGAGATGGATTTTACAAAACTAATTTGACCTGTGCTGGGTAAAGATTAGTTATTTTATTTTACATACTTTTTGCAAGTTTTTATTAATCTTCTGGTATGCAAGATGTATATTCCATTATTTCCAAAGGAGAAAACTGTTCCTATTTGAATTCTTTATGTAGCAATAGGATTAATTTTCTAAGCTTTCCTTCCTTAGACTGTGAATTTCTAGAAAGTAAAAATGCCTATTGCTTCTCAAGTTATAGTCATGAATAAAAACTTTTTTTTCATTAAATAAAAGAGACAAATATAAACTCTAATTTCACAAGCCTCTCCCATTCTTCAAGTACCAAGCATTAACCAAATAGTTAAATAATGTTATCTTTCTTTGTAAAAGAGATAATTTTTTTAAAAAACTTGAATTAGAAAAAACCTCTAAATATTACTCTGCATCTGATTGCAGGGTATGGTCAGACATCCTTGGTCAGACTACTGCAGATGACTGGTATGTGCTTTCATGAGAAAATGTGTTGAGTGTTTTTGTTGTTTCTGCTTCTTTATTCAATAAAGGTTAGGCAGAGGTTGACTGCTGTGGATCACTCCTTCTTTGGGATCAGCCATGCAGCAAAACAAAATGAAACAAAACAAAATCACTTTAAAAGTGCCCCAAATTCTGCCCCCCCCCCCCCCCAAAAAAACCGCCACAATCAAAAAACAATTAAAAAACAAACAAAAAACCCTCAAGAAAACTCCAGTCAAAATATCCACAGTCTGATTCAGTAAAATGATGTGACTGTAACTTAGATAAAATATTCTGTTTATACGTACAAATTGAGGAATTAGAAGCTGGAGAGGAGCTCTGTGGAAAGATATCTGGGAATTCTGGTTGAACATGAGTCAGCAGTGTGCCCTGGCACCCAGAAGGGCATCAGGCACAGTATCACTGGCTGGTTGAGAGATGTCATTGTCCCACTCCAGTCTGTGCAGGTGCAACCTTATCTCGAATACTGCATGCATGAAATTTTGGCCACTTCAATATAAGAACATATAATTATAAATGTATCCAGAGGAGGATTATCAGGACTTTGAAAGGCCTTGAGTGCAAGACATAAGGATCATCTGAGGTAATTTGATTTGTTCAGCCAGGAGAAGAGGCTGAGGGATAACCCCATTGCTGTTTAGAGTTTCCTCAAGGTGGGCAGCAGAGGGGCAGGCATGGATCTCCTCTCTCTGGTGATCAGTGACAGCTCTCAAGGAAATGGAATGAAGCTGCATCAGGTGAGTTTCAGGCTAGACAAAGTCACTGAACTGAAACTATGATATTGTTCTCACCAGGTCATGGAAACAGTGCTCTGACTTAGGTGCCAATATATTTATGTGAAGAAAAAAAAAGACCTGTTATTAAGTAAATTATCTGTAAAACAGCCTCATCCCTATACCCACCTATGATACAAATTATCCTTAAGTAAATGTGTAGAATTGTTCACTTAAGTGAGTTTCTATATATGTATATATCAGCATTCTCTTTTCACAGCCACGTGTACTCTGCCTCATCTTGAAATTGTTCAAAAATGTTTGTGAGAAGGTTTTGAAAGTTTTCGGTGAACTCTGATTTAAATATAGATGTGATAATTAGCTCTTGGAATCCATGTTTTGAATTATGCAAAGCAGTTTAACAGAGCAACAAGTTGCTGAAAATATTTTTTGAAAGGTCAAATCACTTCTGTGTCTGCTTCATCTTTCTTTCTGTAAGTATACTCTAAAAAATGAAAGACATTAAAACACTATTTACCTTTCTAAGAATAAATGTCAAAGTCATATCTAATGGAAGAGCACTAAAATTTTTACTGAAGGCCAGCTGCCAAAATGGAAATTAACACCTACAAAGAAATATTAGACAATTCCCCATAATAGTTACAAGACAAATATGAACTTAAAGATTGATGTCACATAGAATGTTCATTAATATAAGCCGATATAAGTTAATGGTAAGGCTCAGAATATTGTTTTTGATCTTCATGAATGGGAAAATTGCCCCTTAGACTTCTAGTGTTATTAATTTATTTTAATACTTTGCTAGGCTTTAACACCAGTACTTTGTTTTCTGTAAACCTGTCATATACTAGTCATCCAATACTGGCCAGCTGCCAGAATGCAAATTAACACCTACAAAGAAATATTGGACAATTTCTCCTTCCCCTGTAATTTTGCATTATCACTATTGAACATAGTTGAATGTTCATCTGTCCATTAAAATTTGGGTCATTATTCTAAAAAAAACAGATCAGTTTTGACATACATTTTCCCACACTGTCTTCTCCTTCAGGATTTTTCTCTTTATTAGCTCTAAGTGAAAACATATTCTTATGTCAGTTTAAGAATTAAAACTTTCACGCTTGTGTAAAAACCTTGTCCTCTTACAAATCCAGTAACAGATTAATAAACACTACCCTTTAGCTATAATTAGAAAGAATTAAATCTGAACCCAATAATCTTTGTTGAAAAATGCCGTCATTTCCAAAGTTTAGACTTTTTACAGCAGGAGAACTTAAAAAAAACCCTCTGGTTTACAGCCACAGATTTGTGGGGTTTTGTAGGCAAAAACAGATAGAGAAGGAGGCAAACTTTAAAATGCTATCAAATTTCATAGTTCCACTGTGTTGTTGTGTGACATGCCCTACTGCAGAGTAAAAAACTGATAACCTCTTAATTCAGTACATTACTGTATTACCAGAAAGCTATCAACGAGAAAAAAAAGACATTCAACCGCAATTTAGCAAAGATATAGCCATGTAAGTCATGCAGTTATTGAAATGTGCCTGAAAACAAATTCAGTGATTTCATAGGATAATTTAAATTGTTTTAAAACTTTTAAGTTTCTAAAACTTAACTTCAAGCTTTGAACTTCCTTTCCTTCTAATATATAAATCTAGGGGTTGGAGGGGTTGTGGCTTTTTTTGGTTTTTTGTTTGTTTTCTTGTATGTTTGTTTGTTTGGGGTTGGGGGGTTATGGTTTGTTTTTTTTCTTTTTGGTTTTTTTAAAGCACCTGTGATATGAAATTCTTGGTAATAGGAAAGATTACACTAAACTTCCCAATACAAAGTCATATCCTCATAAAGCCTAATTTATATTACTTTAAAATTATTATCAGTGTCAGTCAATAGTCAAGAATTTGTTGGTCAGTTAGAAGATTCTTCTATCTAGTTCATACAAAAGACAACAATCTGAATATTTCCATCTTTTTTTTTTTTAATTTATTTTTTCTTTTTTTAGGGTGGTGGTAATGGAGCAGTGATGCTACATATTTTCCATTAATTATTTTTATTACTAAGAAGCTTAATTCTGAATGATTATTTTAGACCCCTTAATTCCAGACACATTTCAAGGAAGCAGGTGTCAGAAGTTGGCTCATCTAAGACTTCTGTTCGGGAACATACTCTTATTTTACCTACCAAAATAAAGGTGCATTATCACACCATTCTTTATTTCTCTTTATGCTATCATCTTTGTTTATAACACTAAAAATATTGTTCCAATTTTGGCAAACCATAGCTACAGTTTAATTAAACTTTTGCCTCCCCTGTTGTAAGATATAAATAGAAAATAAAACACATGCAAAAAAACACTACAGCACTTGAGAAGAGAAATGGTTGCCTTGGGAGACTTGGAGAAAAAGAAACTTTTTCAGCTACTCAACTAGGTGATTACTTATTTAATATCCAGCTCGAGTACATTGAATTTAAAGTGTTCGGTTTCACAGCATAATGCGCTCAGTTTTATGTAATTTTAAAGCAAACAAACAACTCTCTTAATTGACTAAAGGTAAGAGGGTTAATTAGAAGGCCAGAAATGGCAAGTCTGTAAACTAATCAAGCATTGGTTTACCACGGAAATGTAGAGTGATTACTTTAATACTATACATATACACAAACATATATTCAAAGACACACAGCTGAAAGATACCAAAATGATCTTCTCCAAATAAAAATAACTGTTAAAACTAAGGAACTTTCATTATACTGCATTGGGTATTTTTAACCAAGGCTACAGATGCAGCATTTAGGCTGAAGATTGCCAGAGATCCACCTTCGGTGTATGAGTTTTTAAAGCTTAATCTGTATGAGTTCTGGTACAGTGCCACAAAAGCAATCTAAATTAAAACATAAACCATCACTACATTGACTGATTGGCAGTTTACAAGTATGATTATCTCCCTACATAAGAAAAAATTCCGAAGTTTCAACAATGTTAGTAAAACATTAGCACTGTGAAACAGCATTCAAAGCCAATTGCAATACTTTTGCATTTAGAGACACAATTTGTTCTGCATATCCTTTTGTTTTTCCTTATGGCTTTCTTTTACACTTTTTGTTTTTCTTTTTTCATTTTCTTTATAGCAAAAATGGCAAAATGTCAGGCATCTGATTGGACAGTAAATACAAATACTAAGATATCTCTTTTAGAATATATGTTGAAGCTAGTTTTAATCCTATTTCATAAAATTCTTTCAGATGCAATGACTAGCAGGTTCCCAAAAATGGAAGTTCTCCATTCTTTATGTTCAAGAAATCTACCAAAGTCTTAATTTTTTAACCTGTACTCTCTAAATACATGTTTATTTGCATAAAACTGTGCAACAAAACAAAAGGTAGCTCAGATAACAACCTTGCATTTGCTATTTATGTCATTAATGATGAAGTCATGTTATGGAAAGTTATAATCACATCAGCTATTTTTGGCATCAGTGATATTCTCAAATTCCCTGCCTAGTTTTTTAGATACTTACTCTCCCATTTGAAAATTCCCCAGAACTTTCAGGCTCACAGCTGAATTTCACATCATTATCTCTACAGCACTCACCTGTTAACACTTGTCTTCTGTCTAACCTTATGTAGTATTAAAAAGTGCTTCATTTATTCATATTACCTGCTGGCAGAAATAACTAGAAAACAAAGCTGGAAATGTGGAGTTGGCAGTGGTGCTTATGATTTTCCAGCCTCATTTAATCCATGAATTTAAAGGTTATAATATTCATTATGCAAGTGTTCAAATCACCCCTGTCAAAAGGAGTTTGAACTCCCACTCCAAGAAATGGCCTCATCAGCAACTGGGTGACCTGCACTAGTGGGACTCTGTCATTCCTGCTCTGGGTGATTGATCTTACACGGAGGATACATCAAAATGCAAGAAGAGATCATGAAAAAATTATTTCCTATCCTGCTAGTAATAGCCTTGCTATGAAGAGAAAACCTAAGTCAAAGTCATTGGTTTGGTGAACGTGGTGTATGCAATTCCAAAACGTCAGCTGGCTGCATACCCTTATGTGCTAAAAGTCATAATTTTCCTTGTCACTTTCAACCTGTTAACTCCTCTCAACATGACAGTTGTTGGGGGATTTTCTACATTCACTCTAGACCTAAAGACCTAACTTTTCTATCCTCACTGTAAAGGAAACCAAATTCTTAACACCCATGTTTTGGAAGGAGGCCTGGCAACCACATTTAGCATCATGAATGCCAGCATTGAGGACTTAAGCGCCACTTAGTGAATCAGTACTGAAGAGATTAGTGAGACAAAAATCAGGGCCTAGATTCATCATAGCAGAGCCAGAGGACACTGTCTCTTTACCTCTTTGATAATGGCAGTGGAGATGATTGAAGTGGTGAACAACTGCACAGACTTTGGGGAGGGTAATGTTAGAAATCCCAAAGGGTAAAAGGGCCCAAATTGTAGTAAATAAAATCATCAAATTTGTCTCTCTGTTAAGGTGAGTGGCAGTGGTGGCTGTTGTTCTTCTCCTATCCTAAGTACCCATTCCATCCAAGGAAACACCTATTACATCTCTCTATTGCTTTTTTCTTCTCCATGCCAGTTTTGCAGTGAAACTGGGATGATCCTAGAACCTGACTCATGATTCTTTCCCAACAGCTGTCATGGACATGCCACCATGACATGAGCAATGGTCCTGTCCTCCTCTTCTTTTTCAGGTTTTATTCCTCATTAAATTATTCAAGGTTAGATGTTCTATAGATCTAGAAAGATCAAAAAGTTTGCAATATGATTTTGCAGTATGTCTCCTCTCCTCTGGCATTACCAGTGAATTCATCTCCAGACCAACACTCAAGGTTTGCCTACATGGTGTGCATCTGTATAAGTTTATCACCAAATATGATCTGAAAACAATTCTTGTGCTATGTTAGGCTGAAAGATTTAAAAGCAGCAGTATCTGTCATCACTGGAGATGCAGAGAAGTGAATGTCAGGAGTGAGTTAAGAAAATCCAAGATTTCCTATGAGATACATCACGGAAGACTGCAAGCTACTCAACAATAACTAACACAAGATCAAAGATGAATTGGAGTCTAGCTGTGATGTATTTTCAACTATGCACTAAAAACAGCCAAGAAAATCAGACCACATTTATTCAGAGCAAAGGCATTATATTTGAATGACTTCAAATTCCAAGATTTTGTTAAATGGTAGAGTCAGATAAATTTGTGGCCAAAAATGGGGCTGTTATAACCAGGCAGTAATGATCTCCCAGGAATTAAAATTTCTGATGGAATTTTTTGTTGTCATAGAAATATAGGTCAAGGAAAAAGCAATCCAGAACCACAGCAACAACTTGAAATTACAACCAAGCATGTTCCAGTAATGGCTGCATGCTGACCAGCTGAAATGGAGGACACTTTAACTTTCCTGTTTTGGTTATACTGGCACCTAGGGAAACTGAAAAGCTGAAAGCTGAGACACATCACAATAAATAAATATATAAGATTTAACAATTTATGGGAATGGTACCCTGCTTTTCCACAGTCTGCCCACCCATCATATAAAAAAGCATCCAAAAAAAGCCACTTCTGAGCTGTGTAACTCAGCCTACAATAATACAATGCGAAGATAAGTCAAAGAACAGTGCTTTGAGCAGACAGCACATTGCAGACCACAACGGAGATGCTTTCCAGACAGCAGTTCTGTAGCACAAGAGACAAGCTTTATCCATGTGTCCTAGGCTGCAATACAGATGTATTTATTCTATTACCACCTCCACAAGCTGTGAAAGCAGCTGGGGCACTGGTTGTTATCTCCTACTCTGACTCACCCCTAATAACTGTTAATGAGCCATCAAGAACCAACCCCATGACTCATGGAATTATCTCATCCTATTGTGAGATGCTCCACCCAGGGGGAGGAGCCAAGCATTCCCATCTGGATATAACCTGAGCTTTGAACTGCACAAGTCAGCCCTGTCTACTGGATCCCCAGAGAACAAGAGCTACCACTGGACCTTCAGGTGGAGACCAGACTTTCCACAGGGTCACTGCTTCAACCAAGCTACTTCTCTTGGACTGCTGCCACCACCCTGACTAACAGGGTGTCAGGTTGTATCTGACTCTGTCAGTGGTTTTTCTTGTATTATTGCATTTATTTTTTGTTTTTCTATTAAATTATAATCCTGATTTGCAATCTCCCATTGTTTTTTTTTCAAACTAAAACAGCATGTTATGCAGTAGCTGTATCTCTCCAGAAGGCCCAAAACAACCCAAAAAAGACTTTGATGTTAGCTGCTCCATCCATTAAAACAATGCATACTCGAAAATTCAGGATCCAATGCTAACAGCAGTTATTACCTACTACCAGCTCATTTGTGGATGAGCTGGGAATGCAAGATAAACCTAATCAGTGTTGTAGGACCTGACACTTAGTTGAGCAAACATTTCAGACTTAATATGTACCAATATGCACAGAACAAGCCAAAAGTCATAACTACAGGCCATGAATTTGTTGAACATGTATTTTGAACAGCATGAAATGCACAACTGTTCAGACATCATAAAACTCTCTAACATCATTAAAGCACAATTTGGTGCTGTAACAGCTAAGGCAGACAAAATTTTTGCAGGCAGGACTATGTTTTGAATCTACATTTAGTGAACACTCATTCCTGAGAAATCTTCATGGACTCTAAGTTGGGAGCCAACTGGGAAACTTCGGGCATATTTTTCAAGTATTTGGTTTAGACAATCAACAACAGAAGAAAATGGAAATTTGTAGGCATTATGTGTGCTTCAAGATAGCTACACAACCACTCACACAAAGCAACGATGAAAGATTGATCCTGGGCATATAATATAACTAGAAATCAGGGCAGTAGAAATCAAGTACACCTGCAGAGCAAAGGCAAGTAAAAAGCTAGAGTGAAACCAGCGGTTATAACTCAAACAGTAAGTTTTAGGAATTAACAGTAAGTTGTTCAGTAAATTCAAGGATCTGGTGGATAAGCCTAAATTAGCTCTTAATAAAGACTATATTCATATGACACCATTTTTATTAATCAGTTCTTGCCCCATCAAGTCATGCAATAGTCACAGAAAATTCAAGATAAGTACAGATATTGCTCAAATAAGGAGTAGCTAACTGAATGTAACTTGGAAGAAGGAACTTAGAATGAAAGGCAGCCAAGCAATCAGCTTTGTATCCACATAGCCTAAGTGTTAGGTGCAATTTTCACCTCTCTATAGAAAGTTCTTTTATAAAGAGCATACACAAAACCAGAAACACAAGGCACAACACGGGTTAGTACTCAATCTCTACTAAAAAGTAAATAAACAAATAAATAAAAATAAATCCCAAACATCAAGGGATTCTGAATTTATTGCTATGAATTATATGAACGTAAACATGATGTGAAGCAAGGTTAACTCAGTTTATAGGTAAGCTATTGTTGTAGCATAATAATTGTTGCTATTTATTATTATACCACGAAGATACTTACTGGTTCCTGTGGCTCTCAGAGAAAGGAAGAGCATCATTCCTAGAATGTTGCAATGCACATGGTCTAAACAGCAAACTATTTTAGCATGCAATTTAGGCAATCCAGCAACCAAACCTTTTATATTTCTATGTTACGAACTGTCATAGGGGAGAATTACATCATCCATGACCACAACTGTTAATGTAATTAATGAGCATTTGGATATTCCCTGGCATCTGCATTGTGCCAGTCTCAAGACACTCCCATTTGTTTAAAATAATCTGTGTGAAATTACAATGTGGAGATAGTCATGCTTAAATTTTCCTTTTTAAGCAAGGTTCTTTAGGATTGGGTACAAGAATGTGGAAGTATAAACCTGTGAGCATTAGATGAAAATAATTTGCAGTCTTTTGGCAGCAGCTTGGAAATAAATATTTCTGCTATACCAACTCATGTCAAATAATCTACCATCCATAAAAGACACAGCACTGAATACTAACTAATGAGGATTGCTGAATCTGGGAACAATTAAACTTGCCAACTAAACCCCACACTCTAGACGTGAAAGGTACAATACACTCCAAAACAGAAAAAATGCTCTGTAGCTTTTAACGTACCCCTTACAGATGGATTTGGTCAATTAAGTAGAAGAAATGCTCAAAGGCTTTCACAAATTTAGTTGGTTCCTGGACTGCAACCTCCCCTGCAAAAAGTTCAAATGGTCATTGTTCGCTGCTTTTTCATCAGAAAATTGAGCTCTATAGAAAAAGGGCCTCTGTCAATAAAACATGCTTAAGGCTGAGAATGGGAAATTTAAGTGAAGGAAAAGCCAGTTCAGGGTGACCATTTCCAGAAGCCACACCTCATGTGCAGAGAGAATGATCACCAAAAGCATGGGAGGGTTCACAAGGATTTAGCAAGCCTTGGTTAAAAACTTGTGTCTCGTGTAAGGTCTGGATGAATTTCCTATGGATTTGCACAACTGCACAGTAAAAAATCAGTTAATCTTGAAGAAGGTGTTATTTTTGCTATATTACCAGGGTAAATAGACCACTTATCAGTTTCAATATGTTTCTTTGACAAGAAAAATATTTATGAAGTTGTAAAGTACAAAGTTTCTACTGTAAAGAATGCTTCTGAAATGGTGTACCTGTCGCTTATAAAAATGTTACCTGCTAGTTTTAATTGAAAGAGTCTAGAAATTACAACCCAGAGGAAATATCCCAAGCCTAAATGTCTGATTTTGTGTTTTGCCTGACCCTACACAATGTTCTCCATGGTTAACAAAGGTTATTTGAAGACATGGAAGCTGTCTGAGAGCTGAGAAAGAAGTTATTCTTTTTGGGTTTGTCTCTTTACAAGAAGAATTAATTCCTAATGAAGAATTGTGTGAGGGAGCATAAAATTACGTCCCGCATTTTCAGAAGGCATAACATCGTTTAAAATTAAATGTGTAAAGTACAAAATAACAGCAGCCTAAATTTCCTTGGGGCTGTTTCCTTCTTTTAAAAATCTTACATGCATGAAAATGGGAGATTTTTGGAAAACTGACATCTGCTCCTCCTTTGCCTTGGCAAGAATAACGAAAAGATGAATAATCAAAGTCTGCCTTGTCTAAGCCTATGAGTGTCATTGTAAATCGGTACAACTCGAGCCTTTCTAACCACATTTGGCAGAAGAGCAACCTGGGGCAAGCAGATCTGGCTCTCCCAGCTTGTGCTGAGGGGAAGCTGTGACACTGCAGAAGCCAGATATACCAGCAGAAAAATATGACCTTATTGGAATGGAGGTTAGTTGATTGTCCCTGTTAGGCCTGTTCAAAGCCATTTCCAATTACAGTGTTTTAATCACTTTAAATAATGAAGGACATAACAAACGCTTTTGCCTAGTCCCTGGATTGAATCAAGCCATTCTTCTGTTAGGCATGTAGATCTACAGAAGAACTTCATCTCTTACACAAGAATGTTACTAAAATTGCTTTCACATAGCCTTTTCATCTCTGGGAGTGGAGAACAGGATGAGAAAACATTATGTGAAAGGCTGTGTGTAAGGTCTGTCTTTCTGATCTTGCCAGAGGGAGGATGTATTCAAAAAAAGGCAAAACTAGATCTCTGTTGTGTTTTCCTAGTTTTGCATATCACAATTGAACTGAAATTGTCATGTCCCGTGATGCAAAAGATACAGAATTCAATCAAATAAGCACGAAAGGGATTAAATAGTTTGAATCTCACAAGCATATACTGTGATGATTTCTGCCTAGTGAGCCTCCAAGCTGAGGACAGCCAGCTCTCTGAAGCCCTCAAGCAGGCTTGGCAATCATGGATCTTACATTAGGCTGTGTTATGTAGATGAATGTGGCAGAAAAGTCTCTGTGCTTAGCTGCTACCCAGACTAGCCTGAAATGCTCACAATACAAACGAAATCATTAAACCTTTGGAGTTCCTTAAGGGCATGACCCGTAGAATACTTATTTACTGTTTATAATTTTGAGTGAACTTAGAACAATTAATTTTCTTCCATTGGCAGCATTGATATTTGCAGTTTCACATCATTCTGTTAAGAAGCAGGATAGTGCTTGATTAAGGTAATCTTCAAAATTTTCTTTCTATTTAAATAAGAGCATCTGAGTGATCTGAACTGATATGGGAGAATATTAATACCAGGAAATAGCACTATAAAGCCTTGAAAGGCAAACCTGAGATGATGCTTTGAAGTTAACTCATCACTCAAGTTAAGATTTAGTCAGATTTATGTAACCCAAGTTTTCTTTGTTCAAAAGAATAAATTCCTTTTTCTCAATATTTTAGATAGCAAATTACTTTTTAAGCTCCAAAACTCCATTTCTATCTAGGAGACCCATGAAAGCATTAAGCATGTCATGAAAACATCATTTATGGTAGACTAAAATGTATTAGATTTTAGATGTGTTAGTGGCAATGAAACAACACAATAGAACTTGGCAAGATGAGGACACTCATAACACACTTCTTTAACAGCAGCATCCAGGTAGAGAAAATAAATCTACTTCAGAGGCCTTGTTAAAGACTTATAATGAATAGATAAATAAAATATGCAAGAATAAGGTTTTTTTCTGGTGACAATCTTGCTGATTCAAAGGAGTATTCAAAAGGGACACTGCATAGGATGCTACAGTAAAGAAAAAGAGAGCAGGCGAGGAAACAAGCCCTGAAAACATTTGTGTGCAGCATTTACAGCTAGGATAAAAATTTCCAAAAGACAGCTTTATTTATTCACCTACTTGTGTATCTTTTCATGTTGCATATCATATTTCCATCAGAAAGAAGCATCAGTGAAAGTCAGGAAAACATCCTAAGAGTTCTCACACACAACATCCCATGGCCAGCTTTAATCTTTCTAGCTCCATGCAGAACAAGTTTTCAGCACTTCTTAGGATGACTGCAAACACTATTTTGGGTAAAGGAATAAGATAAATATGCAAGGGACTTATTTCAATTAGATCACAATTACTACATCAGAGGTAGTATCAGTAATAGCTTTTTCTTTAAATTATTCTCTTATCTCTTATTAGCATCTCTCTGATGAAGCACTCTTTGTTGATGTTGTCCTAACACTTACCATTTCGTGTATTTACTTTATTCAAATTATCCATGACTATCACATGAAAAGGGGAATCATGCAAAGTGATCTTATTGCCACTCCTACACCCTTCAGTTTCAACTGAGACCTATGTCAAGGCTGTGCTGACGGGAACATTTTTCCATATGTATCTAAATAAATACACGTTATTCAGCAGATCATTTAATACATAAATATATTAAATTAAAAGAGGAAAAAGCTCCACAAAAACCAACCAAACAAAAAAAAAATTGTTGTACACCTGATAGAAATTTCTGTAAATCTACTATAGAATTAACTTCACTCAAAATAGGTGTACTGCTTTAGGACTGATAAATGACAGTGATGACATATAGTATTTTTCCCTAAAGCAGCTGCAAAAGCACATTATAAAGATAAAAAGATTCTCTGGCTTTTGCAATTTAGGTTGTATATTTTATAATTCTTATGCATTACTTCAATGCATTTGTATGACACACTCCATTGGAGTAAATTAACTAGGAAGGATATTTTCACAATTTTGGGATAGAACACAAGTCATTTCTGGGGATATGAACATTGGAATTGACAGCTTCATTCAACAATATGGAAGTCACTAAAGAACCTCTTGAAATCTTGGGGTTTTTGCCTGGAAGCTACATGAACATCAACACAGAGCCAGAAGAGAATAAAGTCTGATTTGAGGGGATATATCTCAATGAAAGCTGAAAGACATCAGCATGAATTAGATTACTGTTAACAATATTAATGTCACCTTGACTTTTGAAAAGAACATGACTAACAATTTTGGGATAGGTTATTATACTCACAATGTGTTTTGTTTATATCCTTGTCTTTCCTAAAGCTTCTGTAGTACTACATACCTGAGCAAGGGGGAAAACACAACCAAAATATAAGTCCATTTGGTTCTAGGGAGAGAGTAGACTGTGTGTATGTTGTTTCTATAAAACAGTATCCCACTGGATCAGAAAAATGCCTCAGGATTTCTAATTTAGATGACAACTCTTTTCACATCAGTAAACAAGATATCAAGTTATAACAAAAAGTTCACTCTATTGCTAACATAATTCATATGTAAAATCTCTAGGAGTGGAATAATTAACACTGTTAGCAATTTATAAACAAGACACATTGAACAATCATTTTTTAGAATTTTTTCCACTAACCTAAACTGTAACAACAACCTCAGACAATGTGTTTTAACAGACAGATTTAATACTCAGGAACTGTTACCAATTTTAAAGGTTGGCAGAAAGAAGTGAAGATAAAAAGAGGAAAGCAATCTAATTCACACCAAATTTTAAAGATTATAAATAATAGTGAATGCAGTTCTCTTTATTCTTTTCTTATCAGATGTCAATTGACTACCAGGTCAGACTGTGTAAATGTGTACAGAATTATAAGAACAAGGCTAGGAGTTCTCTTCAAATGAGTCAGCTACTGCAAGAAAAGGAAAATGTGTATCTTATTATATCATATTAAGTAACACCTCTGAATTCAGAAAGGACTGACAAAACTATATTTTCATAAGAATCGAGTTCCATAGATTTGTGCATGTCCAGTTTCTTTAAACATTCTACAGCTGAGCTTTCCTGTACCATGGGTAAGGCTTCCTTTCTCCAGGCCTTCCATCCAGTCTTAGGGGTCTGTGGTTCCTGAAAACAAATCGTTCTAGTAAAAGCAGCAGAAAGTACTGACTACCTCAGCCTTTTCCATACCCTTTGTCACCCAATCCTGTCAGCACTGTGGTCTCATTTACCCTAGTCTTTATTTTCCTCTTACATGCCAGAAGAAGCCCTTATTATTTCTCTTCATGACCCTCACCATGTTCAACTCTAGATGAGCTTTGGCATTCTTAACTCCATCCCTTTTCACTTGCACAGTATCTCTATATATCTGAGCTATCTCACCCTACTTCCACTCCTGGTATGCTGCTACAAGATAGCAGGAGATGCCAAGAAGAAAGTTAGGTCTAGGATTTCTAACTCCACGGCAAAGATTAAAATCTCCCCTCTAGTAGGCTTCACAGTTGTGAGTGAGGAATCAAATAGGGTGTTTATTCCATAATGTAAAATATGGCGTAAAGACCCTTGAGCTAGTTCAAGCTAGGCTGGCATGAATATATGGTGGAGAGCAATGCTATGCAGAGATAACAGCTTGAGTCTCAAGAGCTTCATAAACAATTAAAGCAGCAGCCAATGAAAGCTTGAAACTTCTGCTTTTAAGTACAATTAACTAGCTCAGGTGCCACATTGCCTTCATATGCATATATTGTTTCAACTTCAGCAGCTAGCTCCATTGGCACTAACTTTGCACATTTGCTACCTTTTGGTATAAATATAGCACAAGCCAATTACTCTTATTCCTTTTTTCCTTGAACAAAACAAAAGCAGAAGAAAGCCAAATTTTCATACCTACATAAACATTATCCAGTGCTTGGAGAACTCATTTCAGAAAAACTCAAGCTCAAAACTTCTGACTTAAGAGATCTGGAATTAGAATTTGAGCCCACAGCCTTTCAGCAAGTCTTAAATGCTGGGTAAAAAAGACAATAGGGTTGGAGTCTTTCCCAAGTTTTTCAGCTTAGAAAAAAAAAAAAAGCAGTGTCTCTTGTCTGGTTTTGAGGTCTTCTAATAGTACATCAGGTCACTTTAACCAGCTTGAAATCCGGCTGTTGAAAGAATGTCCCACCCTAAAAATACATGTAAATTCTTTTTCCTGATGCATCTGTTCTCCTACGACTTGTTGCCACACCACTTTGAGGGTGTCTGAGCAATGTGAAAATAGAATATTGCTTTTAAGGACAGCCAATTCCTTCACTAAGCTCAAAGGCTATGCATAGTCACTCTAATCTGGCATAAATCCATCCTTCTGCAAAGTATAGACATAGTCACAATGGTCTAATGTGGCTGTTGCAGCCAAGACATGGAGAAATGAACCAATGCTGTCTAAGTGAGAAGTGCTGGTAGATTGAACATCTCCCAGGGAGATGCCACCCTGTGTACGTTTCTTTATTTTCCATGGGATATTCAGGATTCCAACTGACTATCAGGAGCATACAGAAAGAGGATTACAGACTAGAATGTATCCTGCCTTGCAGTGACTGGAAAAAAAAACCCCACAGTTTCACCCATGGGAATGGAATGGGAACTGAGGGAAACCAAAATGAACAACTACTCCCAAACTCAAAAGCAAGTTTGATTTACACAGGGAACTCACAAGCCTAAACACTTGTCCCACCGAAGACCAATATTCAAGGCCTTGGCAAAATGTCTTTTGCGTATAATGACTTGACGGTTGCCTACATTCCTCTGTCAACTATGTCATTTCTGCTGCTGCCTATTCACCTATTTATCATTTATTAGCTAGGTATCTAGCTTACTTGAAATGTTCTTCCATGGGCCTAGATTTTTTAATTTCTTTCTCTTTTAAATCTGTAGGGCCTAATCTGGTAACTCTACAAAGTATGTTATAGGGTGAAGGAAACCCATTCATATACAAAGTAAACACTATTAGGGATTCAACTGAAGGAGAATGGCTTCCCACTTTCTCCAAAAGATATTTAATATTCACATGTGAAGCAGAACTGCAACAGAGAGGATGCATACAAATATATTGCACCTACTCACTGTTTAGTTGGAAAATTTGAATCTAACCATTGCTAAAAATCGAACAGAGCAGGGAATTGCACTGGATCTTCTGTATTTCATAACCCTCAAACTACAAGGAAGAAAACATGCTCTACAAACATATGCAGCTTCTAGCACTGGTGTGTGAAAGATAAAATATAGACTTTTAAAATAGTTTTGTAACCACTTCTAATGGAAACACTCTCAATTTTTTTACAGCTTTGCTCTCTTTGAACATTTTTTGGAGCACATATCAGTTATCTCCCTAATGATTGCAATAAAAATGGTGGTGAACAACACCTCCAGCAAAGCAAATTACCAGCTTGTATGTGGAAGAAATCACTCTGCTGTTGCATTTCCCAGCCCTCTTCCACTTTGGCTTTTATACAAAACAGTGTTCTCTCTCTTCTAATGAAAGAAAAAAATGTTGTAGACTGTATACCATAGTGCAGGAGGACTGATTGAGTAGAACTGCTGGAGGGCTGAACTTATCAACAGGCAGCCGTGACTGTGTCACTTACCTGTCAGCTTTGAAGTCTGTTAATCTTTTTATGTAACACGAAAAAATGTAAGCAAAGAACTGCTAGTGTAGACACACAATTTCCTTCTCTTTCTCAGTCTCAATCAGTCAAATACACATGCAAATGCACATGCACACACATAGAGCATTTCTTTCTTTGTTCAACTTTGATTATGACAGTTATCAGCTAAATTCATTGCAGTTTTGGTTTTTCTTTTTTTTTCCCTGTTAAAGGCCTTTCAGGAGGAATTTCATTTGTGCAGGCTGAAAACTGGCAGAAACCTTTGTCAGTTGACAACCACAGAATTTCATGATCTTACATTATTCATTTTTAAACCATTATTGTGAAAGCAGTTAAAGGACTTTGAAATGGAAAATCCCAGACTTTACAGTTCTTCACTGCTTTTTATCCAGTCATTGCTCTCATTGGCATTTTCTACTTAGAAATAAATGCTTTCATTAGTTAGAAATAGATTTTTTTAGCTGACTTGAATCTTTCGTACAGCAATTTTAATGTACACCTTTATTCTAAGAAGAGAGATTCTTAAATAACACCTATTTGCTCTCTGAAAGCATGCTAACAGTCTTATACAACACACTCCATTAGCATGGAAATGGATTTTTTGTGTGTAATTTATTTTTCTGCTGCTGTATTGCATTATAGCCACAGTTATCAAGTAGAGACTGGAAAATTCTTGTTGTACTTTGGAGTGTGTAAGATTCCAGCTGGTTTTTTTTGTTAATTGTACTTCTAATATATGTTCTAACAAACAACATATTTTGTAATAAGTGTATGTGTATGTGTATATGTATATCAATACAGAAATGTATTTAAATTTTCCCCATTTTTGAAATATTTCAAGAAATAAAAATATTCCAAGAAGCATGTGACTATACTAGAAAATCTTAGATTTATTAGTATAACATGAAAACATTAGGAATTAATATTCCAGGGTATGAGAGAATAAAAAAAGAGTAGGTAGAAATGAGAATATTATTGTGTTCACCCAGAGCTATGTATTACTAATATGAGTCATCCAAAATATACATAATGGAAAACAATTGACAGCAAGTATGTAGCAACATGACTAAAGGAGGTTATTCCTTCAGTGAGATTGCTGAAAATAATTCCTAATACAAATTTGACTTCATATGACACAATACTTGGTTCTAACCTTAGCACAGAATCACACTAAACTAAAACAAATACAAATGTATTGAGAAAAAAATGTACTGTGCAACTGAATTTTTCTAGCACTGATCTTTGATTCTAGGACAAAATCCTGAAAGCTGAAGTTGAATCAGAGGCAGTTTTTGACTCCTTGGAATTTTCAGTACTCAGCATTCTGCCAACTGAGTCCTTTTTGTGGCTATTTTTCTGTGTCACAGACATCAGATAAGTCTACCATGGTTTGAAAACAAAAGAATTTCTACTCACCAACTTATTCCACTTCAAGACTAATATAATGAGTGTTGCTGGGACCTGCTGGGGCCCAGAAGCCATGGATATAAACTGGACATATTCAGAATCCAGACTGGTCATGAATTTTTTTGCAGAGCATTCACCACACCTCTAAACAAATTAAAATATTTGTTTTTAATTCTTCAAATTAAAACAGTTCTACTACCGAAAAAATATTAAAAAGATAACTTTTAATATTAAAAATGTAAAAGATTAAAGGATAAGTTTTCCTCCTGCTGGTTGAATCAGCTCACTACTCTGTCTGCATGAGTTAGCCTAATTGCACCAGGCCCTCAACAGGCAAGATGTGTGACTATACCAAGATTCACGAGGACAGAGCACCTGGGTATTCATCTGTCCCATGACAGCAGCATATCCAGGTGATGGAAGTTGTAAATTATGTTTAGTCACTTGCTCCCTGCCCTATACCACCACATGGTGCAGGCTTTCTGCTCCAGGTGCTGAGTCCTGCATTTTCTATGCTGTCATTCCTGGCACTGCTGTCAGGTCTCCTCAGGCTTATGGAGGCACCTTCAAAATGGAGCTATTTTCTATGTCAATAAATCTCTCTCTAGTTTAAAACCACCTACAAATTTGCTGATGGTGCACTCCTCCTCCTCAACCTGGTCATCAATGAAGATGTATGAGGTACAGTATGAAATCTAGTACTGACCTCAAAGTACAATGCTCCTTCACAGCTATCAGATGGACGATTGGATCTTCCAAGCCCTTTTGAGCCTGTGTATAAGCCTCTTAAAAGTTTATTCTTCTAGTTCACTACATTGCTTTCAGCTTAGCCACTACAGCCCAGTTTCCATGACATCCTTTTATTGCTCTGTTAGACTTAGGCATTTAAATCACACACCAACATAAGTAATCATTATTTTAGATTTTACTACCAGAGTCAACTTGCTACCTAGGACTCTCAAATTCCTATGCCACTTATGTCTGTCTCATAGGCATCTCCAGTCCTTAATATGTGACACAAAAATGAGATTATGGTATGTTCCCTGTGAAATACTGTTGAAATACCTGCAGGGAAAAAAAAAAATCTCTGCTTTACAAAAAATTTCCCTCTCTGAAGAGCTATTGGTTTATAAACAGTTCACTGCTTAAATCCGTCTTGTACTGAGGGGGGCACACCTACCTCACTTCATGCAGCAATTATGATAAGTTAGATTGCTTCATAGTTTTCCAGTAGATAAGGCTTTAGCTGGATATACGAGGATTAAACTTTCTGAGATGTAGATACTTTCTGAAGATGTGTGAAATAAATATATGTCATAGCATAAAAGAGACCTCCAAATATCTGGTCTAATTGTAAACGAACATTTCAGTGTTGGGGTTTCTTATAGTAAACAAGATTTTCCCCACTCTTCATCTTTAAAGAGAACAATCTACTGCATAATGTCTGCTGGGAGCTTTGCATAGGATTTAATACAAGCAAAGACAGACTCCATCTGTATGAATTGCTCAGCAGCTGGTAGAAGGAAAGTGTTACAGAATGGTCTGTGTTTGCAGACATTCCTGATATTTCTATTTCTGACACATATATAGTTGCTGTGTATATATTGTGTTCATGCCACAAGCATGCTTAGGAGATGGAGCCAGAAGCATTCTCTCAAGCTTTATATTCCAAGATGAGAAAAAAACAACTCACTTCCCAACACCTTTTGTGAAGTCACAAGGTCAGGAAGATCTCGAGTTATATGCTGCTGCAACAGTTGCTTATGTTAAAGGTGCTTGCTATGGCAATAGACAGTCTTCATTTTCTGTTCATAGAGAATAGCTTCATAGAAGCAGAAGCTGAAAAAATATAAAGTTACACTCCTATTGATCAATATTTTCTTTGCACCTTCTGCACCTTTAAATTTTAATATCCTTGAGTTTGTTCACTTTCAACCATACAGAAATTGATGAGACAGAGGCAAATGTAAAAATTGTTTGTTGTCCTCTAACCAGTGCAGAGGACTGTACAAGCCATGGCACATAGCTTTTCAGTCCAATTCTCTATGCAGCTGCAGCATCTACAGTGCAATGTGTTTTGAGACTCAGAAACAAAATAAACATTAGTTTCAGTAGAGCATCCCCTTCAGCAACTTCAGAGCATGGCAACCATGTTACAAAGGAGAACATGTGTTTTCTTCAGACACAAACACAGAGCACAAACATCAACAGGGCAAAATCAGGACTGCAGGCTTTGGTGGGATGGAGTCATCTCTATCAATGAGCTCCGAGAAAAAGAAGACAGAGACTGTTTCAAATGTCTCAGGATCTGGTTTTCTCCCCTTCCAGGCCCAAGATGGCTAGTTTTTCACCCATAGCTTTACCACTGCCAACACAGCCTGAAAGGGCTCAGTAGCTAGGGTTCAGCTTTTCAAGTGGGCTGCTTTCTCTCACCACATAACCCTCTGTGAGTTTCTGCTCTAGGCAGCAGCAGTTCACCCCCAGACACACTAGGCACACCCACAGTCACACGCAGGATCCAGAGCAGGTCTGTGCCTGTGCCTTGACAAAGTGAGAACATGATTGAGAAGCTCAGCAGAAATGATGGGAGGAATTATCCCTTCTCCATTACTTTCCTCTAGAGGCTAGACACTGGAATGACGAGCACCTGCAAGAGAAAGTAAAGCAATATTTTGCTTGCAGAAGCAAAAGGCAGAAACTCTTTAGCCTTTTGGCATATTCTCCATCCACTCTGTGTCCCAAAGATAGAGCTGTGCAGACTGTTAAGAAAATTGCTGCAAACAGCCCCTTAAAGTTGGGGCACTTCACAAACCAGCACAAAGATACTGAGATATTTTTTTTTTTAATACAGTCTTGGCAGGCTATTAGTGCCTTAGGAGGTCTTTACTGTTTCATCTTTACTGTTTCAGTGTAGAGCTCTGTAGTATGCAAATTCTAATAAAGGCTTCGAAAACTTTTTTGCTATGTACTCCCTTGACTGTGAGTCCTCTGCTACACCTGACAAAAGTAGAAGGCCTCACCAGCCAGTTCATGTGAGATCTGGGGTTGTGTTTACAACACAGTCATGCTCAAGAACTGGAGAACCAGGCAGCGCTGTTAGCAGCTCTCTAGAAATCGTGGGAAGTGTCCACAGGAAGCAATGGAAGAAATCTCCAGCCTGGAATTCAGCTGCCTTAGCAGTGCTGTAATGGTGACAGTCAGAGAGGGTGGAGATGCTCATGTTTTGAAACAGTTACTGCAGAAAACCAAAGAGAGAAAAGCAAATTTGAAATAAAAGAACTTCATAAGTAGATGAAGAAAACAGCAATAAAAAGAGAGCATTCATTTGTGAGAGGTTTGAGGACCAGCTCTTGCTTCTTAAAATCAAGTCTCCATAGATTGCAGTGAAACTAGATTGATTTACCTCTGTTGGGTGCTTAGTGATTTCTACAGTAGAAGAACGGCTTAAAAAATATATGGATTGTATTCTCACCCTGTATAAATTGTTAAACTTCCCTTGATATCAGTGGTACTACAAGAGACAAAGGTAAGGCTCAACGCAACCTTCTCCGAGCGCTAACTGAGCTTTTGTGTCTCAGCTTCCCTACACATGCACTCTCATCCTGTTAAATACTCTCAGGAGCTGGCCTCCCTACATGCAAGGAGCCTAAGTTTGTCTACAAAAGGCAATTAGGATTTTTATGGAAATTTGGTACAGGAGAGCTGTTGTTATTTACTCATGCTTATGTAAATGTATCTTTTCCATCTAGAACACCCTGATGATTGAAGAAGGTTTTATTTGCACTTAATTCATTGTGCCTGATGTAGAATTAAAGAAAGCAAAAACAGATAACAGCCCATTTGTCAAAATGAAGTCTAGTTATGGCTGTCAGAGTGTGTAAGCAAAAAGCTATTTTGCAGAGGTGTCTGAGCTGAAATTTTCACCCCACATGACCTTATGTAAGCTTGAACTGTATTAATTTCTCCATATCGCCACACAGATATATCTTCAAGAGTTAGGATCATTTCTACAAACTTATCAAAACTGTGTTCTGCCTTGAAATATTACTTGAGGAAGACACTCATATATTGATTTCTGATGTTGCTGGTTTTAGCAAGATAAGACTTCTAATCCATCTGCTGAATGTTACTCTGCTGAAGATTAAACAGCTGTCATGCCCACTCCCCCAAATTAAAAAAGAGGAAAAAAGAAAAGAAAAGATTCATGTGTTGGTGGATTAAAGAATGTCTATTTTCAGATATAAGCAAAAGACAACAAGGTGTGCTATTTTCTATGTCAGTGTCAGCTTCTGAAGCTTTAAAGACCACTTCTATCTACAAAGAACAGAAGGGAAAAAAAAACAACTGTATGACATCCCTACCTATAAAAACAGAAACACATTGCTCAAAGCAATTGAAGGCCTTCCTGCACTCTACTCAGAGGTGCAGACTGTTAGCCTACTTAACCTCATCCTCCTCTATTCTGAAAACAAGCATGTGTATTGGGTTTTCTTTACCAGGTTTGGTAGTAGGGGGCCTACAGAGGTGGCATCTGTGAGAAGATCCTGATGTCTGACAAAGATGCCTGTATGTCTGATGGAGTCAATGCCAGCCAGCTCCAAGAAAGACCCACCGCTGCCCAAGGCTGAGCCCACAAGCAACAGTGGCAACACCTCTGGGATGACAGATTTACAGAGCAAAAAACCACTAGGCAGCAGCTGCGGGGAGAGAGGGGTGAAAATCTGCAAGAGGAGCAGCCCTGCTGACACCCAGGTCAGTGAAGGAGGAGGGGGAGCAGGAGCCAGAGCTGAGATTTCCCTTCAGCCATTGGTGAAGACCATGGTGAGGAAGGGTGTCCCTCTGCAGCCCATGGACATCCATGGAGGAGCAGAGATCTGCCTGCAGCCTGAGAAGGACTCTGTGCCTGAAGGAAGCTGTGATCCCATGGGAACCCCACACTGGAGCAGGCTCCTGGCAGAATTTGTGGCCCCATGGAGACAGGAGCTCAGACTGGAGCAGATTTGCTGGCAGGACTTGTGACCTCACAGAGGACTCACACTGGAGCAGTCTGCTCCAGAAGGACTGCACTGCATGCAAGGAACCCCTGCTGGAGTGGGGAAAGAGTGTGAGCAGTCCTCCCCCTGAGAAGGAAGGAGTGACAAAAACAGCATGTGATGAACTGACCACAGCCATTATTCCCTAACCCCCTAAACTGCTGGGGGATGGAGGGAGAGAATTAAGAGAGCAGCCCAAAATATAGCACAATATATCCCAAGATCAGAGATGGGAGAAAAGAAATCCCTGTATTATATTTGTGCATTATTTCCAAGATATATGTTCCATTTTCTACAAATTCTGCTGCACATCACAGACATAGCAGTTAAAGGGATACATAAGCATATGTAACTATGTGATCATGCATTAATGCTTTAGGAAGGCTATATGGGAAGTCAAAGCATTAATAGCATCACTTAACCTGAAAATGCTTCATTCTCTTAATTTAACCTTCAGATGAGTAGATTTAATATATCCAACTTTTTCAGCTATCTCTAAGGTCCTACAGTAGGCTTTCTCTGGACAGAGGGGAAACTCCTATGACCCCTGTAAGTCACAAGATACGGTTTTTTGCACCAGATTATGCTGAACAAATTATTCTCTGTTTTAACATGAATAAGTTTAATAATGTCAGTGGTGCTGCACTGAAACTAGAAAGTAGCTTTTATAATTTAAACTGCAATTATAATTTCTTTAATTTAAGATGAGATAAAAATCCAAGGAAAGGTGAAATCTGTATGTCTTTTGATTTTTATTTTTTCCTCATTGGTTCAAGCCTAGGGAACACTTCAAATTGTAATTATATTGTAGGGCACTTGAACATTTCTATTGCTTGAAAAGACAGCAACTCATCTTTCCTAATTATAGAAAGCAGTGCTGCAGTTTGCATTAAAGTGTGCTGTAGTTATGCATTTTATAATTAGTCTTATTATGGTTTACAGAGTTTCAATTTCTGGTTTTGTTCTGCCTTCAAATATAAAAAGCTCCCAAATAACACAATACTCCAGTAAAATTTCTTTAGATATTAACACCTTCTTCTTAAAGTTCACTAATGTTAATTCTGCTTCAGGAGTTAATATGGTCTTTCCCGCTTTCATATTCAAAGCAAGCAGGCAATAGAGAAACAGCAGACAATAAATCCTCTGGAGCAGTTGAGAGTCATCCAAGAGGGACTTGGGAACATCCCATTTCTTACTGCAAGGGAAACAAACTTTTCCTTGTCCTCAACACAAAATCTACACCTGCCTTCCAAAGTTCACTCGTGAATTTTAGAATGAAAGTACGACCAGTTGGAAGGCACAGTACCCTATGGATGCATCACAGGCAAAACCTGGGACAGCCTGAAGGCGTCTGTGAATTGTGTGCTATTAATTTTTTTTAAATTCTGTGTTCTTATTTTCTTCTGCTGCTCCAAACTGAAGATTTTTCAGCTCAGTTTATGACCAGCAATAAGGATGTCCCTCAAGGTCATTAGAATTAGAAGTTGATGCCATCAAAGTTTGTCTTCAGATATGTTTGCTTCATATTCTTTAAGATTATCCTTGAGATAATCTTCCCAATGTTTCAGCCACCCAGTTCTGCACCTGTCTTTCTATCAAAACAATGGGATATTCCCCTCAGGCACATGAACTCCATGACATTGCTTTCTCATCTGGGGTATGATTACAATGTCAGTGTTAAAGCTTTTACAAATCTGCACAGCTTCAGTTCTACTTATTTTTCCACTTGACACCAGGCATGTGCTGAAAACAGCATAGGTGAAAGTGAATGAGGTATTTACATAGCAATCTGTCCAAATCTTGAAGCTGTAAAACCATGACTCCAGCAGCATAATATTCCCATTCAAAGACTAATTTTGAACTCAGTCACTGGCTGGAACCATAATTTACCCAAATATTGCTAGCCAAGCTGATACACTTTGTGATATCATCAGCAATCACTACATTTCATTACCAAGATAACAAAACTTGTTGGCAGCCTGTATCACATATTATCAGTGGACACTATGGCTTACTTTTACAAAGTTCATCTGTCCTGTGGGATGCACAATTTCTGGGTCTTGGGCTTTTTTGGTAGAATGTGAGGTCACTGTGCTTTGTAGAAAAGTGATCAGTGGTAAATAGGATATCTGCAGTATATGAGAGTTTTTGGGGGTTTTTTTGCACTTACAGGTTTCAAGAATATGGAATAACACTTGTTGATAACTGACCTCAAATTTGTCAGCAACACAGCATCACACACAGTGCTAGGGCCATTTTGAAGTTAGTTTAACTTACTTGAAAAAGCACAAAATATTTCAGCAAACATCTTTGCCTAATGAGACAAAACCTTCTTTCTCATATAATGGAACTGGATATTGCTGATCTACTAATCAGGGCAGATGAAAGAATTTTCCACAAATCAGAGGAATCCATAGATTCAAAGACTTTGGAAGAATTATGAAAGATCGGGTCAAAATTTGGTTTTCCTCAAGATGCTTCATATGAAAGATTCAGGTAGAGAAAACAGATGGTCATGGCACAGTCAGAACAGAATCCATGCTAACTTGTACATGTCTTTCATCTCTGCAATTTCACTAAGCAAACGACTTAACAGAGTTGGCATGCACCATTCCAGCAGCTGCTGAATTCTACCACTCATCTGAAACTGATCATCTCCCTCTTTCATAAGCTAACCAGCTGGATAGACTGCTTTTTGGAAATGGACAAGGAAGGGACAGAGTAGGTATCTGTTTATTCATTCCAAACTAGTCCAGTTTCACTTCAGTCAGAATAGTGGTTTTGTTTTGCTACCAGTGTTCCAAAATGTGTTATGAGCTGTGTGCATATAGGGTCTAGATCCTTTGTTTGGAGTCACACTGCCCTTACCCTTGAGTCATCTATCCTATAGTGTGCAGTGCCGCTCATCTACCCTACTTGCATATGGATAAAAATGCAATCCGATAGAGATTAAAATACTACAAGATCAGTATCCAGATTTCCTCTAAAGTAAATGGATATTTTCAAAAGATATTGTCTGCAAGCCTTCTATCTCAGATGATTATATGTTTCTGATTCAGCATTATCCTATAGAATTCAAGCACTAGAACTAAAGGAATGATTTCCTCTTCTGCTGAAATAGGATGAAAAAAATGTTCAGAGTGAAATCACCTTAATGCTTTAATCCCATTCTCAACACAATATTTTTTCTCCCTGTGCATGAATGTCAATGACAGTGTGGACTTGTATTTTTGTGTTCTAAATAAAACTTCATTGTATAATGGAGCGCTTTCAGAAAGCTACTAAAAAAAATACATTTCACTTTAAAATAAATGCAATTTATAACTTTTTTTTCCATTTTAATATCACAGTGGAGAAAATAGTTCAACATAATTAATGCAAAAATAGGAAAAATTACAAGCTTATAGTTCTGTTTCTAAAATCAGTACCATGAGGGAGCAACTCTTCAGTATAAGACAGGTATAGTGGCACGCTGTAGGAGGAAAAAGGAGCCCTGGCACATATACTTGGCAAGAAAAATTTGTATTTATATTTATCATTTCACTTTTATATGACCAATGATAGCCAAAGTGCTATAGAGCAAGAGAAGTGCAGGAAAGTAAAAGCAGTAATACAAAAGCAATTTGCTTATTTTTCTTAATCTTCCCTATATTTTATATTTAATTGAACTTGTCTATTCTTATATTAGCTCACCATCCAACTCTAAATCCCAGACAAACACTAATAACAGATGTTCAACATCTTGCAGGTCAAATTCCCAATACAGGAAAAAATATTGACAGGGTTTCATTGTTTTTTCATGTGTAACCCTTTTATACAAGTCCTGTAACAGAGATGGAAAGCAACAGCACTCAAGTAATCCTCTTTCAGAAATCAAAGCAAAGCACTTCTAGCCGACTTAGCCTCAGTGGGTAAATTATGACTTGAGAACAGTAAGCTAGCAATCCAAGTACGGTGCAAACTCTTTTACTGATAATACAGTTTCTTCTATTCAGAAATTTGTGTACTGCTATTTACAAGAACACAACTTTTCCTTTAAAGAGAGAACAATAGTTACAAACCTACAAATAGGAATTCAGACACCAACTTTTAATATCTCCCAGAACATATATTTTTCAATGTCTCAAAAGAATGAATTGGATAAAGTGCAATTTCTTGGAAAAAATAAATACAGATACACATTTGGAATATATTTGTTACTCCTGTTTGAGTTTTAATTCAAGTACCCTGTCAAAATTTCAATATAAATATTTAGCTTGCAGTAGCAAAATGAGCTCTGGAATAAATAGATTACCAGATCTTTTCAAATAGTTTGATTGTTTTCCCTAATTGCTCTGTATCTGAGCTACTATACTTCGTACAGTCTAAATGGAAAAAAAAAGTCCTGAAGCATTGCAAAGGACAAGACAAAAAATGTGTGTTTTATGTACTAGTATTCTTCCAGAGAAGCCTAAATATTAAGAGTCCCTTTATTTGTAATGATAAAAGGATGATTTAAGTAAATACTGTTTAGTAGATTCTGACTGTGAATGAGCAAATATAAATTTATAAAAATTGATAAATATAAAAATTATTTCCACATGTAGTTAATCAAGAGGTACATCCATTTGTTTATGTAGATATATTGCTTGTTTGTTAGTCTCCTTTCCATTTCTTTGGGTTACCATACAGAAATCATTCTCAACATTGTGTTTGTCAGAAAGCCCTCAGAGAGTGGCCTCTTGAACATAATTCTGCTTATGTATTTTTTATCAACATATATTTGCATATCACTAATTTAGTGAGACTTTTTTTTCTCTGAATGCTTATTTCATGGACATGATCACAAGCAATAATTTTAAAAAATCAATTTTTATTCCTCATTAGAATTCTTAACCCTTACAATATTTATTTCATATATGAATATTTCCTTTATTATTTCTTTCTTTAAATACACTAATTCATACAGGAATGTCATTGCTCAATATCCCAGATATCATTTCCATAGAGAGATTTTTAAACTAAATACATACATTTTCATTTATTCATTTTGACAATCCAGTGACATTTCAGTGACAAAGGAAGTTAACATCATGAATATTTTTATATGCTCCGTAATATTGTCCGCCATCCATAAGAGAGCACTGAGCATTGATTTTGAGCACTTGTAGCCCAGGGATACGTATTTTTCAAAGAAACTACTTGGTCATGTTGAATAATTTCCATTCTACCTACAGTATCTGATTTGCTTTAGAGGCACTTACAACTCTGTCACTAAAACTGAGATTGATTAGGACCACAGCCTAGGAATACATAAGGCATGAAACCCTGTGATAAACTGAGTCTTAAATATTTTTATCATTCATGTTGGGTTTTTAACTTAATTTATTTTCATCTGGAAAAAATCAAACCAATCCATACAAGACCTCTCTTAACCCCAGTCTCAGTCTGCCCACCAATTAATTCCTTCTTTAAAATGTACCCAGCTGACTCTTCAGTTAATTTAAAGTTCTTGTTAGAGTTCAAATCCTTGGCATGTTCTATATTTCAACAATATGTTTATGGACTGACTTACAGGTCAATGTCCTATTTAACCACATTCAGAGAATGTTTTAGTTCTGACCTTGTCACTGTTACAAACTCTGGGTTTCTGACCAGCCTGTTCTCTTACTCTCAGAATTTAAGTGACTTTATGACATTCCAATTGGTCACTACTTAATTCCAATCATGAAAAGCAAAATCTGTCAAACAACATAATTTGCCTTTAAAAAAGCCAACCAAACCTGTTGCACTTTTCTTGAATCATTATGACAAGGTGAGGGCAAAAAATGGTGACATAGAAAAGAAATAAAACAAAGAATTTGAGGCTGAAATACTAGATACACTTGAAAACACAGACCACCTTATGTAAGTAAGATATTAATCAATGGCTTTTTTATCTCCCCTCATGTTCCAACTGTGCCCTAAATCTCAGCTTGCTTTGCTGCATGCACCATATGGATTTCAACTTTGTAGCATATTCTTTTGTGATATATTAATACTGAGATCAAGAATGTCAAGTTAGGTCCATCATGTAACTAGCTAATCATGTTTTCTTACATGGATACACAAGAATTAAATTTCAAAATACAGTATTCAAAGATATTGAGAGAAGAAAAACCTGAAAGAATGGTTTATATTTTTATTTTGCTAATAATAAGGAAGATGTACACTAATATCTTTACAAACAATTCCATGGGTGAGGGTATGGATGTTAAGGTCTTTGAAATGGGTCCTAATGTCTTTACTGACTGCAAGCAGCAGGTTTGCTGCAGAGCCCAGCAGCCTGACTCCTGAAACAGGCAAGTGCCTCTGCACAAGCCTGAGTTTCTGAACTTTGGGCTAAAATGACAGCTTCAAGGGGCAATATGTGGTAGGTGGTTTGGGGAGGCTGTACCTTCCTAGCACCTCAGCCAACAGGAAAAGGAAGAGGGCAACATGTAGCCAGGAGTTTAGGACAAAGGGAGGCTGCACCCTCCAAAACCCTGTGGGCATGTGCCCCAGTGGACTCTCTCCCTTTATTCTAATAAAGTTGCAGGACTCCTCTCCTTTGTGGATGCTGGCTTTTCATAACATCATTTTCCATACACTAAGGAATATTATTATGTTATGTTTTATGCTGTGTCATGTTATGTTTGTTATATTAATTTTCTGCAAAGTTCAATTGCATAATAGAGTTCTTGGAAAACTCAAAATGTTTTGAAGACTATGAAGAAAAGGAGTGCATATGAAAAAGGAAATACTCTAGGTGAGTAGCTCAGCAACAGAGTGAAAACTAGGAACAGTGAGAATAAAATTTTTAAAAAGTAAGAGAGGATTTTTCACCATTGCCAATGAGATGGAAAGTTTATTATCATCAGACTGATCAGTGGTGTGAAAATAAGAATTGTGGACTGTAAGTAGAAAAAAAAAACTTAACTGAAAGATTACAAAAATAAAACAACTAGAAGCTAAATATGCAAGTAAGAAGTTGAAAATCTTTAAGTTACTGAAAAGTGTTTGCTGCTCAAATTGCCATATTGTTTTCTTTTCAAATAGGTGATTGAATCATTTGAACCATGTATTCCAGATAAACTTAGATGTCATAATAGTAGTCACCCTCATGACACCCACGCTTCTTGGCACACTTCTACAAACTCTTTCTTTGCAATTTTCACAATATGAATTTGTGTCATCTGAAGAAAAATGAAGTGTGGTCACCTGAATTGAGAACTACTTCCAACCCTAACTGCGACCTCAGGTCTGGTTCCCTGAATTAAGTAAAGGTGCCAGGTATTATTTATTGCCAGTTTAATTTTTTTGTGTGTGCAGTGTCAGCCTTGTTCATTTGCATTTTTGGTTTGCATACTGCAGGGAACCACAGCTCACTAATAACCTGTTCTTCTCAGCAAAGTGTGTGGTCAGTTGAGCAAGAAGAACCAAGGTCCAGGTTGGCTGAAGAGTTAACTTCTCACTGAGCCCTAAGGCAAGAAGAAAATATAGGCAAATAAAAAAAATATAGATGATTCTACCTCTTCCATTACTTTGGTGAAGTTGTTTTGGTGCTCCTACTTCTTACTTGCATCAGTATTCATTAAAGGTGTTCTTCAGAAATTTCCCCATTCCTGATTGACATGGGGGTTGTGGCCTTCATATGGAAGGTGTGGCTTCCTTCTTTCATTTGCCTGGATATTATACACAAATGACTATTCACTAGAGTCTCTAAAAACACAATTTACTGAGCTATCTCTGTAGCCCAGCTCTCTCTGACTATGTCAATATTAAATTTTTGTCTTCTTCCTCTCATTTTCCTTTGTAGGAGGCTATCTACAATTGGCAGAACCACAATAAAATAGAACATTTAGCTGCTTTCCCTCCAAGATACCCTGTGGTCAGCCTTCATACAGATGGTTGCAGCATCTTTTGTCTACACTGCCAAATCCAGGCTATCTCTGAATCTTTTGTTTTAAATTTTTGTTTTTATATTAAACTCTCTCTACAGAATCCTTAATTAGATCCTATGCTTTTTACCCCTCTAGTTTAAATCAATTTTTTTAAATGCAGATGAGACATAGGGTCTGTTAAATATAATTTCTCACAGGCCATAATTAATTTAAACCTTCTAATAATTATTAACTGGAATTTTATGTGAAGGTAACAAAAGCTGTTTCCCTGTGTCACCATGACAATATTTGGAAAACCAGAGCACAGAAAAAAAATCCATCAAAGCCAATTAACCTATTTAAACAATATTATAGATCCATTTATACAATTTTCTTTTTCAAATTTGAACCTGTATTTTCCAAAAAAATTTTTTTCTGAATTTATCAATGAAAAATTACTCTGAAGTGTTTTTTCTATTGACTGCTTTAGTGTCTAGATTTGTTTGATCTGAGGAAAGACTTATATACTATTCCCTAAGCTTGCATATTAACCTAGTCTTATTGATTCAATTTGAAAGAAAGGGTACTTCAGAGGCGAAGACCAATTGCAAAAATCTTATTAATTTAGCTACTGTGCACTGTGAGCTGCCCTACATTTAGTATTACAGCCATGCATGCTAACAAAAATACTTGTTAATGATATTTATCTAAACAGTCTTCGCCTAGATTCTATTTCAGTATGCAAAATCCGTTTTTCGTTTACAACGTGATCTTCTTGAAATGTTACGTATCATAATGCAAAATTCAGCATAAATTCAAACAATATAAATATACCTTAAAAAACAACATTGTCTAACATACTTAGTCAAGATCAATACTGTAATACTGGGCCTGCTGTTACAGGCAGACAATCTTTCAGATTTATGTAATTCACTTGCAAATCTTTTTGCATGGCAAAATTCCAGAAAGTCAATTTTTATCTCCAGATGCTTCATGTAACTTTCTCTTTCTACTTGATTTACAGTTACAATTCCCTCATCTGATGTACATCCTTCTCTATTACTATTTTGAGCTACTATACATGCTGATATTTTGTTCTATTACAACAGAGTTATCAAGATAGAATTTTATGTGAAATAAATTTTCCTTTGCAAAGTTCCTCAGTAATTTTCTCCTGGCTTCTTCACTTTCTAGATCTGGCTTTTACTATATGTGGAATGTTTTGTCTCTTTGAAGTTAATCTGCTCATGCACTTACCTTTGCCAAGATTATAGAATTTTCTGAGATCCATTGGAACAGGAGATACATTCATTCCTAAACTATTCTACAATATATCCAAATGAAAAGGAGATGAGAAATTTAGATATCTCTTCATCTCTGTCCTGGGTTGCAATATAGATGTATTTAAGTATTCTATTACCACCAGCTGTGGGCCGTTAGCTGTTATCACCTGCTAATGACCCACTCCGGATGACAGGCAATGGGCCATCAGGGACCCACCGTGTGACTCATGGGCTTATCTCATCCCATTGTGGGATGCTCTGCCCAGGAGGGAGGAGCCAGGTGTTCCCACCTGGATATAACCTGGCCTTGGAACTGCCTAAGCTAGCCCTGTCTACTGGGTTCCCAGAGGACAAGAGCTACCACTGGATCTTCAGCTGGAGACTAGACCTTCACAGGATCACCGCTTCAACTGGACTACTTCAGTTGGACTGCTACTACCACCCTAACAGGGTGTTAGGTTGTGTCTGACTTTGTCAGTGCTTTTCCTTGTATTATGTCACTTATTTTTAATTTCAATCTTGACTTGTGATCTCCCACTGGTTTGTTTTCAAACCAACACAATCTCTCTCTCTCTTTTTTAACTAATGATTTTTCAAATACTTCTTTTTCTCAGTGGTGGGATTTAAAATTGCTTCCCTTTTATACATGAGATATGCTTCTGTCTTGAAGAGTGATGGTCACAGTGGGAATATGAGAAATTAAGTGAAGGACAAGGAACCTAATACCAAACAATGTATTTGATATGCTGATATACCACAGTCCACTACACAGCAAAGAAAGACAGAGGATAGTAGAAAGTTAATGAGGTAGCAAGTGCATCTTGTACTAACATCTGAAACAAAAGCCTTAGACTGAATCAAATTTTTCTCCTAAGGATTTAAGCAAATAAATTTTAAATGCATTTTTTCTGTGAGACCACTAATTCTTCCAGAGTGAAATACATTTTTCTTTTTCATGTTTCAGCAATGGCTGGGTTAGAGCCAATGAAATATTAATATACACTATAAAAAGATGGTTTTATGAGTAAATAAAACTAATAATGTAATTTCTGAAATAAATTTCAGTGGAATTATAGTTATATTGGATGTGTGGAGCAGATACATTGGTTAGTCAGGGACTTGCCTGAACTTGAAAACCTGCTGACTTCAATTCAATGATATTCACTAGCATGCTTGACAGTGGTGAAAACAGAAAACACATATTCAGTCTAAAATTGCAGGAAACACCTCAGCTGAAAAACTTTGTATGAAAAATCAGAAACAGAAGCTATCAAATATTAACTGAGTGTTACAGACTGAGATGTTAGTGTTTCACAGTCTTTTTTTCGTTCCTGATAGACACTGCAGATCTGATTGAAGACAATCTCTTAATTTCTAATTTGAAATATTTCCTCTCCATATGTTCAAATGAAATAAAACTTTGCAATCTTTTGCAAAAGAATAAACTTCAAGTACTTGTATATGGTTGCATTTATTGTTAGAATTGTGTGTCTAATATATTAATTATGAGAATAAAAAGTACGGTGGTTTTCACTAGACAAAAGTATATGCTATTTGTTAAATGACCCCCATACTTTGTCTCAGCTAAATGATACACGTACACATTAGTGGGGTTATAGCATTTCATGTATCCAAACTCTCACAGCTGATTTAAAACAGAATTTTTCTAAAATACATGGTTCTACATATTACAGGTATTCTTTGGGGCAAATTTAACTGCTTAAAACTTTTAAGGATTTGAAAATCTGCCTCAAATTAAGTAATAAACCATGACAAACTAAATATTTCATAAGAAGTTCGTGTCTATATTTTCAGAAAAATGATTCCTACAGGGAATAATCCAATGCCATTCTGAGCAAAGGAACTTCTTATATATAAATCTTCTTATGTTAGAATTAAGAACCATGTGGCTGTCAGCATTTTTACATAATTGATCATGCAAGCTGTGCTTGGGTTCTCAGTGGCTATCTGCTAAGTAATTTGCTTCAGCACTGTTGTGTGGAGAGTTAAAAAAACCCCTAGGCAATATAGTTGCTTTAAGGTGAAAGGTGTAAGAATTATCAATATAAATTTTCCTGAAAGTTAGAGGCAAGCATAAAGAAGACTATCTTACATTAAAATTTTGCACCATGATTTTCAGTTTTCTGAATGCTTCTACAGAAACAATAAAATAATGTATTAATAGAGTTAAAATTTTTAGATCTCAGTTTTGTAAAACTACTTTTGTTTTTAAAAGTATATTTTAAAATATTTTGAATTTTTTTTACAATTGCAAAGCTACAATTCAAAATGGTTTTCAGAGTTATTTCATATGAGTAGACTGCAATAATATTTAACTGGCTTGCACTGATATTTTTTTAAGATAGAATGATGAGATGTGGTCAGTGGAAATATTATCATCCATCTCTTTCAGTTTCTTTTATCATTGAATTTGGGATTCACTTATTATCAAGGCTGCAATATCCACATTTAAAATCATACCTCATAGAATGTCCTGAGTTGGAAGGAACCCTCAAGGAACATCAAAGTCCAGCCAACAATCTGAATATCTAATGCAGATTGTTATGTTGTTTTTAAAATAATAGGACCATGCAATAGTTTGTATTGGAAGGGACTTTTTAAGGCCATCTAGATCAACCCCTCTGCAGCCAGGAGTGACATCTTCACAGGAACAAATTGCTTATAGCCCAGTCCAACCTGACCTTGAATGTGTCCAGGGATCAGGCATCCATCATATATCCAGGCAATCTGTTCCTGTGTCTCACTATGCTCATTCTGAAAAACTTCTCCCTTGTATCTGCTGTGAATCAACACTTGTTTAGTTTTAAACCATTACACCTTGTCCTATTGCAAAAAGCCCTGTTGGAAGGTTTATCCCCATCTTTCCTACAGGCCCCCTTCAAGTACTGGAAAGCTACCATAAGGTCTCCCCAGACCCTTCTATTCTCCTGGCTGAACAGCCCCAACTCTCTTAGCCTTTCCTCATGGGAGAGGTGTCACATCCCTTTGATCCTTTTTGTGACCCTCCTTTGGAGTCACTCCAACAGGTCCATGTCTTTCCTCTCCTGAAGATCAGAGAACTGGATGCACTACTCCAGATGGGGGTCTCATGAGAGCAGTCTACTCTGTGTATTCAAACAAGGTGGGATTAAAATAACTGTGGGATTTGTCCCACGATTTATGAACTGCCATAGCAAAGTTTAAATCAAGACTTAGCATTTATGTTTAACTTTCTCTGCCCAGTGATCCCTGTAAGCACTCAGATTTGGTAGTGAAGACAATAGGCAACACATAATTTCCACAATTAACAATCCTTGTTAAGAACGAGAAAAAGGAACATGAAAAAGCATAATATGTTAATACTTTGCCTCTAATTTGAATGCCAGATATAGATAAGTATTGCCAGAGGTTACAGACTGGTAAAATTACAGGAGATGGTAAATGGAAAAGACAAAATGAGAAGTTGTGCATAGGTAATGAGGAGACAATAATAAGCCAAGGCAAGAGATGAGGCAGCAAAACAACTTCCATCCTACACATGGCCTTCAACCACTCCAGGAGTTGTTAGTATTTTTGCCAACAAGTAAAATAAACTTTTTGTGCATATCAACCCTCCAAGCCAATCATATGTTGCCCTTATGTTGCTGGGGCTGAGAGAGGGATGCTGCTGGGTGAGGATAGGAGCACTGGGGCTCAGGGGCCACAGGCAGTCAGCTAGTAACTAACACTGCAAGCCATGAACAGGCTTCAAGCAGAAACAATGAGGATTTTTATTTATTCATAAAGTTTTGCAAGCAGACATAGCTTCACTTAAGATTCCAGGAAGTTTAAAAGGCTTTTACATTTTCAAGATATTTCTGTTGGACAAGACTCCCTGCTTTCAGTATTGCAGTTATACTGCCATGAAACATTTCAACATAATATGACACAGTAGTCATCATGTTCAGTAAATTAGTAGTATGATTAGTTGATTTACCTAAATATTACTACATTTATAGTACCACTTCTTTCCTGTAATACTAAATATTAGCTAAAAGCATGAAATTTCTATTGTTTTTTTCCCCAGAGGATATAGATATAGGATTTTAAAAATTAAAATCATAATAGTTCATTAATTCTTACTTGTTTTATATGTTCTGGCTATTAAATAAAGATTTCTTGAATATGCATAACAGAATTGCTAACAACTTTGTCACACTTGGATCTTATAAAACCAAACATTGAAAGTAGGTCATATCTATGAGTTATTATAAATGGTTGTATTTTCTTATGTCAGTAAAAGAAAGCTTGTCTATTCTATCATTGCACCTTTTTGTCTCTAAATAAAATACTATCTGCACTAGTTAAGGGAATTATCCTATTCCCAGTCAGGCACTGGCAGAGGCAGAGACACTCACTGTTCATGGGAACGTGCAGTGGATGTCAGAGGACACGAGAAAGAGTGGGCAGAGGCTGTTGTTTACTAATACCATTTGGATTCCTGCTCTCTGCACATACATCCAGACTAGATCTGTGGGTTTGGTTTTGGGTTTTTTTTGCAGGGAAGAGATCCTTGTGTTGTTTGGGTTTGATTTGGAATCATAGAATCATTAAGCTTGGAAAAGACCAAGATCATAAAGTTCCAGCAGGAAACCCATCACCACTGTGTTCACAATTAAATCACATTCCCAAGTGCCACATCCATATGCCCTTTGAACACTTCCAGAAATACTGATTCCACCACTTCCCTGGGCATCGGTACAGGTGTTCCAATGTTAGACCACCTTTTTGGTGAAGAGGTTTCTCCTGAGGTCCAACCTAAACATCCCTGGGCGCAGCTTGGGGCCAGTTCCTCTTGTCATGTCACTTCTTACCTGGGAGCAGATACCAACACCCACCTCACCACAACCATCTTTCAGCGTAGTTTTACTGAGTGATAAGGTCTCCCCCTCAGCCTCCTTTTCTCCAGGCTAAACAACCCCAGCTCCCTCGGCTGCTCCTCACAAGGCTTACTTCCCAGACCCTTCCCGAGCTCCATTGCCCTTCTCTGGACATGCTCCAGCACCTTAACATCTTTCTTGAAATGAATAGTCCAGGACTCAAGGTGTGGCCTCACCAGTGACAAGAACAGAGGGACAATCACTTTCCTGGTCCTGCTGGCCACACTATTTTTGATACAAGCCAGGATGGCATTGGCCTTCTTGGCCAACTGGACACACTGCTGGCTCACACTCAGCCAGTTGTCAAACGGCACTCCCAGGTCCTTTTACATGGTCATAGACCCATGTAAACTCCTGAACTCAGTATTTCTTGAAAAAGTACTAATTTTTCTGAGACTCTTCCCAGGCACTTTTAATTAATTAGGACCAATGCAATCTTTGACACTAACTAACCTTAGGACAACTTGGACATTGCCCTGTTCAGTGCAACTTGAAAATCTCATTCTTGTATAGCTAATTCTTCTTATGCTACAGAGGGACACTGGGTATTCTTACTGAAGATGCTAATTAATTAAAGTAGTGTAGCACTTGAAACTTTTCATGAATGTAGCTTTTCATTCCTTAGACTCCTCCAGGATTAAGTATCCTCTGTGTGTGCAATACACAAATACACTGTTGCACATACACAAATCCTATGTGTGTATGTGTGTGTGTGTGTGTGTGTGTGTGTGTGAAAAAGAGAGACAAAGAGAGAGAAACACATACACAACATATATTAGACCCACCGTGCCTAAATGATAAGATAAAAGAACTTGTGTGGATCGTTAAATGACTAAATCATTCCATGACTTTATCACAAAAAGGTTTAGAATGAAAAGTTCCATTGCCTTTCAATCAAGGCAATGTATCTACTTGTGAAATAAAGTATTTTAAGTATTTTTAGAAAATCCCGTCAGAGGTTTTCTGTGTCTTTTTAAAACTTTGTTCTGTCTGTTGCTGAGAAGGGTCTGTTTCAAATACAGCTTATTAATAGAGAAAAGGTGGAGGAAATAACTTTCTTCTTTTTATTCAGTTATCAAAAGAGCAAGTATGTTCAAACTTACTATCATAACCTTGCACTGATTTTCAATATTGACTAGTGATTTTGCAAGTCAGGCACTTCATTTCAGATGACTTAGAGTGAAAACTACCTGATTTTCAAAATGCTTTAGAAAGTAAACCCCTGAAGAACAGGCACTTTCACTTTTGGCGCCTGGTTATTGAGGACTCAATGTTAAGACTTGGAATTGTGCCAGAATGTGACCCAAATAAGTTTAACCAACTGTAGAGAGAGAACAGAAACTCCTATTTTTGTTGAATAGGTACTACTAGGTACTACTGTGTTTGCATGTATTATAAAAAGACTTTGCTTACTCATAGAATTGATTTTTTTATTTAGTTGCTACCATTGTAATATGGTTACAATGCCAACAATTGCGCCAAATTTAACACAGGGGATAGATAGCACAAGTAAATAGATGTTAAAGCCAAAACTTTCAGATTTTACTCAGCTGTTCACTGTTTAAAAACAGACTTTTCAGATGTTGTTGTTGAAGAGAGCACTAAACATTTATATAGATAGTGAGTCATAGATAGTTACATTAGAAAGGATGTAAGATAAGCAAGAAATTTAAACCTTCGTGCCTCAGGGCGTAACACTAACTGCCTGGGGCCGAAAAGTAATTTTCCTTTTGGCAGATCATTCCAAGCTCTTCATTAAAGGAAGTGTAACTTACTAACCTCTATAAGGAACAGGTTACTGGACAAATGGACTACTTATCTAAACCCTTAAGATATTTCATGTCAGATTTAGAAACCATCCATTCATAATGAGGGAAGAAAGGAGGAGAATAAAAGAAATGCATTCCTTTAATTACAGGCTCATCAAAAGCAGGTTAGAAAGTTAAGTACTATAGCCTGATCTTAGATCCTGAGGCAATCAAGTCCCACAGAAAACAGGATCATTTGTATGATTAATACTTGTAATCAAATGGATGAAACTGTAGGGATTGCTAAAAAAAAAGCTGTTCTATGTTTCATTTATTAATTGAAATATGTACAAGAAAAAATATGAGGATGGGATGTTTAGCTCCCAAAGGATGTAAAATTCAATTTTGACATTTAATAGAAGGATATGAGAAAAGGTTAGATGTTAAATAAAATGCTGAGACATTTGTGAGTGGGATGGAAGAGGAAGATAGTACATGATATGGTGGGTTAATATAGTTCCAACAAGTTATCACAAATTAAATATTTTTTTAATTAAATCTTTCATCACTGTTTGTTCAGGATAACCTGCTATTCAGATACAGCTGCTACATTTTTAAAAGATTCTACACCTTTGGGATGTTACTAAATCTTCCAAAAGTGAACCCCTCATCCAATAACACCAGTAATGAATTTCAATCAAGAAAATATTTGGATGGTGATATAGTTTAAGTACTGGCAATATTTTCTGTGTAAGGTTCTGCCTAAAAGTCTCTTGAGTTGAAATTGCATAAATCAACTTCTGGTTTATTGTTTATTTCACAAACTAAAAACCAAACAAATAATCTCACAGCATTCAGGGTCATAAGGGGTAGTGCTAGAACTTCCACAGTAGGTTACACAATAGTTTTTTAATTGAAAACCACTGGAAAACAGTAGATGAAATTTTTTGTAGTTGTGGTACCAGGTTTAATAGTCTGCGCATTTAATTCACACAAAGGTATTACTGAAAAGGAGTACAGATGTAGTGATGAGAACTTCAGCTCTGCTACCTTTGGAATTCCCAGTCGATCCCCTAAGCCACTGCCATGCAGTTTTCTTGCAGCCTTTGTCCTCTAGTTTTCTTCAAGAGCTTCAATTTATTTCTGCACAAAAGTGCAGCTTCTATAGGATGGTGAGAAAAGGCTGCTGCATGTTATTTACACAAATCCAGTGGTTTGGGGTGAAATTGGATATTTTTGGAAAGACATATCCTAAGATATTTCCCACTATTATGACCACATTTTACCTTCTATGAGCCTAAAATGCCACAGGAAACTTTAGCTCTAAAGACTCATCTTTTCCTCTCACCTTACAATTGTGGAAGGCTAAGCTGTCTACTCAGAATTTTGGTTTTCATTGATCTTTTTCATTCATTTAGATTTGTATTTTATATCATAAATTGTACATTTTTTTCATTAACAAGATAATGCAATGGCAGTGAATGACAGACAATAAGAAGATAGATGGTGATCTAACAAATTCTGAGGGTGTTTTTTTTTCAAATCTAACCTGTGTATCCTATGATCTTGGATCAGATGTCAAATAGACCATGGTAAAAATAGACCATGTTAGCAAGGAGAGGAAGAAAGTAATCATTTTCTTGATCGTAATAGTACTGATAGTAAAATATTCCAAAGTGAGAGAATTATTCCACATTATAATAAAATATCAAAGGCTCACTGAAGTTGCACAAGAGCATGCAGGTTCATCAGCTGCTAGACTCCTGAGCAACACAACCACAGAAAGACACTTCTGACAGCTGTCCTAGGTGTAATATGCTGGAAGTGTTCAGAGCTCTGTCTGATCTGTGTGGTAAACAAATCTAAAGGAATGAAAAAGATATGTAAAAATGAAATTCTGCATAGCAAGATCTGATATCTGTCATCACTTGACTACACTGTGGTACTTTGAGTTCATGTCTTAGTTGTGACTGCAATGTCTGGTGTATTATTTCATCAGTGTTAATACTTGAGAATCCCGGAAGTGTAAACTGTTTACTAAAGCACAAGCTATTTTCTTGGCTTTACCTTTTTCTCCTTGGATAGTTTTGCACTAAATTATCCATTTTGCAATGGCTTCAGACCTGAGCATGTGCTTTGTGCATGCAATGACAGATTGCTAGTCTTCATGTTGCATCATCTAGGTATGTTATCTTAAAGGATTAATAGATGGAAGAAATGAAGCTCAGTGCATCTTCTGCTGTGAGGTTTCTTTGTCACAGGAAATCCTGACAACGTAATTGAGGATCCTTAGATTCATTGGATGATCATTCTTTATTTACACCAGCATTCCACTTTCTCGGTGTTTTGGTTTCCTGTATGAGGCTCTGCTGCTTACATATTGCTGAGATATATAGCTTTGCTCTGCCACTCTTTCAGATGTAGCTGTGCATGTCTGCTAAGAGTACCAATTCCTAATCTGTCTGCAACATCTCTCCTGGCTCTACAAACACAGTCTGGCAGTCTAGTCACTCTCTCTCTGGGGCCATAGGAAAGGTGTTTATGTGACTCCTAATACAAAAAATATAAAAATCAAACTTTAAAATATCCTGTCATCCTTTCATTTCTTAGTTCCCTACTCCTTGCTTGTGCTTAGTCCTATTTAACTCCCACGAAATCATACCTTATTGCATTACAGATATGAGCCAGCACCAAGAACCAGAAGACCTGTGATTTGAAGAAGATCCTGACTTAGAAAGCTAATCATGATGGCAATGCAAATTTTGCTACTAATTGCATTACTTCCAGAACAGGCTTCTCATTATGTGTTTCACATTTGAAGCTTGAAAACCAAATATATCAATTAAATAACAACACCTTTAAATATGTGCCTCATGTGTGCCATTCTTGGTCCTTTCTGCTTTGAAAGGAAAGGTTTGCTCTTCCTGCTCTGGATACTGAATTATCTGTTATGCCTATGATTTCACTGAGCTATTTCTATTCACCAACCTACATGATAATGTAAAATGCCATGCACATTAATAAGATGACTGTATGTAGCGAGATAACTTCTTTTACAGGAAACTGGTTCCTGATGCTTATTACAAGAATGTGGTACATAAGGGTACTGTAATACTGTTAGGCTTGCATCTAAGATATCATAATTATCAGTCTAAAGGAACAAGATATTGATGCAACTGCCTGCCCAGCATCAAAGGCTCCACCAAGTTTACCAACCACAGAAGACATAATCAGAAAAATAGCTGATGTGGACCTCAAGGTCTAGTTCATCCATCCTCCTGTCTCCAACAGGCCTGATAAAAAATGTTAAAACCTTGCAATAAAGAATAATCTATTCAAATGTTTCATTATTTTTTATAATTAAAATATTTCTTTTTCTATGTCTAACCTAACAATCCAATTGTTGCATTGTAAGTCTATTAGTTTTCCTCCCACACATGATGAACTTGAACCAATGATTCTCTTGCACTTCACAGCAGTATTTCATGATTTTGAAGACTGTGTCTCAGGCTGAAGACTAAATGATAAACCCAAGTCCTTCCAGCATTTCTCCTAGGTCATATTTTTCTGGTTTCTATTTTTGGGGTTTTTTTCTAAATATTCCAGTTGTCCCTCATTTTTCATTATAGCTGGTGCCTAAAATGATACCATACATGAATGAAGAAAGAATATTGTTTGCTGTTTTTACAGCCTGTACTGCTCTTTACAAAGTGTGTATTTTTCCTTATTCAGCATATTATTGCCTCATGCTCAACTACAATCCACATATTATCCAAATTTTCTTTTAACATTATCCAACATGTATATGGGTAATTAGTGCACTGGATTCTCTGCTCATCGTTATCAAATTTAGATCACTGCACTCTAATAACATTCTCTGAAATTATGTCAGTCTTTACAACCATCTTCAAACTTAATAGGCATATTCTCTATTCCATCATTTCATCATGTATATTCTCTATATACCTCCATATAAATGCATAAATATTTATAAATATATGCATTCAAATATAGGTGAATAACTATTCCTTGAGGCATGTCTCAGTTGAATACTTGGGACATTTAAACTTTCATAGCCTGTATAAGGTATGTGATAATGAGCTGGTCTTCATACAGACAAAGGAGCCCAGAGGAGCAATGGCAGCTGTGGGAAGCCAAACACCCTAATTTAACTTCTTTGTGACTATTACAGGAGTCATCAAACTGTGCAAGCCTCACCCTCACAGCCAGGAGGGAGCACTGAAGCCCCTAGACCCACCCCACTGGGTACAACTCACACCAGGAGTCAGAGGGGAGGCTGGCTGAGTTGCCCTGCAGACTGGTGACATTGCTCAGGGGTACAGGTTTTGCTGAGGGGTGCAGGGAAGAGCATGCCAGTACTGCACAAGACTTTGGAGATGCTTAGGGGATCAAAATCAGTGAAATGAGGATGGTCTGGGGAGGATCAGGTATAGAAAAATATAGAGAGCAGAGTACAAAAGGAGTAAACTGCACATTAAAAAGGTGCTGGTCTTTTGACACATGAGACTAATCTTTGCAGTCTTTCTCATCTCCATGTGTATTGTTTTCTTCTGGATGTGGAGCTCCATGGGCTGTGTCCATGTGTGGAGAGGATCTCAGTGCCAGTGGCTGGGCTGGACCAGGGGCGGGAGGCCCATTTGCCTGTGGTGCCAGCATGGAGTACGATGAAGGTGCACTGTCAGCAGCTCAAATTTTCTATTTGTTATATGTTTTTCAGTATATGTAAGAACTTCTGCCTGGTTGATACTCAAGAGGAGAAGAAGAGAAGGAGTGAAGCAGTGGAAAGAAAGGAAATAAAAGACCTAGATAACAGAGAAATAAAGCTGATCTAATCTGGGTTTGTTCCACCTCTTTTTATGTTTGTCTTTTCCTTTCTCCTTTTGTGGATGTGTGCTTAAGTCTTTGTCAGCAAAATTAATTATGACTGCAGTAAATTTATTGAACTCATTTCAGTTTTCTTAATTCATTTGGGGGAAAAAAAAATTAAAAAATACTGTTTTTAACCAAAATCATAGAATCATTGTTCAACCTTTGACCAACCATTACTTTGTCAACTAAGCCATAGTGCTGAGTGCCACATCCAGTCATTCCTTGAACTTTCAGGGATGGTGACTCTACTACCTCCCTGAAAAGCCCATTCCAATACTAGACCACCCTTTCAGCAAAAAAATTCTTACTGATGTCCAACCTAAACCTCTCCCAGCACACCTTGAGGCCATTTCCTCTTGTTCTGTCACTTGTTGCCTAACTAACACAATCACTTCCCTGGTTCTGTCCTTCAGCAGATCAGCACTCCCACCCAGCTTGGTGTTGTTATGAGAGCTAAGGGTGCACTCCATCCTTGTCCAGGTCATTGATAGAGACATTAAACAGGACTGGCCCTGCTCCTGAGTCCTGGAGAGCAACACTGGTGACCAACCACCAACTGCACATAGCACCATTTACCACCAGCTGTCCAGCCAGTCTTTAACCCAGTGAAGTGAGCACCTGTCCAAGCTGTGGGCTGCCATCTTCTCCATGAGAATGCTGTGGGAGACAGTGTCAAAGGTTTTTCTAAGTCCAGGCAAATAGCCACAATTTTTCCCTCATCCTAGGGAGGGTCACCTGGTCATGAAATGAGATCAGGTTGGTCAAAGAGGACCTACTATTTCTAAACCCATGCTGGCTGAGCCTGATGACCTGGTCAGCCATGTCATTGCTTTCAAGGTAATGTGTTCCATAATGCTCCACAGCACTGAAGTCAGGCTGACAGGCATGTAGTTCCCTGAATTCTCCTGACCCTGAATAATTCTAAATTTACTGCAATAATACCCAAACAAACTGCATTAGTTTAACTAAGATGAGTTCGGAGACCTGTAGAACACCTTTCTGGAACAAAGAATGATCCTGACACACATAGACAAAAAAGTATTCAGAGAGTCTACAGAGCTGGAGCATTTACGAAGAAAGTTAGATAGCAATACATAGTTTTCATAGTGATTGAAGCTATCATCTAACTGATAAGACAGATGTGTGTGTTCAAAGAGCTGTAGACTCACTTTAATCTTGCCTGAAGTTCTGATAATTGCATGTTTTTAGCTGAAAATATTTCAAGATCTTTTGTGTGATTTGTTAAATTTTTTAAGTACTAGCCTATCTGAAATAAAATTCAATAAATATGAACATAAGCTGGGTCATATTGATTCATCATTGAAAATGTGTCATTTTCCAAGTTATTTTCCCTTATAATGTGTGCAGAAGCTTTACTGCCTATTCACAGAGTATATTTATAATATGATCTATATATTAGAATATTAATCGCATATTTTAAATCTAATTACATAGTTTCAAAGTAATGTGGCAATCAACACTAATGAAGATTTACTCTGAAAAATGAATTAAACATTGCCTTCAGATATTGTAATATCACTTGTAAATTTTGACTGAATATGTAATTCAGCAAGATATACAGGGAATATTTAAGTTTTAAAAAATTATCCTGAAAAAGAAAATAGGAATAAGTAAAATGTACTCATTTTAATAATGGAAATAATCTGCATTAAAAACTTTTCAGCTGTGGAAGTACTTATTCTTCATTATTAGAAATTATAGGACAATCCAAAGTATATTAGGGTTTGGGTGGTTTGTTTTCTTTTTTGTATGTAATCAATGATATTAATAAAGGTTCCAAACAGTTATCAAAGAAACAAACTGAATGTAAAAGATCAAAATAGTTTATTGAAGGTTTCAATAGTTTCTTGTCCAGGGAAACACAGGTACAGACATAAGCCAAGCATTTTACTGCTTCCAGAAAAAAAATGAACATACAGTCCTTCTACAACCAATTATTTCAAACCAAATTAACATACAATGCCCTAAAGTTTGAGATTTTTGAAATCCACCCAACAACAGAACAAACAAAAGAAGGAAACACAAAGAATTTCTGGTGGCATTGTAACATGAAGATGTCACATGTATTCACTGATATGATACCTGATGTCAAAGCACTTGGCAAAGCTCTTACAGGTGATGGTATAACCACTGTAACTCTTTCTGGTTAAACTTCATGTCAGTGTTTCCCTGTCTGAACATTCAGCTCACTCTTGCTCTCTGTGGAGTGGTTTGCGCTCTGGAGGTAGCATTGGCTGTAACTTCTGCCAGCGATGTGGAGGCCAGAGAATATGAGTAGCTCGGGCATGTAGAAGTCCCAGAGAAACCTGCAACCAAAATATAGACCAGAGATGTTATAAGGTAATGTAAATAAATCAATATGTTAAAAATACAAAGCATGTGATGATTTTTTTTAGAGCAATGGGAGAATATGAAGCAGAAGAGTGATTACTCCTTCATGCAGATAGTTAGAGGAAAAGAAAATGTCTTCAGTAACAATTTCTTTTTCTTTTTCTTTTTTTTTTTTTTAATAAACCATTTTGTGGAACTCAAAACAGCTTGCTGAAATGCACTGTCTGTAACAAAAAACTAGGAATTTTTTTTTCATTTTCAAAAAAAAAGCTGCTCAAAACAGGTGATGCATTCTATGATCCACATAAAGCTTTTGGTTATTAGCTACTCTGGGTCTAGAGAACAAATTTTAAGTATCTATTTTGAAGAAGTTAAACAGAACCTGTGTCTCGGATTTGAGCTCTGTGTACTAACCACACCGGGATAGTGGTTTTTCTGAACATGCTGTGTTTACTATTTACCACTCTCCTTGAAAACTCCATTTCGTCTTCAACCAAAAATGAAAATTACTGTGAATTGTGAAGATTTCCCTAAAGATGAAAATATATCTACAGATCAAAAAATTCTGAAGTGCTAGGACTACTTACCCTTATTTCATTTGTTTTGCAAACATGTTTCACCATCTTATTATTTGTTATTGTTTACTTCAATAATTTTACTTCACTAATGTTTTACTTCAATAAATCAAAACAAAACACAGTTTTGATATTGCTTATAAATGAATCATAGATGACATAGTTTAGAAAACCAAGTTGTTTAGAAAATCTTAAGTAAATTACAAACAAGACCCTTTTCATATGTGGTACGAAAATTGCTAAACTAAGAGTAAGAATAGAACAGTCACAATTTCAGACTGAGATAAAACAGTCCATGCTTAACACTGAAATTAAGTAATTTTGTATGGAGTTAATCTCACTTAATTTGAAAAGCCTGAAGGATAAATTTCTGCATCTTAAATTATTCATTTAGACTTCCAGAGAAAATAGCATATAGTAAGCATCCAGTACCAAAAGCAAAGTTATAAACAGAAAAAAACATAGTTAAAATACTGAAATGTTGTGTCTGTGAAAAGATGAAATAATTCAGACTCCTAAACAGACAGCAGTGTTATAATTCTACAGAATTAGTAATGGCATGGATTAAAAAATGCATAGGCTTTATTTTCCTCTTATGTCATTATTTCTCATAAGAACAAGAAAACATTGATGATATTGTCCTAAAGAATTTTTTAAGCCAGCAAAAAGGAAATGCTTTTCAGTATGTGCAAGATTACATCACACTTGCATACATTATACATGATACTGAAGAGACCAGAGAAAAACAGAAAACTGGTTCAAAAAATAATGATGGAGGCAAAGTCCAACACAGATAATTGAACATAAACAAGCAGTATAGTCTCTATACTCCATATTAAGAACCACCAAGGGCAAAAATAAATACTTGCTTTATTCTTATACTTTAATGATCTGGTACTGGCTGTTGTCAGAGCCAGGAATTAAATGGATTTCTGGTTTGAACTTGTACTTTGCTGCTTAAATTCCTATATAAACTCAGTTCCATTCCATTTCTCATTAAAAAAAAAAAAGAAGTGATTTTAGTAAGCAGGTAATTCAGCATTTTATGCAAATGGACACCAAATAGGCCCCTAGGAATATCTTCAACTAATTTTCTTGATTTAATTTCATAGGATTAATGTATATTCACCAGTCTCTCTCTACTACATAATCAAATCAGTGAAGCTGAAGTGGTATATATCTAATTCCATATTCTGTAGCTTGATGAAGCAGGTGCTGAATTACTTGAATATAATTTGGTTACTTAATAACCCATGATATCTAAAAGAATCTGAAGTAGATCACCAAACTGCAGTCTAGTATCATGTTTCAATTGTTTGATCCCTTGCAGGGACCGCTTGTTTCCCAGATCCACTGCAGCTTTTTTTCGTACATTTAAGCAAAGGACAAGCTTCTAAGTGCCAACTCTTTTTCAATAGCATTAAGCAAAATTTTTTGTTGTCTTGACACACTTCTGTGTAGTTTGTTTGATAGGTGTGGAATTCACACCATTCTTTATCTTAATTAGCCCATAAAGTGGGCTGCAAATGTAGTATTACCATGTTGGTTTTTTCCCTGAGAGTACAGCATGATAGCACACACATTACAGGCTGGTGCCAAAATATAAAACCACAGCAAATCCCACAGCTGCATATAAAATGTGACAGCATTAATACAGAGAAAAATGTTAAAATACTCTTTTCAAACACAAATAACATCTCATTTTCAAAGCTCTGTTTTTCTCAGTACATTGCTTGTTACTGATGTCAGCAGGAGGTCTGCAAACAGACTGAGAACATAATAAATGAATCAAAACATGTTTTAAGCTGAGGCTGGGAATAATTTTTCCCAGAGGATTACTTCTACTGACCATCATCTGCCTTGAAACTAATAAAGAAATCTCCTTCCTATAAACATGATTTACAACATGACTAGATTTAAAAAGCAAAAACAGATATTGTTGGGTGATGGAAGCCTTTGCTAAATAACAAATTGTACTGATGCTCTAGGACTTCTTTTATAATGACTTAAAGGTTCACTTTAAAAGCACCTTGATGTTTGACTTCTGCAAACAACCATAATAACTTTTTTCCATTGCCTATTATTATTCTGTACTTACCACAGCAGCCATGAATTTCACTGAGGAAGAACAGAATTGTTCGCAGAGAATAACCTGCCCTTGTTAACGGATTTACCCTCATCAAGGTTAGATATGGATGAACTCAAAAGGGTGAACTGAAAGGCCACATTTTCTGCAGTGAAATACTGAAATAATCTATTAATTAATCACTTCACTTATAGACATTATTTTCTCCCTCTACTTAAGAAAATAAGTTTATACCCTTGAAACACTCTCTTAACTATAAGAAAAATCAATACTTTACAGACATAAGTTCTTTGAAGAACGTTTTTGCTTTCAGACAAAGAGATGCCAGCAATAAAATAGTTGGGGGCTGTTTCTACGTTATGACCTGTTTGTTATTCTTGCTGTGGCAACAACAGACATTATATTGAATTGAAACCATAATATTGTCCCCAAGGTGAGCTGTTTAAGCTTTTTTTTAATCTTTGAATATTAAGTCAAACAACTAAGATGCCACTTTGTTAACACAGCAATTTTATTTGCAAAGTAAGTTTTGAATTAATACTGTTTTGACACTGTTACTGTGCTAAAAGCATATTTCCTCAGTGTCTGCTAGTTGTTAATATGTTAGTTGTATGGAGACTGATTAGTTTTGGCACTGCATTAGGAAAAGATAAGCCTAAGACTGATAGTGTTATCTGCAGAGGTACTTACAACAATCTTGTTCATTTTGTCCTAAAAGGCTGGGATAACCCACCTTTATTAGAATAAAGACTTAGAATAATATCACTTCCTCTGGTTCCAAAATACATCACCACAATGGGAAAAGCGGTATTTATACTGCACAAGAGTCCTGTATACATGTAGCATACAGTGGAGCACATAAAAATTCCTATGGAAATAACAGGTGTCCACTTTGGATCTCAAGAAAAGGAAAAGTCCAGATAAGGGTGTGATCCTATGTGCTGGTTTTGGCTGGGGTAGAGTTAATTCTCTTCACTGTGGCTGTATGAGACTGGGTTTTGGATTTGTGCTGAACACAGGGTTGATAAAATAGAGATGTTTTTATTATTGGTGAGCAGGGCTTACACAGACCTACAGCCTTTTCTGCTTTTTGTACTGCCACTGCTACTGGAGAGGAGACTGGGGGTTCCTGAGAGGCTGGAAGGAGACACAGCCAGGACAGGTCACCCCAACTGACCAAAGGTATATTCCAGATAGTATGACATCATGCTCAGTATGTAAAGTTGGGGAAAGTAGGAAGGGAAGGTTTGGAGTGATGGTGTTGGGGTTCCCAAGTCACCATTACATGTGATGGGGCTCTGCTCTCCTTGAGATGGCTGAACCCCTATCTGCCCATGGGAAGCAGTGAATTAATTCCTTGTTTTGCTTTGCTTGTGTGCATGGTTTTTGCTTCTTCCATTAAACTGTCTTTATCTCAACCCACAGCTTTTCTGACTCTAGCTCTCCCAAGTTTCTCCTAGATCCTGCTGGTGGAGGAGTGAGCGAGCAGCTGGGTGGAGCTGGACCAGCTGGCTGGTGCAAAACCACCACACCCTCACAAGGGTATTCTCAACTTTCCCAGAGAATGTAAAGTCTACCCAAACAGCTAAATTCAAGCACTGCAGCTCCTAGTCATGAGTTCACTTTGTTTTAGGAAAATTCCCCACAGATTTCTCCTTGCTTCTTTTTTTTTACTTAAGCCTTCTTGATTTTGCTGTGGCTTAAACAGCCAAGACTTCAAATTCTGTAACAACTCTGAAACAAGGAAGAACACCACCACTAAATATAACCTGAGAAACAGTAATGCATAACCAAAAGGTCCAAACCTTTAAAACTTTAGAAAAAGTTAGACTTCCTAAGTTGTCAGTTTTCTAATTGGAAGTAATAAGCAGAGAATAATAGAATTAAAGAATCACAGAATTAAAAACTACTTAGACTGACAAAGACCTCTAAAATAACTGAATCCAAACAATAAGTCACTGTTCACAACTAAACCATATCCCCAAGTTTCACATTCACATGCATTTTTAACAATTCCAGACACATAATTAGACAAAGACACAAACCAAAAATGCAAGGATGTTTGCACAGTGTATCACAGACCTGCAATTCAGTATAGCCATTTCCTGGAACAAGCTGAACACCTTGTGTCAGCTCTGCAAGGCCTCAAAATTAATTTCTCAGTATTTGTCTGAACTTACCTCTCCTGCCTGGGGTTTTGATTCAGCTTGTTTAGCTGCAACAAATTTTGTAATGATCAGGCTACTATTGACTAATTTGTTACAGTTTTGCTTATACAGCTTATATTTGCTTCTATTTGCATAATATTGTGGTATAATCAGAGTTTTTACATATACATTAAAAGGTAAATGTTATGTATAGAATGAAATATTTATGATTTGAATATAATAATGAGGTATACAGGACTGTAGGCATGGGATAATAAAAACAGACTAAAAAAAAACTACCAATGGTCATTAAAAAAATCAACTCTCAAAAAGGTTTTAAGGTGAGCAAAGAGGAAAAAAGTGGAGAATAGCAAGGAATATATTAGCATAAAATAACATATGTAATAAATAGGTACACAAAGTGATGTTGAAAATCAATAAAGAACCAGGGAAAAAAATAGTTAGTTAGAAAATGGGCTAAATTAGTGGAAAGTGAGAAAGAAGAAACCATCAACATCACAGCTCTCCTAGCGAAGAATTCAGGGTGCCAGCAACTCATGAAAGTGCTCTTATCATGTCATTTTGAGGAGGATGGGTACTGCCAACCTTGGGACCTAAAGGGACATCAAAACCATTGGGAAAAAGATACATACTTGAAAGTGGTCACTGTATATACTGTAATACTGTAAATAGTTATGATTTTAATGCAGCTGTGACTCAGTGGCTTCTCCGATCATGGAATTTTGCTGTTTCACTCACAACAAAGTTTTGACTGTAATATGTTAGTTTTATTTTTCTGAGGCTACATAAACTCTCATTAAGTGGTGCAAAGTAAAGAAAAGCTATCTTTCTGTTCCTCACTTGATATTTCTTTTCATATTTTTCCAAAACCAAAATGGTGATTTTGATGAAATGATAATGGTGATTTTGATGAAATGTTAATAAACACATTTCACTATTTCTTCCATAAAAAAACCCCTCCAAAACAATGAAAATTAGAAAATTAAATTAACTGTGTCATTATTTCCTCACTATGTATTTTGGCTTAGGGGGATTGTGACTGAAATTTTCGTTATTTCTATAAAAATATGAAATATACATGAAGCTCTTACATCTTTCTAACAGAAGGTGCTATAATAATCACATTAAAAAGTATAAAATAAGAAACCTAGGAATATCTAAATCAGTCTCAGAAGATAGTAATAAGCAAAGGTAATAAGAAGAAAATAATAAAGAACAGCATAACCCTTAATTTTGAATCAACACAAAAATCCTCTCTGAGGGTGTACTAGAATAAGTACTTGAGTGTGAATATACTTCTGAAGAAGAAAGATGATCTTGTTTCCTCATATTTCAGCCTAGAGAAAATTCAATAATCCTGTCTTCTGGTCCCATTAATAAATGTTTAAATTGTGCAGATCCCCTAAAATACTACTGAAAGAGAACAATGACAGCTATCCAACAAACTAGAAATAGAACTAAACTACAAGTGCCACAGATTATAAACCTGTGTACTAAAAAAAATTTCATCAACAGTGAAAAAATTGAAGTTTAAAAGGCCAGTCTCTGGTTTTGTAGTCACTTTTGCTTTAGTCTTTTATATTCTAGCAATATTGCACAGGCCTGTCAAATGCCATGGCCAATGATAAACGTGCAAACACAAAAAGCTAATTTTCTCAAACTAAAAGAAGATAAAGCAATACAAACAATCACAGCATCTCAAATTATGTTTTCTATTCTCTGAAATAATATATTCTCATTACATTTTTTCCTTCATATGTAGGTTAGCTAAGAAGCTTTATATAAAGCCTTTCACATAGCACTACAGAAAATCAGCTATATACGAAATTTCCTTCTCAAATTTTCTGTTTCATAACACAAACCCATTGGGGATGGTCAGGAGCAATTCTGGAGCAGCAGAGGTCTATTCAGACTATGTTTTGCTAGCTGGATACTTGCCAGTCCCAAGGCTCTGAAAGGTGCCAATACACATTAGATGAAAAATCCACTCATATGGCGAAACCCTGAGTGATTTAGAGATGACACCATTGCAGCAGACATAGAGTCTCAATGATTTTTTCCAGATCTACTAGTTCACAGCCCCACTACCTATATCCCATCAGCCAATCAGCTGCAGTTTGATGATACTGATATTCTTAAAGACTGGGAATGGCAAATTTGCATGGATATTGAAAACTGTGTAAAGAGACCAGGCTAATGACAAAGGTGAGAAAAAGTTCAAGAATATTTCAGCCCTCAAAATCCAAAGAAATCCTTAAGATAGAAACACTTAAAATAGGCAACTATGCACTGCTTCAGTTCTAACCCTAACAAAAAGATCTGTGTCAAATTTGATTGCATGTCCTTAAGAAAGGTTGTGGCACTGCGTTTTGGCACTACAGATGGTAGCTGTAAAATAGTCTCACAGAGGATTATCCCAATAAATTAATCTCTCAAAAAAAAATCCATACTCTAAAGAAAATAAACATGATTGCTATTACATTTCATCTTTTGTACATGGTTGAACCTTGAAACAAGTACTATCAAGTGCCGTAGTAGGAAAAGCGCTCAATAAAAACAAAATCCTGTGGATTACAGTAAAATCCCAGAGAAACCACTTCCTCTAGTAGAAATATCTGGGATAATGAACAGTGACAGAAGAAACAAATATCCTTCACCTCCTTGTTTTATGAATCCAAGAATAACGCGAATATTAGAACCAATAAATTATTTTGTAAATAACCCCATACCATAATAGATGTTCTTTAACTTACATCAGCTCACTGAAGGTTGACATAACGAGATGCCAACTAGCTCATGAATACAAAAAGTGATAAATTCCTTTCTAATACATAGCAAAGTGCCAGCAAATTCATCCTTCTTTCTTCTCGTAACTGAAGGAATCAGACCTAATGGAGCCACACAGATCCAGTGACAAAGAAAAGAATGCAGCCCATTAATTTTGTTACTAAGTGTTCCATTACAGTTCCATTAGTTTGATAGCTGAAACAGCAGCTCCAGATACAGATAAAATATCCCATATGTGTTTTCTTTCACAGAGCTAGTACATAATCGGTAAAGGTCTGTAGTAGTTATCAAATTTAGAAGTGCTCATTGAGATAGAAAATATATTTTTTAAATCTGAAAATATATAAATGACAATTATTTTATTTTAAGAAAGTCTTAAACAGTGAAAATATCCACTTAAAAATGATGCAGTTATCAAATACATGCACAGACAAAACCACAAAAAACACTCTAAAAGAGAGAAATACATTTCAAATGCAGTGGTTGATTCCCAGAATTAATAAAATGTGCATGCTAGCAAATAGCTGAGTGACATTAGCATAACAATTGTGATTGTTCAAATCCAACATGGTTTTGCAATTTAAGCTATTTATATAAGAGGTGAGTAGTCGCTGCATTGTAGTGAAAACTCAGATTATTGATTAAATTGAAAAAGTGTACTAAATATCAAAATAACTGGATAGCAATCTCATTTTTCTATCATGTCTACATGCTTATATAAACCTAAAGCTACAAAAGAGGAAAAGGAAGGAAAAGATCACTGAAAATAGAATATATATTTCACATATGAGATTTCTCTACAGTTAAATGTGCAGACAAAGACCAGCTAACACTGAACCATAATTGAAATTCATAGAAGTAGTGCAGACTTAAAGGTATTCATTATAAAGCAGGGTATCATTTATTCATCTCTTGAAGAAATCAGCTGTCAATGCCATTGCCTAAATTAAATACAGTAACAGGCTTGGTACAAGAATGCCACGAACTGAATTCTATTTCAATGCCTTTTCTTAGATTGGTCATGGATATATTATTGAAAAGGCCACTATAGCTAATTAACTTCACTCCTTCACAGATTTTTCTGTGTTTTCTGTGCTCTAAAGACATATTTTTAAAATAGGAGTTAGCATATAACACAGCACTACTATTCTTTTAGCTTTGGTAAGTATAGCAGTCTTAGCAAATATTCTTTCTTGTTTATGATTAACAGAGACATTATGCTAAATAGGTCTACAAAAGGATTTATAAACCAATCTATTATTAATTTTCGATTTCTAGTAATAAAAATGGTAAAAGAATTTGCTTAGTGCACAGCATGATGTGCTTTGCATGCTACATATACATAAATATCATTTAATAGTTAAAAGCTTTTTAATATTTCACTGGATGATGCACAAAGTTCCTGACTAAATAGGATTGTCACTAAGTCATGTAACTCAACAGAAAAACAAAATGTACTACCAGCTCTCATGAAAGAGACACACATAAAAAAGCCATAACATATTTGCAATTCAATATTTTAAGAATTGATAAATCAAGTGGCAGGAAGAATTATTAAAACACATTCATTATCTTCACCTAAAAAGTATTAGCTAATTCCAAAATCTATGCATATTACTTATTTAGGAATACATAAAAGCCTTCAATGTGAATTCTTTTTCAGCAACATATTGTGTCAGTGCCAACAGCCAGAAGAATGTCAGGCCTAGTGACATTTTTCAGTTTACAACACTGATATTGATAATGTGCATTGTCATTCTTGACTGAACAATTAGGACAATAAACAGAACTGCTGTACATTACAAATTAAGTTGAGTTCCAGTTTGGTGCCATTGCATGTCATTAATTTAGTTTCAGCCTGAAGCTTTGGCAATCACAGAGGTACAGCAAGGCATTCATGTGCAGCAGTGACTGAGTGGCCCCAAGAGCTCACACACTACCCAGAGATTCAACTCCTCACTACACTCTTCCTCCAGACACAGCTCATCCCCACAGGCTGGTCCTCCAGCAGAGGCAGCCATGCCCTTTGCTCCATTGCCCCTCATCTGCAGTGTTCTGTGCTGCCAGGAGAGCCAAACTTCTGCATCCCGGCACTACTCCAGCCATGGAGACTTACTGTGATGCTCTGTGCAATATGGGAGAGAGCCCTGGTGTGATCCTGCTCTGCTTTCACTGCACACTCACAGATAAAGCAGGCCTTAATGATGAGTGGCTAGCATTCAAGGATGAGCAAACAAGCTAAAATGATAGGTGAAATTCCACCAAATTTCTGTGGAAATCCACAGCAGTGCCTGGGATCATATGTGTACAAGCTGGGAGAGATGACATTACGGACTCGTTCAGGAGAACTAGAAGGAAAGCAAGGAGTACTACTGTAGAAGGAAGCAGTAGGCTTTAATTTCTAGATACACTCAAATTCTTCTTCAAAACAAGTGATGTAAAAACTCCCCACATGCTAGTTGCAGCTAATTTGTATTCTTCACACATTTTCTAAAAGCTCAGAAAAGTACCTGATCTCATGGATCAAAAATCAGGACTATTTGTGAACTTAGAGAAGTACCAAGACTAAAGAATGCCATGGAAAACATCCCACTGATGCCTTTTCTGTGTGTAGGGGTAGCTCCAGCCTGAGCAGCTCCATCAGTGAGCACTGTGATGGGACAGCATTGGGAGTATTTGGGAAAGCTCATTATCTTAAATTTTCCTTGGCAGATACCTGGCAGTCACGTTACAGTAATTATCAAATGCTGAGGTAAGAAAGAAAAAAAGAAAGGCCAGCAGTAGCCAGAAAAGTTAATTTAATGGAATTGGTGAGAAATTACCCCTTACTTAAAACAAAATGGTACAAGACCTTATGATATTTCAACTGTTACTGGGAAAAGCAGGTCTTCTCTAAAGCTAAATTGTTCAGAGATTTTCAGTGACAACAGCAAACATATCTGTCAACCAAATCAGAGCATCTATGGTTTTTATCAAATCTTTTAGATTTAGTCTGATACAAATGAAGTTGTTGTAATAATCTTCATAAAATAATTTTGATTTTCTCTTACCTTAAAAAGATGGCTGTTCAATAGACTATTCCACTTAACTAAATATTATAAAATATCCTACTATGAAGCTCGCCTGTATTTTCTTTCAAAACGGCGACAGAAACAGTTTGACTTACAGGAAACATGCTATTGGCAATATGAGCTACGAAAAGCAATGGGGAGTAAATATTCAATGAGCAGTTGAGATATCAAAATGTCATTAAATAGCTGCATGATATGTTATTAAAATTATAAAGTACTTTTTAATAGAGCTCTTTGTGAGAATGGCTAGAGCTCATCTAAATTGGTAAATTTCATCAAGATAATTCTGTATACATAATCTCCCCAAGCTGATTTACTGGAAAAAAGCCCCAGAGAAATGCTTCAAATATATACAAATATTTTTTCTCTTCCTTATAGCTATAATAATAGCTATGAATTTAGGAATACTAAATATTTTCTCTCTTTTCTTTATCTGATTTATTCTGTATTTTTGTTAAATCCATGGGGAAGAAGATTAAATTTACTAAACCCCGCCTTTACTTGGAAAAAAATCTCAAAAACATTAACATTAATATTTTTCTTATTCAATCTTACCGTTATTTAGCATTCTGTGTTTAGAGGATTCTGTGACATTAATCAAAATAGAAGACTGCTTCATATAATTCAAATCATATAGCTATCCTTTCACTTCATAACAGAACTCATGATTAAATAATTGACACTATATACTTATGAATATATTTTCTACATCCTACATAACTAATCCTCTTCACATTAACTATTTTTTCTTCAGTTCACTCTTGATTAGCTTTGGATAATGGCATAAGAGGTTTTGCAGAGAAAAAAAGTTTCACAAAAATATACTAGAAATGTTACAAGATACACATCCTTTTCAAGACATAATCTTAATCAAATACTGTTGCAGTTCTTTCGTGCAATCCTGAGTCTACAAGGAGTGCACATCTCACATGTGAGATGACTGTTTAATTCTCCCCAGAAAATGCCCTCAGAGAGGGAACAACAGTGCTTAGGGAGAAGCCAGTCTTACAGAGCAGTGACATGACAGATCGAATCCCCAGGCCTGGCTTGTGCACCAGCAGCCCCAGAGACTGATGCAGAGGAGGGGCAGGGGACCAGCAGTCAGCTCCCTTTAGTTATGAGGACATCAGGAAAACAACGAAGAATGGGAGAAGCCCACAAATGAGTTCCCTGACCATTATATTAGAGGTCCAGTTAATTCATCTAAAGAGAGGCACTGCCTTCTGCCGTTTGAGATGTACCAGGAAACTTCCACTGGTCACTGTGCCTCCTCATTCAGAAGGGCAGAGGCTTCTTCAAAGACCTGTGCTATACCTTCATAAGGCACAGAAGATTTGGCTAAGGCTCACTAGGACATAGGAAAAACAGCTTCATAGACAGCTAGAGCTCTCCCACTGCCCTCTTCAAGACCTTTGGTATTCTTGGCACACACTCACCAATTACTTTTTTCTGTTTTCCCCTTGATCTCTAGCCTTCTTTGATGCATCCTTGCAGAACAAGACAGGATACTAAACCAAATAATTGAGTCACAGGCTGCGTTCTTTCAAAATAAAAAAAAAAAAAAAGTACCTTCATCTTTAAGCAAATACAGTAACCAGTTGTGGCTGGAGGCCAGGTGCCCACCAAAGCTGCTTGATCACTCCCTACCTCAGCTGGACAGAGGAAAGAAAATGTAACGAGAGGGCTCATGGTTCAGAATAAGGACAGGGAGAGACCACTCACCAGTTGCTGTCATGGAAAAAACAGACTTTACTTGAGGAAATTAATTTATTTCCAATCAAATCAGGGAAGGGTATTGAGGAATAAAACGAAACGTAAAGCACCTTCCCCCCCACACACCCCTCCCTTCTTCCCCAGTGTGCCTTCACTCCCAAATTCTCTCTCTCCTCCCCCCACAGCAGTACAGGAGGAGTGGGAATGTGGTCAGTCCACTACACATTGTCTCTGCTGCTTCTTCCTCCTTAGGGGGAAAACTTCTCACACTCCCACCCTTCTCCAGAGTGGTGTCCCTTCCATGGGATACAATCCTCCATAAAATTCTCCAGTGTGAGACAGGTCCACTTTGGAGCTGGCTGGCACTGGCTCTGCTGGACATAAGGGAAGCTTCTAGCACACAGTTTCTCACCAAAGCCACACCTTTAGTGTCCTGTCCCCACCCCTCTGCCACAGCAAAACCTGTCCATACAAACCAAATAGACCAGGTTTAATCCACAACTTTACCATCAAGATTTATATTTACCTCAAGAAGAAATTAAAACTTGCTGCTAAACTCTACATTATAAGTAAGAAAGTAGTGAAGACTAATGAATTCAGTTCCCTGCTATTTAATAAAATATTCTCTCATAGTCATAATCAAGACATAGTTCAGCAAAGCATGTGCTGAACTTTAAATATTCAAATGATACACTTGAGCACATTATTAAAATTAAGTAAAATAAAATAAGATGAATAAATTTCCAGGGAGCTGGTGATCTAGATTTATTAACTCTTTAAATTACTCAATTTTTCAGATTATATGTAGCTATTAAGCTATTTTAGCAAGATATAACCACATACGACTGCCAGGTCATCAGTACAAGAAAAGGATTAGCACATTTAGGATTTGAAAGATATAAATGTTAAAACTTAACACTACTAACACTAATTCATTTCATGGAGCTCTTTCACTTCCCGTAAGAAAATCAATGTGATTAAAATTCCTTTTAAGTGCTTACCTTTATAACAAAATCACATTCGAAATATGCTGCTTATCCAATGCTTATTTTGTACCTCAGTGTTTTGGGGAACAAAAATCACATTTTTGTCAGCAGCAGACTGTGTAGCCATCACCATTGCTACAATGCCTGAAGATCCAAGTACTGTCTCTCAAATTAGCTGAGGAGACAGCAGCAGTGAAATTGCAGACAGCACAATCTGATGCATTTTCATCAGTCTGCTGTGGAGAAAATATATTCCTGTATGTTTACTGAGCTGTTTTTTCTGCTTCAGGATCTTAGCACTCAAAGCAGATAAAAAATGCTCCATATTTTAATGAGATCATTATTAATAGCTCATCTTCTAGCTTGCTTGAGTACTAAATTTCCATCAGCTATAGGCAAAGGACATGTAAAGATGGTTATTGCAATTGCTTTGCAATGGATTCTGGCAACCTCCCCACAGCATCTTTGCTCTCCAATGACTACAAAGCTTAAGCAACCCAGTCTGAGCTTGGTAAGAGCTCTATATTCTTGTTTCCTGAACATTTTGTGTATTTTCTTCTTCAATTAATCTAATGCATGTTATTCTCGAACAGGGAAACTACCAAACCTACAAAAAGACCAAAGAGAAAGGCTCCCATGTTTGCTTTACTCCAACTTTCTCACAGTGACCTAAATTTTCATGCTGTCTAGAGCCACAAAAAGAAAGCTGAAGAAGCTGCCTTGACTTCAGAAGTCTGGTGGTATGCACCATTAGCCCATTTGAAGAGTGAATCAGTCTTAAACTGGAGTCAGCCACACTGCGTGCTCATAGACTTGAGAATGTGGTTTTAAGCACAAGTGAAATACATTGGTCAAAATCATGATTCTCTAACTGCAGGAAGTAAGAAGATGGAAGTTAGTAGGTAGTGATAAGGTAAACATAGTTCTTATGAACTGTGGACAAATGCAGGGCCAGATTCTCAAGAGATCTGGAATTTTTAAAAAACAAAGGAAGATGTAAATAGCATCTAGAGCTGTTTAATGGCAGTTTAGAGATGTTTGAACAACCCACATCCTGAAATTAGAACATTTCATCCCCAAAAAACAGAAATAATATAAACTGAATGAGCATTAGCTGCAAGTGGAAAACATTTCCAGTTACTAGTAACACATTAAATAAGAGACCAAGAGCTTCAAACTTACACTGAGCAAGATTAACCTTGAGCATCCATGGCAACAGCAGAGTCCAATGCAGTACCTGCTGTGTTCTGCAGCAAGGCAGCTCTCTCTTCAATCTCAAAATACTGCCTTATATCATCTTTCTTCATAGTCTCTGCAAGAACTCAGTTGAAATTAATTCCCAGATAGTCCAAAGCACTTTAGTACACATTTATGTAAGGTGCTTTTTACGTACAGGTTGTGTCTGGATAGAATCCTGATAATTTCCTCCCTTGGAAGTCCAGCTACAACTCTTGAGTGACCTCTCCTATGGTGTCATTCTGGCTTATTATTCTTCCCATTTGTGTGCCAGCTGGGCTCAATAATTTATCTGCAAGGCTTCCTAGCTGCTGGCTGGAAGCATTCCCCAGGCATGAGAAACCAGAAACCTTCATCCACTGCTGCGCAGAGCAGGACCAAGCTCCAGTTCCCAGACTCTCTGCTGCCTAGCTCCATCATACAATGGGAAGGGAATCAACCATAAATCCCCAAATGCTTTTTTTAATGAGGAAGGCTGGAGAGCAAGGCATAATCACAAGCAGAATGTGGATGACAAGGCATACAGAAACAATTTCCAAGACCAATTAATTTCCAAGTTCATCCAAAAGGTAAATTCTCCAAGAAAAGCTAAATCCCATGGCATCTGAACAAATACTTAATTCTCTGGCCATAGAACACCACCTTAGATAAGACCTTGATTGAGATTAATGGGGCATGTCCTATCTCTCTTGTTAGTTTTTTAAACTTCATCTAGAATCAGGAAAGCCATCTCACCTGTCTGATAGCAACAATAGAAAATTGTTATGGTCATCTTTTAAATCATAAAGAATAAGGCTTTTTAAAGAGAACTTAAGATTCTTCTCTAAAGAGAGATAAAATAAACATGAAATTTGTAGAAGACACATTTTACGTGGTATAGCAGCTATTCAGAAAAAAACCCAGAAAATAGAAAACAATAAAAAGTTTATTCTCAGAGATTATATTTCATGTGGCCTGAGTTTTTAGCTCTAGTGATTAAAAAAAGTTTCAATGCTTTTTTGGCTTTCAAATGCTGAGGTTATAAGACATTCAAGTTTGATTAAGTAAAATCCATCTCCTACAACTCTGTTTATTTAAAGTTTTTGCTAGCATGTACCATGGCATTGCTATCAACACTTTTTAATCACTAATCATTTCTGAAAATGATAAACCAAGCCCTCAAGGTGATGAAAAGGCTAGACAGGTTGTACTTCAAAATATACATATGCAGAAATTGAGACATTCTTTTTAAAGTCTACGACTTTCTCAAAGATGTGACAATAAAAAATTTTACTTTCCACTTATCATTCTTCAGTACTTTAAATATACTCATTTACATAATGACAAAACACATGTACAATATTCCTTTTCTTGAGCATCATAGACATGAAGCTACTAAGAAAGAGATGTCAGAATCCTTATTAATTCAAATTGCATCTTACTTTAACCAAATTTATTGCTCCTACACAAACAGAGTTGAGCCTATTTGATGATTATCATTTTAGATTTCTTACTTAAAACCATGTCAAAATCAATCCTTATTTAATGAGGGGTTTTGAAAAGGGTTTAAAATAGCAAAATTCTGAAACATGATCATTAGAACTATTTGTAAGTAATTAAAAATGATAGCTTTTAAATAACTTGTGACTGGATCCTAAAGCCATGTCAGAAAATAGTGCTCAGATGACAGCCTGTCACATAAATTTATGCTTGATACATGAGCCCTGTTTATCACTAAATAGGAACATTTTTATTATTCTCTTGAAAAAAGTAGTTAAAATTTCTGTTTTCACAAGTACTTTTTCCTTCCTTTTTCCACCTACTTCATGACACTTAGTTCATTGACATTATCTTGCTGAACACTAGAAAATCATTACATACTTAGTCTATGTCCTCCAACTTTTGCGCTATCAAATGCCACTGTTACAATGTATGTAAGAGAGCCATAAACTGAACAGGAAAGGTAACCAACTGCTCATGAAGATTTAATTTTTCTCTGTTTGACAGAAACACTAACATGATGAGCCATGGCATTTCCGTGTAAAATCCTTTTTGGACTTGGAGTGTGTCACATTCTATCACTCAGGAGTCTACATTTTGCTTATGACATTGCACCCATAGGGAAAGCTTGGGTGTGAGTTTTTGTTTTGTTTTGCTATTTTGAGAGTATGGCAAGGATTACAGTAAGTGTTCTGAAAACTTCTCAGCCTTCAAAGTGTGGTATAAAAGGTGTCTTTAAAAAAGATATTCATAAATATGAAGTGCACTTTATTTTCATAAATAAGACACTTGAAGTACAGAGTCTTTGAAAATGTGCTGGCTAACAAAAATATCAAAATCATTTTCGTTAACAATATTTATTTGCTATTCTGCAGAAAGTCAATTAGATGACAATAAAACTAATTAAAATTAAACGTCAAAATAAGAGAGTACCTTTATTAAACAAACCAGGGTTAGTAATAGAAGTTCAACCTAAAAATTTTTTTTGTAATTTCATTATTTTTATAACAATGTTTAAGGCTTTTTAAGACTAGTTGTTGCCATTGGTGTTTCCTGAAGAAAAAGCTACCCAAGGCTAACTATATACATATATATGTATATATATTCTTTTTTAATAATGATACATATTTCATATAGAAAGCACATTAAACTGTGAATTTCTCAATGTCTTATTTTCAGGTGTAATTTGAACATTGAATGGAGTCTGGAACCTTTCCTCAAACTGATTAGTAGCTTACTTGAAAGCTTGTTGCTGTAATTTGAGAGGACTATTCCCGTAAACCAGTGCTATTGTTCATGCGTAAGGACACCTGAGTCTGACCCTAAGATTTATTTAATTTCCTCTGCACAATAAGAGATTAAAAAAAAAAAAAAAGACACCAAAAACACATTTATAGAATATTGTAAAATATGCTTATGTCAAACTTCACCTCTTGAATCTTACAGGTTTCAAATATTAATTTATAGAACAGTGTGAGCAACAAGGCTTAAAAGTATTGTTATTCTGATATAAGGAGATGACAGTCTAGTATTGCACTATGTTTTGGTGAGGACTACGTTTTGATGAGGACTATTATTTCCAACAGGCATATTATGTAACAATGCCACAGCTTGTCATGATTTATCTGAAAAATATGAAAGCTTGCAGCAAACACATAGATTTTTGAATGTCACTATTACACAGGCACTTTTTCATGGTACTAACTGATCACTGTTACATAGGCACTGTTTTTCTCCGTACTCACTGAAGTGCTTATGTAAACATGATCCTATTCATAGGGAGAAAAAAAGAAGAAATTCTTGAGAAGTTCTAAGTTTTCCAAGGGGAAAAAAAAGACTAAACCAAACATCAAGCATTTTGTTTGCTATTGCAGAAGTGTGGATGCTATTTAAAAAATGGTTTTCAGCATTAAAAACTGCTACTGACCTGAGGGATTTGTTTAGAGAACTTGTTTATCTAATATAACAAAGTCTTATGCAAACAAAGAGGAATACTTGTTCCCTCCAAACTTTCTGGATCTCCTGTCCATTTATATAAGACAAGATATGAACAGTGTGCAGCCAATTGCCTCACAGGCATTAGACTCAGACAGCTATTAGAATATAGTGCAGACTACTGTAAAATTTACAAGACTGACACAGAGCTTATTAGATTTAAGGGACATAATTGCATTTGATTCAATAAACATTGGATTTAATCTCATTGGTATGTTCCAATGTCTACTGAAGCATATGGACAAACACCAAAGGAATCATATACAGACCCTTATTCAGAGCTCTTTGAGTGGAGGTAGTAATAGATTGAGAGATTTTTAGCACAATCATCTTTGGCTTATACTACTGCATTTTTTTCCTAATTCAAGGATACTTGTCTTTACGCAGGAAAGGTTCCCTGATCATCACCAGCGAATGATTTAAATAATTTCTCTGTCTTTGGAATACATCTTGCAATTTTGCCTTCTTTGAAGAGACTTCCTACATGAACAAATCTATGGCCCAAAAGGAGGTAATTGCATGCAAGAAGGATAATAAATCAAATACCTTAGGGGTTTTGATAGCACCAAACCAACATAATACATGTTCTGGAATTAGATATCAGAAAAAAATTGATTTAACCTGGCAATTAATACTTTGCACTGAATTGTTCTGATGTCCAAAACACGAACATGAAAGAGCAATGATTACTGTTAAGGTATTAACCTTATTTGGAGAAGTTTAAAACACATACTAAATTTAGTAAATTAAAGTAATGAAACTGAGTTTAAGAACACTTAGGTATAAGACCAGAGGTTAAATGAAGACTGATTGGATTGTTTATTAGAACTTCTCTCAACATATTCCCATGTTGAGAGAAAAACATCTCATGAAATCCCATGAGAAAATCAGGGATTCTCTCACCTAAATCAACAGCCTAAACTGAAAATCATGCTAAACTCTGTAGACGACCAGTAGTAGAGGACCTTGACATTGTGATGTGGACCAGTAGTAAGTTATATTAGTTTTCTCCATTTCTCTCCCTTGACTGTAGAGGGAAGCTAGGAAACTGTTCTATTAATTTGGGTGTCTCTGCTCAAGGCTAATGATTCAATTAAAAGAATCTGGGCTTCTATATTGACTTAAAAATCATGTAATGTTGTCCATTAAAATCTATCTGTTCAAAAGATATGCTCAAAATAAATGCAAGACACCATCTGACTTTAAATTAGCTTCCTAAATTACTTGGTACTAAATTTAGAGAGGACAACAGCGAAGAAGCAAAAGTTCTTCAGTGGCCCAGCACCTGCATACACTTACTAATACTGCTAACTTGCAGACGTTTTTCTTCCTCAGAAAGTTCTCAGAAGGCCTTATTTTTATGCTGCAGTGCTAAAGGAGAGCAATAATAACTGCAGGTTGATTACTGAGCATAGGCTACAGGATTTGAAATCTTAGTGATCTTGAGTGGAATCAGGTTCCAAATGCGATTTGTTAAATATCATTATATTACATGACAACTCTGGGAGTCAGGGAATAAGAGAATAGAAAGCCAAAGTCCCTTGGGGTAGTCTGATAAAATGTAGCAAAACCTGTCTAAAAAACACATTTGTTATATCTAGTTTTGTTGCTTTAAAATGGTTTGCTCAGGAAGCTGCTAAGCTCAGAGGAAGAAATCACCTCATCTCAACCATCACAAAGGCATTGTTGTATACTGCTTCTGTTCTAACCATGGCAACACACTGCCACCAAAAAATAAAATTTAAAAAAGTATATAAAAATCAGTGATGCAAAACTAGATTAAAAATATTCATTTCAGAATTAAAGCATAACACATTAAACCTAAAGATTTCTTGGCTAGCATTTAATCACACTATTTTCTCTTTTTAAAAAACTCTCAATTTAACCTCAGTTCACAGGTTTTCTTTTTCAGGTTCCACTTCCAGTGCAGTAGATATGCCATGTATTCTCTCTGGGACCACATCTGAAATGAGTCAGTCACTCTATACTACTCACAGTCAAAAGAACTTCATCTAAAAGTACTTTAAGATTGAATCTTTTGTGTGAAGCCTGAGCAATCTGCAGCCAGTGAAGAATAAAAATATATTGAGGACTTACTGCCAGAGATGCAATCGTGAGATGCAGAAATAATTGCTGGAAAATATCAGAAGCTGGTGTGCTAGCAAAAGTTTGAGTTTTGTCTGCTTTTAAAGGATTCTGTGTATCCAGCCTTCATACTAACTTTACAATCCAGAGTAAATGGATAGTAAAAAAAGTATCATATACAAAATTCATCAAGAAGTGTTCCAAGATAAAAATACCTGAGTTTTAATGAAAAAGATGGGGCTAATAATGATATATTTTTATTAAATTTTTAGATACAAAATAAAGTCACTGTCAGGCTCCTAGATGACAATTGAGCCTAGTTTTACCCCAGACAAATTAACATTCAATGGTTATAGTAATTTATGGTTATAAATATTATATAAGCTTCTCATAAGATTATAGAGATTAAAAGTTTCATTTTTCACAATATTTGTCAGGTTTAAATAAACTAGAGGTTTATATTTTCAGTCTTAAATAGAAAAAAAACCAAAAAAAAAAAAAAAAAAAGAGAAAAAAGTTATGCTGAAGGATTTATGCTGGAGCTCTGTTTCTGAAGGTAGTAAATGAATATTTTCTCTGAAAAGAAGTATCTTTGAGCTAACTTTCTTGCATTTTATACTGTTCTATGAATTATAGAAGAATCCACACTGGCTGTGTATGTTATTTTGCAAGAGTCACTACTCTTTTTAGAAGCAGACTGAAGTAAGGAAAACTGAATCATCCAATCAGCAGTCACTTGGTACCATCATAGACTTGCCCAAGGGCAAAATGAAAGTCAGCTTGAAAATTATCTTGAGAGATAATCCAGGTTAAAAAGAATCAGGGCACTATTTCTATGAAAATAATAACAATTATCAAGAAGATCAACAACTGAGACTTTTACAGCTAATTGGAACAAATTATGAAGATACAGTTTCTAGAACATTGTAGCCTTTCCAAGTGACGATCAAAGAATGACACGTGTTTACTGTTTTTGTACTAAGACATTAACATACCCTAAAATTCACTCCCCTTCCCAAAAATAATTTTTTTTTCCTAAAAAATCCATCTAATAAGTCACCAACCTTGATATCTGCAGAAATTGAAACATTTTTTAAAAAGTAATGAGAACTAGGACATTAAAGCCTTTAGAAAGGCTGGCACTGCTGGCACTGTTCACAGGATACAGTGCAGATCCTCAGAGTTTCTCAGCTGGGGAAGGTGCAACTTTTTGCATAGATTAGATTTAGATTACACCACACAGCAAGGCAGCTCTCACTGCTCATGCATCAGAGAGTTCTCTGTTTAACAGTGCTATTCATCTATTCAAGGAGACACTAATTTTAGGATAATTTGGAAATGCTGTTCCATCTGCAAATGAAATTGCACTTCATATCTCACTAACACCAGGAACTAAGTAGAAGTCACCTTCACTTTTTCTCTTTCTATTTAACGTTAATTTTGCTGCAAAAGCCATGCAATCCAAAGCTTTCTCATTGTGCCTGGCCATTTTAATTTTTGATCCTTTTTAATCCACTGTAATAATCAGTCTATAAAGTCCAATTACTTAGGGTGAAAATGACCGGCAACTCTAGACTCAACAAACCCCAGCTTAACAAATTGTAAAACTGTGAACTCTATAATTTTCTATGTAAATCCATATCACCCATTTTCTTGTTGTCCCAGCTTGTATCTTCATTGGGAACATAGTTTTGTTCTTATAGGGAGGAAAATTTAACAATAAATTCCAGAGCACATGAATGCATAAATTATTGCATGCATGTCAAAAAAAGGGAAGCAATCTGCTGTTCAGGGAAAAATGTGGTTAAACACCTCTATCTATCACTTCTCAAGAACAACCTTGGAAACTTTTGTGTGGCTGGTTTAAACAAACCATTAGTTTTCATGGAAATTCTGAATGTCCCTGGAGACTCTAGTAAAATCATCATTTCTAGTAAACAAAGACAAGGCATAAATGATATCATTCCTTAAGATATAAACCAAGACTAAGATTAGGAACAAATACAATCGGGTTCTCCATTTATCTAATATTTTGCTTTTATCAGACTCATTGTACTGTGCACCTTTCCAAAACAATTTTAAGTTTTACAAATAAGGCACTGTTTCAGTACATTCACTAAGCTCAAATTCAACACCTTTATGATAAGATAATAAAGATGGTCTATGTCTAAAAAGATGTTCCACTAGAAATGTGTACTTACAAATACTTACAATATTACATCTCTCATGACTATACTTAGAGGCAAGAACATTAGCTTTTACACTGGGTAAGTCATAAAATGTTATGAAATGCACTATATTAAGAACTATGGCAAACATTAATTTTTTCTTTCTTTATTTTAAGCCATCATGCAAAGTTAAAAGTTCTTTTTTTTCCTAAACTGCATGAGAGAATCCTATCTGAGCTTGAAGCAAAGCCCTTTTAAAGAGTAATGTAATATTGAAATCCTAATGCTGGTGTTGCTAATTTATACACAACTGGTGGCCATCTGAATGCTGATATGGAGCCAGTTGCAATATGCCTAATAAGGACTGATCAAAACCTTTTACAGTTTCTGGAATTATTTTTGTAGAAACCACAGCGGGGGGGCGGGGGGGGGACGTGGAGGGAGGGGAAGTATTTTGGATAAATTCAAAAATTCAAAGAACATCTGAAAACACTGATAACATGTTAAAAAAAAAAATCCGCAAAGCCACGCACTAGACCCCGAGCATAGAAAGGTCATGGACCTGCTTGAGTGAGTTCAAAGAGAACAACTAAACTGATCACAAGCTGGAGCACCTCTCCTATGAAAGAGAGGCTGAGAGAATTTTGATTGTTCAGACTGGTGAAGAGAAGGCTCTGGGGAGACCTCAGAGCAGCCTCCCAGCACCTCAAGTGGCCTAGAAGAAAGCTGGTGAGGGACTCCTTCAAGGGTATGCAGTGATAGGACAAAGGGTAATGGCCTTCAACCAAAGCAAGGTTGATTTAGATTAGAGATCTTGAATAAATTCTTTACTGTGAGGGTGCTGAGGCACTGGAACAGGTTGCCTAGAGACATTGTGGATGCCCCATCCCTGGAAGTCTCCAAGCCCAGGCTGGATGGTCAGTCACTTGTGGAAGGTGTCTCTGCACAGCAGAAGGTTGGAACTGGATGATCTTTAAGGACCCTTCCAACCCAGGCCATTCTATGGTTCTAAGAGTCCATGATAAACCAATACCACATAATACAAGTAAGCAAGACAATGAGAAATTTACATTGTCCCCATTTAGAGACATCTAATATGTGTGTTGAAGTGTCTATGCTCTAATAAAATAGAAAGAACTTATTTTTCCTTGCATGAAACACGGCAAATAACAAACTGGATCAAGCAAAAAAGGAGCATGAACTAAGGAGAATACAGTAAGACATGAAAGAAGATAATTCCTCAAGTAACAGTATGCAATCTTGTACACTTGACAACTCAAATTATTTTGAACAATGAGTAATTTATGGCTGCGAAAGGGCAAGCACTTTCCTTCCTTCATTTATTTGTTTTATTCCCCATAGCATACAGCAAATAAATAATATTACTTCTAAAAAGACATTTTCTGCTGTTATCATTTGCGCCTTGAGGAAAAGGATCTTAATATCTTTGAGCTTAGGAGCAAACCCACTTGCTGTTATACATTCCTCCCTTTTATCATTCTTCATAATAAATTCCACAAATTTTTGTGATGTCACAAGTGCTCTAAAGAAAAGCAGTATTAACAGGTTTAGTGTGACACAGATTTAGGTTTTTAAGATTGTTTAATTAATTAAATCTGGGGCTGTTAAATCTGTATAGCATGTCAATAATTATTTCTCCTAGTTGGGGAGATACTTTTTCATCTTTTTCAATTTGGAAATAAGTCCTATATATCCTGGAAAGCATGATCAATTCAAAGTACAAAAAAATCTTGAAAGTTATTTAAAATGTAAATAATTGGCAACTTGTATGTGAATAAAATGCTACAAGGTTAATCATTAGATTCCAAATGTAGAGCCATGTCCACAATGACATACTGCATATTAATTAACAAGGTTGAATACTTCGTATTTTATATTAGCAGCATCACAACAAAACATAAGCTGTGCAACCTGGAACAACAGTCTAAATCCAATCAAAGCATTCAATAATATAGTTTCATGATTTGACAAAAATATACACAAGAAAGAATATGTGTGTTGCAGCTAAATTTAGGCACTAACTACCTAGTCTTCACTCTCTTTACTCTTAATGGGGGCAGAGGTTAAGACCCTGCTTAACCACTGTTACAGAATTACTTTATCTTTCTGGTTTTGCATTGACCACAGATGCACCCAAAAGAGATCATCCTAAAGTTAGCCTTTGGGAATATATGCCAATCCCTTTTTAGCCAATTACCCAAGCAAGTGACTACAGCCAGATGTTCAGGTGATCCAATACATTGGTATGCAAACATAGAAAAGACAAAAATATTTATTGTTGAAAGATAAGGTCAAAAACTACATAAAATGTAGTATTCCTAAACAATGACTGTGATCACAAGGAACTAGATAACCAGTAGTAAGTAAATCAGACCTGTTTGTAGCTAAAAGTGTGGCCTAGAATTCATAAACCTAGAAACAATCTTGGGATGCAGCAATTTTAGCTGATGCCTCTTCCTACACTTCTCACAACTGTTGCAATTCATTGATGATTTTACCATCTGTCTCAAAAGCTAAAATACTTGGTTTAAATATATAAAAGCCAGACAGTCAACTCCATTATTACATGCAAAGGCATCTCTAGCTCTGTAAACACAAGCTTAAAACTTCCCACCACTTTTGCAGTTCGACCTGTGTTGACAATTGTGAGACTGAAACGGGCTTGTTACCAGAATGGCCTAATCTAGGCTTTGTCATGGCACTGCAAATGAATACAAAATACCCCCTGGATTGTATTAAGGTTGTATCAAATTAATTGCCTTACTTGTTGGTGCACATCATTGAGACATTTCAAAGACAAGGTGGAAAGGTCTATTAAATTAAGTGGACCCTTGTCATTATATTCTTACTCCTACATGTTGTAGACAAGATTTGGGCAATGCAATATCTCTATTATCTAAAACATGACAATCATACTTTAAGTCAGGTAAGTATAATCGGAACAGAAATCAGAAAGGAACATGCTCAGCTGCAAGGCCCCTAAGTCTCTCTTTTCTCTTACAGCTCTTTTTGTACAAATTTTCAGTGTAACGCTGGGCATTAAAGCTTATGTAACTTTTAAACATCCTAGTACCTTATGATGGGTAGTAGTGATATAGTGTGCCAAAATAAAAGACGAATAATACTTTGTGGAAAATATCTATCCGGTTTTTTTGTGATCTTGTTCTGGCAGCACAGAAATGTAATCTAAACTCCTACGTGAAAACTTGACAAAAATACATTAAACTCAATTTTATAATAAATTGTTTCTGAAATAAGATTATCTGCCATATTTCAGCCCAGAAACATTTCATAACATCCAAATTCCACCTTTTGATAAACAGACATTCTGAATAAGTCTGACATGCTTTTAATTGCAGAAGCACATATATGCCTCTGAAATAAAAGTGCTCGGTATTCAAACTTTGGAGGGACCACTTCACTTAGGACTCCGAGGGTGATGTAAAATCTGAAATGACAGTTATGATTTTCAGGCATATTTCCCTCTATAACATGTACATTCTTCACACTTTAAAAAAATGAAGACACAGTTACAGCTGCTGCCTACTGATCTGTGTGCACTAAGAAGCACATCAACATATTCAGCTTATCAGAACCATTTGCAAGAGCATGTTTGTCAAGCAAAACTATCTCAGAGCATGAGGGAACTGATGTCTCAGTTGGATTACTTCACTATCTCTTCCATAAGACCATGGAAGGGTTATTTTAACTGAGACTATGCAAACAAAAAAATTCTCACAGACTGTTAAGCAACTCAGAAACCTCAACACTTTTTGAAATCTAAAATTGTTTCAGGCTTGAGGTTCAACATGCAAATAAAATCTAGAGCTACTCTGAATACAACAGCAGGAGGAAAATTATAAGCTTTAATACTGGCCTCTTTCCAAAGTCCAGGCCATATCTCAAACAACAAATGGGCATTCTGATGCAGAATAAATAAAAAACCACTAAAAATTCCACCATTTTTATAGAGCTTTTCTTCAGTGAGTCACAGCAAACTCCATAAGATGGTACCATTAGGCTCACATCACAGGTGATGTGCAAATAGGCACAACAGGACTCTCCTGAGCTTTAAGCAAATACAAGTAATGATCAGAAAACACTGATTGTCATATAGAGATCATGTCTGTTAATTTGTCACACTAGCTTGGCTTCAGACAAAATTGTCTCTTCATATATGACTTTCAGCTTGAGGGCAGCTGGAGAACAAATTCATTATAACAATGATATCTCTCTGCTGGTTAACCTTTTAGACCTTTGATGCCTGAACCTAAAATTCTGTGTGCTAAGGGTTGTACTTGACTCAGGAAAAGGCAGCTTTTCCTAAATTGCTTTGAAATGTCACATAAGCATTGAAAAAAAGATAGACTGGTAATTTCACTTTTTATGATTCGTTTTTAAAAGAACTTATGGCATTCCCATGGTCTGTCTTCACAAGAACAGAAAAAATGGCACATCTAATAATTTTTTTTTTTTTTAAATATTTGGCTTGTCTAGTCCTTCCTAAGATCTATAAACCAACTCCTTTCCTCAAATTTCATAGTCAAGCAAGATTAAAAGACCTTGAGGAAACAAGATGAGACATCTGGAAAATGAAAAGTAGATTAGTGGAAGTGGAGAATATAATACTCTTAGCAATTATATGATTACAAAATTCATCTTTGTATAGTAGATGTTACTAGAATATTCCTAAGACATTACAATGCTTTATAAAGGTGTTGTATACAATGTATTATATTGGTATTTTTATATATAAACATTTACAAGTAATATATAATTAGATTTTTATAAGAAGAAAACCACTGAGAGAAAGCTTCTCAGAATGCTCTATTAAAAGCACCAAAGTGTCAGTCTTTTTTCCAGTGGTATCTGTGGAAAACCTGAGCAATTTCAGGAAGGCCAGGGTTTTGCTAAGGTTCAAAGGAGGCAATCATTTTGACTGGACTGTGACAATGTAAAGAGTCTTGTTAACTCATACGGCATCAGCCAGCTTTAGAAGGGGTAAAGCAATTGACACTACCCATTTAAGGAACATGAAATGTGAGGACAAGGACCCATAAGAGTTTACCTTTTTCCATGATTGCCAAGTTATTCCGATCAAGAAGTACCTCAGCAAAAGTTTCTGTGCTTTGTTAAGTATTTGCAGCCCCTCAGCTGTGGCTCTGATTGGCCTTTACTTAGCACAAATTACTCTAACTGTTCTACTGCCTTATAGAAGAGATTGGCTCCAAATTAGTCTTTTCTGATATGAGATACCAGCAAAACTGATTGCTCAGTGCCTTGTTACGGACCTCCCACTCCTACAAATGTTAAAATTCCAGAACTGCCATGAACACCTGAAGGGTTTTTACATACATAAGGAATGCATTTGAGTACCCTACTGCATACATATATAACTCCCAGTAGACCTGAAGGATTGTATAGTGAATGTTATTAAGAAAATAATCTCATTAATATTTCAAAGTGCCAGAATCCCTTCTTAGAATAGGCAGCAAATAAAGGTAGCCCACACAAAATGCTAAGCCCAGGAGACCCTGTACCCCATGGTAATTAGAGACCTTCATATGTGGGGAAAAACTCTGACAATTGATGTCATAAAGATATCTGGAAAGAGACAGAAAGAGCTGAGTGGACAAGCCTTGTATGTGTTGAGAATACTATCCTGGGAAGATTCCTTCATACAGTCAGAGGAGATTCAAGCTGTATCAAGCATTTCTCAAGGCATTCCTCCTCCAAAGGGCTACTACTGCACTGTGATAACCCATTGAAAGTGAATATCACTGTAGAAAGATACAAAATTCCCTCGACCACAAGAAGAAGGCCTCATGAACCTCTGAAGAAGAGACAGTAAAGATTGGCTACACAAAGCAGAAATAATAGAGAAAGCAGGGAGCAGCAGCCAGGACTATGCAGTACACATGTGGGAACTCTGAGTTACCAGGTCATGTCCAGGCACACAGATGGGAACATCCAGATGCACCTCCACAGAAGTTTTTGGAAGAAATAAAACACAGCAATCTCTTACGTGGAGTCTGACCCTGCAGAACATGCCTACCAGGTCATAATCTTTTTCTGTCTTCTGGATTCTAAGACAAGCTGGATGGAGGCACTGACCTTCCTAAAAGCACAGTACTCATAGAATCACTTATATATGGTACACTATAGAAAACTAGGGAATTTTGGTTTCAGATGGGAAGGCACGTTGAAGGCTTAGGACTTTGAGAGTTAGGTAAGCACTAATCAGTGGAGTTTATATGAAAATTTCAGTTTTAGATGCTTGAAGGCCATTGAATTTCCACCTTAGGGATCTTTTCTAGGATCAGAATGAGTAAATATATTTATGCTTGTTATGAATATGATAAATATATAGCAATTTAATTTTCCCAATAAAATTAGCAGCTGGGCAAAAAATAATATTTTATTATCTAAAACCAGGGAACAAAAGTGTGATTTGTGCAAATCCCCACTGATTTCAGTAGGGCTCCCCATAGTGGCAGTTATCATTCCATTTAGAGTAAATTATAGGGCCAAGATCTAACCATCTAAACATATTTGCTAATCATGCACACATTGCAAGCATAAGCACAAATTTAAAAAAAAAGTGGAAGAAAATAAGCTACCTATTTTTTTCCCTACTAATCTTAAATACAGACTAAGACTAGCATTTTAAGGGAGAGATTTAATTTCCAGACTATAGAGAGCTATTGATGAAGTTTGCATAATGACTTTAAACAGCTCTTCTCCAATACACACCATATTATAATGTGGACAATAAATGCTTTTATTAACAAGCTGATGAGTTTGCCATTCCTATGCCAAATAAGGATTCTCTCATAATTAGAAATTGCACATTCCCTAGAAGGAAAATTCTTACTGAGTACACAGCTGCAGGGAAACCCTGCTGCAGCTGCACCCTGCTTCCCTCAGAAGAGGTCCCCATGGTGTGGAAATTACTTCCAGCAGTCTTATGGGCATAAATGCAGATTAGATTTTAAATATATTTCTAGCTTAAGTGTTGAAACACGTTTATACTGAGAGTGCAGTGAAAAGAAATTCCACCCATCCCTTCCTCTTTGACCCCAAGTTTAGTAGCAGTATGTGCAACAGAAATTTAAAGATGCAATTGATGGAGAAAAACTAAACAATACACCAGTGAAAAAATGTTTGATTTCAAGCGGATAAAAAGCATTTTCAAGGATAGGGATAAGTTTCATAAAAAATATCTCAGCATACAGCAATGACTTTACGACTAATTGAAAGATCTCAGGTGAAAGTAGCCCCTCCTTAGGATTTTCCTGAACATTCTATTGCACATAGCAAGAGCTACAAGGATCTTTTTTTTCTTTTCTTTTCTTTTCTTTTCTTTTCTTTTCTTTTCTTTTCTTTTCTTTTCTTTTCTTTCTTTTCTTTTCTTCTCTTCTTCTTTCTTCTTCTTCTTCTCTTCTTCTTCTTCTTCTTCTTCTTCTTCTTCTTCTCTTCTCTTCTCTTCTCTCTTTTCTTTTCTCTTTTCTCTTCTCTTCTCTTCTCTTCTCTCTCTCTTCTCTCTCTCTTCTCTCCTCTCTTCTCTCTCCTCTCTCTCTCTCTCTCTCTCTTCTCTCTCTTCTCTTCTCTCTTTCTCTTCTTCTCTTCTCTTTTCTTTTCTTTTCTTTTCTTTTTCTTTTCTCTTCTCTTCTCTTCTCTTCTCTTCTTTCTCTTCTCCTTTTCTTTCCTCTTTCCTTTTCTTTTCCTCTCCTCTCCTCTCCTCTCCTCTCCTCTCCTCTCCTCTCCTCTCCTCTCCTCTCCTCTCCTCTCCTCTCCTCTCCTCTCCTCTCCTCTCCTCTCCTCTCCTCTCCTCTCCTCTCCTCTCCTCTCCTCTCCTCTCCTCTCCTCTCCTCTCCTCTCCTCTCCTCTCCTCTCCTCTCCTCTCCTCTCCTCTCTCCTCTCCTCTCCTCTCCTCTCCTCTCCTCTCCTCTCCTCTCCTCTCCTCTCCTCTCCTCTCCTCTCTCTCTCCTCTCCTCTCTCTCTCCTCTCCTCTCCTCTCCTCTCCTCTCTTCTCTCTCTCTCTCTCCTCTCCTCTCCTCTCCTCTCTCTCTCCTCTCCTCTCCTCTCCTCTCCTCTCCTCTCCTCTCCTCTCCTCTCCTCTCCTCTCCTCTCCTCTCCTCTCCTCTCCTCTCCTCTCCTCTCCTCTCCTCTCCTCTCCTCTCCTCTCCTCTCCTCTCCTCTCCCTCTCCTCTCCTCTCCTCTCCTCTCCTCTCCTCTCCTCTCCTCTCCTCTCCTCTCCTCTCCTCTCCTCTCCTCTCTCTCTCTCTCTCTCTCTCTCTCTCTCTCTCTCTCTCTTCTCTCTTCTCTTCTCTTTCTCTTCTCTTCTCTTTCTCTTCTCTTCTCTTCTCTTTCTCTTTCTCTTTCTCTTTCTCTTTCTCTTCTCTCTTTCCTTTCTTCTTTCTCCTGCTCCCAAGTTGGTATAGACAAGGGGCTTAATAGCTCACAAACATTAAAACAACTCCTGGGGGAAATAGTCTACCTAAACTCTTCAAATACCCTTGAGGCCAGACAAACCACCCTGGCTTTTAGCTAGAGATTTCTTCTTTTTGCACCCCATAGTGTTTGCATCTTTCCAACACCTTTCAAACGCCCACTCAACCAAGTGGTAACAAAATACTCAATTTTGAGACAATCTGGAGATTTTCCCTTGCTTGTCACAAAGTTTGTTATTTTAAAGCGTAAATCCTTCTTTTCAAGCACTTGGAAAACTCATCTGATTTGCTGCCCACGAGGGTCTATCTCATAATATACCAATGTATATTTCTAGATTCTAATGTGAGCACATTTGCAAGGTAACATGTGAATCACACAGAATCTACAGCGATCTTTTCTATTCACAATGCTGTCAACTTGAGTTTTATATCAAGGAAACATGCTGTGAATATGATAAAGAAGGTCATCTGAGGGCTTTTCAGACATTTATTTTAAGGCTATCAGAATCTGGGGTAGTCTGTAAAGAAAAAGACAAAGATAGACAAACTAGTAGCTTAAAACCCATAGTTTATTTATCTAAATATTTAGCTTCCAAGTGCTTTTTTTCAGTGTGTTAAGAACTTATTCATAATCTCTGTTAAAGATAGTTTGATAGTCTATATTACTTTCTCCAGAACTTGTCACTCTGAAGAGTAATTCCATTAGTATCAGTAGACAGGGGCAGGCAGACAAAAAAATTCTAAACTTAAACACCCAATGAAATTTCAAACATTTCCAGCTTTTTACATCCAAACCTATTTTTCTGTAACAAGTAATGCTGGCCCAAACACCAAGGTTATCATCTGCTTTCTGAATCTGCCATAGCAACAACCACTTTCAGCTTCTCACACCAGTCTTCAGAAATGCTCCTTTAAAGTTCAATTAAAAAAAGGAAATATTTTCTTCTGAAAATGCTGAGACAACCCTCAATGTTTTTTGCAGACACTGATAGCCAGTAAAGAGAAATACCTGGGTGAAATATTTCTATAATATTTATAGTAGAAGTGTAGTTCTAAACAATAATAATTTCTATTCTTTAGTGAATATTGCAATGACTGCCTACGATCAAATTGCACCTATAAAGGTAGTTTATAAATGCTATTTGTATTGAGTAGGTTAAGATATCTAATTAAAAACTGTAATTCTATTCAAATAGGCTATACAGACCTTTTTCTCTAAAGCTCTTTATAGTAACAAAGAAAATCAATCTGTTAACTTACAGCAACATACATTTTTGCAGACTCCAATGGGTACACTTCCATTTTCAGTACAGACAGCTACATATTTACAAATAAGAATGGATATTTTAAAAATTACTGAAGAAGTAAACCTCTCTTTTTTCAGTAGTATTAGAAACAAACTACTATCAAAGAAGGAAATTCAATTTACAGATAAAACACAATCAGATGCATGGCAGTTGTAGGATTTTACTCCATCCAAGCAAAAGGCTGAAAAGCTGTCCATAATGTAATTAATGAAGCTTAAGAGCAAGTGAGAATTCTGGCCTCCCTTTGTGTTTATTGGTATTCTTGTCAGCATGTTAGTTAGATACACACAGTTTGGTTGTGATATGCTGACAGATTTGGACTGCATATATTGCTACCAATGGATGTGGGCTCAGTTTGCACAACATATGCCTCCACAAACTGGATTCCCTCTAAGGAGTAAATGAAGGGCATCCAGTATATACTGTTGCTGTGATTTGAGTCCTAGTGCTCATAACAGTTACTCAAACATTATTACAGCAAACACCTAAAATAAAGATGGAGAATTTCTGGTAAAAGGGTTTCTTTTTTTTTCCCAGGATATGTGAAGGATTCATGCAGTAGGTAGTTTTTCAACACCAGATTCAATTATAAGGACCCTCTACATACACACATCATCATTCTAGTAATCATATGACTTTTGATTTCCATCAAGGACAGCCACATGTCCTTCTCTTACTGATAATTCTGCACTGTATGACCTCCAGCAACATGGGCATGGATCATTTTCTGACTTTGTCTTCTTTTGGAGGGCTCACAACACCTGACCCACAGTGCTGAGAGGTCTAATACATACCAACATTAGACAAAAGGTGAAAAGAATTCTGAGAAACTACTGGAAATATTCCAAAGCATTAAATCTTGATTTATGTAGCAAGTTCAACTTAGTCCTTTCAAGACTCTTTGTTTATCTTGACTGTCTTTTATACTGAGAAACAGCCAAAGCAAGGAATATTTTATGATGATTATGAAGATTTTTGGAACCATTTTAATCAACTCTCTTATCCTACTTGATTGTATACAATGGAGCAACCATCCTGTGTGTATGGTAATATCTCCATGGTAACAGATTATAAAACATAAGCACAGGATTGTGATCACTATTTAGAAAAGAAGGTGATTGAACATGAGGAAATTACATTCTCAAATACTTTCATTTCCTTGGGATTTCAGCAACGACATTTAAGTACTGGAATGGCCCATGTTCCAATCTCCAAGTTTCACTTAAAAATATATTAATTAGACAGTTTATATATGTATACTAGAAAAAAAGATATCTATTTTTTGTCCTTTTTTTTTTAAGGTAAGCTTACTTATGGCACACCATGAGTAAAGTCTTGCAAATAATATTCCCATTTAAGCAAATTTTTCTGTGACACCATTTATGCTCTTAAGGAGTAGCTCTTATTTTACAGGATGTATGGCTTTAAAGTGTGCTGCATATTGTATTTTTGATCTAAAGTATAGTCATACAAAAGAAAGCAACAGAGGTACCTCAATCCACTTAGCTTAGTAAGAATGCATGAGCAAGGAAAATGACCTGATCAGACATTTCCTTAATTATAGTTATGGACTACTAATAGGAAGAGACCGAGCACAACATGATTTCAGCAGACTTTTAGGAAAATTGCCTTTATGGATAAGTAACAAACTTATGTTTGAAGCATATTTAAGTAGGATGAAAGAAAGGTGTCAAAGCTTTCTCTTCAATTTGTTGCCTCTCATCTTCTGCTATGTGGAAAGAACCTATCATCTTTTTCTAACAAGAAATCTGCTGGTTTTAGCAGTGACACCTAGTGCTCTTGCTTTTGCAAGACATAGATTGTAAGAATTATAAAAATGATTATTTAGTTGTGTTTGCAGCAAGATGAATTTGCAGCAAGAACCTAGGCATTTTGCCTGTTCAGTCGACTTTTAGGAAAAAAAATATTTAAATATATCATTATTACATTATTATATTTGATATAGGCTGAGTGAGAAGTTGAGCCTAAATACCTAACCATTCATACCATTCCAGGATGTGTCCAAGGCAAAAAGGATGATTTACCTCCAGGAATGACTATTTCTCTGCACTGGCAGCAGAGGGAGCCAACACAAGCAGCTAGTTTTACAAAGCTTCAAGTTACGTGTCATAAATTCCAACCCCAGTTGCAGTTCAGTGTTTTATTTATTAACAAAAAAAAGGGACGTGCTTGCAGAAGATGCATTTCTCTCTTGGCACTTGGTCACCGAATGAGTTTGGGTCTAAATATCTGCTATTTTGTTCCTGCTCTGTCTATTTCCACACAGAACCAGAGGTATATAATCATTGACCAAAGTGCAGACAGCCCACCTACATGGCATTTTTCTTGCTGTAGCCTGCTTGGAACAGAAGCAGTTTGAAAGATGCACAGTTGCAAGCAGTAGTTTATTTGCATTACTCGTGAAAGTCCTTCAGCTAAATTTCCACACAGCATGCTCATTATGTCCATGCAAGTGTGTCTGTGGAGCTTTTAAGCTTATTGAGACAAATAGTGAAAGTAACAAACAGCGAGAGCTTCCTGTACTGTGTATAACTAGATTTCCATCTTAGCTTATTCTGAGCTCCCTCAGTGAATGATCCTTTTAGCCACTTTTCATATCATCCTAAACATGCGTCAAAGGAGCAGCACTGCACTGATTTAAAATCTCTGATTACAAAATAAAGCAATTTGTTAATTATATTTATTGTAAAATTATAGGTTTATTATCAGTGGTAACCTTAGAATTAAGAATGTGTTGGGCTCAACAAACAGTAAAAACATTCCTGTGGGCTGCATTGTGCACAGGTCGCATTTTCCATATAGTGAAGTAATTTGTCTTCTTCTTAAAAAGCATTTCTGAGCTAGGAAATTACCTGTCTGGAAGCAAAGGAACCTTGGGAAAAATTCTATTCTTCATTATTCTAGAGATCAGACTAAAACATCCAATGATCCCTTTAGCCTCCATGAAACTTATAGAAACTACATGACCTTAAAGAGTGAAAGTGTATATATTAAATGCTCTTTAACAGAGACACATTTTTTAAAGATCGTTATGTTAATTTGCTGTGAACTAGAGTAAGCACTTATCAAAACTTTAACTTAATGAGATATAGAAAAATTCCTTACCAAGAGACAATATTGATTTTGAAACTGCAACTGATAAGAATCCAGTACTCTCAGGCAATCTGTCCTGGAGGTTACTACCCTTCATCATTATTAATTTTATTTACTTTTTGTTTTAATTCCCCCAAATTCACATTCCAATCACTTTATCCCATTAAGCCATGTTTATTAAACCCTTCCTTCAGTCAAAGATCTGTAAATAAAAATCTATTGTAAACAAACACCTAGCACACTCATGCTGTTCAATGCGATCACATACTAATATTGTGTTAGACAGCAATTCCTCAAACTCCCCCATGAGAGAATCACAAGTCAAATGTGTTGTTTTTCTGAAAATTTACAAACTAACATATTCTTCTTAAAAACAAAGTCCCAAATTCAAGTCACTATTCACCAGCTAGTTTTCTGGTGATTCTATCTGGAATAGTTCATTCATTTACATAGGTGGTTTTCCTTTTACTTTGTTTTATACACTATGAACCTACATACAGACATATATATGTATGTGCTTTATACAGGTCTATATTTTTCTATATTCTGCTTGCAGGGTCTCTTTGCACCCATTTAAGGATGCGCTAATAAATAAATCCAGAAAATGGCCATACAATTACTTCCAGCAGTAATGAAACTGAACTGCAATATGTACTTAACAGTTCTACAGCTGTAAATGGTCTGTGGGATCACACTAGAGTCAATTCCAAGATAAAAGACACTGTAGTGCATATCATGTCACTGACGGGTCATTAGGGCTTTCTTTATCACTGTTCAGTTCAGTTTCTGTTTGTACACACTACCTTAAAAAGTCACTAATATCATTTTAATTTACATCGTTCATAAACCTCTAAAAGATCTACCCAAAATCCCTTAGTTTTGAGAATTATATAAAGACATGGTAGGAGACTTACTATGCCCAGCAGTCATTTTATGTTGCCTGTCTTAGCTCTTACTTCCCTTAAAAAGGAAAATAACCTTTGAAATCATATCGGTACCCAATGGATCTAACCTATTTTATTTTTGAAAGAGTCATTAAAATACAATTTGTTAATATTCACACTGGCCAATTAGCCCATATTGCAACTTAATCCAGTCTATTTATCCTTTGACTGCACCACAAGGATTACACTTTCACAGATGAAGTGACAGGAAGACAGAGCAGAAAGACTTTAGCAACTCAGCATGGTTCTTGTACTATGTAAGATTTTGAAGCTGTAACACAAATTTCTTTCAGGTTTTGTACAGCTGAGTACATAAAAGCATATTTTTCCTGGAGACTGATGGTTATTTTAAATACTTCAAAGGCATTGACTTTTATATTTTATTATTCACAACAGAAAGCTACCCCACTTGTTTGACATGTTATGTCAATTACCATCAAAAGGCTCAAATTTGGGAATGAGCAGTACAAATGTGGAAAGGTCACCACATCCCTCATCAGGGAGAAGCCAAAACTGCTGTTTCTCTACTAGGTTTTTGAGTCTGAAGTGACAGCAGTTTAAATGAAAGCTTACTTGTAAGGAAGCTTTATTTTAGCTTTCATCTTATTTTTCATCCACTTTATTCCCACCTTTCCATTATATCAAAGCTGCCCACACTGAAGGAGACTTACTGTCTGTCTTGAAATTCAAACACCCATCTGGACTAAACAATGCAGTATGAAAAGAACCTGACATTGCTTCTTTGTTTCTTGGTGGTTTGGGGTTTTTTTTGGGGGGGGGCGGTTTTTTTTTTTAGTAAAAAGCTTGATAGAATTGAAGTTTTCAAAGCTGAGTGATAATACTTTTTAAGTAAACCTTTATGCAGAGAATCACATCACTATGAAGCCTCCCTGTACTGTCACCATCTGCAGCCATACAAGAAATAGATGATGCATTCAGTTTGGCAAAAATAAAAGAGACAAACAAACTGAGCCCAACAATGAGGAGAAAAGAAGAGTTGGCATTGCCATAGTAGTTTTCCAGCATGTCTGAGCACAGCAGTTAGCATGAGCTGTGCCTGGTTAGCATAGCTGTCACATAACTACATGAGCTAAAGCCAGCTTTTAGTACCAATAGAAGTAGAAAGGTTTATGAAATGTTTTGTGTAAATAGAAACAGATAAAAATGTGATCAATCACCAATCCCAAATAACAGCCTGCATCTTAAATAGGTTTTTTGTACTCACGAAAGCAGAGAGACAAACTATGCCAACAATTTGCTGACCATCAAGAAGTACAAAAGCCTGAAAGAAATGTCCAGACTGTGACCACCACCAGAAGTGCCAGCAAATAAGAAAAAAATATCACATTTTGAACACACTAACCATCAACAAGTTGTTCTCTAACCAGTCCTATAACTGACAGCACTTAACTGGGGAATGTTGCAGTTTGTGGAAAGACTTGAAGGGAAATCTCATGACCCTGCAAAAGCATCCAGAATCACCAGGGAACAGGGAAGAGCCTGCAGGACCCCATAGCCATGCTTGAGAACTATGCAGAGCCTGCCTGACCCTACTCACTCACCCAGCTTCTCTGTAGGAATGCAGAATCTCTCCTGACAAGATGTCAGGTCAAAATATTTTCCTTCTAATCCTCAAAAACTCTTGGGTTTTTTTCAGAATTCCAGTAATTATTAACAGGTGCATATTGCCTCGGTTTTCAAAGGCATGTGTACCCCTATATCACACAAATGTAAATAGAGCTTGTTATCATACACATGTACATATATACATATATATATATATAATGATGAGAACCAGTGTTTTCTGATTGGCCAAATGCTTCATGGGAGGGTACCTGAATTTATGCAAAGTCATGGCTGTACAAACACTTTCCTCCAAGTGCAATATGTCCCTCAAAGTAGTGTCCCTTATTACTGCATATGAAAATATTCCTATGAATGTTGATTGCCATTAAAGATAATTAGGTTGTTTGGGGTTTTCTTGTAACTGAAAACAATGATGATAAAATATTTAACAAGTGGGTTGAGTTAATAAGTTTTTCAAAACCAGTGTTTATTATCATAATACGTCTTAATGTTTCTTTCACAATAGAGATAATCAAAATTCCAAGTGATGGGCTGCTTTAAAAAAGGGAGAGAAAATTTACTGTTCAGTCTTATCTAAAAAATGGCACTACCTATTAAGTTATACTAGATAGTCACATTCAAATTGCATAATCTTTTGAAAAATCCATCTGCATCCAACTTGATCAACCTCTCAGATCAATAAAAGAAATTCAGTAAAATCTCATTTTCTCAAGTGAAATCACTGTTAGTTTAAAAAAAAAAAAAAAACATTTTTTCAGTAAGATTATTTAGTCTGTGTCTGTTTCTGAATGCAAAAATGCATCCTGGTTTCATTTCAGATGAAAGGTGTGCACTTGATTGTCTCCTGATTCCTTTGTAAGATAAGATCTCACCAACCATCAATCCTATCTCAGACCTGGGAGACCTTGCTGTGGTAGTCTTGGACCCACAGAAAATAGTTCTGAAATTACTGATTGTATATACACATCATTTTAGAATGTACTTGGCTCCAATTATTGACATCTTAACTAAAATGCTCCAGTGGATTATTTTTCTTGGTTTTTTCCCCTGAAAAATTACTTTCAGCACAATGGGTCGAGATTTCTTCATTGATCAATGGGAATGGCTAAGACCTGGGACCTGTGCTGCTGGAGGGCAGCATAACAGTGATTCAGAACACCTCCCTGGCCTCAGCCTTGAAAAGGTTGTTTGGGAGCACAGAACAACTGAGGACATTCTGAACACAGGGAGCTAACCTGCAGCACTGCAACCCTTCATTAAAATAAATGCTTGGAGGCTTTGAATGTCCCAAATGAAAAGTTTAGTTTCCTATCAAATTAAATGTTTTATGATGTTCTAAAATAAGTGTCAGTATTTTAGTATAATAAAATATTTTTAAAAATTAAATTAGATTCCCTTTTCCTACATGTTTTTTAGTTCATCAGCTGAACCAAATATCAGTTATTCTTACAGATGTACTTGCAAGTTCTTTAGAAATATTTGATTCTGTAAAATCTATTAGGTTTTGTATAGTTCCCAGCTGATTTACATTAGTTTAGGGAGACTAGGTTAAGTCTTTATTTACCAAGCTCTGAACAGCTATTCAGTTATATTCCTGGGATCAAAGCTAGGCTGATGGGACTAGATTTAATGGAATTAGCAAGGTACACTGAGCAGTGCTGCAAGTACTTGCTTTTTTTTTTTAATTAAGTTTCTTATTTATTTCAATGCTAAAATAAATAAAAATAGATTGATATAGCATTTTTTGGTGAAACCAAGAATGAAATCTTAGACAATACAGAAGCATTAGGAAGAAAATGGAAATAATTTCTATGCAAGATTTCTTAGCCCACCACTGGATATTGGTAAAACAATTAGCAATTCTGAGAACTTCATTAAGCTGAGCAGGAAGTTTAGAATTATGTTTAATGATTCTATGCATTCAAACTATGCTTCAGTTATTAAAAGCTGGACTTCAGGAATGGAGATACATAATCCGGGATTCCTTTCTACCTATTTAGCCCAATCAAAAGTTACTTTATCCTGAGATGTGCTGTTTCATTCATTATGAATTTTCATGTGGAATGCTTCTCTTCCTCACTGTTTGAACAGACAGCCTTGAGTCACAACTCAGACATACATGTCTAATTTTTAGATAAGATGACTCCTGAATTAAGAGCTTACTTTTTCTTTTTTTTTTTTTTTTTTTTTTTGCCTAAACTAATTTATTACTCTAATTATTTAGGTCTGAAGTAAAATAAGTACATTCTGAACGGCATGCCTACAGTAGCCATGTATGATGATGGTGTCCAAAATTTTATCAGCTTACATATAACACTATTTGTGTAATAATTTTTTTTTAAAACACAGATTTCAAATGCCTTAATTTAGTTATTATCTGCAGTTTTGATCTCTTTATGGAAAACTCCATACATTGTATCATCTGTAGTATTAATAAGAATAAACCATAAAGGTTGGATTTTTCCTCATTAATTTATTTGATTTTATACTAGTAATGAATTAACGTAATACATTTACTAACTTGACAGTTGTAGAAAAAATTTAAGGACACCTTTTTCTAAGAGCATAGAACTTCTATATTCATTTGGAGTATCAAAGTGGGGGAAAATTCTCTGCATTTTCTTATATATATATTTCTTCAACGTTTAAGTATTCTTTAATTGTAAAATATGTTCCTTACCAGGTGTTTCAGAGAATATAAAAGCTTACTCTCTACACCACACTACAAATTCTGAACATATTAATATTGATTTTTACCTTGAGACAGGCTTGAAAACAAGAAATGCAAAACTAATTCAGTGAGGGTATGTGCATTAAAGGTCGTTTATATTTAATACTGCTCTTTCAAAAGGAACTTCTTGCAAGCACCCTACTTATACATATTTATTTAATGAATACTCTAGCTTTTTTAATGGAAAAGTGAATAATGTAGCTGGTAGAGAAGATTTATTTGCTATATTGGAAATCAGAGTTCAAAACTGATTTGTTTGAATATAAGACTATTTTTTTCTCAATAATGTATGCTTAAAATAAAAAGGAGAAGCCTTACAACAGAGGCTTTTACTTCAAGAGCTGTACTGTTTTATGGATTGCACAATCAAATCATGAAAATGGGAGGGAGTAACAACACTCCTTACACCACTCAGAAGTTCAATGATCCCTTTAAATGGGCAGAGAGGTGTGTGTAATCAGCATCCTTGGAGGCTCATTTTCACATTAATGACAAGTAATAACAGGAAGTCCATAGGTGTGTAATTGCAGTCTCACAACAATGAACTGTGGAGGCAATGCAGAAAGCTGACAGTAAACACACCTCTCTCTGGAGCTGGTCAATATGCACTTATAATCCGGTTTTCATAAGAATGATTCTTTTACATTTCACTCAAATGCTGCTTTCAGTTTTCCCAGCTTTTTTCTTTCTTTGCTTCTTCCTCTGCTTCTTTTTCTTCTCATGGCATTTTTTTCCTAAAATTGTCCCGTTTCTGTATTACACCTTCTTTTCATCTGACCCCTGCTTCTTTTAATTGCAAGCACACAGAACAGAAGACCAAAGGAACTAACAAAATTCTTAGTAAAGCTAGGGATTTATTTATAAGAAAGTGCCGCGGTTCAGTTTCCACTAGCAGGTTCAGTTCATGCAACTAGCAGGTTGAGGTAAGAGTTAACACTGAGTTTTTACACATGAAACAGTAAGGAATTAGGGAGTAAGACCAAGCAAGCAAATGGATATGTGAATCATGAATTCAGCTAGCAGAGGGCTTAGGGAGACAGTCTTTTTGGAGAACAGAATAAAGGGGATTTAGAAATTCAAAGCCTGTTGCATGGGAAGCATGCTGGATTCAGACTAGTGACTTTGAAGCAAGCATGTGCAGGTGTTTTAGGCATTGATACATGTTCTTGTATCCTGTAGAACAGAGTAATATCGCTCAGTCCCACTGACTAGAACAAAAGAAAATGGTAAACATATATAGCAAGTTTTTGTAAATTTACTATTTAAAATGATGATTCAAAATAGTTCACCAATTAACTTTTATTTTATACACCTTTGACCACCATTTTTATTATTTTTCTTTTAAACTTTTTATCATGCTCTGTATTCTGGGCTAGCTGCTCCTCCCCTTCACTCACAGACAGTTTCAGTTCTAAATTGCACTTCATACTTTCATTCAGGCCAGACTGTGGGAGTCACTGTTCCATCTTTCTATCAGTTTGCTACCTGTCAACAGCAGGTATCTCTCTGCCGTCCCATCCATCTAAAGCTGATATTTTCTCACACAGATTAAGAGTAAGAAATAGGTAGCTCTGAGTAAAATTCTGGAAAGCTTTGGCATTACTGTCCTTTTTTAATGTAGTATAAAGTATAAATGCATGTATAAAGGAAAAAATGGGGAACAATGATGGAAAAATCTTTATGACAGTGAAAGAGCTGGATTTGAAAAGGCTTCAGAAAGAAATCATGGATGACTTTGAATCAAATTATTTCACAGTTTTATTACTTGAAAAGAAATATGGCAAATCATTTTCAAAGTATGTATCTCGAGTATCAAAGAAAAGAGTGCTGGAATCAGCCTACATTCATAAATGTGACAATTATTTTAGGTCCTTCAAGTTCTGAACTCCTGAACAATATACCAATACAACTATATATAGGGAACTGCATTCAAGTAAACATTGAACATCCAGCCATTGAGCTACAAATCCTTTATATTACTCAGTTGGGTTATCAAAACCAGAAATACCAAAACTCAGTTACTTCCTGGAATGCAGTCTAAAGTTTATGCAAAAATATAAGAAATATATATATATATATCCTATATGTATATATGAGCTTTTCTTAAAAAAAAATTTATATCACTGCTCTTATGCATCAGTATAACTCTTCCAAAAGCAACTATTAAAAAATAAAACATGTAATCAATTTTCTTAAATTTGCTAAGCTGTTCAGTGTATTTAACTATAACGTTGATGAGTTATAACGAAACTGTAAGGCTGTTTTTAGTTCAACATTAATAGCCTGTATCTTGTAAGCTAAATTAGATCTTAATATCGGCTGATAATGAAAAAATGGATCACAATAATAATAACAGGAAAATAATTATGATAACATTAATTATTATAATCATTTTGTCTGTCGGTATTAAAATCATGCAATGGTATTAAAATGATACCAGATTGAGGTCAGCTTTATTCTCTTGTAGAAGTCTTTGTAACATGAAATTTAAAGCTGTGGAAAGTAACAGTGAAAGAGCCTCTTAGGCACATAAAATGGTTTTCAACTAGCAGGTAGCTGGAGATGAACAGTAATTGGTAGGTATTTCCTGAGCATTTTGATACTTACTTAGTTACTCTGAAAAAGAAAATGTTAGAGAGAAACTTTTCCAAGCTGCAGTTGTCACGTCCAGAGACTCTGAGCTGCTCAGCCTAATTTAAGTCTCATTATGCAACATACTTGTTTAGGAAATAAAAGTACTAAGGTGCTCTTTAAACTAATTGCTTTTACAGAACACAGAAATTTTCTCTGAGTAACATAATGAAGCTTTATGAGATAAATCAAACTGAGACAGCAGTGGAGGAAAAAAATCTAGAATGTCGAGGAGAACTGTTGGAAGTGATAAGATTGGTCTAAACTACTCCAAATGGAAATGTTGCAGCACCACCTGAATATCTAGAACAGGATATACAGAGGAGAACAGATAACTTGACTCACTACAGCTTTTAACACATAGTACCTTCTGCCTGTTCTTAGTATTATTTATTTTCTTAAATAGTCTTAACTGGTCAATTTTAGTTAAAGAGGTTTTTTTAAAGGGCTGGGGGTTTTTTTGCCACAGCAATGTCCAGCAACCATCAGATACCTGTAGTGCAATACTGAAATCAATTTTCAGAATATAAATGTAACATAATTACCATTTCACCAACATAATGAAAACCAACTACATAGTATATTAGTAAGGTATATACATTTTCACATAGATTAACACTACAAAGCATGCCAACTGGTTGTAAAATAATACTACTACCTAGGAAGCTTTAAAGAGCTTTCCTTTAAATCTCATCTTAAAGAAACTGTAAAAAGGACACAGCATTTCTATAAGATCTTTTTTTCTAAAATTATGTTCCTTTACTGCCTACAGGTAAACTCCCTGCTATGTGCAATTTCAATAGATTATGCTTCATTGTACTTGCATCATATTATGCAAACACAAGTAAAATTGGAGAACAATTAATGATATTAGTTTCAGGGATATTTCATCACTAAATGCTGCTTTCCTGCCAACATAGACATGAAGTATTTAATTCTAAATGACACCACCTGCTCCTACCTATAAGTGAAATGAAAAAGCTGTCAAATAGCATGTTGGGTATTAACTTCCAACCTTTTCTTTAATCAGGCATTCCTCCATAACATTAGAAGCCAGCAATCTCATGGGACGAAAAGCACCATAGTATATATCTGCAATTCAATTTCAAACCCTCATTGTGATGTCCGACTTAATACTTTTTCTTTACTATTTTTCTTTAGCTGCAAATTGGATCACCAATTTGTTACTTCAAGCAGATATACTAGACAAAGGGCCACACCTCATTCTGACAAGGACAGTGAAGATAAACAAACATTTTAAAATAAAGGCTTCTCTGATTTTAGCTGGGTTTAAGTTCAAGGCCAATACTCAAACTTTCGCTTTGCAAAATATGACACTGTAAGGATATCACTGAAAGAGGAAAGATATTTAAGAGTTAAAAAACCACAGAGTTTGAAAAGCAGGTATGAACTTGTCCATAAAAATGCAGACTAAATGTAGCTTTGAGCAACAGTACATAAGGCTGGTTTTGGGGGATACTTTTGTTATCTTTTTGCTTGAAGGTTCCCTTTTCCCCCAATAAACTGCTAATAAAAAGGTAAAATCCACTACACTGTCACAAATTTTTTTTCTATGTCTTTAGTGTCACATTTGATAGTTTGTCAAACTGTTTATCATCACATATAGAGCTGCCTTAGCAAAAGAAAAAGTCATCCTACAAGCACTTTGCATGATAGAAAATAGCAACATACCTACCCTTTCAGTTTATGATTACTGGCAAGAAAAACCATAGTGATGTTTTGCAACAAGCCATCAAAGCCTGTTTATATCTGGCTCTCCTTGCTGAAGTGGCTACAAATACTTTAACAGCTACAACAAAGTCATGTGCACTGCTAAAGTTCCTCATCCAAACAACCACTCAAGTTTAACAGGAATGCTGCTGTATATTTCAACAGCACACAGCCCAGGTTTATGCCCAATATTTTTTTCATGTATCCAGTGTTTCCTTTTTGTCATAAACACCACACTGTTCTCAAGGTGGAAAGTATCACCTGCTGAGGAATTTGAATGGGAATACAACCTTCCTCTTTTCCTGAACCACAATGCATTTCTACTGTGAACATTGGATTCACTCCCTACACCTACTCTATTTTCAAATTCCTGCATTAAAAGTGTTATTTGTTACCTCAGCACAGTTTCCTGATAAAATACTTGTGAAAGTCAACGGCTGTTTTCCCCAAGATAGTTAGTACTAGATAGAGTCAGAGAATCTCAGATCATTTAGATGCTCTGGAAGATTTCCCTATCTGAATGTTTCCATAGTGAGACATAATGATCAGATGGGCATGTAGCAGTGATCATTTCTTTCACTGCTATGCAACCAAAAAGTAATAAAAAACCAGATTCTGCATATCTCAGAGCTTCTTAAAAAAATCTTATTCATAATTAGCAAAAGCAAAAGTGGGTCAAATATATTTACCTAGCAATCTCACTCCAAAAGCATGACAATTATTTTTTTCTTCATGTTTATGTAGTAATTCATAGATGTGACTTGAACACATAGGGTTGTCCCAGCAGATTTCGCAGTAGTCTCTCAAGTTCATCCTGAAGGTACAGAAGAAACTTGGATTCCTAGACTGTAGTTCCCAAAGCTCAAAGTGTTGAGCACTGACAGTCTAAGTCACATGCAGAAAAGGAAAAGAAGGCATGATGGAAGGTCTGAATGGTGGCAGGCATTCCTTGTCACACATGTAAGACTCCACATGCCTGAATTCCTGTGGTTTAAAGCTCCATTTTAGCCCACTTCCTGTACTTTAATGCCAACTTCTACTTTTCTGTCTGTGCACAGACCCAGCTCTTAGAGGAGGGACAGACCAGAGTAGCTTATAGCTCAGCAATTAAGAAACTCAAAAGATGTGGAAGTGAAGTATTCAAACCTCTTTAGGCTGAAGAGAGCCTTGAAACCATTGGTAAGAGTTTATCCTAGATATGCTTGCACATTTCAAAAATCAGGAAAATCAGAAATACTTAAAAACCTACACAAGAGGAGTGCATCTAGGTGTATCCAAGGAAGTTTTTCCAAAAAAACCAGGCACCAGTAGAGTCTTAGGCATCCAAGCAGTTTAAATAGGAGTCTCTTAAACCTTCCCCCTCCACTCTTCTGGCATCTAAACGCATTGAATATTATTGGTGTCCATTAAATACCCTCAGGAAAAGCCTATTGCTCACCATCATAAATTATTTTAGCAATCAGGTCATCAAGGGGACAGATACTGCCAGTCATAAAAAACTAAGCACTGAAGAACTAAACTTGTAGAACATTTATGATTAGGCATAATTCAGAATCTTGTACCAGTAAAGATATTTTATCATTAAGCAGAACTTGCATGCTCTCTTGAGAGGGTGCATATGGCCTAACTATATCCTTCCATAACAATCACTGACAAAGCATTAGAGTGCTGGTGCATTGCATAGAGCTGATCTACAGTAGCAAGAGGCAAAAAAGCTTAGGAAAGTCAAATACTGAAATCACAGAAAAAATGGTACTAGGTTTGAAGAGGTGAGGGAGTTGAAAAGTGATAGATCATAATTCAGGGTCAGGCACTTCTTATTTCTTAACCTACGGGCTGAAATTCTACTTTATGTGATAGAAAAGATGAATAGTTCCTTCAGGGGGTACCTAAAAATTGTTTACTGTTCTCATCACTTTGCCACAGTTAATACTCACAGAACATAATATATGACCTAGCAGTTTAGAATTATTGCTTTGCAGCAATTTCATAGTGCTTACTTCAAAAGAAAACATGATACATGCCACATAAAGGATAAATGATGACAACAACAAATAAAAGATATATTAGTGGTATTTTGAATTACAAAAAGTTAAACTCTATTCCGTTTTGTCCCGCACTTGTCAATTAAATATGAAGACCTTTTTAGTAATTGCTATTTCTAATAATAGAAGGTATTTAAATGGACCTTTCACTATACTTTACAGCATTTCAATACATCAAATATACTTCTAGAGAAGACATATGAAAAATGGACATGTATACCCATTAACTTACCTCCCAAAGGTCAAATGGAAAACCTAAAGCAGATCAGGACATTGAATGCAGCTCTTCCAAATTGTATTTTGAGCTTTCTTTGTCTTACCTTTACCGTTTGTTACTTGTCTCATTTTCCCACTTCTTACCTTTCAACTTAGAATTTACCTTTCTTTGAAAGCAATTGTAAAAAGATGCAATTTTATAAAATAATTGCAACCAGCTTCACAACTCAGAAATTCAAATATTGCAGCAGCTCTACCCCTGAATTTCACATACTAAGAGGTACCTTCAATGCTTTAGAACAAAACTCTGCTTAAAAACGCTGAAGTCTTTAAAGTCCCTAAACTCTCTTTTCTTAAAGACTATAAAAACAGCAACTGAAATGCAATGTCTCACCTAATTTGAATCTTCATCATCATCATATGGCATTCTTTGTGCAAAATAATGTTTCATGAAAAGAATTACATGTTGGTATTAAGAAAAGAAAAGCAATTAATCATCCTCTGTATGAAATGTTCTGCAGTCATTGTCATATGCAATTTCATCAGCTGTACTGAAGCCAGAGTACATTCTGAATTTTTCACTTCAGGGCAGGAAATGGAGAAACTAATAGAGTTGTCTGGATTATGATGAGCTGTATTCTGATCCTTTGTGTTCTAGTAAAGGTTTTAAAACAAATATATTAATATAGTCCAATCATTTCTGGTTATCAATTTCATAGTTTATTGCAGTTTCAAACATGTGGGCTGATAAAGCACTGGAAAATCTGGGAGCAGGTTTTGTGTTGGCATGTACAGTCAGATTTCCTGCCTTTCTATACCTCAGGTTTATAGGCTCAGTTTTCATTAGGAAAAACATCTAGAAACTACAAATAGGTAGGGTAGAATATTTTCAGACTTCACAGAAAAATTCAGATAATTTCAGATAAACTACAAGCTGTGTTAACTAATATTTCTATACACCACTGCTTACATATCTTCAGTCTTATGTGTGCTATATAAGATTAGGCCTAAGTAATACACTAAAAACATTTGAACTTGTAAAACCCACAGATATAATTATAGCTAACATACACATTCAGATATCCTATTAAGACTTATTTTTTTCTGAGTAGAACAGTTAATTTCATTAACTCTTATTTCCCTGTTTATAGATACAGATCTATGAACACCAATGGTCAGTTTTTTAAAATAGCTATCGATTCATGAGCCTAAATGAAACATCAACATCCAAAGTAATTGCATTGTTATAAATATAGTAAGTTCGTTAGTTAATTCATAGTTAAGAGCCCCTAGTAGAAAGCTGCTTGAAAATTGGGGGTTTAGAATTTACAGAGAAATTATTGATTTTTAGGAAGTAAAGACTTAATTTAAAATATTCATGCAAATTACAAGTCAGTCCTTACCTCCATTTAAGTAATTTACACAAGCTTAAAGTACTACAGTGCCTTTCCTAAAGGAGAAATCTATCCAGCCAACAGAGGAAGGCAAAATACCCCTTAAAGAGATCATGGAGCTGAGAGTGACAGGATACATGGGTTTGACAGCACCAAAAGGAGATTTTGAACTGCAATAATCTTATTTACACTTATTTTCTATCTCTGGGCTAGGTTTGAAATAAAGAAATGTTAAAGAACATTTTTCTCATGTGTTTTCAATTAGCTTTTTCTTTTGGTATTGTTTTCTAATGGAGCAAGGAATATTGTAAAGTCCACAGTTCACTTGTGAAATCCAAGCTACTACACTGTCAAATCCCAAAGGGTAATATATGTCTTCTATGGATTTCAGAGCAAGGCAGATCTTTCATCTAACAAATGAAAGCTTGCCAACTATGCAGTTAGAAAAGTCGAAGACTTGCAGAGTTTCTGTGCATAACAATGGACAAGCTTTAAATTTAATCATTTTTTTCAAGCTTAATCACACTTCTGGACTTGTGACTCTGTTTATGCGTTTTTCAAACTTCATTTTCCTTTTAATCTCTTTGATTGGGACAATACTGAATTATTTCATACCCTTCCATTTAGCTAACTAGTTCTCTTTCAAGCAAAAATATGTCCTCTATATATTTACCATGAGCTATTATAGGAGCATAAGGTGCCATATCACTTTAATTGCTACTAAAACATAAAGCTTGTTTTTAGTTACCTATCAAGTAGAGTGCACTCTAATAGAGAACAGTGACAACAGTATTAATAACAAAGGTTTGTTAACTTAAGCTCATCTTGTTATTCAATATTGCAGGAGCATCTGTGTGAGGAGTTTCTCTGCCTGTAGATTAAAAATAACAAGCCATATAAATATAAGCAAAGGATCGTCAGTTGGGCCTAGACAACCTAACTATGCCATAAAAAAATCTATTCCACTTTGTTCAGCAGAGTGTAATATAAGAAAGAATTTGAGATAAGCAAATTTCCAATTTTAGAGATTTGGAAGTCTTGGATATGTATAAAGCTTCAGTTCTTCCCTGAAACTTAACAATACATGAGTCTACGGAACCTAATTCTGGAGTGGAAATCTCACAGGGATAGGTAGCTTGTGAAAGCTGCATGAGCTGGCTTGTGCAGTACAGCCACAAAAACTGAGAATAGCCTCTCAAGCAGGACTCTTTAGAACTTTTGGCACTACTCAGAACTGAGTTTGTGAATCAGAAAATGTAAAACAACTAACATGAATGTGTCCAATTTTTTTGAGACTACACAAACAATTCCTTACAACTTTATATCTCGTCTGGGTGAAGTTTCATTTGGTTCCAGTTCTCACCATGCTGGTACATAACTACAGAACTAAATTTCTAACTAAACTTGGAAAGCAAACATGGAATACTTTCTGACAAATAAATCTTAAGATTAGGAAGTACTTCCTTCCTTCTTAAGTGAATCTGAGCTTGAATCAACATCAGTCATAACCAAGATTTACCAAAACACTTGTCCACAGTGAACATTTACCAAGTTGCATTTGTGGGCAGGTAACAGAAGCAGCACACTCATAACTGAGACCTTACATTATCAATATCTGTACATAATCACATTTAATTTATTTGCAAATGAAACTAAATTAATGAAAGCTTATCTTTCCTTTTCAGTTTCTACTTAATGCTTTACCATTCATTTCTTACATTTATGTGTATTCTACATAATAAAATGGTATCAGCAGATCCCTTCAATAAATGTTTCTAAATGCTCTGTAACTATGGGATGCTTCCAGTCTTAAACTCCAAGGCATTCTCAGAATGTGCTTGTTCATATATTCAAGTACATGTCTCTTTAGAAACTGCTTCAAAGTTTATTTCTCATGCCCACGGAAACAAATTAAATTTCAACATTAAGATCGATTAACGCATTATTTTAAATGTGTAAGCCAACTGTTAAAAATCAGAACTGTTATATTGACTATGTTTTTTGAAAGTTATTATCTGTGATTCATGTTTCTTTACAAAATTTCCCTTTACAATACTATTTTTTTCTATTTGTTGGTACAATTCACTCTTTTCTGTTAAACAATACTTTGAGCTTAGGTAACTATCAAAAATTCATGGGAATAAAATATCTGTAACATGAGAAGTTGTCACAGTGGGATTCATTGACTCAGAGATGAAGTCATAAGTGAATGGGAGCACAGTGTTCTTAATAGCTGCTCTACATTTCCAAACTTCAATTTCCCTAGGTATTTCCTTCAAAATTAGCCTGCCTAAAGTTAGAAACATGTGAATGGTCCATACGCTGATTCAGATCTCATTTGAAAGAGGAAATTCAGGATCATGACTAGTCAGACACTAAATTTTGTCTCATAGGTATGGATGGTAGGAAAGCTGTAGATTTTACTCCCAAATCTGAAGAAATATTTCAATTTATTATAAAAATTGAGTTACAAAGAATGAAGTAATGTGTCCATTAGATCCAAGCCTGACATTTGGATGATTTTACAGAACAACACTATCCCCCTATCTTAGTCTGTTAATGTTACCCACACAGTTTAACATACAAGAACGTTGAATAGCTCAGCTTGCAGACAAAAGAAATAAGAACAGCACAGAAGCAGATAGCATCCCAGAGGGTGGAAAATTGTGTGCATAAAATGACTCATTAAAGGATGTTAGAAATAAGGAGAGGTTTTGTGCAGGCACAGGGATAAATAATAGAAAATTCCTTGGTCTGTTCTAGGGGTGAAGAAGATGGCAGTGTGACAAATCACATGATTGCAAAAATCAGCTGCAACAAGACCCTAAATAACACTGGTGGATTTAAAACATTAACTCAGAACCATTAGCAAATTTTTGTGTCAAGACTGCAATTAATAAAGTGTATGCTATGTAGCCAACAGAGCAAAGTGATATAAATTTTGGTTTAAAATATCCACTTTTTCTTATTGAGAATATCTTGGATGATTTGCATCTTGAGAAACTTATATTCCTAACTTGGGACAGACTTCTTCTTTAAAATATAAGTACTCAGGTTAAAACAGTCATGACCAGGTCAGGTGGAATGTAGAACAGTTTCATAAACTGATATGTTTAAAACAACCTGAATTTTTAATTTCCTTATCTGCTGTCAGAATAAGTAGATATTTTCTGTTTTAAAAATCCTTTCATTTTCAGTAGACTAATACCAATGACAAAGTGAAAATAGAACAATCAGGATAACAAAACCTGAAGAACCTGAAGGGTATGGGCTTTGCACTGCCATCATCATCCTCTAGAAACATGAAAGTGGGGAGGTGGCTACAAGTCATGAACCTGACAGTCCTGAGAGAATGACAAGCAGTAAAGAAGATGGGACAATGATCAAGACCACATAATGAGACAGAATTACTGTTAGCCAAATTAATACACCCTTCTATCTTTAAGAAATGTGCCAGTGTCAATCCCCAGTGAATGATTAAGGATATATTAGATTAAAGAATATCCTTCTTGAGCAATAGAACTCAGAAAAAAAAAATTAAAATAATGAATGGAACATATCTAGGAAATTACTCCTAACCCTCTTTGGAATACAAAATTTAGGACTTCAGTATTCTGTTGTGGTAAATGAGTTATATCATTTACTGACATAGACTCTATTGGGTCTGTATGAAACCACTTTGCCAATAATTGATTGCAGGTTGTTGCCAATATTTGAATAGAAAAGTTCTGGTGTGCTATGTACTCTTCGGTAATACTGAGTGAAAAGTATAACATTTCTTAGATATGATGCATTAGTTCCTAAGTCTCTATTACTTAACGAATCCCTATCGAGAAGGAAGAGATCATTGATTGTGACCTTGGCAAATTTAGGAGATGCATTAGCAGGACCTACAATGAGGACTTCAGCAGTAGCACTAGGATTACAACGCAGGTTAGACACCTGACACTTTCAAGATGTGTGTATATAGTGTATGCCATCTGGAATAAGCTTTTCCCCCTGGCATCTGCAGTTAATTCAGATGTTTGACTTGTAAACTTGGCTTGTTTCGGAAATACCACCACTGATGTGAAAGTTATGATAGACTCTTTCAGTGTCCTAACTGGGACAGATACATTGGGATCAAGTCCCCACACAGAAGATATACACATTTCAAACACTTTTCAACTCAGATAAAGCAAATAGTCCAAGATGCATTGATCTCACTCTGGTGGCATCTGATCTTAGGTCACTTGTGAAAAACTAGAGAGGAGCTGTATTTTAGCAGGCAGGTTCCTGCCAGCAGGGTAGTGATCATACTTCTAGTTAAGTGTCTGCCATGCTGAGGGAACTATTTTATATAATTCATATATATCCTTGCAATTGTCACTGAGATAATAGAAAAATGCAATGTAAAGCTATCTAAATCTTCTTTCAAGACCTATATCTGATTTAGCCAGACATTGATTCCTTCATTCATCAAAAGTGGTGATAAAGCTGCCATATCACCATCCATAAGTATCCATCAGCCGGCTTCTTCTGTAAGTTGTCTGAAAAACTTTAGGATAGAATGCTAGTCCTGCAACTCAGGAGATGTAGAACTCTTGAGAAGACTGCTGCCAGTTGCAGCATGGGAGAAAATTGCCATCATTTTTTATCTGAAACAGATCTTCATTAAGACTCTTTCAAGGCTCCCCTTTTTCTTAAGAATAAAGAAATTGCAGAGAATAAAAACCGTCTTCCCTTGACGTCTAATAAAATCTCTTCTACCAAACCTAAAATAAAAACATCCATGTCTTTGAAAGCCTTTCATGGAAACAAAGATGATGTTATGAGATAAAAAGTATATCTGGCTTGCTACCATACATAACTTTGGCTATTCCATCTAAAGTACTGATTGAAATGTACTCAGCTCTTTTGACCCCTATTCCATTTTCTCAGTAAAGCCTCTTAAGCTATACTTTGCTCAGGAAAATGCCTTATAAGCTTCAGTTCAATGAAGGTCTGGAGGACTGGCCCGTTGATGGATAGGTAGAGCATAAAACGTGCAGAACACAGCAGTAAGATTCATACTGAAAGTTATCTTTTAACTAAAAGCATTAATTTCACGTTCAGTTGTGACTGACATACAAAAAAGAAGTTTTGTTTTCTTTTTCAATGACCTGTATTAAGGCTAAGTTTGAATGAACATTCTCAGGTGTGTGCAAGCTAATTAACACTACAATGCCAAATACACAAATTATGAACTGATCTTTGCATTACTGTATTGATAAATGGATCCAGTTTTAGAAGATCTTAACATCAGCTCTGAGACCAAGAAAAAACTTCAGTTTTCTTGAAATCAAAATAATTTTAATGTGGCTTGTTTTGAAGCTTTTATATTTCAAGAAAAATTATTGGAATTGATCCTAAAATTACACTGCAATAAATCCTGGAAGAAACGTATGACAGATTTTTAAAATACTCAAAAGAAGTACAGCTACTAGTTATTTCGCAATATGCCCATTTACTATTTTAAGAGAACTATCTATTCCATACATAAGATTTGTTTTCTAAAATGAAAACAATCCTCCCTCTGCTAACCATAGCTGTCTAAAAGTCTAACTTTCAATTTGTCATTTGATAAGATGCAGTTGTACATTTTCACTTTAATGATTTACAAACCTTTAGAGGTTAACCCAAAGGCAGTAACAAATATTCTGTTTTAATTAAATACCAAGTAATGCTATGGCTTTCAATTTAATATGATATCCAGCAGAGTCTTCTTTTTGTCTGGATCTTCAATGTGCTTCAGTGCAATAATACAGACTCAAAGGATCTTCATAAATTCAGGTGAAACTGGGCAAGTCACATAAAGAAGCTGACGGAAAGGAAATCCTGCTCTGTACTAGTCAGTTGTGTCTGTCTCAAAAGGGCTAACAAGTTGCAATGTTGAATACACACAGCAATCTCTTTATTGGAATAGAAAACAAATAGTGCATAATGATATTCTGAAATGTGTTGTGAGACAGAGCCTGTTCAGACACATCAGATCAGATTCACTCCAGGAATGCTTAGTCTTCAAGAAACCATTCACTGCAACACTATTCTTGATCCTCTTGAAACTAATAAATGCTTGTGGTTTTATACTAGTAAAGTAAATTATGCTTTTAAAAACTATTTGCTTTCACCCTAAAGGTTATGCTCACCTATTTGCTTGATATATTTTACATCAATAGTTCCATGCAGTCAGCAGAAGATAGCTGAAATCCCAATAAACAAGGGTGGTGACCTTTTGTTACTTGTAAACATAAGGCAAACTTTATCAAATATTCAACAAATTCTCTTTCAGTAGCACCTGTGTTCTAAGCCCAAGAGGAAATTTGAGAGCAAACAGATGGATGAGGTGCTCATATCAAAATACAGTCCCAAGAAAGAGATCAGTGCAGAAATGCCAATGGAGATTTTATTTACTGTTCAGTGAGTGAGGAGCACAGAGAATAGGAAATGGAAAATTCATATGTGATGGGAATTACACATGAAAGCATCCACTAAAATTCTACTTCTGTGGACACTTTTAACAAAGTGAGGTATCAGAAACCTCAGCTTTCTTAAGATAGTCTTCCTATCAAGGATAGCTTATACTTTGGCTTCATCATCAGACTTCCTCTTTGAAAATGTCTCCTTTGTAAATATACAATACAGAACTGCCATAGCTATATCTGCAACAAACAGCATTTTAATTATCTTCCGGCCTCCTGCAATTATATACCATTCTAAATTGAGAGAAATAGGAAATTTCCTCTAAGGTTCTTTTCAAAGTTCCTGAATTTCACTGGGAACCTTCTGAACTAAAATGGGAATGGTTGCTCTTTGGGTAGAATATTTGAATTTTTTTATCAATACCAGAATTGAGAAAAAGAACATTTTAAAATAATTCTTCTGGAAAGCCTCCTCTGCCTTTGCTCTTCAAGCCTTGCTCTAGATAGACAACTCTTATGTGGTAGAGGTCTCATGTTTATTTCAGATACTTGCAGAACACTGTGAATCCACTAGCCACTGGTGCTAAGAACAGCTTCAACAAATTTGATATCAAAGTTTGTGCATGAAAATATCAACATTCAGGTTTTGCCCTCAGACTAACTACATTAAAAAAAATGGTTCCTTACTTTGCCCTAAGGAACAAACAAACAAAAACCCCACTTGTGTGCTAATTAATGTCTTCTAAGAACAAGACCAGACAGAAAAGGTTTTATAAGAAACCTCATTCAAGAAAAAACAAGTTTACAAAAATAAATTTCAAAGCACTAAAATAGCAGCTCCAATATGGTTTCATTTTCTCATATTGACTATAGTAAGATTTTATTTTCTTCTGAAGCATTATGGGCAACTTCATCTGTAGTATTTTAAGGTCAAGAGACTACATTTGTTCCTGACCTAATTTCAGTGTTTAGGATGAAAATTTTAACAGAAACAATTTTTACATGGGCAATTTTTGGGTTTGCATCTCTCTATATACACCTTAGAAAATATTTTGATGAACTAGGATGCTTTTCCAATCTAAACATAAATGAGAGATTGAAGCCTTGTGGGAAAGAGGTCATTACTATTTATACAGTGTATATAAATAAATACTTTCATATAACTGGTTCAAGAAGATCGTGCAATGTTCTATTTTGATCACTTAATGTGATGAAGAGCCTCTCTGAATTGGCAATTCTTAATTAATAGATCATTACTGAAGATATTTCCTACTTTAAGCATCCTCACTAAAGACAGTGGAAATACCTGAGATAATTTCAGTACTTGTCCTGAAGATTAATAATTTTGAGGAAGAAAAAAAAAATAGGAAAAGAATAATAAATTTTTAGAAAGTGTTTTCTTACAACAACTCAAACTTTTAATTATTAGCAGAGATGCACTCAAGAAGGCAGAAGAGAAGTTTAAAGTGAGTACAGCACTTACAATCTTGAGCTGCTTCACTTAGATATGGTTAAGCGTTTATAATTTCTGCACTTTTTAAATTATTTCTAAAGCCCTAAACAACTAAAAAAACAAGAAATATATAAATACACAGATAGATTGAATTTCCTGAACATCAAACATAAAGGTGGTGTAATTGCGGCTGCAGTACAGATGTTTTTCCTACACTATTTCACTGAATACTAAACAGATATTGAAAATGTTTGAAAGCATAATAAACAAACTGAGTCTAAAAGCTGTCTCTGCATTTATCAAATAGACACATTCAAAATAACTGGATGCCTACCAGATTTTAAAAGATGAAAAACCCACAAAGCTCTACTCAGGAAAACACTGAAAATAATTATTTTGAAATTACACATAATTACATATTTACATTCTTACTATGATTAATAAAAAAGGCAAGACTGATGGAAACCACTGTAGAATGGGGAATGCAAAGAGCACACACTTCTGTGTACTAGTAAAAGGATTTCCTAGGTTGTGCAGAACAAAATGAAACTCAATCAGTTACAGCCATTTAACTTGATGTGATACTGTGACACAAAGGCAGCACATTGTGGCACTGGAGGGTGCAATCAGATGCCACATGTTCTTCTGAATTCTCATAACCCTTCAAAGCTTTTAAAGTACAATGACATCAAGTTACAAGCATTCATTGATAACAAAAACCTGATCCAAAGTTCACTTGGCTTACTGTGGCTGTCAGAATCAATGGACTATGGAACCACAATTTACTCAAAATTTGTCATTCAAACTCTACACATATGATATGACAGAGAATCAGGAAACAAGTGTAGCTCCATGCTTCTGGCATGTGAGCATCTGTAACATTACACATGGTAGCTCAGGAATGACCATTAGTTATCTTGCAATGCTTTTCAACATTCCAAATTTAACTCTTTCTTGACCTTCACTTTTTCTGTGTTCAGAAGAAATCAAATCACATAGTATTATATCAAATGTAAATTACTGCTCTTGAAGTAAAAAAATTGCACTCTCTCTTGTTATTTAACTAGCGATCCATTAACTAATAAATTTATTGGATTGTTAGTTAAATAGTTTTTGTTTTTGTTAAGACTGCCTCAGTATAATTTCCTCAAGTAAGCTTGTAATTACTATACTTTTGTACAGTCTTCTAGTATATTCTTCCTTCTTTTGTCAGAGAAAGGATACATCTTGTGCACATGAATTATCTCAAAGTATTTAGTCTTTTAGCTACTGACATAGGGAAGCTTTAATTTCTTTGGGATTCTGTCTCTCAAGAGGAGTTACAAATCCAGAACAAGTTGAATGGGGATAATTCCTTTCAGAGGAATTAATGGTCATTCACCTCTTAAACAGTCCTGGCACTTTACTGGTGCTTTGATAGAAGACAGATTGGGTTTTGCTGCTTCTTTTTCTTAAAGGCTTTGCACAAATAATAGCCTTTCACTTGCAGCCAGTGTTTGGGGCATAGGAAAATCTGAAGATTATTATCACATCCTTGTTCCATATTATGTAAACAAGTGCTAGAAAACTCACAGCGCATTTGTTGTCTTCTTAAAAACACAGCTTCGAGCCCATAGAGCAGGATGGAAGAATTTTCCATGCATATAAATTTACAGAAAAAGAAAAATGTATAATTTGTCAGATAAACTTGTAAATAATTTTCCATTCTGACAAATGTTTATTTTGAGCCATATTGATAGAATACAAAGAAACTAAGAACAAGAGCCAGCTTAAATAGAATTGGGAAAGACTTGAATAAAAGGGAGTTTGCAGCCATCCTGTCTTGGAGCAGATCAGGAATCAAATATTGACAAAGGGAAACTCTAATGCCTCTTATCCCCAGCATGAAGGTGGATGTAACCTACCTCAACCCTATACTAAACAGAATTAATTTCCCTCTCTACTCTACCATGCTTATACTTTCAGTTGCCCTGAACAAGGCTAAACCAGGCTCACACACACTCTGTACATCTGCACAGGAAGATTACCTGACACCTGAGGAACTCCTGAACTACCACAGACTATGAATTAAGCAACCTGTAAAGCAAAGTTAAAAGGCCCAAACCAACACTGACTTTCCTGTACAGGCAGAAAAAGGCCTTCAAATGTACTCCGGGTCAGGGGTGATGCTGAAGAATTTTTTCTATCTGAAATATCTTCCCAAAGGCAGAGCTTTGGCAGATCTCAGGTGTATTCATGATATATATCCCATCTGATAACAATGCACGTAGCCCTTTTGCTTCTATTACTTCACATTGAATAAATACCTAGGAAATGTGGCCTAGGAAAAGAAAACGTAATAAAAAGAGAAAGAATTTTGCAGATTTTTTTTCTTCCAATCCCTAAATTATTTTAAACTATCAAGACCTTTATATTCTATCTCCATATTTCCCTTTCACATTTCCATTCAAATAATACTCTTCTTTTCTTGAACATGGAACATCTTTATATCCTGTTAATAACCAGGAACAGGGAAAAACGAGCTTCACAGCATGACATAATAGATAAAATTACTCATTTCAGATGTGCGAATTGTGGTCTTTTTATGAAGATACTAGAAATTCTTCCTGGACTTTCTGCAAGTGCAATAGGGCTCTACAAACACCAATTGTCATTTTGCAAATATTGGCATGGCTTTTATGGCTAATAGAGAGTGTCACAGAAAAACCTGGAACATGGATCTACAGGGTTAAATTGGAAAGTATTATTTTTTGTAAGAAATGTGGTAGAGGGTAATGCATTAATATATTAAAATAAGAGGTAGCAAATTGTAAGAAAGCTTTTTGTGATTTCAACCATCCTGGAATGTATAGAAAGTTTAAAGCAGAATTTTCACTGTTTACTGCAACACTTGACTTTGTTCATCTTGTCTACTTGTGTATCACTGCAACGTATGTAGATTCCTATTTGCTCTTATATTTTTATTACGCATTGCATTAAAATTCACATGGCTACCTGGACAGAAAAGCTGTGGCCTGATTTGGTGCTCCAGTTGTTCAGATCATGAAATTTATTCTCAAGGAGCAGCACAAATCCTGGGTTTTGTGCATGCTTTGGTTTAATTTTTATTTTAACAGAAGACATGGGGGAAAGAATCCTAACCTCACCTCAACAGAGTGCCAAGGTACAGCCAACGTATCCTCCTTGACCTGTGAACTGGAAAGCAGTCCATAACTCCATCATCATGTGACTGAAAGAATTTTCCAGGACTTTGTACCATCTGTTTCCAAACAATGTAAAGAGGCTACAACAATTACATTATCCCATTGTATAAAATCTCAGACTCGGAAGCCTTTCAGAATATCAGTGGTGAATACATTTGTGGTTGCCTTTGTTTCTTATAAAAAGCACTAGTGAAGGGAAGTCCTACTTGTTTTGAAATAACTTGTCTTGACCTCTATATCCACACACTTTTACAGCCTGTCATGTTTGCATATATTGCTAGGGAAGAATGCCCAGAAGTTATTTCCCTTATATAATTATGAAACAAGAAGATTTGTAGGATAAACATGAAGTCAGAATTTATGATGATATAGGAATGTTAGCAATTAGAAAACTCCATTCCTTTTCAATTTTGATCACAACAAATTAAAATTCAATATAAGGATATTTCTTGTGAATTTGTCCTACAAGATAGTTTTCTGGTTAAATATAGGACTGGATTTCCTAAAATTTAAGTAGTAGTCAGACAAAATTCATATGATGTCACAGCACATCAGTTTCACAGTACAATGAAGGTAAGGAAGTTTTCCTTTTCCAAAACAACACTGTGAACCTACCACCTTGTTTGAAAGGTAATGGTAAAGAATATAACACCCTATGAGTGTTTACAACACATTATTAAAAATATAATAAATTATTTTTCTTTCCAGGAGATATTACTTTATAAATGTGCACATAAGAAGCAGCATATTCTCTGGAATTTTAGCAAGATAAATTGTGGGTTGCTTCTACAACTGGAAAAGGTCACTTAAAGAACTTTAGCTAAAATGTTAGTGCAAATGTCTGTACTCTCTAATTATTGTGTGAACTCTGCAAAATATTTCTTTTTACAGCTCAAAAAAGAAAGCCACTGAGAGAAAGATTTGGCTTTATTTTTATACACAAGGAACAAAGCTCAACCCAACAAGATTTACAAAAGATAAGCCTAATACTCTTATCTTGAAGTAAATTGACACTTATCTGAAGTTTTTTCTAGTATGTCTACAAGAAGAGTAATTTTAACTTTTTTTTTTAATTATTGTTTTTATTTTTTTATTTGTGCTTTTCTTTGTAGTTATTTTGGCTGACAATAAAAGATCATTACATTTTACCTAGCCTGCTATGTATCTGTAACACCCTCCCACCACCAAACCAAGAAGAGATAGAAAAAGCTTTGTTCTTCATTTAGCAGCAGTCACACAAAGACCATACATTTGGGGTGAATTTCACAAATGCCTCTAAACAGACCTTTTTCAACACATTTGTTGCTTAAAAAAATTAAGCTTTCTGTTTAAAGAGGACAGGGACTCAGTGCATTCTCTTCCATAATATATCTCACAGATCTTTCTTTTGCCTTTTGTATTACCTTTGCTTATTAGAAAAGAGTATGAATGACTCAGTGAGGGAGTATAATAATTAGGATATAGTATAAAAGGGCAAGCAGAATCAGGAGACACTCCACTTGTGCTTCCAGTCACTGCAACTACTGACTGCTCCTCTTTGGCCACCAGATTAATTCATCTGTACAATTAACCTTATGTGACCCTCCATTACTCATCTTTCTCTCCTCTATTCACCTATTTCAACTTCTTGCCTGTGCCTTGCTTTTCATGTGCTCAGCTGTACTCAACACCCTTCTGTGTTAGTTATCTTCCTCCTTCAGACATCTTTTGCTCACATTTCATTTTTTCTGTCTTTGAATTTCCATTTTAAAAATGTATGCATATAGTAAAAATAAAGGACCTTGAAATAGGACAGAAGCTATATTTTTATAGGCAGACTTAAAAATTAGAATTGTTATAATGGAAGATATAGTCAAACCATATAATTGCAAAGCAGTATCATTGGATATTTCATTATCCTATCCACCCTGCATGAGCCAACACTGTCACAAATAAAAACAGACTGTCAGCTGTCCATTTTCAGCTGAGAAGAGTTAATGTAGTGCTTTATAACTGCAAAAAATTAAAAAGATAGTGTTTCTGCCTTGAAGATCATACAGTGAGAAATAGAAAAGAACAGAAAAGAAAGCAGGATGAGGGAAAGAGCAGGCAAAACAAGCTTTAAACACACAGGGAAAAGATGAGAAGTACTTTAGCAGCTGAATAGGACTGATAGTACTTGGAAACAAGAACAAATGGGGGAGTAAATAAGAACAAGCTGGAAGTCTGCATTAGAAACAGAAAGAAAGAAATGGATTTTGCAGGAAGATATTGATGGTGTTCTAAGTGTTTTACGAGTATGGACTATGAAGTTTAAAGAGGATTTTCTACAATAACGTAACTCTCAACTGGGCCAATTTTCTAAATTCATTCACGTTCCTGACAGTTTGACTATTTTGGTCTTGATGAAAGCTTTTTTTCATCAAAGCCTCCCCCACTTTACTGCCCCCTCAACACAAACCATGACCATTAAAAAAAGGGCTATGCATATTTCAAAAAACTAAATGGCATGGATGGATTAATATTTTAATTCAAGTTATGCTTGCCTTTTATCGAGTTGTAACTTTGAACATAATAAACTCTGTTTAAAGAAGCAAAGACTTTCATATTCTATGTTTTGCCTCCTTTTTCATTATTTATTTTCAGTGTTTCTCTAAACACTAGGATGTTTATGGACATAGCCAATGTCATGCTGAAAGCAGAGAAAGAAACTAAGGCTGTATCCAGCTTACTCCTCTGATAAATTTTCAATCTAAACCAAAAAAGAATCCCTTTTTCCTTTGCTTATTGTAAATATTTGTGCCAAAATTTTCTTTATTTCAGATGACAAATTCAGAGCATTGTACAATATTTCCCAAAAAAAAAAAAAGTGAAAAAATATTTTTTGAGGCTGGCTCTAGGCAACAGCTGAATTACAGCAGTCTGGCTAGTATGTACTTCTGGGAGTGTTCACAAGACTAGAATTCAACAGGACAGAGTGATTCACTCACCTCCTTTTGAGATATGGTCATATTTATTTTCAGGAATTCATTGATAAGAAAGTGTAGGCACCTCATCATACAAAACCAAAACAAATTGATTAGGCTAACTGCCAACAAAGACTTTGCACTTCAAATCAATTTTGACACACAGCAAATATTTCCTAAACTTGAGAAAGGAAAAATTGAACAACAGAAGCATGAATTTTGCATTTCTATTACCGAAAGTTAATATTCCTGATAATATCCTTCAGAGAATTTCTTAATGCTTTTTTTAACTTAGTAGCTCTTTCAATTTTTATTGTGTTTAAACCATTACATCATATTGGGTTCAGTTCATTCAATTCACTTGCTGATGGCCTGGGCTGCATTAGACTAAGCATCGCCAGCATACTTGAAAAGTAGAGCAAAGAAAAATATTTCAGCTAACAATTAACTGTTTCAAGTTCTTGGCCTATGTTTGAAGCTGAAACAATAATGAGTTTATAATAAAACAGCAACATTCTTGCAGTATTTAGGGTTACCTTTGAGGCAGGACTCTCTAAAGTTGCCATGCAAAACATTGCACCTCTGACAGTAATTGATGGTCCAAAGATTTTTCCTTTGAAGATCACAGAATCAGAGAATGGCTGAGGTTGGAAGGGACCGCTGGATCTTGTTCAATCCCCTGCTCAAGTGGGGCCACCTAGAGCCAGCTGCAAAGGACCATGTCCAAATGGTTTTTTAATATCTGCAGGAATGGCAACTCCATGACCCCCCTGTTCAATCTCCTGCTGCCTCTGGAAACCCACCAACAAGGCTAGCAAATTGCAAGACCTAGTTTTTCTCTCCCATAATAAATCTTTTCTTCCTTTTTTTAAAAGATGCAATATTCTATAAAATGGATATTTTTCCACCTTTCAACAGAAATTCTTACTTCAGGTAGAGATAAATATAAGATAAATGTGAAGCAGCACAGACCTCAGTAGGGCTGCAAAGATTTTTCAGCAATGAAATTTCTGATTGCACTTTTGAGATCAAGTATTACACTATCACTACATTGTATTTCATCTCTTCCTTAGCCATTTTTAACTGTGAAGTTGGTGCTAGAGATTCTACTTTTGTGATTTCTTAAAATATATCTGGAAGCTAATTTGATACATAAATCCTCCTATATTAAAGAATATATAGCACTGACTTCTTGCTTGCAACAGTGAATACAAGACATTCCTGCAGCAAAAAAAGTATTTTTAGAATAAAGAAAAAAAGAAAAAAGAGATAACCTATTTTATCTTGCAATGGCTGATTTCAAAAGTCATATATACCTGTACACACTTAGAAACATAAATTATAACTGATTCGTGAATCCTTTGTCTTTTCCTACTTCTTAGCATAGCAAGAGAAACTAATAGATATTCTGGGTTCACTAATTTTGACTGTTCTGTTCCACAGAGTATAAAAACTTCCATTTAAGACAGCACTGTAGTTTGGCAATCTGAGAAACTGAATGCTAGGATTTGCTACATCCTACAAATTGGCACAGTAAGGTGGGTCACATTTGCTTATGGCTTCTTCTCTCTTGGTTTTTTCTGCTCAGACTTGCAGAAAAGGATGCCTTGCACATATGGGCCCACAACAGACACATCCGCACACTGCCACACACAGCAATCTGTCCCAATTATGCCAAACTGTACGACAGAAAAGGGTTTAGGGCACTTGAGGCTGTCAGGGAATGTGCTACCACAAGACATATCCCCCAGCTTCAGTGCATTGTTCCTGGTGTCTTTCTCCTCTGGTATAGATCCCATGCCTGGAGAAAATGTATGCATCTAACAGCTGGCTGTAGAAATCAAGAAGACCTTAAGATTCTCTTTCTGTTTTGCTGTAATTTTAAGTAGAAGCAGTACTTCCTTCCATTAGACTTTAATTCCAGTGTCATGTATCTAAATACAAACTTGCAAACTAATATCTGCTATTTGTGTGGAACACCTTGCCACTGGACTGTTCACAGAGTACAATGCTGACTACCACTTCTATTAGAGCTCTTCATCCTGAACTATTGCACAAAGGTCAGACCATAAAAAGTGTTCTCATAGCTCCCCATTCTGCTATAGATCTTCCTGCTCTAATCAGATATTTACTTTGCTACTATACACTGAAAGGTCATTCGGAATTAGTATTGTACCTTGAGGTAGCTACTAAGCCACTTCAGCTTATGCTGACTTGGGCATGGTCTCAGGTAGTTATGATCAGATTCCTGCTAGCCCTGTCTTCTTCCCCCATCAAGAACCCAACACAAAGGACCCTCCTATCTCCTTAAATGGGGAATCACTACGTGAGTATTGCTCAGATGCCAAAAGACAGAGAGTAGAAGGCTTGGCTTAAATATCAGTAGGTCACAGCTGTTATTTATATATTTCAACAATCTTATTTAACAAAAATAATATTGTTTGCTACTTGTTTACAAATCTTTCTCACAATACTTAAAGCAAGCACATTAGATTTTCCCATAATCATTTGAAAACAGAGGAGCAATAACAGCAAATTGAAGTGTTCTAACAGTGGAAAAAAATTTGACAAGAACAAGGCTTAACACCAGGTTATCAGATTCATCTTAAATAAATAGTGAAACTTTGTCTAAAATTAAATACAAAATGCACAGAAAATTTCAGCTTCTCTTGCACTTTGATAATTTAGAATAAATACAAGATTACTCTCATACACATTTCAGATGTAGCACATGCAAATATCAGTTAAAATAGAAAAACCCTGTATTTTCATCTGCCTTACAAGTATTTCCTTCATAATCATCAGGAATCTTTCCTGCATAGTCTGAACTTAAATGGTAGACAAGTCGTTAATGTAAATAAGACACATACAATAAAGTTTACTATGAAAGAGAAAATCATTAAAATCCCCAGGAAAGGGTCTGAGGGTGGCAGTCAATGACAAGTCTACACTGTAACACTTGCAAAACAGCAAATCTCATTCTTGTCTGTTTTAAAAATGGAATTCTGTATGACACACAGAAGCCAGTAATTTTCCTCTATGCAGTGCTCATGAGGCTTCCCCCACAGAAGTGCAGATGGTTATGTGTGATACTAAGAGAGAAGCACAGCACTTGTGAAAGAAATACAGACTAGATGACCACAAATAATAATTTCTTCAGTACTTCTTTGATATCACAAATTTGAAGCAGAAATATATATCTCTACATTTTAACTTTTTAAAAGCCAACTACATATTTATTGAGAAGAAAAAAATTGGAACTCACCAGAAACAAAATACCATAAATGGTAACACAAAAAATAACTTCAGTTCAAAGTAACATCTCACCTCATTATAAATTCTATTTTGTAGTATTCAATTTTACCTGCATATTTTCTCTAAACATACATTATCCTTGAGTAGTTCAGTTTGAAAAGAATGAAAAGGAGAAGTTTAGAGAGCAAAAAGCATTTGTGTAGGGTTTTACAAAAAAATCAAGTGAGCTGTTTTGCCTGGAAAACTCACTGTGAAACCTCAGAGTAAAAACTAAAACCCTACTACCATACATACGACTATGCTAAAGGACTTGCTGTGGAATTCTCTGTAAATGAACTATACCCAAGATATTATGAATACTTGCCCATCTATAACCCCAAAAGAATTGCAGTTCAGGACATATAGAGAAATAAGTTATGCTGTCAGTGTTAAATAGAATTTTCTTTACTTTTCAAACCACTCTTTCTTTATACACACTGTCTTATCTTTGGATCTGTTGAATAGCGACTTGCTGGAGAAAACATTTCCACAATTAATCTCTTGTTTGTTTGGGCATAATTGCATGCCATGAAACACTCACTGAACATAATTATCTCCTTTACACTACTAAGCCAAAACTTTTTTGTAGAAGTGGAAAATACTGACTTTGCCAGATGGTAAGAAACGGCATGCTATCTCACCAACTGGGAAATCTGAGTTCAGGTTCACAGGCCATGGAACAACAATGATGAAAGGATACAGAGAGCCCCCAAGGGCAGAGAGGGAAGACTGCCAGATAGATTCCTTTTCCTGAACAAGATGCAATTCTTGCCTCTCTCATAGGAAGAGTTTTAACATAAGGAAGGCAGTTGGGTAGGAGACAAAAGCAAAGGAATCTAGTAAAAGAGATCAGTCTGACTGCACTCAGCTCACAGAGATGGTCATTAAAATATTATCACAGGTTGCTTATTCTTAGGTTTTTTTTTCCTTTTCTCCACTCTTGCTTTCCTCCCTTCCCTCACCCCCATCCTCTGCCTGGTTAGCCCTTCAGGTGCTACTGTGGACAACAAAGAGAATGTCTGCATGAGAACTGTTCACCTAGATGTACAGAAACCAAAACAAAACACAACACAAATGGAAAGATGCAAAATTTCTGCTAAACGAGCAGAGCTCAACAGAAGAGAATAGATTGCACTGCATATTAGCTCATTAACAATTTTGTGCTATGCTTTTTAAACAAATGGAGAACTGTGTGACCCATTTCATTGTGTATCCTTGTAGCTGAGGCTCTGTGCAGTGCTTAAGGGGAGGCAGGTTTAGCTGAGGCAGGAGAGGGAAGAAAACTATAACTGAAAATCAATATATTTGTCCTGTAAACTAAAATTCCTGGCCTAAGCAGGACACTGAGCTTAAGCTGTATTAACTGAATTCTGCAGCCCAAAATTAGAAAATCTAAATCAGGAGGCCTGAGTCAGATTGAAACTTTCTCTGAAAATCCTTCTACCAACTTTATATTTCTGTAAATTGCATGTTACTTTTTAAGGCAGGTGGGAATAAAACTGCTTCTTTAAGAAAGGTAAAAAAGCTCCATGAGGGAAGAGCGAGGCCAGCTGCTTCCAAAGGGCAAGTGAGCTGGAAGCTGAGGAGGCAGCACCTGCCTGGGGGGTCATGGAGAGGGTGCTCTGGGCCAGAAAGTGTGCTGAGGGAGCTGGCAAAACCCAGAAGTATAAAAATCAGCATAAGACCTAAGTCTCTTCACTTAAACATAATTTTAATCACAGATGGAAGCCAGCAAACATATTGTTCCAAGTCACTGCAAGTCCTTTAAAACAACTACAAAAAGATCTCAGAGGGTTTCTTATCAATATGATCTAAAAACCAAAGTTCAGAAAAACACCCAGTGAAATGAGCTGCAAAAAGTCTGAACAGAAAGTCAGCATGGCTCCTGACCCAGGCTTAATCATAGTGTTGCCTCCCTAAGAGCTGATGAAATCCACGTTTGCACTGCAGTCTGCAGAGATGCAGCTTTGCCTCCTCACCGACAGGAGCACTGCACACCCCTGGAATGCTGGGGTACCTGTCATTAGCCTGGGCTAAACTGGGGCTTTGCTATGTCTGTCTGTGAGGGGTTTAATAATCTGTGAGGTTATAAGCAGAAGAACAACAGCAACAATACCACCAATAAAAATATGGATAAAGGCAATCTTCATTTTACCTATCACAAAACTCAAAAAACCTTGCTAGAGAATTAAGTTTTGCTAGAAAACAGCAGTATTTCATCTATTTTCCACGCAATGATACCATTTAGGTCACGTCCACATTTAAGCCTTTATCTTTTCCTACTATTTTGTATTCTGTCACTGGAAATGTTTTTTTCTCCAGCAAACCTGTGGTGGAGAAGAATGTAAATTTTGCAGTAGCAGCAGCAAGTAAATTAAAACATGGAAAGTTTTATGAATTAAATATGAAACTGGCTAATGCAATCAGTTCTGTACTGTTTACATTATTTATTTTATTAAATTAATTCGACTGTAGCTTGGTTTCCAGGGTGGCAAGGTTTTCATATCAAAGACACAGTAGGACACTGTAAGAGAAATGGTAGAGATGGCTTTGGAGCTGAGCAGAGAGCATTAGCAATCTGGCAAAGGAGACTGCTTGGGGTTTGGGGATATACACATTTTGGAAATTTTGGTACTTTGATAAGCAGGATGATAGCTTACAGTTTTGACATTTAATCTGTGAGCACTGGGCGACAAGACTAATACCTAAAAGAAGAGGAGAAGCAATTCACAGTTTCTCATGTCATGATTTAAGTCTTTCTGTGAACTAAGACATCACTGCAATGGTCATATAACATTTCCATGTTGAAATCTCCTTTTGATGTATTATCCCCAAGGGATACTGTAACAGATGGCTATTCAACAAACATGTAGTCTTGCAACTCATACGCCTTTATTCCCAGCTACACTTCAGAAACCAGTAAGGGAAAGTGTGAAAAAATGCTCTCAGTCCTACACCAGCAAGGGTTGTAAAATTCTGCTTCTGAATACAAATTCCCTTTTCATTATTTTTAAAATATTCTACTCAGTATATACTCATTGCTTTTCCAAGATTATCTTGCGGAGGATAATTTTTTGTGCTTTGGAGATTGGCTGTTTATAAAAAAGCTACTGCTGACTATTCATCCAACCAGCCTATCCTTCTCCCACAAACACAAACTTTTTAAAATGCATTATATAGAAAATTTTAAAGTCCCATTTCCTGTTAAATAATTGTTGCTAATATGTTGTTCATTTTTCTCATGAGGACTAATGGGACTATCATAGTATTTCTCCTTCCAAACAGGGAGGTAAGTTTCTTTAAGCAAGGAAGTGTAATCAGAATAAAAGGTTTCCCTACTGGAAATAGACTGACACAGAAATATTTGGAAAAAAAGTCCACTAAGTCCAACTTAGTATATTTTTAATGTGTAATACACATGAATGGACTCATTTCTGAAGAATAAAGGTGGCCAAATAATCAGAGTATTTGGACACTCCTCAGAGGAATGTATCGACAATGTTACGTTTTATGGAATGATGGATAGTTATTTATGCAGATTTGGATAAATGTATCCCTATATACAGAAGTTCACTTCTTTTATTTTCACTTCTATTAAACAGAAAGTTTCTTGAAGGAGACCATGATTTTCTTTATAGTTTCACAGCACATAGTACAGCAATGACATAAATGTACGTTGTTCAATCTCACAGAATTAAAAGTGGATGGATAAAGAGATAGCTGTAAGATGTTTGCAAAGCATCACACTAAAACTATTTCAGCTTTTCTTGAAAACATGACTAGAGGGCTGTCTAAAAAATCACATAGAAACTGTTTTATCAGATGGCAGCATATCCCAGTGGGGTTTGTTGCTAAAGGAGTCAGGGGAAGTTTCTGTGGGATGGTTCTCTGGCTTCTGCTGCTGGGAACTTCAGTGAAATTTATGTGGGTAACAGAGGAACTTTGCCTTGTACAAACATTGATTGCCATTGTATTTACATTTACAATCCTTCTTTTGTTATAACATCATCTGTAATTGCTTGCTTGTATATCATTTATGCACTTTTATAATAATTCCTTAATAAACAGTAGCAATAATTATTCAGCAAAAGTAAACCATGTCCCAGATTAGAACTGTCCTTCAAAATAGCAGCTAGCATTCTAATCAAGGATGAGTGTCTCAACTGACTGCTGAGAATATGGAAAATTATCAAATCTGAGATCAAAGACATCTGATCTTTTAAAAGGTCTGCCCTTCAAAGAGAAAGGGGAAGCTGTCAGCTACAGCTGACAAGCACAGGCTGAGAAAAGCATCTGCGTATAGTAAAGAAATGAAGAGCACTTAAAAATTACTGAGAAATCCCAAACATTTTGGCTGCTGTAGCACTAACAGAAAAAACTGACAAATTGTTAGTAATGAATCCTAGTAAGTTAAGAAGTAGCTGCTTCTGTATCCCAACATTACTACCAATCCCATGCCAAATGACAAGTAAGAACTAGGGGACTGAAAGTTAATTTTGAGCCTATGTCTCAGCAGGGAGATCTGGGCACCTTCCCACCTACTATTTCAAAGCAAGTTTAAGAAATTCAAAAGCCCATTCTTATGGCCACGGGTGTATAGACCTCAAGGAAACTGCAACACTTCTGGCCCCCCCCCCGTCCCCGGGGCACCAAACCCCCCCTGGGTGTGTGGTTGGGGGGGCCCCCCCCCCTCCCCTTTTTTGTTTTTTTCTTTTTTTTTTCCCCCCCCCTTGGGTGTTTTTTTTTTTCCCCCCCCCCCCCTTTTTTGGGGGGGGAAATTTTTTTTTTTCTTTGTTTGTTTTCCCCCCCCTGGGGGGGGGGGGGGGGGTTTTTTTTTTTTTTTTTCCCCTTTTTTTTTTTTGGGGGGGGGGGGGGGGGGGGGGGGGGGGGGGGGGGGGGGGGACACTTCCACAGTGAATGACTGGAGGACTGGGAGTACTGGGATGCCTCAAATTCCAGCTACAGCCTCAGGTCACAGTAGAGCTAAAAGACTGAAGAGTCATGATTAAAATAAGCTCTCAAACTGCCTTGTGGTTTGTTGATTATAAAGAATTCAAGTTTGGTTGCTGCTTACAAAAGATGGCAGAAGCCATGAATTAAAGTTTTGTAATACAAACTAAACACTGGTATTAGAATTTATGCCTAATATCAGTTATTATAAGTTTTATAACTCATAGAGGATGTGTAGAGTTTATTAAAAAGGCATCAGCTTATTTCTTTGTTTTGTATGTTATCATTCCCTAATTTAAAAAAAACCAACCGGATACCATTTTTGCAAGGCTGAATATAAAGTAACATAATTTGATTAGGCATCTGAACAGTGCAAAGATTTTTCCAGAGAAAAAAAGAGCTCCCAAGGCAGAAATAAAGGCATAGAAATACAGGGTGAGAAACAAAATCAAACAATGTAGTTGCACAACTGTGAAAAGCAGGAGTAGCTACAGCTCAGCAGCCTGCAGCAAGAGCAGAGATGCTACAGAGAGTTTTGCACTGAAAGATGAGGAGGTCTGACTTGACAAAGGGAAAAAATGCAGACAAGTGGAGATCAAGAGTATTCATTCTATATGATGTAGGCTTTGGTTATTATTTTGTAATATTTTTTAAATCACAGCAGTGTTTCAACCAGACTCAAGATAAGATATTTGTTCCTGACCTTTGACATTTGGTATTACAGAAAAGGTTAACCATGACTTAGACTGCAAACAATATTAGTTGAATTAGTTCAGTTAAGTTTTGCAAGTTTAGAGCCCTGAATAGTCTAGGTCTAAATCAAATAGGTCTCGTACAAAAAAAAACGTGAATCCAACTTCAAAAGCACATCACATTTCCTCCAAAATAAATACTTCCTGAGAATAAGTAGAATAGTGCTAATCTAGAAAAGAATCTAGAATTTGCTTCTTTCAGTAAGTTATACTGAGTACTTGAAATGCAACGATGGCAGTACAATTTTGCAATTGTATGCTCCATAAATACCTACCTTTGCCACACTTAACAGGGATGGATCTTCCCTGCTTAGCACTAGTGCAAGAACTGTTAGAAAATTTCCTGCACATATGAAAAGCCTGTCAGTGGAAAGGCTGACAGTGCCATGAAGGTGGAATTCCTCTCATCTGATGGGACTTGTGTAACTTATATTAATCACTAAGTTTCCTGTATTCTTCATGGCACTTTCGGAGGATTTTTCACCCAGCCATCTATAATCCCTGTTTTTCAAAGAGATGAATCACCTTCTACATGTGTCATAGGTAAAAACATGAGAGTAAATATTAGTTGAACTTAGTGTGGCAGGCAAAGCAACACAGTGCAGCCAAAGCAGAAGCATGTGACACCCATAAATTATAAAATATAAACCAGGATAAAATTATTATGCTTTGTCTGCAAACCAAGAGTAATCCAACTAAAATAGTGTAACCAGCAAGTGTACATCTTTGGTGGCTCTAAGAATGTGTAGCCAGACACAATGTCCATGTATTTCACATAAGTATGTGAGCAACGTGACTACCAAAGGTGCAACAGTGGACATCAGACATAGGAGATGCCTAAGTGGTGATAGACAGGGCAAAATGAGAGCAAAGGACTGCAGATAGGCAGCCTGCTGAATATACAAGGAAGATGAATAACAAAATCAAAACCAAGCATGATGGATTCTCCCTTTTGGGAGCAGGAGAAGACGGAAGACAAAATACTATTAAACTGCATGTAAAGGCAATCACACTGATAAATATGATTAAAACTAGTCCTAACATTTACTTGGAATAATAGATTGTTGTGCAAGATCATCTGAATTAAAATCAATATTGGAAAGAATAGAATAGAATAGAATAGAATAGAATAGAATAGAATAGAATAGAATAGAATAGAATAGAATAGATATTTCAGTTGGAAGGGACCTACCACAACCATCTAGTCCTATTGCCTGACCACTTCAGGGCTGAGTAATTGTTACTGAGAGAGTTCTACAAATGTCTCTTAAATACTGACAGATATAGCCCCCAAATATCATAAAAACATCAAGCACAAGGAGGAAAGATGAAGAAGGAAGAAAACCCCACAAAGTAAGTATAAACACTAACAGTTTTGTATGCTTATTGCTGATGGGGAATAACATGCAAAATGAACTTCAATAGTTTGAGGTGTACTGTAAATGAATGAGCTTGGTAACATTTTTGTTTAAATTTTGAAACTATCCTGATGTGTCAGTCTTTAAAATACATCAAAACAATCTCCAGTTCCCTGAAAAATACCAACATATATACCTGTATTTTAATCTGGACACATACTAAGTTGCAGAAGTTCTTGACAGCTTAAGTTGTAAAAAGCCTACCTTACTGAAGGATTTGATATTTTTAAATATCAATATATAACTTTAAGTACTCGAAAACCTTTAAAACTCACAGTCTAAGACATGAGACCTTCCTTACATTTGTAATTTTTATACAGCAGCCAGATTAGATCCCTGTATGAAATTTCATTCTATGACAGAAGTAACCATAGAACCATAGTACATTCTCATTTGTAAGGTACCCACAAGGATGACTTTTCTGACTCCACACAGGGCCGTTTCAAAGTGAAACCATATAAACCAAGATCATTGTCCAAACAGCTGAACACCTAAAGGCTTGGGCCCATGGCCCCATTTCTGGGACCAGGATTTTGGGAAACTGACCACCCTCCTAGTGAAGAGTCATTTCTTAATACCAAGTATGACCTTCACCTGATGCAACTTCAAGCCATTCCCTCACATCCATTATTTTTGTAAGAATAGGAATGTTTAGAAGTTGGCTAAATAGAATGGAGAAGATGATTGAAAAGCATACTTGTACTTTGTAACCTCATATTACTGAAAGGTGAAAGCAAATCTAGAAAAAACTGGTTATCTGCAAACATTTGCAAACATAATTGCATTTCAACAAATCTGAAAATAATATCCAGGTATTCATTCACACATCCCTAGATAAAATGTCTTTTCTATCAGAACATTCTCAGTCTTATATCTAAATCTAGATAGAGGTAAATTAACAATATTGCAATAAAATTTAAAACACTGCTATATTTCTTTGAAAACTTTTAGAAGATTTTAAAAAAGCAAAAAGTTGGAAAACAGCATCTTATATTTTTCTAAAATGATGTGACTACTTATCTGCTAGTAACAGATTTTTTGCAAAGCTTCTTAATTTTTTTACCAAGCAACATAGCCTCTGTTATTTTCATTCTTCTAGGAAGCACACTTTTTAATTCTAAACTAAATTTCAATAGAAAACATTTCCCAATATATGTAAATCCTTCATTATCATACTGTGCATTGTTAAACACAGTTTCAGTAGATCTTGTAAAACTGCAGCACTGGCACCATAAACCTCTTCTATACTACTGAGATAAATAAATCTCTGGAGAAGGCAGAATATTCTTTTCTATTGCAGGAAATATGGAAGTGTATTAAACTTCTGAACTGAGATTTGGTTTTGGAAAATGCTAAGTGCCTACTTTCACTATCAGCTAAGATAAACGTTTAGTATGAATCATGTGCACTTTAAACAGTACTGACAAGAGCAATGTATTATTAAGCATTGAACTCTGCCACAGCAAATAATATTTATCTGACAAAATATAACAAGTGACTGACATTTTCTATATTAATGTCATGTTTCATCATTTTAGAAAATGTATTTTTGTAATTCCTAAAGAGTGCCAAAGGTGTTTGAAGCTTTAGCAAATGTATAAACATACACTCTCTGTTCAGAACATCCCACAGACTGACTCACACTGGAGAATATAACACTCAGGGAATCAAATGTAAATGATACAATAAAGAGGAAATTACAAAGTAGTATAAATATCTGTAGTGTGAAGTCATGATGTAAAGCCAAAAAGTGATTATTCAGACAGAATTTGGTGGAATAAACTGAGAACCATTGGCAGTATTTGAAAGTTAGCCCACAGACCCCCCAAACTTGTGACAGCCCACAGTGAATTGCTAATCTCAAAGTCTGAGAACTGCTACTTCCACTAGAAAGAATAACAACTGTTCCTCAAGAGACAGTTAGACAATTAAGGTTGAGATTTTCTGTGGTTAAAGATATGAGACTGAAAACTGTCGCATTTCAGCAATGCATGAAGTTCACTGTAAAAAAAAAAATTCTTTTGTAAATGGAAAAAAAAGGCTGGGTGAAAAATGTGAAGGGAAGGAAACAGAAACACAGGGGAAAAAAGTAAAATGTGGGTTAGGTTTGTTTCATAAATGCAGGTCTTGAGAGTGGGTCTTAGGTTAAAAGTTCACCTGACTTCAATAAGTATCATGATCTTTGGAAGATTCATGAACTGAAAGAATCATATATGCAGCATATTACTGAAAGTTAAACCTTTTCTTTGCATATTGCAGTTCCAGACTTAAATGTGCCTTAACTTATACCTGCATTATTTATAAAACCTTTCTGCACAGTATTTTCTTGAAATAGCATAATTTGAGCTTTTGGTTAGGCCTTCTCAGCATTTTTAGTTTATCAGTATTTTCTCCCCTACTACAAAAATAGCACATACACGTTTCAGATGCTTGCCTTGGGACAGTCTATTAGCCTGCACTTGAAAGCAAACACTGGGAATTTGACAAATGTGTCAAAACAACCAAGAGTGAAATCATTACATATATAGATACCGACATATTTACTGCAAGACTAATGTGGAGGAAAGGTGCTAATTTGACAGTTGTCAAGTGTCAGCTTCACAAAAAGGTAGAGAACACACATTAGCAATGCCAAATCTATATGAAGTTCACACTCTCTAGAGCATACAGGAATTGCTACATCAGTAATGAAAAATAATTCAATATTTGCAGTGCTTTGCTTCTTTGTCTTCTCTACAGAGACGGCTAAGAGCACAACATGATCCTAGTTTTATATTTCTGATGATCTTAAAAGTTTTATATTAACTCAGTTCAGAGAACAGAGATTATTAAAGAAGAAAATATCTTCAGCATGAAACACCTTGCAATCATATAATCTTTTACATCTTTTATATATGAGGAAAATGTTTTAAAACATGGTATGCCGCTCACATAGTTTTTTGATGGTTTTGTCAGTTTGCTTGTTTTCCCACAGTGAAATCCCTTGCACGCATTTTCACCATCCTTTCAACATCCCTTCTTTCATTATACTATGTGAAATGTCTGGCTTTGTGCTGTTACTAAATATGCAGTGCTGAAGGGCTGCTGCAACTGCCTACTCACACACTGCAGTAACATTGAACTCAGACAGGATGTTTTTTCAAGTGCTTTGAAATACCTTGAAATAGAGAAGGTATTATAGAAAAGCAAGCTCTTTTCTATTTTATCCATGTAAACAGAAATCTTTAGTGCCTTTTGCTGTGAACTAACAAAGGCTGCAGCATGACAGATGAAATGCAATTCAGGAGACCCACCATGAGAGTAATCCTTTCAAATGCATCTAGGATTGTTCAGGTGATCAAGAAAAAAATGTAGCCATGAGTATTCATACAGTTTATTAAAAAAAAAAAAGAGTAAGACATTAAACTAGATGAGTTTTTAACACAGCCTGAAAGACATTTTTGTACTTAATACCAAAGAATTCTGCAAACCTTACCCCAGTCTAAGTGTGAAAAAGTGCCTACTGATAGGACAAATCAGGAGTGAAAATATCACAAAAAGACATAATGAAACAGCAAAAAAGATAAAATGGATTCATTTTAATTACAATTAAAGTTTTAAAAATTTTTTTAAAAGTTAAAGCATTTTTCCTAAGAGGCTATCTGTGCATTTTATCCAGGTAGCCTAATAGAAGTTGTTACTATTAGCAATTGTTTTTCCTCTTTATGTAACTGGATTAGCAATGCCACACTAAGTGTATTTCTGGTTAATTACCCAGAACCCCAGGAGACTTTTCAGTTTATTGTTTCATGCTTCAAATTGTAACTATCTAGCAAATGTACTTGCAATTTTCTGGCTATTTTCAATTTTAGCTTGCAATACACAGAGGCTGTGAATTATAATGAACAGTTCAGAAACTACAAGCATTTGTCACATACACAACTGAGAGGAAGGTATTCCATCTATTGTATACAAACCCTTTTCTTAGTGTTAAAACATGAGATCAATTATGAGTTTTAGAATTAGCCCCAGGTACCGGGAGATGCTCCTCACTGGCAAAGTGGTACCTCTGACTAGGGTAGTTTGAAGGACAGGTTGGTTCTTAGTATATGAATGGAAAGATTAGCTCTGCTAAATATATTTAGCCTTTATATGCCACAAAACAGCATCAGAATAACAGAGGAAATCTTTAAATATGACACAGAAACAAGAGTTTTCTGGGTCATGATTGCATGACAAAGATATGATCTCTTTCTCCGCAAAATGTGCCAGCCCTGGACAGATGGAGCATGGCAGGGGCTGGAGGAAGGCATTGCAGGGAGAGCTGTGTGCTGTCCCTTGCTGGGGACAGTCTGTGGTGCCATAAGTCTGCAGCACAGCATCAGCAGGAAAATCCTGCCGGAGGATGAAGTCCTGACATCACTGACCCTGGCAAAACTCCCAGAGATTAGATTTTTCCCAAGTATTTAATACTTTAACACACTGTGCAAAGCAGACATGAGATAAACCCATTCTAGCCTACAAAAGGTTTGGGGGTTTTTTACCTGACTTAGGTAATAAAGCTATTGCAAATGTCCCAGACCTCAAGGAGGTATATAATTATTTTTAGAGGCGGAATGTATCTTCATATCTATATATGATAGAAAAATGAATGCAAAATTCTCTTAGAGATTGCTTAATGTCTTCTTACTGAAAGCCCTCTTAATACTGGAGCCTAATTTGCACTTTTACCAAAAGTTCAAGATGATGAAAAGATGACGTATCTTTTGTCCTGCTCCAAATTTAAAGAAAAGAAATATCCTTTGTTGCAGCCTCCCCCCCCCCCCCCCAAAAACCCCCCGCCCCCTCCCCCCCCTTCCCCCATTTGTCCCCCCTCCCCCCGACCCCGCCCCTATAAAAGCCCCCCCTTCCCGGCCCTTCGGAAAAACGGAACGCCGCGCCACGGGGGGGGCCCCGGGGCGGCCCCGGGCCAACTCACCCTTCCACCCCCCCCCCCCGCCCCAGGCGCGGGCCAAACAATCTGCAGTTCCTCCTCCCAAACGTCAAGTTTAAGGTCAAACTTTGGGGAGGGAATCTAACCCAGAGCTTTTTTTCCACCGTGGTTTTTTTTTTTCTGGGAATTATTTGGGGAGATTACCCCCCCAATCAGCTATACCACCTTAAAACTACCCTTAAGTCAGATATTCCCGTTTTCTAAGGGGAAAATTTTTGTTCGTTGGTTTTTAACTTCCAATGTTTCGTTTTCAGTTTCGGGATAAGTCGAAAATAAGTTCTCCCCTGGGTAACCCTATTTTCTCCCTTGTTTGTAGTGTTTACATCGTTAAAACCAAACAATCTCCCAAAATTCATTCTCTTGTCTCCCCTGTTCTTCCCTCCCTCGCTGTCCCTAAACCCCCAGACCCCAGAGGGAAGCCCTCCCCCTATCCCCGCTCCAGCCGGTGCCACCCCCCCCCCCCCAGCTCCCCAAACCCCCTACCCCCCGTCCCAAACCTCCCTTCCCCGCACCCCACGGAGAAACAAGGCACCTGATCCTTATCAGTTTAAAACTCCCGGGTTAGGCCCCTCCCCCCGCAGATCGCCGCCGCCCCCCCCCAGTCGGGGCCCGGCCGCCCCCGCAGCGGTCCCGCAGCCCGCCCCCGCGGGGCCCCACCCGGGGGTCCCTCCCTCGTTCACCCCCCCCCGGGTCCGCCCCCCCCCCCACCCGCCGGCGGGGGCCCCCCCCCCCGGAGGGGGGCCCGACCCCGCCCGCCCCACCACAGAACCGCCGCCCCAACCAAATCACCCCCCGCCGCCACCCCGCCAGGAACCCCCCCCGGAACAGCAAGCCGTCTTACCCCAGGGGAAAACCAAACCGCGCAGCCGGCAGGGGGTCAGCCTCCCAGAGGAGCAAAAATCTCGAAAGCCCGAACCCCCCCCCCCCGCTTTACCTCGCCTACCCAGGGGGCCCGTACCCCCCCCCAGGGGCCCCCCTCCCCTTACCGAAAACAAACCCGTCTAACCCGTGGCCCCTAAGCAAGGAGCGTAGACCCAGAAGAACACGCCAAGGGTCCTGTACCATCTAATAGCCCGGACCCGTCTTTGTCAGAAACCGGAACACAAAGCCCTCCAAGACCTCAGGAAAATCAAGAGAATTGAAGGGGCCCCCCGCGCCCTCAGCTCCTCAGATTGGAAGCTCTGACATAAGGCTTTCTTCACAACCCCCTACCCCAAGTGCCCTTTGCTTTCGGCCACCCTAAACCGCCCCCAGCGCTACCCGGGGTGTTACCCCAGGGTATAAAATCCCAACTTGCCACCCCGCCCCCACCCGGTTGCCTCTACTCTCCACTACAGGGGGTGTTTGACCAAATGATAAATACCGAACTAACCTAGAAAAAACTATTCAAGCCGAGAAAGCGTTTGCCAGAAAATCCCCCCCGCCACCACCCCCACCACCCCCCCAGCCCCCCAAAAACCCCCCCCGCTGCATCACGGTTCAACGTCCGGATACTCAACCTGCTCCCTGTTTAACCTCCTGAAAGGCGGACCACCTGCCCCCCGAAGCCCACCAAGGTCACTGCCCTGTTCTCCCAACCCTCGACAAGTCCGTCTTTAATTTCCGTTCGGGTGTCCCTAGGTGGACTGTTTTTCAAGGGACACTGCACAAAAGCCCCTTCTAAAAGAGTGTCTTCACCACACAGCCCCAAAACCAAACAACCGACAACAAGTAGCCCAACTAATAACCGCCCCCCTCCCTTGCAGGGTGTGATTTCACCTGCATCTATCCATCATTGGAAAATGAATCCTAGCAAACATACCCAAACAAATGAACCCTCAAGTTGCCGGATATTACCCGGCAAGATTTCAAATCTTCATCCAAAACATAAATTATTCAATTCCTTTCTGCCCCAAAAGACTCAAAGTCCCCCCTCAAGGCTCTGACGTTTTTACAGAGCCCGGAAACCCAAAAGTCAGTCGGACTGGAAGCACCCAAACCAAGGGAAGCACACCAAATAATCGAAGGCTCACCCAATTGCGGACTTGGCTGCTGTTAGAGCTTTTGAGATGTTAAGAACCTATTAATCGTAACAATTCGCATGTAGCGGGGTAGTCGCCAGAGCAGACATGCCCCTAAAAGAAGTGTCAAATCCTAAATTGTATAAACGCCTCAAAACTTGTTTCCCCCGGCCTACTTCTCTTTACTACTCGTGGTTCCGTCCAAATTCCCCCATTTGCTTATTCTTTTTTTTTTTAGAGAAAAGCTTTATATTTTTCGTAAAACACTTTTTCCCCCGCTCCTTCTCCCACCTTCATCAATGTCCTCCAGCCACCAAAAAAAAATTCTTTATTGGGGTCCCCCAAACAAAAATTTTCTCCATCTTTTTTCTTTCCCTACCCCCTTTTTTGTTTAAAGGGGGTGGGGAAAAAAAGTAAATCTTTTAATTTTTTGAACTCACTTTTCAACCAAAAAAAATTCTACGGACAAAAAAATATACAATCATTGGTATTTCTTTGCAAAAGATTGTTTTAGACCGAACTGCGGACTACACTGTCCTCTCCTTGAAGGAGAAACAAAAAAAAGAGCCTTTTTTTATTACCTTAAGATTGTTTAACCTTCTTCACCACGACAAAATAAAGGATAAAAAAGAAGAAGAAAAGAGCGACTGTTGATTTTTCGGAAATGGGGATTCAAGGATGGCTAACATCCTTAGTAAAACTGGATGTGGGTGATCTAATAATTTTCCTTGTTCTAAGCTTGTTGGTTGTCAAAAGTGTTTAACTAAGCAAGTAGGGGAAGCTTTCCTTTAAATAAAGAAGGGGAGTGTTGTGGTGGATAATACCACCTCAGGAACTGTGGGGAGAGTGGTTCCAGTACAGCAGGGTTCACTGGTGGGAGACATCCTAGTCCCCCCTGGAGAACACGATGGTCCCTCCCCAAATTATGTAAATCCCCCAGCTGTAACTTAACCCCTGATCCCATCCCTTCCTTCTCCCCATTGGTTGTGATGTTCCCCCGCCTCCTCTTCCCTGACCCTTCAGTATCCCTATAAATATAGACAACACTCTCTCCCTCTTTCATCCTGACCCCTTCGAATAAACTTCTGGAATATCCAGTGACTGAGCGCTCTGAGTTCTTTGTCTCTGGTGACACGAGCTATCCAACTCTGTGGGTGAGTGAGAATATGTGCCATACAGCAGGGTGTGAGAAGGGTCGTTCTGTACAGCACCAGGCAGTGCTGGCTGGAGTGATCTCTCAATAGCCTTAGAGACACTTTGGTAAACGCAAGGCCTGGTTCCACCCCCCTCCCCCCTCTGCCCCAGAAGACATGAAATCTAAAGCTACCTGTCTTTAATGCTACATAACACTTATTCTATGAAAAGTTTAAATTAGTCTCCAGAAAGCTGGCACCATTCCATTTTAAAGACACAACTTAGTTTTTTACTTCAAAACCTATAAGAAGCATCTCTTTATTAATTTTTTTTTTCCATAAGAAACTTTGATAGATTTAGTCCCTTATGAATCTCATTTAAAAATGCATGCATTTAAATGCCAATTGGGACTTTCTCTAGAGAGCTAGGAATAGAGGTTTTAAAGTGGAATTCAAAAAGAATAAAATTAATGCTTTTATTCTCAAGGTAACTGAATCTTTTCCAGATATTACTGGTATCTGCTACTATGTCTACTTCTGGTAAACAGAACTATTTCTCCTTAGATTATATAGTTTACTTTTCAGAAAAAAGTACCCAGGTGTTCTGACAAGGAAAAAGCCTCTAAAGAATAATCAAACCTCGTTTTTATCCACTGTATCAATTCTTCGTGAAACAAAATGTGTTATACTATTACTACTTTTTGTTTCACTAGTCTTCATTTGTGCAGCAAGACACCATCAAGACCATAATGATCAATAATAAAACTATCACATGCAGAAGTATATTATTAAGTCCTGTTGAAAAAAGAAATATAACTTTCAATAGAGATTATATCATTGTTGTTTACTAAATTCAGTTTACATATTTATCATTGAACTGGAAGAATTTGTTCACCAGGGCTTTTTAGGTTATAAGTGTGCTAGTTCTTTAATTATACATAATAAATCACATCGGATTTTCAACAGATGAGTCTTCACTTTAAATCTTGGAATCTGTAAAAAATAATATGCCTGCTCTGACCTCACATATTTTGACCAAAAAAAGGCAAAACTTCAGATTTGAAATACTAGAAGAAATTGTATTTTTTTCTTTCTGAGCTTACAAACAAGAGATACCAGGAGGCAGGATTACTCAAAGAATATTTGTGCTATTTTCAACAATTACTTTATAATGTAGCATCTGTCTAGCCTATCTCAAATTTTCACTCCATGTAGAATTTGTCACAGGAAAAGATACAAACTTCTATATTAATTTTTTTTTGTTAGTATTTTTGGTTTTTTCCTTTTGTTTTCAAAATGTTTGTGCAAGCCTCATTGAAGAAGATAAGTGGATGTTCTCTTTCCCTGTATAACCCTGGGAATATGGTAGATTTCTTCAGTGTGCAAAGAAACACACATTAATGGTAGTAGGAAAAAAGCTAACTGTAGAGGTTAAGTTTGGTTTCATGGGATTTGCCTCTCAGGTTATAATTTAAAAGGCCCAGAGTGCTGTTATGGCCAGATGGATAAACCTTTTTGATGGATAAACCCCTAATAATTTGAGACATAGTAACAGGGGTAAATCTAAGGTTACTATGCTGTTCTACTTCAGGTAGTGTGAGATTCACTAAAAAAATCTGCAAGTCAGGAAGAATGTGAAGGCTCAGCTGGCAGTTGATAATTTTTTTCCTCTCTGTGAAGTCTGCAGCTTTTTTCTATATATAAGCAATCTATTTGAATGTGATGAAGAACTAAGGTTTCACACACTTAAAGACAAGTGATAAATTGAAATGACATGGTTCTGTTGCTAGTTTACTGCAGAAGTAGTCCAAATACCTTTTTAGTTTTTGTTACTGTCAAATTAATTTGTGTAAAATGTGCCAGGAGAGAACTCTAAAAGCAAACCAGGAAAGATAGATACTCCATTATAATCTTTTTCTTTTTTAGTGCATGACTTACTTCAGGCTGCTGCACTTCCTGAAACTTCAAACTAAAACATAGATGTGAAATAAGCTTGCCATACAAACCACACTGCATGTAAATGCAAATATAAATGATCAAGACAGTATCTCTATAATTTTCATTTTTTAAGAATATAGTTCAAACATGAGATTAATACTACAACAGAAATACAAGAGTTTTTTCTACCGTTATATGAGTTGTATCTTTTTCAGTGCGCATTGCAAAGTACACAGTTTTGAACAAATTTGCAAGGGAAGAGTGAATATTACATAAGAGATAGGAGCTTTATGATATGAGCTTTGTTTCCAACTTAGGTACTAAAATCCATTTCTTGAACAAGTTTCCATTGTACAAACACACCTGTTTTGTGCTGGTATGTGTACAACTAATGGGGCTAGTAGTGCACTCCGCACTATAAGAATGAACTGTAGATTTTAAACAAATGCATTTGCCATGGCTGCTTCTTGACACTGAGATCCTGTGACAACAGAAAAGTACTTATGAAAGATTTACAGGAAAACTCTCTCAGAGAACCTAACGGGAGGAAGATGCGAGACAGTCCTGAATGGGACCCAAAGTGAACAAAAGACACTTCTTCCTAACTCGCATCATTAAGTGTAAACATGAAGACTTTATTCTTTGTTAGCATTTTTTGTCTTGTTCAATCTAAATATTTTTCATTTAACAGCTAATTGCTTTGTAATACTATCAAATTTTTTAACTGAAAATACAAAGGTTTCTTTGAAAATTGATGTGAACAAAAGCTCACTCTTATATTACAAACATTTTAATAACTGTGAAGATTAGATTTATTCTCTACATGGCTCCACTCGCTCAGTATAATCCGATCTGAAATTAACTAAGGAAGGTTTTGAGTTGTAACCTTATGCCTTCATTGATGCATGTAGAATTCTGAGGGCCTCCAAAATTCCTCTGACAATGCATTAGACTTAATAGCATATAAGAGTAAAGATGTCATGAACTTGAATCAGTTTCTTAAGTCCTGCATTACAGGACTTAGTAGAAAACAGTATCTTGAGTTTGTCAAAGGGGAGTGTTATATCTCTTTGCAGCTTGAGGATACAGAGAACACAGAAGTTGCAGCAATATCAGGACCTTTGAGGGAGCATGCATACTTTCACTTCAAAGTGCATTTTCATTTTTTTAGCATTCAGCCTGCAAGAGTAACACAGGTATTTCTGACTTATCATATGTGTGGAAACCTACATTAGCAACATGTTGAAGAATGAATTTCAATTTGTGTCTCATGGTTGTGACAGAATTGAAACAGTCTTGAAAAAAAATGGATCCTGGAATGCCTGTGTCTAATCTCTAAAATTGTAAAAAACATCATCTGGTGTGTTCTTTCTACCTGCCAAAGCCTCTGAAATGTGAAGGTGATCATTACATTAGGTGGAGCCATAACCTGCCAAGGAGCAGTCACAGAAAATTTTGTAGGTAGTCACTTCTTCTGATCCCTCTCCTCTTTCAGTGTATTACATCTTGTTTTGGTCATAGGCTTCCCATGGCTTTCATTAGAGATAGTGTGTATATGGCCAAAATTCAATGTTGGATACCAGTGTCACATCTGTTACAGAATAGTCCAGAGTCTGTTATTTTGGCATCTAAATGATACAAATCCTGTTTTTTAATAAGTTGCAAATTAAACCTGAATTTTAATTTGCATAATATGAAAATATGTGAATATGATTGGGCATAACACAGAATTGAAAATGCTAAACTGCTAAGAAGATAGGACTTTTAAAATTTCTGTTATTTCTTTTGTGTATTTTTAGTGGAAGGAAGCTGAGCTTTTGGCTTTAGAATTTCTGACTGGCTAAACTACAAAAAACCTGAGTCCTGCTAAGGTGATCCAAAAGAAAAATTGGGAAGGTTTGTAGCTCTTTGTTTTCATATCTTGGTTGTGTACCAAGTCAAAGCTATATTCTACAAATAATAACTCTGGCAGCACTGACTAAAGGTTGTAATAAGCTCTAACAATGTGCAATATTGCTAAAGTACCCCTTCACATACATTAATCCAATGGCTGTAAAGCAGTCATTGTGGAGCCCATTTACTATACTCTTAAGAAACAACATGGAGTGACTCGTCCAGAAAATACCTCATAATTCATTTTACCATCATAGAATACTGAAAGACTTTTTGACTTTTTTTTCTTATTAGTTTTAGCAATGCTGCACAGATTTTTGTTATTAAAATCACATGACTTCCACCAGAAGTGGAAGTGTTATTTGGTGGAATTGTAGATTTCTTTTTTTTTCTTTCTTTCTTCCTTCCTCATTGTTTCTAATTATTGATCACTTACTGATCCACAATCCATGCTTTAAACTGAAAATTCTTCATCATCTTCAGATTTATATCTTTGCTAGAAAGAAATATCAGATCTTATTATCACATCGTGTTAATTAACTACTACCACGATTTCCTTCTATTCTCATTTCAACAAATGATATCTCAGAAATATGAGGCATACAAGTTAACAACTCCCAAAACTTGTAATCTGGTCTCACAGCTCCAAGAACATATATTGCATGGAAGAACAGACAGCATTGGTATAAGCTCTAATACATACATATTTCAGAACAGCATTCCTTAAAATTATATTGGGACAGATTACCTGGGGAAAAAATGAAATTTTGCAATTAGAAAATGTGATATTGAGTAACAGATCTTGCAGCTTGCAGGCATTGTTGTCAAGGTTACAATCCAAGGTTTACATGGGACCTGTCCTCACGGCCACCAAGAGCTGTTGATCACGTGATAGGAGATTTCTGTTTGTCATCAAATGCAATTAAATATGTTTTCAGTAATTCCATAAACACATACATTATAGCTACTTAAATGGTGTATAAGTGAAAGAAGAAGCTGTGTATATTAACTACACAGGAACTACTGTGGAGTTATTGCTATTTCATGCTGCTACTAATATCAGTTTTCCTGTTATACACAATTCTTTTCTATATCTCCAGGCTGACAAGAGAAGATCTAAAACTGTGCTGGTTCCCAAATCTGACACTAAGTTGCAGTAGCTCTTAATTAAAACCTACATAAAATTTCAAACCCTAATAAATGCTAATCTACAGTGCCCAAATCCTCAGAGCAAGTAAATTAAAATAACTATACCCAACTTAAATTAAGTAACATTATCTCAAATAGGAATCAAGGGAAGGGGAATATATTTTACGATTTGTTTTGAAAACATATTTACTACTCTGTTAGTAGGCATTATTCCTCTCACCAAATGTAACATTCTATGGGAATTATCTCTCAGGAATTATTCTCACTTGTCTCTCCTGCAGTGAAAGTGAGAACAAATAACTTTAAAATTCTGCTATCAATCTGACATTTTCTCTAACGAGACCATGATTATGTTCATCAGAAAACTATGACTATATTGTCCTAGTGAATTTAAAAAAAAAAAAAAAAAAAATCTCTCCATTACAATTGTATTTTTAAAAAAAGTCCATACAGCTTGGAAAACGTTTTGATTTCTTGGATAACTATCAGGAATTAAAATATTTAATAGCAAAAGTTCTGCTTATTTAAATTTAATATATTACTGAAATAGCTATCAACACCAGAATCAGCAAAATTATTCAGTTTGAACTGGGGTGCTTTATTTATTAAGTCTTTCAAAATAAGAGGAGAAGAAAAGAAACAACATAAACAAGAGCAGCATTCTGAAACATGAAGGCCCTTGTTGTAGACATAAAATATATAAATGCAGATGTTTGCAAGATCAGAATCCTAGCTCAAATCAGATTTAGCTCAAATTAAATATTGTTATTTGCTCCACAACAGATCTAAAAAGTTTGAAGTACTGCTTTAAAAAAAAAAAAAAAAAAAGTGGTTGCTGCTAATATAAAACTATGGGATTTAAGGAAATTTTTTCTTGTCTGCTCTGCTCAAACGTGGCCAAGTTAGGACAATTCATCCTATCTAGTAAATTTTCCAAAATATTCATTTTAGAACAGAGAGAATACAAATAAAAGTTTGCAAAGAAACATTTGCACAATCTGAAATGCAATTTGATGCCCTTGCTAACCCTCTGAGACACTGCAGCAATAGAAAAGTATTACTATAGTAGTATTACTATAGTATGTAAATTTACTATTTTCCCACTCTTGATAAATTAGGAATGGAGATCTTCCAAATTTTCTCAGTAATCAATGTATGACTTCCCTATAATAAAAAAAAAATTAAATATATTCATGTCTGTTGAGAACTTCCAGTGCTGTGCCTGTTGTCTCTTGTCCCATGACTCGGTGTCTCTTCTAGCCCTGCCTTCCCCATACACTGTGCAGCAGCTGAGCACAGCTGGCATCTTTCCTTGCAGCCTTCCCCACTCAAGGCTCAGCAAACTCTTGAACCTCCACATCTCGTGCTACAGGTCATTCACAGGTGTTTCTCACAAAGCTCATTTCCCAACTCTTTTGCAGGGAATCCCCAAAGCACACTATCCCTGACTGCACATGCATCAAGTGGATGGAAAATATCACTTCCCTCAAATAATTCGTACAAGTATTGGTATATTTCTCATCATGGTTCAATAGTGTTTTGCTTCTAAATGAAATAAATATACACGTGTAATCAAATGAATACACATTGGTTTGCACATTCACTGCCATACAAATACATATATTTAACCTTCCCATATGATGTGCAATCATGTAAAAAAGGTGCTATAGTAAAATAGTCTTATTTTAGGATTGGGACCTTTAATGAGATGAATATTTATTACACCTAACATTTATCTTATCCAAAAATAGAAGAAGATAAATAATAATTTCCTACAATTCTGCAAACTAAAATTTAGAACTGTATTTTAGTAATCACTGACTGAGCTTTGATAATAATCCACGTTGAAGGAGGTAAAAATATAAAGAAATAAACATATTAAATGGTTTTTTACATTATGTCCTGGGAAATCTTAATATGAATGCCTGCATGAATCAAATTTCCCTACACAGTTAAACTACAGAGAAGTCAGCAAAGATTCCTTTGTGCCTCATTTCCATTTAAATAAATAATTTATTTTATTCTAGATAGACAATATAATGCTATTAATCCTGCAGAGTGATTATCAAATATAAGGGTATTTCAAGCTGTAGCTTGACAGAAACAGACTGGTAAGGAAACTGATGAAGGAGTATACAGGATTTAGCAAATAATTATATTCGAATGCAGAGCTGTTCAAATTAGATACTTAAAAATGATGGCATGATTCTGACAGTTCACTGATCTCTTTTAATGTTTCATTACATAGATCTAATACTATTCCAACTATTTTTTGTACTTTATTTCAATATGTGGTGTCAAAAACAGGTGTAGTTTGCTCAGACTACTATTCTTTCCAATGTGGTTAAAAAAATTCTTTAAAGTTACTTGCATTCAGAAATACTGAACACTTGCATTAATAATTCATTGTGCTTGAATTTATTACATAAATCCTTTTCCATAAGCAGAATGGCTGAAGCTTTATCAATGCTAAATAAATTACATTTACAAGTAATAGAGAAAATTTGCTTGAATGCATAAAATGTTTAAGATTTCACATAACTAAGACAAAAAGCAAACTTTCCATTGCTAAGAAATAGAGTAGCCTTAACTGAGACCTTTTAGTCACATGATGATAGCCAGGCAGTTTGAAAGATTAATTTTTATGCATTGGTTTAAATTAGAGTCAAGCTAAATATTTTACTTTTTAAAAGAATTAGGACAGCTGCAGGGGAATTTTTATTCCCTATAGTGCAAATTCAGTTAGTCATGATAATTTAATGGACAGTCAGGCCACACAATCTTATTACCAGGGCTCCCCTTCAGCAGCTCCTGGAGTGAATTGTTATTCTCCACAGACAAGCCACCATCCCAATTTACATCTCACATATAGTATTCTCTCAAAAGGGACAAGCATATTTTCCCTTCGAGCTTTATTTATCATCAGTCATAACACATAATGTCCCATCCGTTTTATTCACCATAGATTTTTACAAGTTCAAGTAACCATGCTATTTACTGCTGGTAACTTCATGCTCCATATGCAGTCTTTTCTCCGATTGTAAACAGTTTCACCTATTTCATTTTTGCCAAAGGCCAGAGATAAATATTACGGAATGGCATTGATTGCATATTTGCATTACACACCCTGTTTAAACACAGCTTCATTTCTTCTTTAATACCGAAGAGAGAAGTAGAAATATCAGTGATCCCATAAGAGTCGTGCTACTCTCCAAGGCCACATTTATACAGCAGAATGATGGTGCACCGGTGGCAGCGGTAGCAAAAAGATATTGGAAGAATCTGAAACATCTGCTAGCAAGTTAATGCAGACAAGTCCCCAGTAGGTCATTCCCAGCCTTCACTGATTACTTTGACATCACTGTTTTCCTCACCTGCATTAACTTTATGGGTGTAACCACAGATAAGTGCTTTCTTGCTAAAATCGCACTTTTGTATTGCAACCCTTGACTATTTCTTCTTGACTGTTCTAAACTACGAAAAATAGGGTTTGGGACTCTGCTATTGAAACTATTTGTCTTAAGCCTCTTTGAATGGCTGGTTGGAGTGTGGGAGCACAAATGGGGTCAGCAGGTATTTCACAACCTGGCAGAGCTCTCTGTGGGAAGTGTGCCCTTGTTGTGCAGTTTAACGCAGTGCTGTTCAATGCACTGCTGTCAAACTGTCCCCAGCTCTTCTCTTAGAGGCTGCTCCACTTCAGGGAGATATGTAATTCTTGCACTACTTTATAGCCCATATATGAAAGCTTCGCCAGATGGCAAGATCATCACCAAGATCATGCATTTTTAGGACATGTGGCATTCTTTGCTTGCTGTTATGTAGGTAATTCAGAACTGCAGAAAGAGATTTTCTTCTTCCTTCAACTGTCCACTGAATCTCCCTCAGAAGATGACAGAGCATATGAAGCAGAAGTATTCTCACAGGCCTCAGACCTCCCGGCTTAAATATTTCCTTGACCAGCAGTAACCTCTGCACTCCACTGCAAGTGTCGTATCTCAGTTCAACTTACTGTCTAATTAATTTTTCATTTTTTCTGGTTTTGACTACTTGTATGCACTAACAGTAGTTACAGAAATACAAGATCAGTCTAAAAAATAATCATAAGAGTCCACATTCTATTGCTGTTAGTAATTGAATTTGCCCTTTGAGGGTTAAGAGTTAAACCATTCCTATCCTAAGCTGAAAGAGATGATGATAGCCTTTGGAAATCAAATTCAAATAACTAACAAATCCAGCATATTCTGTTCAGTGTCATCCTAGTCTCTAGTTTTCTAGCCACAGTCTGCAGGTTTGTGCTGTTAAATGAAAATGTAATTAAACAGACAGAAATGTTTTTCAGATATTTTAGTCTGTGAACTTACAGTACAGAATAGGCAATCATAAAAAATGGCCTCTACAGTAATGCTGACTAAAAGCAATTTACTCATTTGAAGCTTAAGCAGGTAAAACCTCTGTCAAATAAAAAAAGCTATGCTCTGGTTCAACAAGATTTAATTTTGAAAATAAACACATTAAAGATAGATATATTTTCAGGAAAAGGGCTAGGATAAGGACCTGGCTGGGACAAAAGAGATGTTTTTGAAGAGGTACTCTGTTGCAACGTGTGTCGCTGCAGTACTCAACCTACCTGTGTCTCAAGTTTCCCAGGAAGATAAGGAGGATAATAGTTTTTTTGCCCTTACACTGGATTGTGAAGCTTAACTCATAAAGAACTTTATCCAAAGCCATTAAAGCCAACAGAAATCTCTCATTGACTTTAATGAGCTTTTGTTCAGGTCTTTTACATGACAGCTGAAAGACTGCCATTGATTTCAGGCCCTAATTTTATAAAGCTCTTTTATATCCCCAACTTGGAGGCATTTGGAAACATATATATAAGAGCATTATAATAATTATATTATCTCCATAAGATAAAATTTGCCTGTGTTACTATTTAAAATTATTAGAGAGCTTCTCACGGCACATGTGTACATCCAGGAATATATCAGTTATTGTACGCACTTATTAATAACTGTTTCTTAGATACCCTCACATATCGGTTGCATAACCATCTCTGCACTGCTGGATGCCAGCTCTAGCCATTTAATCTAAACAAAATACAGTTTGTAATGACCTTTCCCTTGATTTAGCCAGAATATTGGTCACAGAACATAAATTATCACTTTGCTTTTATGCTGATGTTATCCTGACTATGCAAGCAAATACAATACCTGATCTGTCATAAAGTTAACCCTTTAAAATTTTTAAGAAATTTGAAGCAGCAGAGGAATCTAATGCTTCATCAATTCTTTGTAATATCTCCTGCATCTCTGATCAAAGAAAGCAGAAGCAATACCAGGAAGCAACATTACTTTTATATCTCCTATGCTGTTGAACTACAACCCATAGTAAAAAGGCCCACCAAATAGGAAAATTACTAGAACTGAAAACAAAAAAAGGAAATCTAACAATGTGCTATCTTTGTATAAGCTACTCACTGTCACATTCCTGTAGTATGCCAAATAAGGAATGCTAAGCTGATATCATGAAAGCTTTACTTCATTCAGAATTTAGATACAGCAACAGTTTATTGGCTTCTATTCAAAACAGCTATTTTCACTATTATGAATGGCTGACGGATTTCCAAACCTGAAACACATCAGTATCAAAGCAACAGTGTTATCTATCACCTCCCAGTCAGTATTACACAAGGCATTTTTTTAAAAGTCAATGTACAATAGCCATGAACTAATTAATTTAGCCCCATATTTTGGAAAAGTATTTAATATTTAAGTTTTGAACATGTAGAGAGTTAATAGCATTTCTAATTCAGCACTAACCATAGATAACCTGTTATTTTTGTAATACCAGTTAAGGTAGTAATTTCCTTCAAAGACACAATAAAGCCGAAAGGAAATAGTAAACTTTTACAAATCTTAGTTAAAACATCTTCATTTCATTTACACACTTCAGGAATATATATGTTTATAAAAATGAATTTTAGTCCTATAAAACCATCCAATGACAAGATATTTGTTTATTTTATTACATTTTTATGAACTAAGTAAACACAATTTAATTAGGCCAAGTTTTACAGTTTAGAAATTCATATCTCTCCAAAGGTGCATCTAATTTAGAAGTTAATTGGTATCAGGGTTTTGCTTTATCAACCTAACCCATTAGGCCATTACACATATTGTTATTCTCCGACAGAAAAAATTATTCTAACATCTGTTCTCAATCTCCTTTTCCATACTTTCCTTTTATGCCCCATGTAACTCATTAAGCTCATCTACAAAACATTACTGAGTCTATCTACACTATAAATGTCTTTCTACTATATAATCACATGAAAATAGAATCAATGGTAGCCTACAACGTAATCCCCTTAAACCCCCTACTACTTCTACTGCATCTTTTGATCAAAGAAAAGATATAATTTTTAAAGTCAGAACTGTGACACACATAACGCTTAACCTAATGTCTTCAGTGACCTATATAATAACAAAGTGAGAAAAACATGTCCAGGCTTTACCATTGTGTTCTCTGTTCCTTATGACTACTGCAGTCTTACGACAGAAAAATGTTTTAAAAAGAACATACTTTCTGAATGGCTTGAAAGAGTGATTTTAATATTTTAATTCACTTGTGCAAATAATATCCAGAGTAAAGCAGAGGAGTAGAAAATGTCCCAGTAACCTAAAATCATACATGTGTAGGATGAAAAGAACCTGGAGTACAGTGTGTCCTTCTAAATACACTTTCCATTTTCTTCTACAGAATAATATACTATATTATTCTGAAGCTAGTTTCAAACCCTGTGATCTCTTCTGCCCCTTCTGCCTGCATTCAGGGATTGCTGTTCTAATTTAATTTGAGAGGAAAATACCTATTTACAGCTGACTTGCCCATAATGTATTCATCAAAACGATACAAAGGTCATTTTTCCTGAAGATAAATAAAGAATTCACTGTCAAAACCTCTTCTGCTAGCTCTTAAAAGTGCCATTGCTATAAGAAAAGTGACATACTATCTGTTAGCTAACAATTGATGATTAATGTGAGGTCAAAGCCCAGTGAAGGGAATTTACTAATGTTTATAAACATCAGTGAATTGAGAAAAAGAAAATCTGAGACTATTTAGATTTACCCCAACATTCTATCTTGCATGAGAGCTGCATGGTGCCTACCTTGAGGATTTTACTTTGTACAAATTCCTGTGTGAGCTGCTGTAAATCTGAAACCAATACCCAGCTGCTAAAGGTTTTTTATGCTCTGAGTCTATACTGGCAATATATTTGTAAGTGAAAAAGAAGATTAGTGGCTTTATGACTAAGATTTATGTTAGGAACAGAGAGTGACAGAGACAAGCTTACTAAGGGAGGAAAGAGACACCTGCACAGGATAGACTGAATTAGATCCTGCAGGAAACTACCTCTAAAACTAGATGTTAGAAATCTTAGAAGATGGTAGAAGGAAAATAATGATGAAAACCAGCAAGAAATACAAGCACAAAAAAGTGAAAAAAGCTAAAAGAGAAGCTCCACCATTATATACTCCAAATCAGACGGTAGGCCTATTTTGTACTTTTTTCCGGGCAACAAATTATTTCACTTTAGTAACTGGGCTAAACTTCAAGAAGCCAGATAAACTCATAAGGTCCTTGTCATTAATTCAATTAGTCAGTGGGATGACTTCTGTATGAAATAGATGTGAAATTCATAAGGGTACAAAAATTCAAAAACCCCTGTGACAAACAGTGGGGGTTTTAATAACATTAGAGGAATATTCTCTCTTAAAAGAGAGAAAAATCCTGCATGTGGAATAGGCCTAAATAAGTTTGCATTTTCACAGCAGGATACATAGCTTTTGCAACTATTTCCTGCATGCTAGATTAAGTTAAAACAAAACAAGTATCTATACAAAGAGTAACAAAGCCAAAACCAAACCCAAACTAGAGTTCAGAGAAAGAATTACTGTCTTCCTGATGAAAGGACAGACACTTTTTCCAGTAAAGAAACAGATTTTACAAGCTACATTTTCTTTTCATTCATTATGAAAATGATCCTATGTAAAGAAAATTTAAGTGTTTACTTTTGGAAGAGTTTTTAAATATCTCTACTATTGTCCACAGACCATTTTACCAGTTAACACTTGTTAAGCACAGTTACAGTTTCCCAATTCTTTATCCCAGCACTGGCACTAAAGCAAGACCAAGTTCCCAGGAGGGAACCATTCCAAATTACATCAGCTGGCAAAATGTCCTCAGGGAGCATCTGTCAGCTACAGGGAGCTGGCTTACCCTCTGGCTACTATTCCAGTACATCCCTCCAAATTTAACATCTCTACCACCTCTTCTTCCATGTGGGGAATGAAAAGAAGTCTATTCTTTTTATAATAGCTAAGAAAAAACTCAATATCCGCTGACCAAGATATTTTATAAAGTCTAATAATTCTCACAAAAATAAAACAACTACAATCGCAATCAATTCATACTTGCTGTGTTTCACATAGGCACAGTTTTTCAGATGCAAAGTGTGACATACAGAGAATTGACTTACGGGACCAAAAGCATTACTGTCAAAGCTGTGTCCATGGTGATCCCCTTCCACCCAAATATGACCATGAGGAACTTTCACATACTTCTTTTTGTATCCAATGGTCCTAAGCAGAATTGAAAAAAATGGTTAGCTAAAAAGATTTTAAAAACCAAAAAAACCCAAACAAAATAAAACAAACAAGCAAACAAACCAACTGAACCAAACCAAAACAAATCAAAAACCACAAAATCAACAATATTTTGTTAGGAAAACTCACATATTTATAGGTTTGGAATTTGACCTTGCATACAACTCAACACCGGCTTAAAAACGCTTAGATTAAAGTCCTTTGGACTTCAAGAGTGTTACTCAAGTCAAAATATATACAAATTTTGTATGAGCTAGTTGCACTATCAGGGCTTGTTTACTAAATTGTTTTATCAGAAATCACATCACAACAAAGGAAGAAGAGACTTTTCAGTTAAATATAATTACGGGATTATTAACTCCATCTCTGTATTAACAAAATTTTGAACTATCAGATTTTATCTCAAGTAAATATCAGTGAACACACATATGTTGCAGTTGCATAAAGACAGTGTTTAAGGCTGTTTTTTTCATCAAAAATATGTTGGTGTATCTGAACTGTTCTCAGATTCAGAGCCTAGATTCCTGCAATGATTCTGTCCTGTGGGTAGGATTTGTTCAACTGTAACAAGCTAAATAGGATAAACTTAAAAGAAACCTCTAAGAGAAGGCCAAGTGATGAAAAAATTGACATTGATGCTATCCTCTACAGAAAATCATACTGCCACAGCATGCCCCAATATCACAAAATTACAAACTACAGATTAGTACTAAAGCTTAGGTGCAGAGTATGCAAAATTCCTGTATTTAGTTCCCCAAATAGCTGTCATTTTCATAATGCCAGTCTGCCTTCTAGTGCGCACTTTTGCTTTCTTTCAGATGGGACCTGTTATTCTGCAATCATTCATGCAGACAAGTTGTCATGCTTTAACCCCAACCAGCAATTGTCATGCACAATGAATTATTACCATGATGAAGCATTTACAGATGGGACTATGAATTGTGATACCTCTTATTTAGTTTTGAGTAAACAAGTCTGTCCATAGACAGAAACACACTTTTGATCTAGCTTGTTGCCTCCAGCTGCTCATCACTTTTCACTGTCTGGAAGATATGCCCTCAGAGCAGAAGGCAGTAGGAGCTCTAAAACTAAAGAAGAAATCAACTGGAGAGAGAAAATCACCTTCACCAGGAGATTCAGCTGAACTGTGCAACAGCACTAATCAGAGATATTCACCAGTCAAAATGAAAAAAAATTGGGTTTTGGAAGGTTTGTTTTGCTTGGGGAAGAGGGTGAGTATGTTAAAAGGACAAGCTAATCAATAACCTGGAGGCCATGAAATATTAGATGAATAAGGAATCCTCAAAGTGCATTTTATTCACTTTATTTGACTATATTAGTAAAATAAAGATAATAATTAATTAATTTGCAAGTCACAAAATCTGACCAATGCTTTTTCAAACAGCTTTTTTCTGGCAGGTAAAAGGACAAACATGCCAGTACTATAGTCTAATGGCATTTCTACATGTTCTTTTACTGGAAGCTGAAAAAATAACAGCCGATTTGCAGAAAAGAAAAAGACCAATCTTCATTTTTTCTAGAACAGTTTGTATTACACATTACTCAAGACTAAATTCCTAAACCATTCAAAACAAAAATGTATAACTGCCCTAGTTGGTAAATATATGATTTCCTAAACACAAAGAGTACGCTATAATAATTCAATTATGCTAAAAAAGCAATTAATTACTATGCAAATCCCTTTTTTCCTAAGAAATATGGCATACAGTTTGGACAATAAAATTGTTTATGTTTTGTGATTTCATAATGTTTTGTCTTATTGATAGTTTCTTTTATAAATTATCATATTTTTTACTGTTAAAATGTTATAAAGTATAGGTTGAGAGGTGCCCATTAATTCTGCTGTTTGATTAGACACTTCTGAAAATTATTAAACGCGTATCTTCCATCAGTGATAAAGACAAACAATAGCTCAAAAAATACTTAATTTTCTCTTCTATTCATCCTCCTGAATACGTAAGAGTATATTGTGATAAAGTTTTGTATTCTTACAGACTTTGTGCACGAGATTGAATTTCTCTCAGAAAGGTGAAAGGATTTGAAAGGTAATTCTGCTGACATGTTTACCTCATAAATGTCAGGAAAATTATATGGCAAATGCCAGTCAGTGACTCCATTTCAGACTAGACACAATCCCTTATCCTCAAATACTCTCCTTTATTATGATTAAGAAATCACTAAGTGGAAGGAAAAAAAAGGTTTTGTAATAAGTGCTTGGAAACAAAATTAGAGAAAAAAATGGTCTGCATGGATAGGTCTTGCAAAGGTTTTCAAGACCTTTTTCAAGGTGAAAATCTAAGGGTTTAGAACAGGTATATGGTGTGTTCTTTAAGACCTAAGGCAAAAAGAAAAATATTACAGAGTGCAGTAATTATAATTGGTTCCTTACATTATTTCTAAAACATACTAAATATGTTTTTCTTTTCTACTTTTGAAATAAGCATCATAAAGCAGAATATTTTCTAAAATTATGCAAAAATAAAGTCTTGTAGTGATTAAAGAGGAATTATATATAAATTCTCATATTGAAAAAAGCAGATTATTGTAAACAAGTAGTTTTTACTTACAGGAAATAGAACTAAAATTTATGATGTTAATAACTATATAAAGGGAATAGGGGAGAAAAAAGAAATGGAAAAGAAACAAAAGCAGAAGTTATAATTATCTACTTCAGTAGACAGGAGTGATACGTCATGGATAAATCCCTTAAACTCAGCAGTTACATGTAAAATCTTCTGCCATTTCATGTATGGGTTACATAAATAATCAGATCTTTTTCCCACATGTAGGCTCAATAGAAATAAAAAAAAAATCTATTGTAAAAAATAAGTACCTGCATACTTGTGAACAGAAGAGAGGCAAGAAAATCTATTTTCCTAAAACTATTCCTTCAAACTGTCTGTAGTATTTGCATAGGACAGTTCTGTGGGGGCTTTTTATCCTCTCTAGCAATACTACTGCAAATAATGTCCTGTGGAACGCTCTAAAATTTGAAAACCAAGTTTCACTTGAGATTTTCACTGCATGAATTGATAACAAACCTCAGCAAAGGCTCATCTTACAGTGAACTGGATCATCTGTTTCTTCACATTGGTTTTAATTTTCAGAATAATTTCACTGTTGAATTACTCCACAGTAGATCAATAAACTATTCTTGCAGGCAAACCAGACTACAGCCTTTAGAAAGCCATGTTTGGTTCACAGCAGTAGGTTACTTTTAAATACTGTTGCAAAGACCATGTCAATATTTTTGAAAAGAAAAACCCACAAACTTGGATTTCTTTCCTAAGAAGAGAGCCTGAATTGATTCATAATCAGAATTAGTCATTGCTCTTCTCTTCCACGAATCCTGCGGAAATTTTAATCTCTGGCCTAAATTGCAAGGAAGAGACCATGTGTGCATGCTACACTGGCAATATGGCTCTTGATCTAAATGTACAATCGACCATTTATTTGTTTCACTAGCTAAACATTTTAGCTGGACATACTGAAATGTAACTATTGTCTATCTTCTTGTGCAATCCTACGAGGCAAAATTAGTAACACAAACATAATTTCTCAAAAGAAGTGTTGACTCCACCCTTTTTCTCAAGGATAGCCTTGCAGACTACTGCCATCAAATTTGGGGATTTAGAACTAAGTAAATGAATAACAGTTTTAAGTGAAATGATCAATGGGGAAAAATTAATACAATACAAAGTGAAAAAATACTTTGGAATGCTTCTAGCACTCTACAACAATGGCTGCAAAACCTAAAATTCTCAGGGAAAACATCAATTTAAAGCACAATAACCTCATCAGGAATTTTACAATCAATTTTACAATCAATTCCTTGAGAGAGGACTTTGCTACAAAGAAATTGCAGTCAATAATGTAACATATTTTGACACCAATGTAAACTTCTATTTTTCTTTCTTAGTTGAGAGTATTTAGACTCATTTCTGACTGACTGTAACCGTGACCTCTGTTAGCTCTCACACATTAAGTTTTTAATTAAATTTAGAAGGTATTTGAATGAATTCTTAAGAGAACAATTGCTGTAAGTAATAACTAACTTATTATTTGTTAATTTCATATCTAGCTCATTAGCATGAGTTATAATTACTTAACAATCCCTTAAACGTCATAAAGCCTCTACTAATGAAGAGTAGGCTTTCACTTTCTTAAATTTACTATAGTTTAAGAAAAAAAAATAAAAACTGTTTAACACCTCTTATTCTTCCCATTTAAACTGTCTGCTTTAACAATAGTACAGGCACAGACATTAAATTACACAGATTTTGATACATAGAATCCAAGCATCTGTTAAAAACCATGCAGGTGTGAGCAAAAAAAAAATTTTAGGTTTTACTGAAGTCTTTGACACATTAGTAATAATCATCTATGCTTCTGTTGCTCAAACTGTAAATGAACTCTCATTGGCTTAAGAACAGGGTCTACCAAAGTTGCAGTAATTTTCTTGTTCAGAATATAATGGAATTGCATTTATCTTTTTAGACATTTTTACAGAAGTTGGTCTGAAATTCTGATTTACTTTTTTCTTACATATGAGGTACATTTTGAACCTTTGCAAAGTTGGGGGTTTTTTTCTCCACAATTTAATAGCTAACAGATGTACTTATATCCTTGGCTGAGAAATAATTTCAATCTTGACAGTCAAAAATGAGCTCTATATGGTATTCTAACCACCTGCCCACAAGCAAGAAAAATCTGCTTTTTTAGGATGCGGTAGCAGTGCCAAAGCAAGCAACTTGGCTCAGCTAAGCTGGATGAGGAACGATTGCCTTCAGTTTGATTTGACCTTGAGAAATCCAAAGGTCTCAGCAATCTGCATATCTTTGGGTGTCATCAGGGAACAGACACGGTAAATAATGTTCTGTTTTCAGAAGAGATAAAAAAAAAAGTACAAACTCTTTTGTAAAATTAGTCTCGTATTTAGGAACAACTTCCTCCAAGCAACATGAATTGCTGTACATGTTCACTGGGTTTGCATGGCCAGGTTTTGGTAGCATGAGGTCTACAGGTGTGGCTCTGTGAGAAGCTGTCACAAGCTTCCCCCATGTCCAAAAAGGCCAATGCCAGTCAGCTCCAAGCTGGATCTGCTGCTGGCCATGGCCAAGCCCATCAGCAATAGTGATAGGGCCTGTGGGATAACAGAGTTAAGAAGGGGGAAAGTTGCTGTACAATGGCAATTTCAACTAAGAGTGATATATATGTAACAGCTCTGCACACACCAGGGTCAGTGAAGAAGGAGGAGGAGGAGGTGCTCCAGGTGCCAGAGCAGAGATTCCCATGCAGCCCATGATGAGGACCCTGGTGAGTCAGGCTGTGCCCCTGCAGCCCATTCAGGTCCATCATGGAGCAGAGATCCACCTGCAGCCTGTAGAGGACCCCACGCTGGAGCAAGTAGATGCCTGAAGAAGGCTGTAACCCCATGGGAAGCCCACTCTGGAGCAGGCTCCTGACAGGACCTGTGGTCACATGGAGAGTAGTCAATGAAGAAGTAGGTTTTCTTGCAGGACTTGTCACCCCACAGAGGACCCACACTAGAGCAAGCTGCTCCTGAAGGACTTCACAGAATGGAAGGGACCTGTGCTGGAATTCATGAAGAACTGCAGAGTGTGAGAAAGGTCATGTTGGAGAAGTTCATGTTGGAGACTCCCACCAGAGGAACACCAAGATCAAGCAGGAGAAGAGTGTGAGGAATCCTCTCCCTGAGGGGGAAGGAGTAGCAGAGATGTGATCAATTGATCACAAGCCCCATTCCATGTTCCCCTGCCCCACTGGAGGGAGAGGGAGAAAAATCCAAACTGAAGCCAAGGGAGAAGGGTGGGGAGAACGTGTTTTAAAGATTTGGGTTTACTTCTCATTATCCTACCCTGATTTGCTTGGTAATAAAATATACTAACTTCCCCAAGCTGAGTCCATTTTGCCCAGGACAGTAACAGGTGAGTGACCTCTGCTTATCCTAATCCCCACCCACAGGCCTTTTGTTCTGTTTTTTCGTCCATGTCCAGCTGAGGAGGAGAGTGATAAGCAGCTTTGGTGGGCACCTGGATCCAGCTAGGGTCAACGCAACACAATGTGGAAGTTTTTCCACATACATCCATCTTAATCAAATTCACAGAATGAACAAATACTAAGATATTAAATTTCAACTGACACCCAGACCCCAAAACATGAACCTTACTGCAATATAACAGGTAAGTTTTATTAGTATCACTGCAGGGAATCTTACACATGACACTAAACACCTTCCAGCTCCTAAGGAATCTCCTTTTTCACTTTCAACACACACATACAGCCATCTGTGTCTTTCTACTTTAACTTTCCCCTTACACGTACATAAAAACATAAAGGCAGGGTTATATATATGAAGCAACTAAACAGGTTTTTTTCTGAAGGCCAGCTACAGACTATGCGTGAGAGTAAGTAAATAGGTTAGGGAATACTCTTCAGTTGTGTGCAGCTATTAACTTTTGCCTCAGAGCTGAAATCTGTTTTCCTTATAAGCTGCAGATCCATCAGTTATTGAGAGGTCTGACTTTAAAAAATGCATCCGAACTCAGAACCTGGAAAGTGCTGGAGGAGCCCTAATGCTTTGAGAATTGCTTCATATGCACTGCCAGACCTGATATATGGAGAAGGGAACCCCCAAAGAAAGACACACCTAAATGACAGAAATTACAGAATCTGAAACAAAAGACTCGGATTCAGTGAGACTGGGAATTGCCATTATGGAGGCAGTAATTCCCTCTGCCTGTAATGGCACAAATTTTTGATTGTATAAACTCGGTTTTACCTGTGGTGGTTTTGATTGGCCCAAAACATCAGTGTTGTGTTTTTAACATCTAGGAGAAATTTGGACCCCTCAGAAGCTGTTGTAGTAGGTCTGGGGAGGTGTCTGAGGGGTGGGGAGTGGCACAAAGATGGCTCCTGTGTGTCCTGAGTGCAAGTTCTGGAAGTTTTTACATCAAGTCCAGCAGAGCCAATCTCTGATGGCTCTGAAGGTGATGGACATGCTGCCGGCCAAGTTTGGGCCAATTGGAGGTGCTAGTTACGCCTCTGTGAAAACATATTTAAGAAAAATTCAAAACAAAGCAGGCACGCACTTCTTTCACTTCTTTGTAGTTGGAGGAGGAGGAGGTGGAGGTGAAAATATGTGAGGGAGAATAGCATGGAGACGCCAAGGTCAGTGAAGAAGGTGGGGGAGGAGGGGCACCCAGTGCTGGAGCTGAAAACCCTCTGCTAGCCACAGTGAAGGCCGTGGGGGGGCAGGAGGTCCCCTGCAGCCCATGGAGTCCACAGGAGTGCAGAAATCCACCCACAGCCCATGCCAGAGGAGCAGGTGGATGCCTGGAAAAGATTGTGAACCAGTGGGAGTCTCATCTAAGAGTTAAAACTGCAAAGGCCTTGCAAAGGAGAGAAAGGCCTTGCTCCTGGAATGGAAGCAGCCTGGCCTCGGCTTGGGAGAGTCTGCACAGCACCCTATGGACAAAAAGACTCATGTTGCAGCAGAATTTCGGGCGGGATGTTGCTCGTGAGATTGGACCCACGCCAAAGAAGTTCTCAAAGGACTGTCTCTTGTGGGAAGGACCCCTGGCTAAGTAGAGAACCTCTTTTCCTGATTGGACTGACCAGAGGACCCCTCAACCTGCCCCCTGTCTGTGTTGCTGGTTTGGAAAGAGATAAAGGGGGGTCGTTGAGTGCAGAGGCTGCTTCTTAAGAGGGTGGGGGTGAGAGCAGAAAGAAAACTGTCTGGAGAGGGAGAGAAATAAGTAGAGATAAAGAGTATTTGTAGTAGAAGAATTGTGGTGATGAGTAAATTTGAGAATCTGCTCTGTGGACTGAAAAGAGACCCCACACCCTGCCCCCCCACCACCCGGCTTGTTGACTGTAAAGGAGGAAAGGGGGTGAATACTACAGGTTCGTAAGAGGGAGGGGGGAGTGAACCAAAACTGTATGAAAAGTTTATTTTTGCCTGCATTTATCCTCCAACTCTGTTAGGTAATTAAACACTTTTTGCAACTTTAAGCTTGGAGCCTGGTTGCCCTCTTTTTGTGCGTCCTCCTGGCAATGTCCTGTCGAAAAAACATGACATTACCTTTTGCCATTAAATATTCTGAAGTCTCAGGAAAAATGAATACTAATTTTCTGGTTTCCTCATTTGGAACAGAATTATAATTACAAAAACACCCCCTTTTTAATAAATAAGCAAAGCAGTTAAAGCAAGCAAGATGATGAACTACAAATGAACTACTCTTTTTTCCCAGCTAAAGCATTCCTACTAAAGTACACCAATGCAGGTTCCTGTGACTCAGCAGTGTTACAGATAAGTAGAAATCTCATATGGAAAGTACAGGAGATGTTTGTAGCTCTGGTTCATTAATTAGATAATTTCTCACAAAGCATGTCATTCTAAAAAAAATTAGTTATTTAGCCATTACTTGCTTCACCAACATCTTCATAATGCAGTTAACAACTTTTAAGGCACACATTCAGGAAAATTACTGGATTTGTGCATATTTATCTAATATGATTATATGATTTAAAGGACAAAAATTAAGCCAGTTCATCTACTAGAGAGATTAGACTCATTTCAAGCCTGACATTCCCTTTTTTAACACCCCATTTTGTATCAGACAGGACACTGTAACAAAAAAGAAACTAGAAATAATTACATGAGAGAAAACATGTGAGATCATTGCTTGTGAGATTCACAAAATTTATGGGATCATTGCTATGAGCAAAAGTATCCTTGATAGATCAATTTCCCAGCAAAAGATACCAATCATACCTCTGAATCCCGATGTACTTGACCAAAACATACCACAAACGTAGAAGCAGCAATCATTGTCTCTAACTCCCTTAATATCCCATAATTTCCCAGATAATTGCCCGAGTTTATGTTCAAGGCATATGTCAATGTAATTAATTTTTCTGTTGTTTCTTTCTTCCTTTCTTTCCAGAATTTTTAAAATATCCTCAAAATATTATTAAGCTTTTTAATGAGGAAGCAGCTATGGAGCATCTGCTGTTTTGTATGATCAATATATATGATAAAATAAACACTTTATCTCAATGGTCTTTACCTTCATATATTTCTTTCTGGAGAAGATTTTCATGATTTCAGCCATTCACTAAGAATGTTTCCCAAAGCTATAATTAAATTTGGTCTTGGATGATATAATGATATGAGTTGATAGCATTTTAGAATTTATTTTATTTTCCTATGCTTTAAAGATATAGTGTATATCTAGGGCCTAGGTTTTGCCCCTCTTGATACTTTTACCAGTATGTTGGTACTTGTGTCACAAAGGTCTGTTATGCTGGTGCTGGCAAGCACTCTGTAAATTGATTCAAAAGAGCTACAGCTGTCAGAAGTTCTTTTCTACGTCTTGTGAACTACGTCTTGTGTAGAGTTTTAGTGGCAGTACTAACCAGCAATGCCAGGGGATATGGATTTTAAGGAAATAATGTCTCCTTAGGCAAAATTTCATTCATTTGCAGTCACTTTTTATGATTGCCATTTCCAGCTTTCCATTGCCTTTCTGTATTTTTTTCAACTCATACTTCCTTCCTTCAGAAACTGTAAAAGGCCACAGCAGATCACCATGCACATTACAGTCAGGAATCTTCCTCTGCTCCTGAGAGGTGTGCTTACATAGTCAGGAGGCATGTGGCTACATGAAGCATTTAATATTGCTTGTCCCTGCAATGCAGAATTAATTTTGCTCCCACTGCTAAGAAAGACCTACTAACAGTAGCTTCCCTCTGTTCCTTTCCCATCTCAACAGAGATGACTTTATCACTTTTTCCTTATAACATCTGCAAATTGATTTGTTCTTGAGCCTAATACCCTATACCCTTTATACTGTGTACTGCTTTCTTTTCCCTGCATGTGTTTCACCTGTTGTAGCACTACCTGCATCCTCCTTTTATGATCCTTTTCACAGCAGCTCTCCTCAACTCATTCAGGAAAATACTATTTTGGTGAATTTTAATGAAACAATGGATGATTTCTGCAAACCTCTTTTTGAAATAATAGAGATAAGTCCAGAATCGGGGTTGAGCTTGGAGTTTTTTGTTTGTTAGTTTTTTCAGGAGTTGTTTTGTTATTGTTGGTTCATTAGTTGTTTATGGGACTTGTTTTGTTTGTTTGGAGTTTTGTCCGGACTGATTAAACCTAAAGCAAAATACTGCCAAGGTGATATTGTGGAAGGTCCATCTATAACTTAAATTACTACCTCTAACTATATTGAGAGCATTATTTTTTAAAATGAGTATTATAAAATTTTATATTTAAAATCAATATGTATTTTTCAATTTATTCAACAGTGGATACTATCTAAAGATGACTGCACATACTGTACGTATGTGAATAGAAACTACTATGCAATTTTACACAAATCTGTCACTCCCATTTGGGATACTGAAACTACTTCATTCTTTGCTCACCACATTCTCTTAATTAGAAGAACCATAATTCTTTTCAGGATAAAATTTGCAACAAACATGAAACAGTAATTTTGTGTTGAAAAACAGAGCAACGTATTGGTTGAATCACTTTCATTATATAGATAACCAGCTTACCAATCTGGGAGAAAGCAAACATACAATATCTAATTTTTCTCCACTTGTGAATGTGAATTTTTCTTTCACTTGTGAATCTGTCTGATTCCAACTGCCAACACTGTGCCCTTTCAAGTTAAGATTATGAAAATTATTCACTTTGGTTCTTTTGATAAAAGTCCCATTAGCCAATTAAGTGTATAATTTCATTATCTTCTCACATTTCTCTACTAGATTATATTGATAATTAACATGACAGGCTTTTGCTAATATCATTAACAGGTATTAACAGTATCCTATTATATCATATATTAGATTGGAACCATTTTTTAGATTCATTATCATTAGCTTCATCATTTTACCAAGGGAAAAACTTACTAGGTATTCTAGGTCATCTAAGTGAATTACCAAACCCTGACATCACTGTCAAATTGGAAATTTTATACCTGTAGGAATGGGAGGACAAATACAGACCAAAGAGGTATTGCTATCAAAAATATTAATTCCTGCACCTGGCACCCTCTTCTTATTAATATTGAATTAACTGGGAACATTTTAGTTTGAAGGAGTTGAAGACAATGGTTTTGAAGTGAACTTCAAAAGGTAAGATTTATGGTACTATTAAGATGAAAATTTCACCTGATACATAATGGTTTCCTTTTTCTCTCTTTCTTCAACATACGTAGAAATTTTTCTCTCAGTAATGCTTATGCCAGCCTAAGAAAAGAGATGATCAAACTTTTTTCTAGATTATAAGTTGTGAAATTTAAAATTGGACTCAGCAGCAAAACTCTAGCCTGCAGAATCTGCAATTATTAAACACATCTCTATACAAAATTCTTCATCTTTGAACTCACTTTTTCTACTCACCCAAATCCTCTCCCTTAGCAGTTCTTCTGGCATTTCTTTTGTGACAGACACTGACAAGGGAGAGGCTGCAGGCTGACCTTTGGTTACCTATCCTGTGTATTTACGCAGCCTCAGAGTGGAGGTTGCTGCCCACACCAGTCTTCCAACAAAGATGCTCTGTGAGAGGAGGAAGAAAAGGTGTACAGGAGGAGAGGGGATAAAAATTGGGTTTAAAATTCTTTGTATCCCAGAGGGGAAAATCATGGCATCTGCTACCTTGGACAGCTGCGTTGGCCTGTTTCTCTCCTAAGGAAATGCTGAATGAACACTAATGCTCTTGTTTTCAAGAAGTGGTGACAGAGGTGGTCACAGCAGCATTGCCTGCTCATCGCTGTTACAGGTTACTGAGCTAGATTCTTGTAGACCTGTGGCTGCTAAAAGAGTCTGGCAATACCTCTGCCTGGGTCCAACTGTAAGAAATAATTCCCCAGCCACACGCCTCTAACAAAGGAGCTAATTGCTGTGCTTTCTTTATTGCTTAGTACTAACCAAAGGTATTAAAATTTCCTAATCTGCTTTAGGCAGCACATGCAAAATGTGGAACCCTTAACATAATAAGTGTTTTCAAGATGTTGTGTTTTGTTTTGTTTTGTTTTAATTTATGGAAGGGGAGAGTTTTTATTCTTTGTACAATGGAAGCCTGAAACATCAGATCTCCTTCCATTAATGGTTGTTAGGAAAAAATATTTAAAATGCCTTTTATTGCTTTTCCTTTAGAGGTGTACTTTCTTTTTTAAAGAACACAATATCAAAAAGACAATTGAGAAGCTTAAAGTAAGTATTAAAAAATATTTACTCTTTATTGATAAATATTATTTTTATGATACAAGTTATGATGATGAGTTTTGAAACTCAAGAATATTTATTTTTTTATTTCAAATATGTAAGAAAAGTTATTTGCTAGTAATAAAGCTGTATTAGAAATAATAATATTATTATACTATAGTATAATAGTAATGAAGCTGTATTAGAAATAATGATACTTTTTGCTGAGAAAAAATCTGAGATAACCAAGGAAAAAGTAAGGAAAAATACTTATGCAGTTAGCAAAGGCTTTGGAACTCTGGTCATATTTTGGGAAATATAATGGAAACTAAGATCAATATGAAATTTCACATAACATAATCATAAACTTCCCTAAAATTTCAAAAACAGACTAAATGCAGAAAGAAGTGGGTTAATCTTTATTTTTTTCCCAATCTTTATCTCATACAACAATAGCAGTTGTCATAAAAGCTTGGTTTGGCTTGAGACTTGCCTGATTTTAATCTGAAAAACTTTCTTTAAAAATCTAAAACCAACAGGTTTCATATGGCTTCTGTTAAAAGATATGAGCAAATATATGTAGATCAGACTGCAGACACCTATTTTTGAACTGATGCTCTTTCAGACTCAACTTTCAAATTACAGCATTGCAGGACTATTCCGTCTTTGAGGCTTCCCATCCTTAGTACAGATAGAATGAAATTCAACTTTGTTTTAGGTATCAACCTTATTCTAAAGGATATTTATATTCATGGAAAGTCAAAGCAACCCACAATACAATCTGAAATTGCCAACAAATAATTTTTAAATAAATTTTTGAGCAGTATCAGTGTGTAGCAAAGTATGAATTATGACTACTGAAATGCCTTGAAACATGGTGAAAACAGAGCAAAACCACATAAAAATGTAAAACATAACATACAGTTTAATACAGACTTCTCTGACACACCATTTAGATAACTCCAAAACAAACTTACAAGAAAAAAAAGTAGATAACTTTCAAAAGTCTTTATCATGGAATCCATTCCAAAAATTCCATTTTGGTTTGTAAAATATTACCTTCCCCCCCCTCGAACCACACCTATGAATTAATGTGGTTGAAGAGAGATTTCATTCTTGCATCCAGTGAACCTTTGATCCTTTTCCCTGCACTTCAGCTCATGCCATGCCATTTGCATGTTTGCACTTCGGTGCACAATTTTCCCCCCTTTTCTTTTCAGCCATTCTCTTCCTCCCCTTCTTCTCCCGTATCACCTTTTCGTTATCTTTTCCCTTTCCAAAATTCAATCAGTACAATTCGGGCAATTTCTGCTCCTCACTGCTCCTCCTTTCATCCCGATCCACAACGTTGTATCCGCTCCATTTCCAAAATTTCCGATTTTTTTCCACTGGCCTTGTATTTGATCATATCTCCTGCCCCGAGTGCTTGTTCCACTTGTTCCCTGAATTTGGGGCGTTTTCAGTGAGGATCAATTTGGCAAGCTTTGATCCTTTTGCCTTCCAGGCAAGATTCTTTGTCCCACCATTTCCTCTAGCACCACAGATATTCCCCTGAACACGTCCCACCATGATTATTTGGTTAAAGCAGGATCAGCACAGTGCCCCAGCTGCTTTCCTTTACACACTAGAGCTGATGTTTCTGACTGCAGCAACTGGTCAGGTACAGATGTTGCACTCATTTAATTGTTTGTGAAGTTCTGTGCATGTATATTTCTGGAAGGGTTTTTTTTGGGTTATTTAAATAATAATTGTCTACTAATGTAGCAGTGTGGTCCTGCAGATTTCCATGTGGCTTTTCCTTTGTTCCCCTGCTCTGTATGTTATTGGCTCTTTTTGAAATACGCATCCTGCCTTATCAGAAATCTATTGGTGTGTTCCCCCGCCTTTCTTCCCCTCAGACCTTCTGGGATTGGCTCCCCAGAGCCAATCCCTCCCCCCTTCTCTTCCCTTATAAGCCCATGCCAGCGTCTGCCCAGGCGTCACTGTTTTTAGGCTCCCAACCCCTTCGCCCTTCCTCCTCTTTCCTCCCCCTTTCCCCTTCCCTGCAACCCCCCCAAAGACCCGAATAAACCTCCCTGGGAAGCCGGAGACAGTGTCCAGTATGTTCTTTCACCTCATCCATGTTTCCTGCAGAGTTTCTGTCGCCCGAGCTTCATGCCACACTGCGCGCTCCCGCGACCTCGCGGCACCCCGGCTCTGACCGGCCCGGACTGCGTGGGGGTTCGCATCACAATGGGGACCCCTCTTTCGTGGGGTTTCGGGGGTCTTGCCGCCTCCCCAGAGTGAGAAACCTCATACTAATGTTATCTACTGAGCTCTACATATTCCTGACCATAAAGTCATCAACCTCAAGCTAGAAAGTAAGAGGTGAAAGAAGGGTGGGAGGAGAAAGGGTGAGTTAAAAATCAGTTATACTCTATTCCTCTGAGAAATTCAGCATCAGAGACCTATCAAAGTCTTGCAGTTCAATGTCATGATGCCATGAGGACAAGAGCATTTGGGAGTGAGGGGTAAAAGTATTGCCACAGCAGCCTTGGGGTATGACAGTAAAAGACTACAAAGTCAAAAGCAGGCTTCAGTGCTACAAGTAAAATGTAAAAGGGCTGCAAAGGGAAAGACACTAGTGTTACACACCTTAAAGCACAGGGCAACATCTGCACCTTTCATTTCTCTGTGGATAATGTGATTTTTTTATGGCCAGGAAGAACAAGAAAAGTCAGACCATTTTGTTGATAATTTGAGACTTGTTATTTAATGTAGAGACTTAAAAATTCTGCCCAGACAGAACTAACCATTTACAGTAGAAATATCTGCACCAAAAGTTAATCGGCTAATGCAGTGCAGTTTAGTGTAACTCATCCTATAATCCTCCTTCTTTTTCCTTTCCTTTCCTTTCCTTTCCTTTCCTTTCCTTTCCTCTTCCTTTCCTTTCCTTTCCTTTCCCTTTCCTTTCCTTTCCTTTCCTTTCCTCTCCTTTCCTTTCCTTTCCTTTCCTTTCCTTTCCTTTCCTTTCCTTTCCTTTCCTCTCCTTCTCCTTTCCTTTCCTCTCCCTCTCCCTCTCCTCTCCTCTCCTCTCCCTCTCCCTCTCCCTCTCCCTCTCCTCTCCTCCCTTCCCTTCCCTCTCCCTCTCCCTCTCCCTCTCCCTTCCCTTCCCTTCCCTTCCCTTCCCTTTCCCTTTCCCTTTCCCTTTCCCTTTCCCTTTCCCTTTCCCTTTCCCTTTCCCTTTCCCTTTCCCTTTCCCTTTCCCTTTCCCTTTCCCTTTCCCTTTCCCCCTCTTCGGGACATGTAGGAAATTTTGGTTCTGTTCTCCCCGCCCTGTCCTCAACTCCCTGCTCATGTACCCCCCATATATCTTTGTACCAGTACTATAGTCAGTGTGTAAGACCCTTTGCGTAGGTAATTGTGTTCTATTCCTTTGTATCCTTTGATGTGCATATCAGAATTTAGGAAATGTTAGAAATATTTGCAGATCTCTTTACATTATCACTTGATATACAGGCAAATGAAAATAATTTTTAACATGCCAGGGTAGGTTGGACATTTACTTTTTGGTCCAGAGTTATCTTTTACAAGGGTTTAAGATTTTTATGTCAAGTTTCACCTTTTAACTGCTTAATTTTGTTCTGTTGTACTTAAATGTTAGATGTTGACTTGCTGCCAGAAGAAGGGCAAGAGATTAGCATATGTTGATGAAGGATGTTTATTCCTTTGTCTCTTGGTGGTTGCCCCTTTAGGTGTCTTTTCTGCTATGAGAACTTCCTATGTTGTATATTCAACATGCTTTCATGCTGAAACAAGATCATGCAATTCATATTTGAAATTGTTGCATCAAAGGTCTTGTATAATTAACTTTAGAAAATTGAGTGATGAATTTTAAAAGCCTTTTGGTACAACTTTTAATTTCCAAAGGAAAACTCTCAGGTTTACAAGCTTAATGGGTGGGATTCAGTTGCTTTAAACATATCTGTCCAGTGTCATTTCAGATGTCCCAGTTATCCTGTCTGGTTTTATAAGCTACAGTTTCAGAAAGACACAGTTCTCTTGAACATTGTGTTATAGTTGCCCTTGTCATGAGGGTGTCTCAGCAGACTACCTAAAATAGCACCAATCATTTATGTGTAGGCATACAAGTCACTCTTCATAACAAATTAGATGGTTCATGAAAAGCAATTAAAAATATCATGCTGAAGTTTTGGCAAACACTCAGCAACCTTTTGGGCTTAAATCTTTGTCTCACTTACTATAAGAAAATTTTTCTTTGGATTTTCTTACATGTACATGAAGTTGGCTTAGGGATGGTGGGCTCCTCTGGGGTGTAAGTAGACACCTTTTACAGCAATGAATGAAAACTATTTGACTTTGAACAATTCTTTGTCTCCCAAGTATACACACTGGTTGATATTTGAAGGATGGTTAATAATAGAAGAGTATCCCTGATATTGAGGTGTGTGAAAACTTTGCAGTGTCTTATAGTAGTCATTATTGAGCATGTGATTACTGGGACAGCTGCTTTGTTCTGGAGAAGAAATTTTGACTATGTTGTATTCCTTTGACAGCCCACCAAAATTTATATTTCTAATACAGTAATTTATAATCCTAAATTTATAAGCAAGCCCTTCCAAATATTTCATAGACTGTACTTGAATTTTCAGTTGTATGAATCTGTATATGTGATGTATAGATGAATGAGAAAAAGGCCTGCCAAATTTGTTAGGAAACAAAAGGTATGAGATAGGTCTGCTGAAAAGAGAACTGAAAAATAGATTGAAATTTGTCATGATTCAGCTTTTCAAACCTTATTTCTGTGTTGTCACTTCACAGGCAACTGAAACTCTCAGTCTAAATAGGACTTAATGTATAATATATGCTTAAACACCCTGTCTTTAATTACGAGAAATTCAAAATATCCTTACTCACTGGAGACAAATTCTGCTTAGAATAAATAGAAGCAGATTAGACGAATAAACCTCACGTCTCTTAAAGCAAGCAAAGATTGCTAAGCTGCTGTTCTCAAGTACCTGAAACATTCTGACAGTGGCAACAGCTGGCAATAAATGTAAATTTGAAAACAAATGATGTTGCTTTCCCTCTTGTTGGGCTTTGGTTGCTAAAGTATGCCATGAACAGGACATCTCTCAAAACAGGATTTGCATCCCTGTACATCTGCAGAGATAATGAAATGTTTCACTTATTCTGAAAATGAGAAATTTATCAGGAATTGCCCCTTAAATTCAGATTAAATTGAACATAGTTATTTTATTTTTAACTTTTACTTCAATTTTAAAGTACTGTAGAGATACAAGTGTGATTTGCTACAATAGTTATTTCTAATGTCAGACATGTAAACATCATCAATTGTGGTCACCCTGCAAGGTTCTGTGCAGAGAGATTGCTGGATAGGTGAGCAGTTGAGAGAAAATCAGAATCATTAGTCATGTTTATTTCCTGTCAGCTTTTCAGATACTGTAATTAAGTTAGGGCTAAAGATCTTATTACTGAATGGAATTTGTAGCCCCCAATGGAAGATGCATTACAGTGTGAATCTCAAATTCCAAACTAAAACCTGTGATTCAAATTAGAGCTTCACAAAAGAAATCTTGTTTACAAAACAGAACAGAGTTCCAGTTTCACACAGATGTGTCACCACTCCATCTCAGCCATGTTCTGACTATACTCGTCTTGGGATATTTAAAATAAAATGAGCCTCAATTTCTGACCGAATCACCATCAGGTACTTTTAATGTTGTTTTAAAAGTTTCTGTAGATCTTGACTACAAAAATATCCAAGCCATATTCGCATCAGCATAATATCAAAATCCCATTAGTGTCACTTTATTTGCTACAGCAGATCAAGGCCCTGGGTAAATTTAAAACTAGATGATTTCAGACACACAAAATCCAGTCATGATCTGCTTTATCATGAAACTCAGTCTGGCTGTGCTGCAACCCAGACATTCAGACTGTCAAAAGGAAGAAGGAAAGCCATCAACACAAATTAAAGCAGGCCAAATATATATAGCAGGACAATATTTTTAAGTTGCAGTGTTTAATGAGCATTAAAGCTAATGGGAATTCCTGAGAACACTGGGTGATAGGAAATCAATAACCTTGTGTTTTATAGTTTTCTCCAAACTTGTTTAATAGTAAGCAGTCATGGTGATTTTTAATGGGAACATAAATAATGTTCATTATTTATTTATTTATTTATAAACCTTCAGTGGATTTCTGATCACCTGATCTGAACTGGCTATGACAAGTCATATGACCTACAATGTTATGAAAGCAAGTAAACTGTCTAGTTTTGCAGGAGACAGTTTCTCCTCATTTCAGCAAAGAAATAATTAATTCTTCCTTTACTGCATCCATTCACCACAGTCTAAGTGAAAAAACTGTGCTGTTGTTTTCTGAGTCCTGTTGCAACCACAGATTCATCTCTGCTCCCAGAAACAGTGCTTGTCATTTTGTCCTTGTGAAAATGGAAAAGCTCAACAATGATGACAGTATGAGGAACTGAAAACCTGACACATTTCCACAACTCGCTAAAAATGATAGGTGCAGATGTCATTTCTTCTTCTGCACATCTCTGGATGAGACTCTGGAGATCTTTCACAGTGTGGAATATCTCCACAACCACTCTGTTACAACTTTTGGGCAATGCCTGTAGCAGAAGCAATAGCAAATTTTCTCTTGAGTCTTGACAACATACTTTGATTTATATAGATATTAGGAAACAGTAGTTTCAGGATTTTAATATGTTACTGAATACATGATTGTGTAATATACAGTTAATATGGCTGTAAATAAGTCTAAGTATAACACTAATCCTAATCCTTCTGTTTTCTGTGGCCATTATTTTAAAAAAATGTGGAGCATTAATCTTGAAAATCTGAAAAAATTAGAAATCTGCAATCAGTGCATCAGTGATTCTTTCCGGGTATAATATTCAAGTTAAGTAATTTTTTACATTATTTGTCTGCTTTATCACAGTGAAACTTTACAAAAATAAATTCTAGAATTTCTAGCCTGGGGAAAGGATATGCTAATTAATTTGTGTTTGTTTCATTTTGTTTAGAGCTATAATCTAAAAGAAATTTCCAGATGCAAGATTTTGCACTGGTAGCATCAAGTAGATCTGATTCCCAAACAAGGGGACTTCTTGTCAGTAAGATGATGAATATATGGCACTATATCAGTATAAAGCAGAGCTTGTTTTCCCTTAAAGTGCACATCTGTTATCAGTAATCTTCTCAGAACTGGAGGTGCTAAATTCAGTCTGTTGGTATTCAAAGCACAGCAATATATAATAGTATCTGCCAATAGAAAAAAGTAAGAATATTTTTTTTCCCATCTGTAGCATGGAATATGGGAAAACTTTTGTCCATGGAACTTCCATAAATAAATTATCCAGTCAAAGAATTCAGCTTCTCTTAAAACAAACAGAGAAATTAAAATTCGTAGTAGACCATGTCTGTCCTGTACTGATGCATCAATATAGCCAGCCTGATGGAGGTGATAAGATAGTTTGTCATGTGCTTTTTACTTCAAAAGCAGCATCATTCTTGTCATCACATTTATCATGAAAATTGCAAGGTGTGAGATATTTGCTAAGAGTTGTTATAAACAACATTAGAGTGAGGCGGATTTCTGCAGCATAAAGTGAATGGCAAGCAGGAATATGCTAATTTTACAGAAACTAAATTTAATTACTTAAGAGAAACATCATTTTAGGACATAGTAGATAATTTTCATTCAGTATGGAAATGGAGAAGCCTCAGCAGCAACTGCAGGTTGATTTTTGAGTACACTTAAAAGTTGCACAGAGCATGGGTAGACGAGGGAATGCTGAAGGAATAGAAACATTCAGAAAATGTAAGATTGATAGAGGAGACCTGATAACAAAATTCAATATGCAAAAGTTTGCTACATGATTGATATGATTAACTACTCCCCACAGCTTTAGAAAACATACAAAATTAGAATAACTGCTTGGCTTAAAATGTTAAGAGCTAGACATTAAATATTATAAATAATTTTATAGCAATAGGGTTTTTATGTATTAGAAATTGTTTTCTCCAGAAATCTGTGGTATTTCTGCCACTAGAAGGTTGTGATACCAGGTTAAACTTTTGAAGAGGTGGTTAAATTTCCTTAGGCTTTTGTTTGTAAAATTAAGTGTGAAAATCCATAGCATGGATACTCAGCATGAAGGGACTGGTCCCATCCTGTCATTTTGGGCTGAGAAAAAGGTGCATGTATTGCTTGTGACCATATTTTCAAGATTACTTCACATAAAATTTTTCACTAGAAGGAAACCCATGATGCCATTTAAATCATCAGAGCTCTGGAAATTACATATATAGAGTTAGAAAAGCAATGGTGTTTAACCTACATAGTATTTATGTACCATAATGCACCCATTGTCTTTGCTTCTGCATTGCTCATTCTGTGTCTCCTTTCTAGACTCTATACTTCTTTTTCCTTTCCAAGTGAAGAAGGGAAGAAGAAAATAGTATGTACTTGTGGGACTTGTACCAACATAGGAGCAGGGGTGATCTGAAAGCCAGGAAGTTTCCCTGAGCCCTACAGTTTAGTGGTTTAGTGGTAATTTTTAGTGGTAATAAGAGTGTCCTAATTTTAATAGACTAAAGGGCTACTTAGAAGCCAGGAACTTAAAATACTCTACACCACAGAGGAAACAGAGATGAATCAGTTATAAAATCCCATAGTAAGGCAATAAAATGAAAACAGAAGGGATATGTATAAGGTAATTTCCTTCCACAATCACAGCTTTTCAAAATGGCATGGTTTTAAAGAAATTTTCATTGCTTTTCAGTGATTGCAGCTGGCAATGCAGAGAGAGCCAATGGAAGAGGGTCTACATCTAAACTAAGGAAGCATGTTACTAACTTAGACTACAATTTTCCCTATTTGTTTTGTCCTCAAAACATATGGAGATTTTTTTGTATAAAAGAATATATATGTACACAGACATATATATTCAGAGTGTAACTATAAAAGATATAATATGCAGTATTATTAGATGTGCTTTTATATGTACATGATTATAATTTTATATTTATATTGTGTTCACACAATATGGCTAGAAGAGCAGGATTCTCTTCTGCCATCACTGCCATTTTAAAGAGAGTGCAAAAGGAGTCCAGTCTCATTGGAGACTAAGATGCAGCAACTACTGCAGCCAAAATTATGAGACAGAATGGAATTAAAGTCTGTTGCAGACATTAAGTTTTATCTTCCCTTAGTACCTGGGAGGAGGAGGGAGCACAGCTTTTTGGAAGACTTTTGGTGCTTTTACATATATATATGAAAAGCACTTCTCCAGGGAAGAGAGAGAAGGGGAAAAATTAAGCTATTTGAACATTTTCTGAACACGCTTCTCTCCTACTTTCCCTGTTTTGCTAGAGATTCTGTGTGCCAGTTGTTTCTTTAGGCACTGCCCTTTTTCTTCACTTGTCCTGGATGCTGTTGGAGGAGGTCCAATTCCTCTTGGACAATAATTATTGTAGTAAGTAATAGTGTTAATGGGAAAGGGCACATTGTACGTTGAACAGAAGGTCTGGTTAAGCATGCATTTGCATCATGTCCCTCTGTCTAGTAGCATCCTTTCTTTTGTGCTCTTAGTAACTTCTAGCACACTACACTCCCCCCAGTTTCTATAACGCTTTTGAAAGAAACAATGATAAACCATTGGAAGGCAACTGTGTTTCAAGATTTTGCCACCATTAAAGATTTCACCAAATAAAACATAAACATTTCCAAAATTCTATATATGTATATGGATCTTCTCTCTACTCTATTAGTTTTTATGCAAATACAGTGACTTCCATTGGATAAAGGTGATTCCTGGTTCCTTCCTTTTCCCTCTTATTATGCCTCATTCTTTTTCTAGAACTTTCTCTCCTTCTTTCATCAGTCACAGGTGCAACAGATTTTATCAACTTTAATAAACTTTTATTTTTGATTTAAGCTTAAAGAGATTTAAGCTCTTTAGTGAACTTTTATTCCTCATCTTCTTTTATTTAGTCTTCTGAATTTTTAATAGTTCCTTGATCTTTCACCTGCAGCTTTTTTCCTTGCATTCAAAGCTTGTCTGCTAAAAAATTCAAGGTTTTTAAATGTTTGTTTGTTTGTTTTTTCTCCATCACTGAGTCAGATTTATGTTGTGACCTTATACTTCGCATAAATTATTTTGTTGAATTTATGTCCAGGGTTTTGGCTATACATTATGCTGTCACCATAATTAAGTTTACTTTAGATTGAAGTCATTAACTGCAAGACAGAATTATCTCGACTCCAAATCTGCTTCCAACTGTTCAAAGTAAAATCTTGTACTGCCACCCTGACCCTTTCTTGTAGATCTAAAAACAACTCCCATTTGTCTGTTCCAGGAATCTTATTTTCTCTGTATCCAGGCTGGTCTCGCTGACTCTTTTCTCAGAGTGTATCTTGCTGTCTTTGCTCGTGTTTCAGCTCACCTGGGGCACTGTGCCCAAATCCGCTGTATGATTTTGTCAGTCCTAATATCAAGCTCCAATTACACCGCCTAGCTTCTCATCATGAAGAATATTTCATAGTTCTAAAATGGGGGGGGGGGAGGGGGGTTCCCCTTTCTCTTCAGAAGTAAGTGCAGAAGGCTGAGTATATTTAGACTTGAGTACTGTAACTCTGACTTTTCTGGTCTTTACAAATGCAAGTACACTATTAGTGGTGGAGGTGAATATTAGGGGACTTTGGGACTCTTCTTGCTCACAGATGTAAATTACCATTCTCAGGGACTCAGTTCTTCATTTGTTTTCCTCCCTTTATTATTTTGTATATTGTCTTCAATTACACAGAACTTGACTTTTGCCTCTTCTCAAGCTGAGGAAGAGCTTCCTCTGACCACTAATTTGGTAATATAAATAAGTATTGCATAGTTTCTTTGGTGTTTCCCACCAGAGGAAAAAAAAAGCAAAGAAAAAAGCAAAGCTGTGTACATCCTTCACGTAGTTGTTTGTGATAATCTTTACAATATTTGCAACTTTACTGAAAGTATGTTTGTGTTCCTTTTTTATGATGATCTCCTTGTCTCCTTGTATGCTTGTGTACCAATTTGCCTCCAGTGCAACTTCTATGCCTCTTGGGACATAATAATAAAAAGCTGTCATATTAATTCCTAATCAGTATAATGCAAATTAGAGATACCAATTAATAAAGGCTTTATTTGGTCCCAATTTCCTGTTTGCATGGAGTTCACAGTGTGAATCTCACCTGTGTAATTGATGCTCTGTTTATATAGAAAGCTTAAAGACTCTTTTAACACATAGCTGTTATGATGTAGATGTATTGAAGATGTATATTGAAATAGTTACAATAGCTTCAGACAAATAAAAAAGAAGTGTGTCTCTGAAATTCTAGATAGCACTAGTGGTATATTGCACCATAGTGCTTTCTTTTATTTAATGTCCTTCTTAATTTTATGCATTTTTCTCTGTTGTTTTTGAAAATTTAATCTATCCTGTGTAATGTGACAAAGGAAGGAAATGAAGAATAAAGTACTACAAATGAAGTGCTTTTAAACAAATGAATTAATTACATGTACGAATGCATTGACTAAGTTTGGGTTTTCAATTAGATAACTAATTATGTTGAAAATGGCATTGCATATTTAAATAGATGCCAGTGCCTCTGGTTCTTCCAGTTCTCTCTAGGCTGTTATTTAAGTACACAGCTAATTCTCTTGCTGTTAGGTATCACCTGTGATAGCTAAAAGCATGGTTGCATGCCTAATTAGACATAGAATCTTGATGTTTACATAAGCAAAATATAAATTCTTTGGATTAATTTATGGGCCATTTTTCTACTTAACAGAAAAGCTGTCCATCAAATGCTGTGCAAAATACCTGTTTATTATTTCTGCATTTTTAAAACAAACCAAACGTTTCTTACAATAAAGTACAGAATTCAAACTTGGTTTGCTTATATAATGTCTAGCAGCTATCAAGTAATTACTTTGTAATTACTCTTTTGGTTAACTGTTTAAATCTGGTTCCAACCTTACATGATCTTTCAAGGTATTTGTTTATACAAAAAATTTTGACCCTCCCATAATCAAGAATACATAGAGGTTTTTTAAGAAACAATATTGACAGAAAATATATCTCTCAGAAATAATGTAGATCCAACCTAATTGCCAAAGGTAGAATGAGATAAATCATATCACCAGCATATGTTTATGAATGATTCCACCAGTTTCTTAGACCTTTTTCAGATGACTAGATACATTTTACATGAGATCATAAGAATACTATTTTTACAGGAGATCATAAGAATACCATTTCTTTTTAAGTTTAATTGTTGAATTCTAAGGCATGAGGTATTTCTGGTAAAGAATGTCAGAGTTGCCACAACAATCAGAATTAAAGGTAGATTCAGGGAATTTTTTTAAGCAGAATTTTTGTATATTAGTGGCCAGATAAACTGGATTCTAAACAATAAATGTCCCTTTTCATAGCCACTTCTTTGATGAGTCTTCCCAAAGAAAATGCAGCTTGATTATGTTCACACTAGCAGGAGACACTTGTAGCATTCAAGTTCAAGTAAACAATTTATAATACTGCATATGCACATGTGGGAATTATTTTTATCAAAATACACAGTATTAATTCTTTGTACAGTAGTGTTATTTTCATTGTTTTAAAATGAAGACTCATTTAACATTGTTTTAATTTTAGAATTATATTTAGGAGAGAGCTGAGGACAACATTTGGATTTTAAAGTTGTTCTATAATTACTTTAGAACACTGTCTGTATAAAATGCATAAGAATGTTTAAAGAACTATCATTACCTATATCAATTTACAGACAGTGCTAAAAGAGAAGGCAGCAGATTGATCTGGTGCAGATTCCTCTCTGTAAAACCCAGACTTTTTTGTGAAATCCCTTTGCTTTCACATTTACCAGTCTGGGGAAATACCAAAAACTAGTGAAGATAACGTTGGGCAGAACACACACCCTTCAGTAAAAATGAATAATTGCATCATACTATTTCAAAAAAGATGCAGTCAAAATTTACTAATATTTGACATAGTTTTGTTGTTAGATGCAGCCTTGGAGTTTTAAAACTGTATGCATTCTGTTTACATTTACCACCCACCTCCCCAACCCTGAGAATTGTTCCAGAGCAGCTCTTTTGTTTGTTGGTGAACAGCACAAAGCAAAGTTCATAAATCATACTGACTGAAAACATCCGTCCTGGTTGCTGCTTAATGAGGCTTTAATCTGTTTTGAACAGTTGAGATTTTGTTGCTTTTCTTTTTTATTTTTGTTTAATGGAGTTGGCTTTTTAAAAATTTCCTAGGGGAGGGAAAGAGGGAACACTAGCATGTCTTCTATCTAGTCTTTAGGAGGAGCATAGATTAGGGCATTTTTTTCCAAAAGATTTTTCAAATATTGATTTATTTTTGATAAACCTCTTCTGATCCCATTCAAGATCTGGTAGAGCTGGACAATCACAGAATCACAATTATGGGTGAGGTCAGAAATGACCTCTAGAAATCATCTAGTCCAGTTTCCCTGCCCAAACTGTGCTATCTCCAGCAGGTTGCACATCCCCATAAGCAAAGAATTATCTGTGGAGCAGCCACAGTATCCTGCAAGAATGAAAAATTCAATGAAATCTCTGTAAAAATGATCAGGTATGAGGAATTGGCACAGTCCAGGGGCATGAAATAAGAAGTAGAAATCCTGTGGTCAGATGTGTTAGGGGGAGAGTACACCTGCATAAGGCTAAGGTATCTGGCTTTAAGGAATAACTGTCCAAAAAATGTTAACTTTATATCAGGTATTTTATTTGTTGAATATTTATTGTGCTATACAGGGCACCAGCACAGAAAAGATGAGTCATCATCTTTCTATGTCCTTTTCCAACAAATTTCATAAGGTGGTTATGACTGAACTGTGTAAACTAGAGATTATAAAGACACTTCTCCTCCCACAACAAGTTCAGTGTGCTTAGTGCTACATTTAAATTTATTTTGTGGGTTTTTATGCATACATACTTAGATATATTCATGCATACATATATATTCCTCAGAAAATATTATCTTCATAGGATAAAACCCCCATGATTATGATGTATTGAATTCAGAAAACGGTTAACCAATTATTATTATTATTACTGTTTTCCACAGGAAATTTTGCTCAATAGTATTTTCAGAAAAAATTCTCTTTAACTCTCTCAATTTACTAGAAGTCTTCTCTAAATTTCTCTTTAGAGCAAAAGCAGTTACCTTTCTTCCTTTCCTTCCTCCTTTCCTCATCTTTTGGTAACAATCTGTGCAGAAAAAGAAATCTAGCTTCGGCCTTCTTGATGGTTTATTTTAGTATTTAAAAATATTGCTGCTAGAGATCCACTGTTAATTATCTGTGATGAGTTTTCTGTTAATGGTAGAACTACATTTGTACAGGAAAAAATCATATAAACATCAGTATTTTATAATGAATTTTCGTCTATAAAATCTAGATTGGCTTGGCTTCATGAACACATCTCTCATGGTTGACTAACTTAATATTCATTGTGTCAGCTGCAACTTGAATGCTATTAAGCCTGACCTAGATTTCATTGGTGAATAGGTTAATCTGCTCCATTATCTTTTTGTGTATGTGTGTGTTTTAACTCACACCAATTTCTACTTTCAAGTTAGTCACTTGGAAACTCTAAGACCAGCACAGTCACGATAAGGAAAACAATTACTCTTTGTAAAACTTAATTTCAAGTCTTTTTGTCCTTTCTGTTGCATCCTATTTGAAAACATTATCCAAGGATAAACAGGCTAAAAATAGTGATGTAACATATCCTGGCATCATGCTTCACTAGTTTGCTACAGCAGCAGTCACCAGAGGAAGTCAGATCTTTATGTCTCATCCCACCCCAAGCAGAGAAAATAAACTGAAATGAAGAGGGTAAATAAAGAGGGATTCAGTTAACGGACAAAAAATTAAGATAACAATCAGATGACAGTAGGAAGTTTTTGAAAATGCATCTATTCCCACTCTGAAAAGTAAACAATCCTTTTTCTGGAGGAACCTAACCTCACCTTCTATTTTGGAGCTTTATTCTAAATAAAACAGAAGATTTTAATCTTAGGATCTTTATGAACAAAACTGGTATTTAATTCCAAAAAATGCTTTTTTTTTTTCCCAACTGAAAAGCACTGCCTGGGTAGCCCTGGAGTCTGAACTATGCTATATTTATCCACAAAACTGACTTTGTACAAGATTATACTGGTGTTTATGTATGGGCTAATTCTTCCTTTCTTCAAGAGATGACCCTTCTGCTAAAATCCATCCACTGAGGCTCAGTTCCATGTTCACGTTCAATTTTCCATCAGTCAGGCTTCCTTCCTCTTTCTATCTAGTAGGTTTTAAATTATATGAAAGTGCCAGAACATTTTTATTCTGAATCCTTCTGTTCTGTTCATCACATCCTTTGAAAGAATGAAGCAACAGATGTGTTGTCTCAAACCTTTATTTAATTAATTTATTTAACTTTGTAATTTTTTAAGGGAGCACTTTTTATTGAAGTACATTTTAATTTTTCATCCATTCTTTTGGAAATTGTAGCCATAAAATACAAACGAAGCTGGAAGAATGGGCTAATCAGTTTTCTGGCAAAGAAGAAAGATCAAGTGTATTTTAACAAATGTTTGTCTGTCTTATTTTTCTAAACCTTGTTGACAGCTATTCTACAAGCTCCACAGAAGGACTATTCTAGTGCTTTGCTATCTATGTAGCCAGAATATTTTTCATAGCAATTCATAATAGAAAATTATGTTAGTGAAAATTAGGCAATTATTTTCTTTTATGTCTAAAGTTATTGAAAAAATTTATCATTGTTCCTTCTAAAGAATTATATGGCAATATAGTTTATATGAGCTCCTTCTTGCACTTAGTCTAATTTTTCCAGACTAAAAAAATTATAAGGGCTTTCTATTTTTCCTAACAGATCTTATTTATCTCAGAATAACCCTAGTTCATCAGAGGGGAATTTGAAGAGAAGGCAGGTGCATAGGGACACTTTTCCATAAAATCATCCTGGCTTTGAACAAAATCATAACTTGAGGCTAATGATGTCTTTGAATAAACTTTTCACTAGATTCTTCCTCCATGGGTTTGATCCCTTTTCAAACCTTTTGAAACCTGTATCATCCAAAACACCCAGTGTGCTGTGTAACATTGTCAGTGACACCAGTCCTAGCATGGAGAGCACCTCAGCAAGTTTGCAGATGACACCAAGCTGTGTGGTGTGATTGACATGCTGCAGACAGTATTCAAGATGAGATACATCACAGTTTTTTATATTGACAAAATTACTGTTTCTGGGGGTTTTTTTCTGCCATTCTTTACTATAAATGACAAGGCATTTGACTACTAATAGACATTAAGCTGACCTTTGTTCAAACTAGCAATAATTTTCCCAATTATACCTTTACTATGTGGTAACAATTAGATCAGAGCCCATCCCTGCGTGTATAAAATTAGGACATGTATTTTTTAAACTTTTCTCAGAAGTATTGTTTTGCCTGCGCTGAGATCTACATCTATTTCAGAATATTCATTGTTTGCTCTATCCTGGATTCTCTCCATTACATTTCACTTTTTCTTAAGTTAGATGTGGTAATGTAGCTGGGACGTCAGCAACTGATAGATCAAATGAATTGTCCATTTTCCTCATGTTTTCTTTACAATGCTTCTCTTAATACATTTCTCTATTATATCTCTCAAGTGTACTTGTCTTTCTTTTTCATCAACATCTTTTCATTTTTTTAATTAGCTGTAATGACTGAAATCTTTAGTGCAAAATTATTGCAGAAATGTTCAGTTCCTTACTATTGTTTAACATTCTTGCATACGACAGAGTCTATCATATATAACATATTCCCTCTATTCTGGTTTATGATCCTAGCCCCCTGTTAAAATTCTTTTAATAAGTGCTTGGTCATTAATAGATTTTTGGGAATGCTGAGGCTAATAAAGTATTGAACCCGTCAGCCTTCTGTCTGCCCTGTGAACAAAAAATCATAAGTTATTGTTCAGTGTAAACACAATGCCTACTAAGTAACTGAAGTACACTTTCTTTTTTACTGTGTTACTGTCACAATCACAGATTGAGGACTTAAAATTTCTTGTTCCAATTACCTTTCCTATTGAATGTTTCTTTCTAAAATCACAAGTCTACCTCCTGCTTTTGATATATAAAATTATATTGCATAAAATAGGTTGCTACGTTGAATGGATGATAGTTCATCTGAATGTGTTTCCTTTGATAGTAATGGATTTAAAATAGATTTGTAACTTTTAAATTTAGCTAAGTGGAATCCCAGTTAATGGGTTTATACAGTCTCTAACAATGGAACTCAAATCTTGATTGCTCCTTTTAACACCTTAGGGAACAAGAATCACAGTAGAATCTAATTGTTTTCAGTGTGATGACCCTTCCCATATGACATTACCTAAAAGTGATATTTCCAGTAATTAAAGGGGGTTTTTTTGAGAGTATTTACATAAACTATAAAAAAATATTATAAGGCCATGATATTTATCAAACACAGAGCAATGGGAAAATATTCTGTTAGTGTTTGATCTACTAGTTAGCAATTGATGCTGGTACTAATGCAATGAACAAAATGAAGGAAATAACACTGACAAAATACTGAAGAAATTTAAAAAAAATATTGGTTAGAGGGATTTTGATTTAGATTTTTTATTACATTAGAGATTTTGATTAAATAAAATGCATGTCAAGCACCACAGTGTGATGAAAAGTAAATCTGGTAATAAATATTTTGTATATGCCTAATGTGTACTATTTACATTTCAGTCAGTTGTAACAAAAACATGAAGAGTGATAATGTCTAAGGAAGAGTCCGGCATGTGCTGAAAAAGAAAAGAAATACATATATTGGTGCAATGTGACAAAATGAGTTGGGCTGTAATAGATTAAATTGTATCAGCAGAGACATACATCTGCAGCTAGACTTCACCACTTATCTACCAGTTTCCAGGACTAAATATAAATTCTGAGGAGGTCATTATTTTGAAAAATCTCGAGTGCAGACAGATATCACCACTGCACTTTCTTATAGCAAACTGCAGAAAAAAGTAGTCTGAATATGTGCAGAATTTCTAAGGGTTGTATAAACAATGTTACACAATTAAACATTGACTTTCTAATTGTGAAAACTTTCTAATTCAAACACAAATCATGCACAAATATATGTTTATTGAAAGGTGTACTATGGCCTTCAAGCCAGAGGCTCATAATCTGGTTTAGGAATTCAGTTCTTTCTGCTGTAGAACTCAGCCTCCCTTCCAGGCAAGGGAAGACCAGATTATCTTAGACAGGGATTTGGAGTCCACAGGGTGGACTGGGTGGCTGAAGTGACCCAAGATGTACCATGAGGCAGTTTGTGTGAGAAGTCAGGCAAAAGAAGAAAGATTGCATTACCATACATCAGGAGTAAATGTTGTAAATGTTGAAGTAAATAACAAAACAAAACAAAACAAAACAAAACAAACAAAACCAAACAAAACACCAGAAAAGAAAACACCACCCCAAAAAAAAAAAAAACCAAAAAAACCAAACCCACAGTTAAAATACTTAATTTTTAAAAGAAAATTTAAAGAATTTTAATAAAAAGTTATCTGGGCTTGTCCAGAGAGGAAAAGTAATGAGATCTAACAAGAGACTCAACTGTGCTAAAAGCTAACCAGTTTTTTGAGTGTAAAACAGAAAACTACAGACACTGAGATTTTAAAATACCAGTATGACATATGTTAAATGATGTAGTCTTGTCAGCTTTTTTTTAACCATTAATGTGTTTCCGTGCTCTTTTCAAGCAACTTAAATGGTAGTGAGTTATGTATAAAAAGAGTGGATATTTGAAGCTGGATAGATTTTTATTGTCAGAAGCAGCAAAGTTTCAAAAGAATTGGCTTTCATAATAGATTCTACAGCAGAGTTAATTTTTAGCATTTCAGTATTTCTAATCTGTGTTTTGTTTTTTAAAGACTTTATGCATTATAAACATTATGGAAGAGTAAAATCAATTTTATATATAAAGTTATTTCTTTGAAACCACTCTAATTTGCTTTTATTTCTGTATTGTATGCATTTCACTGTTTGTTCCAAAAACATTTAAAAAATCTCTTTTGCAAGATACTACTCAATTATTTGTTGAAGATTTCACCGAACAGTTAACCACCTAAGATAAACTGAGGTGTTTTACTATGTGTTTTGTAGGCATACTGGTCTTCTAGCAGGGTGTTTACTGAAAGGCTATTTTTTATGGATGTCAGATAAGGCTGAGAGAGTAGGAGTTTTATCATTCTCATTTATCCATTACTTTGACCCCATCACTCATCTTCCTCCCCTTAAAAGATATATAAATACCAAATAAATGAAAAAGAAGCCTGACATTTGGAGATTGACATAGTCCTCAGCTTTCAAAGATTATGAATATCTGGAGCTCCTGCTGACTGTGAAGTGTGCAGTCAAGTTTTCTAAGAGTTTTCTCATAGGAGTTTACAAATTGAATATTCTTATTCATTCATGTTAAAAAACTCACTGTTTCTTAAAAAATCATACCAAAATCTGAAACCTCTGTTTTATTGCTGACTGTGTAGGGAACCTTCTGTTAGCTGGGGTCTGGGACAGCCAAGGAATACATAGTTCCTGTGCATCACACAGGACTGCACGTATAGAAGTATACAAACATACACACAAACACATGCATTAGTAGAGCTAGATAATTTCTGTCAGAGCTGAGCAGGCCTTCATGAAACTTGAGTGCATCTCCATTTGTACAGCACTAACAGGTAATTGGAGGATGACTAAGCCCCTTAAAATGCTCAAATCTAGTAGAGAAATGCCATAGCAGAGTCTGTAAATGGCAAAGTAAAGCAGACAGGCCCATAAATTTTGATGTCAAAATGTTGCTGTAAATGCTCCCTCTTTGGACACTATTTCCTCTAGATATGCCCAGCTATCACAGCATATCTGAACTTATGTTTAGAGCTTTAATAATTGTCTGACTTCATTTTTAAAAAGACCAGACAAGAGGTCATTGACAGAAACCACGCCAGTTAGTTCTTGAGACATAAGAACTGTTCTGATTATATTACATTTAGATTTATGCTGTTAAGCAGAATGATGAGAAAATCACCAGAAAAATCATGTAAAGCATATAAATCTGACATGGAACAGAAGACTTGCTTGGTTTCTTGATTTCTTGCTTTGTGACTTTGTCTTGCTTTCGTCTTGCTTTCTTGCAGTCATGCTCTTTCTGTTTCTCTCTCTCCCCTTTTCTGTTCTGCATAAATGAATCCAGAATCTGATCTTCATGGCATATTCCTAAGCAAATGTATTTAGAGCAGAGGTCTGGGATTAAATTATGTCCCCCCACAAAAGCTGAGAGTAGAACTCCCATTTACTTTAAAAAGGGCAAAAATTCATCCAGGAGAGTAGTCTACCTCTTGTAAGAAAGTGGTCCATGGAAGACTGGTGGGGAATGAGAAAGTTTATTACTAAATAGTACATGAAAGCAGCAATATATCTGGGAAAATATGTGTAAAAATCACAAAATTTAATATTATCGTTCCCATAGCAACAATAGCTGTGCCACATTGCACCCTTCTAAGAAGGTGTCATTTCTACAAAAGCATGTAGTATAATAAAAAAGTATTTGATATGTAATGTATGAGAAGAAGGAGTTATATGGTTGATAAAATTGTGTTCCTTTATGTTGGTGCATCTAAACCCTTAGGTATTTTTTCAACAGGTGTAGTGGTTGCTATCTAGTTTACTATTTGTATCTCATATCCCATGACCATTAGTGCCCTTAAGATAAGATAATAATCTGAACAATGTTGTGCTTGTTCAGATTTTGGTAGCTGATAAAACATTTGATAGAGTACATCTCATGGCAGGAGCTTTTTTATGAAGAACAAAATATCCAAAAATATTTTCTGGTCAATAGGTGAGATGTAAATATTAAAAGTCAGGAGAAATTTGAACCAGTAACCCCATGGCATGGGGGATTGAAACTAGATGATTTTAAGTCCCTTCCAACTCAAACCATTGTATGATTTAGAAATGAGAAAATTCTCTATTCTGCGCTATCTAGCTTTTCAAGGAAGGTATATTATTGTACAAGATTCAAGCCCTTTGAGGCAAAGATATCACATTTGTGCATTGCTGAGCACGTACTGACAATACTGAAAAGAAATATAGGCTCTAGTTAAAACAAGTGTCATGTTTATATTCTTGGTATTCAGTTTACCTTTTACCTTTTTACCTTTTTACCTTTTCCTGTCCTTTCTCTCTTGCAATCCTTTGATTAGTAATATGCATCAAACAAGCATTAAAAAAAGCTGATACAAACGGTACTGATATATGAAATTCAGGCTTTCCTTGAGGTTTTCTAACTGAAGATGTATTAGCCATTAGTAAATAAGATTAGTCAAATACTTGTCTGATGGATGGTGGAGTATTATCTGTGCAGAAAACACAAAAGGACTAACGAGAAACACTTTAGCTCTGCTACCCCTGCTTCTAGCAGGTTAGTAGATCAAACCAAGTCCTGAAGAAGACTTTTCTGGACTTCCAAAAATATGTAGAAAACACTGCCAATTGCTAGATGTTTGATAAGTGAGAAAAATTTCTCATTGAATCCAGTATTCTTGAATTCCAAATTTGTTCATAAAGCAACAGCTGTAATAGCACCATGGTTCACAGGAATGCACCTGTTGGGAATCCTACCTGTAAGAGCAGTATATCAGAAAATAGCTTGCTAGTTTGCTTTCTGGCTTATAAGGAGTGGAGGGTAAATAGTTCCCAAGTGCTTCCTGGTTGTTATGAAACAAATTACTTTCTTGTTCTTTTAATTCCACATTTTCTGTGAAGCTAAAGTAATGTGTTGTATTCATTCCATATGTTGAATTTTCTGAATAGGGGATGAAGTGTTTTATGCAATCCATCTCCCAAATTTATACACCAGTCAAACTCTCAGACTGAGCATTGAGCTTCATAATTGCCATAAATGCTTTAAATTGAAATATGAGACTGAAGTGATTCATTACACTAAGAAAACTTGGTGCCATGGAAATCTACAGAAAACGAAGAATTGTAATTGTACTGTTTGTATCAGCTACATATTAACTGAATACAAATGGTCTCTGCATCAGACTTGTCCATTCCTATTACTGACCAGTCTATAAAATATCCTGTCTCTTAAAATTAGTCTGGAGCTAGAAGAGCTCTCTCTAAAGTATTTAGTTTTCGTTTCTGCTGTCTATCTTCCTTAGATTTTATACTTTCTTTTTTTGTCTGATATAGTAGCAGTAATAAATGCTAATGCTAATGTTATGGACCCAGGAAATGTTCTGATTTTAATAGTGTTTTCATTACTTTTTTTTCCAGTGTGTTCAAAAGCTGCTATCCATGTCTTTGCACTTGCAGTCTATTTATGGTATGTGTATCATTCACATGTACATATTGTTTCCTAGTAATCTCTAACCACGGGAGTATCATGCAAGTCTGGAGTTGTACTTTCCTGCATAGAAAAAAAAAATTAATTTTCCCAATATCTTCAGCCTGAAAAATCTGATGTTTTCACCAATTTAATGTCTTATCAGCCACCTTTTACTGTTGGTGTTTGTACTAATGTGCTCTTAGAGGCACTATATTTTTTATCAGAAAGGTCATCATTTTTGAGAAGCAGGTATGCACAGCAGCAGAGAGCTGTGTTGACAGAGGAATTTGCAGATAAAGAATATGCTCTAATGTGCTTTTCACAAAGGTATGCTTTGTAACCCAGTTTATGAAATGGCTGCATATCAGAGGTATGGAGGAATCTTTTTCTGGCTGTTGTGAGTAAATGAGATCTTATAAAGAGACTAGAGATCACAGAATCACAGAATTAACTAGGTTGGAAAAGACCTTTGAGATTATCAAGTCCAACCTGTGACCTTACACCACCTTATCAGCTAAACCATGGCATTAAGTGCCACATCCAATCTTTCCTTAAGCACCTCCAGGGACAATGACTCCACTATCTCCCTGGGCAGCCCATGCAGTTTAAGAGTACAGCTCTACAGAATGGCTGTATCACAGTGAAACAGTGCTCACAGTTTTGTGGTGTGTTCAATCAGAAAGGACATTAAGAATTTATTGGACAGACCAATCAACCCTTACTAGGTGCATCTGTCACCACGAGTATTTCTTAAGGTTGTTGAGAAAAAGTTGTGGAACAGGTCTAACATATATTAGCCTTTCCCTTGAGGAAGCATAAAGGAAGGAGGGCAGCATATAAAAGGCAGTACAAAAGCCTGTAGGAATATAAGAAGAAAAAGGACAAAAAAAGAGAAATAACTGAAGTACAAAAGTCTGATATAGAAGTTACTGATTTGACTGCTGTGAATTTAATATTTTTTATCTTCATGTTTCCCTATAGTTGTTTTTAAGCTGCTATTGGTATAACTGGGAAGTCACTTAGCACTGGCAGTGCGAAAGACTTGCTTAGAAATCCTGCCTTCTACTTCCTCCTCAGTAACTCTACTGATAGATAGCTTTGATGTTGCTAATACTTTTTCTTATTACAGCAATTGCTGTAGTATTTCCACAGCAATATAGCAAGTAGATTTTTAGATATGAGGATTATTTCAGATCTACCAGCTGTTTTGCTGGTTATTGCTTTCTACCAACTTTTCATACTGAGGTGCATGTTGTAGCTAATCAGGTCAAAAGCGGAAAAATGAGCCATGTGTGCACTGGAGAAAAGCACATATTGTGCTTTTATGTCTTAGGAATTTTGCCAATAGGACATAACAAAGTATGATTGTCCCTCCTCTTAATTAGATGTTAACTAATTCATTGAATAGGAAGAGCTGGGAATTGCCTGGCGATGACTCTTTCCCTCTCCTATGCAACATTTCCCTACTTGCTCTCTCTCAAGGGCTGGTGCAATATAAGGGCTCTAAAGGCATCCTCTCAAGAAATTCGTGTGTGCATTTTTTGCTTTGAATCAAATGTTTGAAGGGTTTTTTGAGCTGTCACGTGTCTGTCAGATTATTCCTCTTTCTGTTGTAAAGATTCCCTGCTATGACAGGGACAATGACTTGCTGAAGATTATACAGTACCACTTCCTTGCATAGCTGGGCATGAGGAATTAATTACAGTCTTAATGCTCAGTAGAAGTGACAGATTATGACTGATGGGGAATTGTGCTGGAGCAGCTCATCTGAAAGAAAGGCAGGGAAAGTTGGCTCCCTTGGCTCCCCTTGCACTGTTGGGAAGTATGTGTGTTTTAAAGCATGACAGCTGCTATAGTAGTCTTTTATTCCAACCCTACACTCCAGCAAAATATGCAGACTCTTTATTGCTTCTCTGCTATATACCTGTACTTTGTCCTTCACACAGACACAGTCCCAGTGGCCATGATGCATCTCTGTCTGCCCACTGAAGAGGTGAGCAAGGTCCAACATCTGAGATAGAAGCTCTTGCTGCTGGTAGTTGTGACTGACTCAGTGTGTGTGGCATCAAAACCATGTTATTTTAATCCTACCTCCTTTTGCCTTGTGATGTACCTTCATTCCTGTGGGGAAACACCCTTGCAAATCCACTCATTTATGGCCTTGAAGGAAGAAGCTGGTGGAAACATGTTAATATCAGCATTTCTGCCTTTCTCTTTGTGGCCCTTTGCCCCTGGTTCAGACAAAATTGTTGGTTTTTTCTAGTGTTGAAAGACAAACGTACAAATGAGACTGGGTCTTGTACACCTAAGTTATTAGAACAATGTATACAAATTATTTTCTCTTAATGCATTATAGTAACCGTGATTGATGGGAAAAATCAAGAGAATAATTCCAGTTAAAACAAATCCTTACAAATAAAGCCATACAAGAGGTCAAATAAGGAAGATAGGGTCTTGTCTGTCACTTAGGAAATCACAGTTTTGCTGAACAGTCTCAAAAAAAACCTATTAATCTTCATTACAGATTATTCTACTAATCTGTATAATATTAGAGATTATTATCTGTAATTAATAATGGATAGTATTAAAAGTTTTAAAAATAAAAGGAGGGAAAATTGTGCATGGAAGTGCAAACATGCAAATGGCATGACACGACTTGATATGAGGGCAAAAGGATCAAAGCTTGCCAAATTGATCTTCACTGAAAATGCCCCAAATTCAGGGAACAAGTGGAACAAGCACTCGGGGCAGGAGATATGATCAGCCAGTGGGAAAAAATTGGAAATTTTGGAAATGGAGCGGATACAATGGAGTGGATTGGGATGAAAGGAGGAGCAGTGGAAAGGAGCAGATGTTGACCGAATTCTACAGATTGAATTTTTGAAATCAGAAAAGATAGCGAAAAGCTGACTTGGGAGAAGAAATGGAGGAAAATAAAGTTTTAAAAATAAAAGGGGTAAAATTGTGCATGGAAGTGCAAACACGCAAATGGCATTCCATTTTCTTCCTTTCCTGCTGGGTGTGGGTATAGCTTTCCTCTTTTCTTTCTGTCTCATGCTCTTTTATATTTTTTTTTTAAATTTTATTAATATTCTTTCATTTTTAATTAAACTTTGGGGGTTGTTTTATTAAGACTGTATATAACAGCAGTTGGGGAGCACCCAGGAAAGCCTTTCTGCTCAGCCTTTGGCCAACACAGAGAATACTCCAGATTTTAAGAAACTTTCTACAAACCTCAGTGGACATACAGGTAGCATTCCTGGTATGTCTGCTATTTTTGCCCATGTTTGGGTAATCTTAATAATGAATAGTGGGAAAACGGATCAGGATGCTACTAACTATAAGAGTGAAACAGTTTAAGTCTATGTGGCCCAGAAAGAAGGAAAGTAATTATGAAAAATTCAATATTAACTATACTTTTAAAATTCTCTATGAAAAAAAAGGAGTATTTGAATTGACAGAGGGAAACAATTTGGTTTAAAAGACCTCAGGCATTTGTTACTGCTTCAAAAATTAACCCAAATTTTCACACTCTATGTAGCAGAGATCCCAAAATAATGTATCTAAAGCTGATCTCACAGAACCTATTCAAACATCAATATTTCCCAGCAGAAGACAAAATTAATGACCTCTCTGTAATCTATAAGGAAACTAAAGCTTCCTTTAAAGAAATACAGAAACTCAGCCAAAGAATTACCATCCCAAAAGGTTTGTTACATCTCTCAAATAATTCAAAATGTTCAAGGTTTTTGAGACAAATAGTTTGAGGAAACATCGACACAAAAACAAACACTGCAGACAAACATCAGCCAGTGCTTTTGACATAACTATCTAAATCTGACAATGTAAAAACACGGAGTTTAACATTTTTTTCATATGGAAGGAAATGTAGCAGTTCACTAACTCCTTTAATTGCCTGCCATACATATAACAAAACTGAGCTCTCTTCTATCCCATGTGACAGAGCTCTTGATAGAGAACAGCAAGCGCTCCATATTAACCTCTGTCTCCTCAGCAAAGAAACTAGAATTAACATCAGTTGAATAAAAATTACAGGGATGAAAAATATTCTGGTGCCTAAAGATTCCTTATATAATTTTTGACCTTTCCATAAATTTGGCTCAAAGAGTTAATTGTGCTGAAATAAACATTAGCATAATGCCTAAGGATACAATATTTTACCTGGCCATGGAGTGCTGGCAGCATAGACAATGAATCTAAACTGTAGAATAATTCATTAGGAAATATGCAGTAGCTGTGGCAAGATTTACTACAAATATACTTGAAGTGTTTTTAAAAATTAATATTATGCTGCTATGCTTGGCTTAATTAGCTCTCTTCTTCATTTACAAAGCATATCTGTCTGGTTTATGAACTCAGCCTCTATTCCCCATTCTTGAAAACCTGTTTAATTAAAGTTTTAACTACTGCATAAGTTTTAGAAACAGTAGAATGACTTTTATTGCTATAAGCCTAAATCCTTCTTTTAAATATGATCATACCTATGTATAGTATATCAGAAATATGACAAGACACTCTCCATAACACTCCTGACTATACACACAATACTGGTCCTTTTCACTGTATGTGCCCTCTATTTCCACTGTGTTGCATGTAGGCAATTTTGGTGGTTTTGAACAAGCAGTCAGATTGTGATTAATCTAGCCAATCAACAAGTCAGTTCCCCAAAATCCATTAAAACTCACCTTTCTTTTTTCGGCACATACCTATTTCTAACCTGCTCACTGATTTCCTCAACTATTATTCTATCTCTTTTAGAGGTCCATGACTTACTGGACTCCCACTTCTAGAAGGTGACTATACTTTGGTTTCAACTACAGAAAATCCTATCACAGCCTTTTTCAGCATTTATCACTTCCTCCCATTTGATGCTGTAATAAATTATTTATTATTAATTTTGACATATATACAAAATAGAAACAGTCATTAGACATGCTAGCTGGCATATGCGGCAGCGCGGTATCAACGATTCACAAACGGCCACCCCACACCGCAATGTGGAGGGGGCTGCCCATGGCCAGAACGTGCCTTCAGACTACAGTAAAGCAAAAAATATTTCTTGTCTCCCTATGCTTGGATGCTGGAGACTCCACTTAATTACTTGTCACCCATTATACCCAAAATACACTACACTTTCATCACACAATTTACTCCACAGAGGCAGAATGTCAACAATAGTCAGTTCTCTAATAATTTAAAAAGATAATAGTAATTTTCCCTCCTCTTCTCATTTGAATCTCATAACCACTGGGGTGATCAATTTCAAAACCTTATTAGTTCTGCTGTTGTGAACTATTCGGGACATCAGATTGCTTTGCAGTACAAAACCATTGGGGCAATCTTTTAAAATTAATAATTTACAATTAATATTTCTGCCAGCATATATTTGTAATTTTTCTGTAATAAAAAACACAATGTCAAAATTTTCAAATTAAAGCATGGCAAATTATTGCATATGACTGACAAAGAGAGCTGTAAAATAGGCAGGGGCACTAAAAAACTGTCAGGCTATAAATCTGATGAAGAAAGGAATCAAACAAATGGGAAAATTCACACGATTTTTCTAAGTTAAAAAAATAGAAAAATAAACACCATCCATTCATTCTGTGTAGAACTGTGTAGAATTTCCACTCAATGGAAAAATATGAAATGCATAAAATCCACTTTGAAGAGGTGACATTTTTTGTATTCTTTACATATAGTCTAATCCCAAAAAAATGTTTTCTTTACATATGCTCTTATCCTCAAAAAAAAAGTTTTAACCAGATTTTCATTCAGACTAAATTGGCCTATTTCTCTGAACATTAACAGAGCTGAGAGTCTTCACAGCAGCTGAGGCTCTGATCCTATGAGAGTCTGTTCAGATGATCCCAAATGGCAGTCGGTGCATTTTAAGAAGTAACTGTGCTTCAGCTGGGGTTGGTAAGCAGACATGTGGTCCCTGTCAGCTCATTGCAATGACAAGTACATGGTGTTCACTTAAGCTGCCTTCAGCAGTCCCAAAAGGGAGCCCAGGTGAAAGCATTGGAAATATGAGCATTTAGGAAGAACACCGGAGGCAAGCTATGCCTTTTTTTTTTTTTTTTAATGTACAGCATCAAAAGTGATGCAGCTGCTGTTGTTTACCTGCACATGTGTGGAGATGGAAATTAATTTTATCATTAGACTGGAGTAATATCATGCATATGATCAGCTTAAATGAATCACACGAGGGAGTAGTATCTCCAGTTCTGGGGGGTGGAAGGCAGGAGGGAAGAGTGGGCTTCTGTGTGTGTGTCTGTGTGTGTCTATGTGTATAGAAATGGAAAGGTAGCAAGAAAAGCAATACTTTTTAAAAACCCCCTCCTCAGTCATTTGCAGTTACCTGACCATTACTCGATTTGAAATAAACAGAAAGTCTGCTTAAATCTTTCTTCAAAAGAGACAAAGGAATTCAGATGACAAAAACTCAGAGACACACACACCAAAAAAGTCATCATTTGGGTCTCTAAAACTAGAATAATGATGCAGATAATAAAACAACCTCATATTGAGTCTATCTTGTAAGACCATTTTCTACTCATTATGGTATGTGGATACAACTCTTTCACGGTGTTACTGGCTGAGTTCAGCACACAAAATATATTCAAGTAAGACAGAAAGAGGACTTTTGCACTGCTGTAAAGTGAAATAACCAGTAAGATTTATTTACACTATTCAGAGCAGAGTATTCTGTTTCAGCATGTTTTTCCTCAAATTGCAAACATAAGAATACGCCTGGTTCTAATACTGCTCGAGTTAATAAAAATTGTAGTTTCAATTTACAGTAGAAAAGTGCATGAATTTCCTGGTTTTGAACCTGTTTGCCTTCCAGTACACCTGGAAAAATCTGTGCTGACAAATACATGAACTTATTGTTCATTTTCTGAGGTGAGGAGCCCAGGGAGCTCACTTAATATCTGTTCCACAAGCTTCTTATATAAGCATAAGCCTACAACAACATCTTTCATCCTGACTTTCTCATCTATAAAATGGGTTTAATACTCTTTCCTTCCTCCTACCTCATCTTTGTTCTTGTCACAGTAAGCTTTTAATGCAATACACGTAGATGAGTGCCAGAGTTGAAATGGAGCTAAGCTTATATCCACAAACTACTTAACCAGACATCTGAACACTGAGAAGGTGCAGTTCTAAACTGTTCAGAACAAAAAGCATTTTTACTAAACACACCCTTTATTCTGATGTCTAAGTATGGATTTCAGGGATAAATTTCAGATCACCAATGGCATTTGTATCCATAGACTGCAAAAGGGAAATAATTTTTGACAATTAAAATACATTAAGGTGTTTTATTAATTATTGGGCTTTTTAAGTGCTAATGCAGTTTAGTCACTGCTCACTTTTTGAAAATCTTCATAAAAACAACCTATTGAGCTTCCCATTGGGATGATTATACTTGTATGCATGTCTTTTCTAACCATCTGATGTCTTGGCAGCAAATCAACTTTCAGTGAAACAGAAACAAATGTGTTCCTTTAAAGAAAAATGTCTACAAAGATATGCTCTCTTAAATGAAATGACTACATGACATTTATTTAAGCTTCTAACAGAGAAAACATTCATCTAAATGTGAAGTAACACATTTGAAAATTAGTATTTGCTATCACCGAATCATAGGATAGCTCAGGTTGCAGAGGGCGTCAGGAGGTCTCAGTCCAAACTCCTGCCAGAACAAGGGTGAGCTACAGGGTCAGTTATTGAGGGGTTTATTCAGTCTGGTCTTGAACATTTCCAAGGATGGAAGCCACAGTTTTTCCGGCAATAGCACCATTGCCTGACCATCATCAAAGAGAATTTTTTTTTTTTTAAATCTGGTCTTAACCTCTGTGGCCAGTGCACCCCTAGGCCTAGCTCCACCTTCCTGCTAACCCCTGCACAGGTACTGGGGACCTTTCTGTTAGGTCACCGCAAAGCCTTCCCTCCTCCAGGCTGAACCACTCCCATCGGCCCAACATCTCCTGGCAGGGCAACTGCTGCAGCCCCTGCTGAGCTGGAGGGCAAAGGGCCCTCTGCTGTACTTGTTCCTTTTCATTGCTGTCTCTCTGCCCCAAAATGCACACTGAAGTCTATATGTGGTCTATGACACAACAACATTTTTCTTTCCTAAAACATTTGTGCATATCACAGCCCTGGTCATAATGTCAAATTTCAGAAATCCAGCTTTTCATACCTTTACTACTGTGCCTAAAGATCTACAGTCCCTTAGAAATTCATTACAGATACAGAAAATCTTCATTGTGCATTTGTAAAATTGTTTTTCTGGGTTAAAGATGCTGCACCAATATACATTCCCATAATTTATATTTACAGAAATGGAGTCCAGTCATGCAAGGACTCTGCATATGGAAATGGAACCAAAATCAATGGAAACTATTTAGGAGACTCGCAAGAATACGATCAATGCTAGAGTCATGAGAGAGCAGTATAACTAAACCTAAAAAAACCCCTTTCATCGGCTAAAAAAACCCCCATCAGTACCTAACAGTAAGTAGTGCCAAATAAACAGCATAAAACCTATGAGATATATATTCTGTGCACATGGACACAAAATATTTTAGAAGATGAAGAGTTTTCATCTAAGGTAATTTGACTGCTACTATGTCCTTTAGATACATAAAGAACTAAGACAAAACAATATGAAGAAGACACTTAGTCAAAATAGAAGATATCCCAAAATTTGTAATCTCTGAGGACAGTGCTGTGTCTCTGAAGGGTACAATATGTTTTCATTTCTGCAGATCCCACTACCACTCCTGTCAATGTGGGTCTGACCACTCACAGATTTATATTCACAACCTAAAGACAGACACAGTGTACGTTGATGAAGAGAATAGGACACAGCCATAATCATATCCCGTGTGTCATCATCTCCTGTGATTCCCAGATTTTTAATGTGTAATAATCCATTTTCTTATTCTAACATTCAGCTATTGCAAGCAGTACCTCACCACATAACCAGTACCTTAGAATAGTTACCAGAGGTCTATGTGTATATAGGAAAGAGAGAACAGAAAGAGTCTTACTGCATCACTAGTGGGCATAAAATTGCTTCTGTATGATTGAAGGCAAAGGTTTGTATGTAATTCCTGCTAGGTGATCGCCCTGAAGATGTTATGTATAGAGACATTCTTGTGCTCCAACACTGGCAAAGTCTGAGTTTTTCTGAAGGCTGTTCTGCTTTCTAGAGACAGGCACTGATTTTTTTGGTATAATCTAACACAAATTGTTATCAAGCAATATTGTCCCTGTGTGAAGACAGCTGTTTTGTTGGGCAATAATTCCTGGACCTCAGTTAAAAAGAAAAATGGCAGCCATAATATCTGACAAAATTGAGTTGGTTCAATAAAACAAAAAAAAACCAAACCAAACCAAAAACAAACAAACAAACAAAAACCCCCAAACAGAAACACAAAAAAACCCCAAAAACAAAAAAAACCCCACCCACCCCAAAACAGAAAAAAACCCTTACTGCTTGTCTTTTTCACGCTGAAGGGATACTGCACACCACCAGCTCTCTGAGAATAAAAAAAGCAACCAAACACCTGCGTGGAGCAATGACAGTTTGACGCTGAAAGGGTTCTCCAACAAGTGGATGGAATGACCAGATTTTGCTTATAATTTAAGGAAGTATGGGATCTTTGACTGGAAGAAATATAACAGTCTGCATGAACTTGACAACAGGAGTACATAAAGTTATATAGTGATTGCTGCACTTAACAGCTACTGATGGGTTTTATTTATATTAATTCTCTCCCTTTTTTTCAAATCCCATTATGCCTCTTTCCTTCCTAACTGTGTGGCAGTAGTTTCTACAATTTAATGATAACCCTTGTAGTAAAAGTTGAAAAGTTACTGTTGAAAAGTTGGTTTAGATCTACAGCTTAATAATGTAACGATCTATGTCTGCATTGACATGCTTTGAGAAACAAGGAGTATTTCTTATTCACATCTTCAGAGCAATTTTGCAAGATGCAACATTTAAATGCAACATTTCGCTGTAGCATTCAGTTCAGAACACTGACTCCTGAAGAGTCTAACAATGTTTCTGGACATATCCTTTTTTTAAAATTACTCTTCCTAGAGGCTCACTAATCATTCTTAACTCAGGTACAGTATTAAGAAGCAAACAATTAGATGAAAAAAACATAACTGGCACACCAAGCTCCTGCAAACCTGTGGAACTGTGACAGACAGGAGGAAAACAAATTAGTTCAGCAAGGTACTGAACAGCCTTAATTTCAAATGTTACTAACTTAATACCAATTTTGGTTTCCTTCACATAAACCATCATTTATTTTTGTTATTGAAAACATACCATAACTCATCTATGAAAGATTACTATAGATTTTTGAATTACCAGCAATGCATTTAAGATAAATGAGTTTTAATAAGTTTTATTTCAAGTTATTCCAAGTGTTTTATAATACCAACATTAATTTTTAACAAATTGGATTTATTGACTTTTAAAATAAGGCCTCCTTTGGAAGATTTATCATTTGAACAGCCTTCAGGAACCGATTTTCCACTTAAAGTTAATTCTCCTGTGAATCCATGGAAAACAAAACAAATCCTGATCTATGGGAGCTACAATTTGCAATATTGTCTGTATACAAGCTTACCTATAGCCTCATTCTCAAGGACTAAATGGTGATTTTTTGTCCATTCTTTAAAATCTTTTGAAGAGGAAGTTGTACTAGCTTATCTACATTAAATTATCCGTTATAGGTTTATGGCATGCACTATATGCCTCTGGTGATATGCAAGACACTTCCAAACTCACTCCACCTGCACTAGAAACTAGATTGGAAACAGGAATAGAAAACTGAAATGACAGCATTTTTATTTCAGTGAATTTGCAGCATTTTCCAATGCCTCAAATCATATTTCAAAAGGTAAAATATTATGTACTCCATAATGCCTGACTACCTGAAAAATACAAAATGAAAGGTCAAAAGAGACCTATTATAGATCTTTCACCTACACACCTTTTCAAAAACTAGAAGTCAGTCATTATTACTTTTAAAATGTCACAATTTTCATTTTATTAAATACCTTTAGAAATTAAGATTTGAAAAACAAGATTTTTCTGCCATGGAGTCATAACTCCAGAACTCAAGTCAAAATATAAGGGACCTTTCCTCTGGTGCTAATGGCTCTACCTATTTGACCTTTCATCACTTTCAGTGACTAACAAAGAGTAAAACGCTAACTAACTTACCTTAATTGAGAACATGAGAAAACACAGCCTTCTTGTGATGTTATCCCCAATCATGCTCCAAATGGATCAGATAAAGATAATGCATTCAGCTATGAAACCACAACAACAGAATCACAGATCATATTGCCTATCACTTCTGTTATCTCAACCCATGGCAATGCTGCTTGTCATGATTTAATCACAGCTGGAAACTAAATGCACACACAAAAAAGCCACACGCCCTCTGTGCCAGGGGCGGGGAGGAGAATTGGAAAGAAAAGGTAAACTTCCTGGGTTGAGAAAGAGCAGTTTAATAATGGAAAAGAAATAAAATGTAATGCTAATAACAACAACAACAGAAATTAATACAATAATAATCACTAGTACTTTGTTATTGTTGTTTTTGTTGTTTTTCTTGTTATTATTGATGAAAGGATAGAGGACTAAAACTCAAGAATGGCAAGTAATGCACAATAAAATCGTTCACCACCCATCCCCAAGCAGTGATCAGTGCCTCCTAGCCAGCTCGCCACAGCTTACACACTATGACATTCTAGGGTATGGAATATCCCTTTGGCCAGTTTGGGTCAGCTGTCCTGGCCATGCTCCCTCCCAGATTGCTGTGTACCTCCTCACTGGCTAAGCATTAGAAACTGGAAAGTCTTTGACTAAGGGCAAACACTACTCAGCAACAGCTGAAGCATCACTTTGTTAGCAACGTTATTCTCGTTCTAAAGCCAAAAACCACAGCATTGTACCAGCTACAGGAAACAAACTAACTCTAGCCCAGCCAAAACCAAGACATACAGCAAAAAGCTCTGGGACAATCGTCACATCTTCAAATTTTAAAAAATGCATGCCTGAATTACTGAGATTAGTATTCCTATCAACAAAGTAATCTAACCAGATTTACCACAGACAAATGAGGCTCAATGTACAGTCTTTTATTGACACAGGTCAATAAAAGACAGAACACACTCTACTGCTCTGTCTTTAGATCTTGAAAATGACAGCTAGTTTTAGCTGTAGATGTCTATAGTTTTTCAGTTTCTCAAACTGAGATTATTCAGAAATTTTCAATAAAACAGAAATTTTATTGACTGCAAGAGGGGGGGCAAAAAGGCATAGACATATTCCACAGTGCCCATGCTATTAACTATAGACCACTGAGATCAAACTCAAATCCTTGATTTGAATTGCAGCTGTCAAGTACTTCTTAAGTATTCAGTACACCAGAGCAACAATCATGATCTAAATTAATTGAGTCACAGTCTGCCATAGTGTCTGAGATCTGCCAGGGTCATTCACATCCTAGTATGGGAAAATAGGGATTTACCCTCCCAGCTCTATGCCTATTTGCTTCTGTACCAGGGAAGAAGAAAGCTTTTCAACCAAGCATTTTCTTCAAAATAATACTGTTCCTACAAAAACTTTTTATTTACATCTACTGGTAATTTATTTCCACGCAGCCCCAGTAGGAAGGTCTATCTGTCAGAGTAAACCAAGTCTTGAAGTACTCTAGAGTCTACTCTTGCTACAATGGCTTTCTTTTCTGATGGAATAATTTACTCAAAATCAGTTCAACCATATTCCCTATAGATTCCTACACACTGAAGTGAAGACAGTAATCTATGAGGGTCCTTTGCCTCAAAACCAAAATGAAATAAAATTAAATACCAAACACAAAAACCCAAAACAAAAAAACAAGTAAACAAAACCCTATAAAACAACTTACTTTTATTTGCCCACTCCAGTATGAAAGAGCAGCTGGAGTTTCTAAATGAAAAATCTAAGCCCTATAAACTCATTGAAAACTGCTGTACAATTACCTGCCTTGATTTGTGGCAGAGATATTCTCAGAAACAAGCATTAAGTGTATGCATGTACATTTCACCAGAGAGTGAGTAGTTTTGTATAGCATTTCTCCTCTCATTAAAAAAGAGACAGGTACAATGCTGACATGCTTGTTAATAATAGAAAGAAAATTCTAGAAGGTACTCGTTGTCTAGGATACCGATTTAAAATACACTAAAAAGCTGCACTATTCCTATAAAGACTCTGATACTAAGGCTTAAAACACTTACTTGATAATGTCTCCTTCAAGAGCAATCACTCGTTTAATGATCTTCTGTTCAGGATTTCTAGGAGACCTGAGACAAGGAATAAGGTGACACAATCAGTAATGTTCCCATTGTTTTAATAAAATGAATGAAATAGACACTATGAAAGTCGTTAGAAGATTCCATGTTCTCCTTGATTTATCATCAGTCATTATGTTCCATAGTGAAGTGAAACTACTGCCATCCTTGTTGTTGCAAATCATCATTAAAAGCAGATTATGACCTGCTTACAAACACCACATGAAAATTTGGTGTTTGTCATGAAAAATACACTCCAAAACATTACAAGTAAAGCATCCCACTACCAATTAGGAGGGTAGCTTTTCAAATAGATTAATGTATTAAAACCTGAATTCCCCATCATATTGTGTTAAACATTTATGTCATTCAATCACTTTGGGAAAAAAAAACTTCCTGTGTTATATTAATGTCTATCACTAATTTAGGTAAACCTTGCCTTGGGAATTGTGGAAGTTAAAAAAAAAAAAAGTTGCAAAATTTTCTGAAATTTTCAGCTTCTGAATACATTACCATATTTTCACTTATTTTCCCATAAGCATCTTTTGTTGAATAGATTCTGATCTTATATTACATAATAATATGAGAAAGCAAAGATGAACTTCCATGTCCAGCCTGAATGTTCCAGCTTCCTGGATGCATATGAATAGATAGACTATTAAAAGTGTTATTCTACTGTAATAGAATAATTACAGTAGAAGGCACGTAGATGTAGACATATATGGACCATGAATTTTCTTTCATTTCTTTATACTTTACCTCTTTTCTTTTACTCCACTTTTACTTATTTATCTATGCTAACTTAGTAGAAAGTCTTCATGTTATTAAGAAACAATTATTTTTATTTGCTGCTTGTACACAGAAAATCTGTGGCTAGCACAGGTCTTTCCCATGAGAATTTCTTTTGTATTTTATAAACAAAGATAAAGTTTGGATGTTATTAAAAACAGTGTCTCGAGATTTGGACAGTTCAGGCCTGGCCAATCAGGCCTAGGGGGAGGTTTCTGACTGACCAATCTGGGTGACCTCTGAAAAGTCTATATATATGTTGGATTCAAACAATAAAGTGCTTTTTCTATGCCACGCTGAGAATCCGGGCTTTCCTTCTCTGCTAGCGGCTCAGTAGCGACAAAAATCAGGAAAGGAACAAACTATTTTCTGTTGATGCTTGGGTTCTCCCTATTAAGGCTTCAAGTACAGTCTGCTAGACACGCAATTAACAGAGGTGTATATTACACTTTTCATGGCTAAAACCATCTTTAAGCTCATCTCTGGTCAAATGGTAGCACATTAAGATTACACTTCTTTAAAAAGCAAAGCTGAGATAAGTCTTGCCCACACTGCTGCATGACTAAAGTCATTTGAGGTTCCCTTCCAGTTCCAAAAGTTAAAAAGAAAAATGGGTTCAGACTGTTGTTTTTTTTTTAATATTATGGCAAAAAAGTATTCCAAATATTTTGGAACAGTTTGAGGTTTGGGGTTTGTTTCTTGTGTGTGAAATAAATTTATCTTTCAATGTAATGAAATAAAATTCAAGAAGCCTAATTTTGAATTTCAAAAACCCAAATAGTTTTGCTTTACAGTTTACCAAGCCTGGAAATCTTATTTTGAACAAATAATGTGGTACAATGAACATGAATAAAGACCATACTTTGACTCCTAATCTAGAATTTTCAAATCATTACATAATTTACAATAATATTTTATTTAGCATTATTTTTACCTGAATAGTTGCATATTCCATTTCAGCCTTGCATTTTATGTTCCTTAAAGTACGCTTACAGTTTAATAATATTTTGTATGTCAATCTTGGGACGAATTAATCAAGTTTTAGATGCCCATATGATTTAAATATATAGAATATCCTGTGGCTAGCACAGGTCTTTCCCATGAGAACTTCTGCTGTGTTTTATAAACAAAGATAAAGTTTGGATGTTATTAAAAACAGTGTCTCGAGATTTGGACAGTTCAGGCCTGGCCAATCAGGCCTAGGGGGAGGTTTCTGACTGACCAATCTGGGTGACCTCTGAAAAGTCTATATATATGTTGGATTCAAACAATAAAGCGCTTTTTCTATGCCACGCTGAGAATCTGGGCTTTCCTTCTCTGCTAGCGGTTCAACAGTGACAATATCCCCATGACTTTCTGATGCTGCTCCTTGCAAGCAACACTTACTTCAATTCATCAAGTGCTCATTTGAGCACTGATCATCTTATTCTCAACCTGAGCAGAGTCTAAAAAAAGAAAATACACCTTTATTGCAAGGTGTTATAAATTAAAAATATTGTCAAAGTTATTTTACTGCTAATTGGTTTTATTTTTAGTCCATTTAAGCTCAGGCTGTAATATTTTCATATAAAATTTAAGCAACAGAAATGAGGGTACATAATGTATATGATGAACTGTGCATTTCTTAAAGATTGAACAAAAACATATTTTATGTTTGCTCTTTCAAAATTCTGCTCTGATTTAACACCGTACTTTCAAAGGTTCTCAGAAACTTCCCAGTAGGCATTTCCACTTGATGAGTATATAAATACATATTGTGTGTATACAATATATATATATATATAGTAATGCAAATACTGACCTCTCCTTTAATTTTGCTTTCCACTGGCCTTGAAAAAAACATCTCTCTAAAGCTGAGGTAGGAGTCTTTGTTCTAAGAGTGGTTATTTTTTTTGCTAGCAATGATATATTTAAACCAAATACATAATTTATCAGAAAAACCTCAAGGAATTCCTTGCAGATAGCTATCATTAATCACTAATATTTTCAATATTTGAAGCCAGAATATTTTTAAAATAAACTTCATACTAATATTCTAATTCATTTAAATGGCAAAGGTCTGGTAAAAGACAGATTAGCAGGCTCAAAGTGGGCAATAATATGGGATACTTTTAGACCAAGGATTTTCAAGAGCTGAGCAGAATGTATTTTTTCAAGAGCCAGTGTGCAAACAAAAGGTAAGAGAGACTGGTTCTGAAGTGATGCATGTTGATGCCTTCCTGAACAGTCTATAGCATAACCCTGGAATTTCATTGATTATTGAAATTACAAAAACATACAGGCAATTTCTGTCTTCTATGTTTAACCCTGTATTGAACAATGTGGGATCACAACACTACAAAGCACATTTCTCAGGAAAAACAGGAAAAATTATTTACCAGCAGAAAAATCCACTGCTTAGCAAGTGCTTGTCAGATGAAAATGGTGACAATTCCCTGAAAGCTTTCTCTTTACATATTAAGCAACTGAGTATTTTAGTCAGTACTACTCCTAAACTTTGCCCATTCAAACAGTTGGATGATGTATTTACTTTAATGGACACTGCCCAGCACAATTTTAAATATTGCTCCATGAACTAATTAACATTTGATCAAATTAAAAATTCTCATAACATTTCTAGGTTTTGTATGTTTCATTTAATTCTTCTTTCATTCTTTGAATTTCTAAGTACATTCTTCTCAAGAGTGTCCTCAGCAAATCATGCTTAACTTCAGTTTCTACAGGCTTTTCTAGAGAGAATGCTTGTACAAAGTGTCCTAAGATCCCAGAGAAATAAGTGAAGTATCGTACAACTAAATAAATGCTACAACAGACAATAATATTTTTTTCCTTGAATAAACACTTCAATTTTTGGGGTGCATACATTAGAAAGAAACCTGATACTCTCTCTAAACTAAAAACTTTTTAATCCACTTGTTTAACTGTTTTCCTGCCTATAACTTTCATCTAAATTCCACACTTTTTTATGCAGATAGTGAATCTCGTAATAAACATAACATCCAATTAATTACATCACAGGTTATGACACAATTTCTATATTATAGAAAATAACGTGCAATATAATAATGAAGGAAAAAAATGTTCACTTTTTTTCATTCCTTTTTTTGGTTGTCCTTCCTGTTACCAATTTCTCTTGTACAGAATTACTGCATTACACCAAAATAAGAAAGTTACATCAAAATAATAGCAACGGAAGAGCAACACAACAGCAGTGGCTAAGGATACCGGGTTTGTGCAGATCAGAGCCTAGGCAAAGGGCTCAATTGCTATTGACATCGATCTAATTGCTTATTAGGAATTCAAATTTTTTGCAAAGGTACACAGCAAGGGAGATTAGCAAACAACATGAGCTGTAGCAAGGGAAATTCCAGTGGTGCAGGTTGCCCTAAGAGGCTGGGAATCACAAAGGTACTCAGAGCTCAACGGGGTTTGGCTCTCTCGGCAGCCTGACCAAACTTCAGAGTCTAACCTGCCTTGAGTGGCTCTTAAGATTAGATAATCACCAGAGGTGCCTTAACACATAAATTCCTTTCCACTTCTACAGCCTTTAGTCTTATTCAAGTGTATAAAGAATCAGGATGTTAATATTTTAAAATACAAAATATTTTGCCATGGATGCAAGCTCTGATGCTAGAAGAGACCATACTGATCACCTTATTTATCTGCTGTAGACCACAGATTGTTTTTGTCTGTGTTTTTCAGGCAGTACCTAATTCTATTATAAAACATTTTTAAAGAACATTATGATATCATGTCTCAACATTCTGAGTTGCAATGAGACTAACATCCAGAGAAATTACTGCACAGTTTAATTATCCTTGCTATTAGGACATTGCACCTGCATTCAAAATTGAATTTATCCTATTTCAGTTTCAATTTCATGCCTTCTCCTCCAAGGCAGAAAACCCCCCAATACCTTATTTCTTCTTCATGAAGAAAGATTTGGGCACAGCAGTTCTTAAATTTCTCTTGGATTCATCAGCTAGAATTCCCTAAACTTCTTAGCACACCGTTTTCCAGTTCTGGGACCACTTTTGGTTGCCATTTTTCAAACTCCTCCAACATCTCCATTTTTTTTTTAGCACACATGGGAACTTAGTATTATTCAGCTTGAATTATTACTATACTTAGCAATCAATTAAGTAGAGCAACACAGCCTTATTTGCTGGCTCAGTCCAAAAATTTTTTTCCTGTTTCTTAATATTCCATTTATTTTTGTATAGTGAGGCAAAAACTTATCCTTTTCATGCTAGGAGATGGTGTTCAAAAGATACCAAAAGTGACAAGTAAACCTTCTCTGAGTAAATTGCTTGCTAAAACAATTAAAGTTTAGATCACTACTTGCACTTCACATTGTGTAGAGCATATTTTTGAACGCTAACCATGTGATTCCCGTCATGCTGCAATGTCCATCCTATCTATCCCTGCTTTGCTGCATGCTTGGCTGATGACTGGGAAGACAATTGACAAAAGCAGCACCTACCTTTGGATGACACAGCAATCTGCTGGAAATATTACTGTTCACAGATGTGCCTCCAACCATACCTACACCTTCACAGCTGAACAGAGCCTATTTATAATCTGTCTAATTATACGCAATTCTGAGAATGTTAGCAGATAATGAGAACATCAAAAAAGAATTCCTCAATTGCTTCTGGATTTCCTTTGGGCTGAATTTCAGGAAGCAGCCCCCAGTCTTAATAAATACTAGTTTAGTGATCCACTTTGAATATTCACCATTTTTCACCCATAATTTACAAAATCAGACAGCAGTTGCACCAACTGGTTAGGCATAAGTTCTGGTGACGCTTGATTTGCTCAGCATCTCCAGTGCAAAATATGCACAAAGTTATAATTAAAAATATGAGAAAAACTGCTTCTAGTAACATCCTGTAATTCTTAACTCTGTACTACATTATTTCTTAGTCAAACCTCTGTTAAAAAGCAAAATCATTCACTGCCCCAAACCCATTTTCTTTTAACTGGAAGTAGTGTTTTATAATAATTATAGATTCCAAGCATGCACTGTTGGAAAGGTAGTGTTTGATTTTTCTTACATTTTAAACTGTTTGTGCATAATCTAGAGCAATGCTTCCTTGAAATTCCTTGGTGAGTTCTGAGCAACTTCTAAACAAAAATAATATAACACCTGCATGAAGCCTCAGAAAAGGAGTCATACACTTTGTCATACAGCCACGCAATAATTAGAACAAGTATACAATTCTCTCAAGCTCTGCACTTCTTAGAAACAAGCAAACATGGCACTGAGTTCTATGGCCAAGTCCACAAAGTGGTGTTCAGTCAAGGGTTGGAACCAATGATCTTGGAGGTCTTTTCCAACCTTTATGATTCTATTATTCTTGCATTCTTAATGACTCTGTGATTCTTGCATGCTTGTTGCTCCTTTCCCTTTCTAATGGGCTTCCATTCCTTACTTCTCTCTACATTCTGATTTAGTCTTGAGCTTTCTAGCAGTGCAGGAAGTAACTCCCTTAAAAAAAACAGTAGCTTCCATGTAAATAAACACTCACAATGTATTTCCTGGTACCAGACATCATTTAGCAGAGATCTGCTCTACTACAATGAAGTTGGAGGGAAAGTAATAAAGGTCTAGATAATTTAAAAAAACCCTGCATTTTCCCTGGTATATCTACATTATGCCATATAATTGCAACATCACTGTATGATGAGACATCAGCAGTATCAGATTTTCAGTGTTTTTCATAGATGCTGAAAGGTTATCACAAGTAATTTGGTCCTCATCAGCAGATAACTATGGATTCTCCTTAGTATTAACTAGATGTATAAAGACAAAACTAAGCAATCCTTTCTACACTTTGGATACAGCAATCAAAACTGTGTATCTGAAAACCTTTCAGAATTATATACAAGACGAAGTCAAAAAATAATTAAAAAAATAAAATGCATCTCCATTAGAAATTAGCATTTTTGAATTACAGCCAGTTAGCTACAGTAAAGCAAGAAAAAAATAGGACAATATAAACTCTAAATTAAATGTTTCACAACAATAAAACTAATTGATACTGAAAAACAACATGACAAGTGACTCAAAAGACTTAAAATACTATATTAACTTGGAAGTATAGCTACTACTTTGAAGTAAAATCACATTTAATTGTTTCTCAGCCTTCCACTCTAGCCACTTTCAGGTTAAATGACTCAGCTGCTTGTAATGCAGACTGTGTAATCACAATAGTTATGTGCACTTGACCTTCTTCCTGTTAACAGAGAGACTCAATTAATTACTTGCTGTTTTAACTGGCCATTTCACCTTTTCTTCACCTTTTTCAAAAGGGTTGAAAAACTCTAACTTAACCTTTGACTTTGGAAGCATATACAGAAATATTTATCAACCAAATAGGAAGTTAGCATGATCTAGAAATGATAATACCTGGATTTCTATGCTTAAGTCAACAACTGTAATATATGCACTGTTTCATTAACCACTATGCTGTAGTGTAGGAGCCACAATTCACCTTTACTACAGCTGCCCAAATATTCTATTCTGTAATGGAAATTAAATATTACTTACTTCTGTTGCAACAGACAACAGAGGGAAATGCACAGAAAACTGCAAAATGTAATCAAATGCTTGAAAATAATTCTTACATTGCCGTATGGGATATTCAATAGAAATAACCTAATTAATCTACACTTTACCTATTAGTATGACCCATAAAATTAGGGCACATGCTGTAAGATGCACTTCTATACCTTCTTCAATTCTGGGATTGGACCTGTGTTCAGTGGCAACTCTTCCACACATACAAAACTAAGTAATCAGCTGCTCACACTAAAATGGCAATTGTATCTACACACCACACATTGTGCAGCAATTTTCAATCATTATTCCTTTCTGATGCAGTGCCAGAAAACTTCTCTAGTTATAAAACACCACCACAACTATTAAAAAAGTACTGGATGCATTTTTAGGTGTTAAAAACATCAGTGACCAAGGAACCAAAACATTCTCTCAAAAGAAATTTAAATGTTAAGCCTGGTTCTCATATTGTCTCTCCTGGAGACCAATTATAGCATGTCAAATAGGATTAACATAATTTTTAGTAAAAAAAATTATACCTGTGAAGAAGCCAAAGTTTTTTGTCTATTTTGAAATCACCTAAACTCCATCACCACATTGCTTTTTAAATTTTTCTAATGCTGTTTCAAGTACCTGTTGTGAAAACACCTTTCTTGATAATTCTAAGTAGCTGGATATATTTTCTCAATTTTAACCTTGGCTACAGTAAAGAAACTAAGCTTTTCAGATGAGTTAAGCCTGTTACAGTCAGTGCATAGAATATAACAATTAAAGTGGGATGAATCAGTCTTCAGAGGAGTATCTCTCTTCTCAATGACTACAAACAAAGACACACATCAGCTTAGTCTAGCCATCTTAACATTAAATGATTAAAGATAAACTGCTTAAAAATTTTGTTTCATCTACCTTTTGAGTATCTTTAGCAGATTTTTTTTCAAATACCACAGGAAAGCAAGTATTAATGCTGAGGTAAAGACCAATGAAAATATAATGCATACTTTTTATATCGTCATAACATACTTTCTTAGTAAAAAATAATTAAGGAATAGAGACAGGTCAATGTAAATTCACAGAAAACCAAACAAATCTACAATTTAAAGTTCACTACAGAGGCCAATAGATGTCCTGGCTTCAGAATTATTTGTTATTATTTTTTTAATTAGTGCCACATGCAGTACAAATACTTTTTTCCATATTTATGACATAGAAAATGAAAATCAATTATCTTCCAACTACTAAAATGTAAAGACAGAGATATAACAGAAAAAATTTTGTATCTCTGTTCATGGTGATTAAAAAAACTTGTCCATAGGATAAAACACTAAATATCTGTATGTTCTCAGTAAGCACATGAATATATACATTATTTTCAGACTGTGCAAAGTTAAATTCACTGGAACTTGCATACAATTATACCAGAAACTAACATTTCAGAAATAAAGAGTGCTGCTAAGGATAACTTATATACCTGAAAACTTAGTATTTTTTTTAATAGTAGAATGCAGAAAAATAGTGAAAACCAACATTAGCAAAACAAAACTACAACTACAAATGTCATTTACAGAAGTTACAAGACATGCTTAAAAAAAAGGAACAGTGATAAGATTATTGGACACAGGTAAAACCTCTCACAATAAAAACAAACCAACTGAAGGCTGGATTTTTTGCTTCACAGCTTTCACTTCTAGCTTACATAGCATTTGGGGAAAAATGCCCACAATTAAATGCAGGTGTCCACCCTGCAGATGACGTCAAGCTGAATTAACCATAGATTGGCTGCTGTGACAAAAATCCTTGTAGTAATAGAATTTATGACCTGCTTTTAAGGATTTAGCAAAGAGAGACAACGGCAAATTTAATAGGGAGTATTGTTTCCACATGATACTCCATCTCTAAACCTGAGCTTCTGTGTCAGCAGGTCATCAAGCACTGTGCTCCATTTGGTCCTGATTGCATTATCCTCTATTTGTGTGCTTCCACAGAAAGAGGAAGGCACCCTGCACAATAACTAAGGATATTGTTTTTAGAGACTTTGATCACTTGAGCACGCATGAAGAACTTTAGGGAGTTTCTCAAGAACAAAACAGTGCCCCATGTTGGTTTTTGCCATGAGACTTTTTGGATTCTGAGCTGTAAGACATTTCTCCTCTTGTATGATGGCAAATATATTTATTTAAAATATTAAGAAAGGAAGATTAAATAAATAAGAAGTGTCATCAACCATGAACAGCACAAGTGAGTAAAATATTTATACTTACAGATGCTTTTTTCCCTTCATACATAGCAGTTTACAAGCTTTTTAGATAGTGCTCCCCTTTGCTGTGAAGGCCAATCTGCTCTCTCTCTGCCCCAACTGTGCACACAGCCTCAGGGTTTGGTCTGTACACTTGCTTCCCAGCTCTTCCTACACTACAGTCCGCTCTGGTTATTCCACCCAAAATGAATTCTTCAGTCTCAGGTGGCAGCAAACCCCATCCCAGCCCCATCCAGCCTGTCAAACCCAATCCTATGTGACAGTTTCCCACAGAAGGTCCCTGTCACCATTTTCTCCAAGGAAGTGATATGTTGCTCAGAATATTGCTAGATAAGGGAGAGACTGACAGAAGAGACCAGAAGGAAGGGGAAAAGGATGAACTAAATTTTGCAGACACTTTTTTCACATTCTGAGGATTCATTCCTCTTTGCCCTCTATACATGGGACTAAAGTTCAAACAAGTTATTTATAATTTTTGTATCTTCACTTTTTCAGACTGGATCCATGAAGAACAAGGTGAATTCCAGTTTTACTAAAATTCAAAATTTTTGTCCAATCTCAAGTTTCTTTTAGCCCGTTGCTTTTTTTTTTTAAGAAAATTTCTTATTTCTAAAAGTTCTGTAGAACAAAATAAAGGAGAAAGTCCTCTCACAGAAAACAGTCAGGAACATAGCAAAGTAAAATGCAAGGCAGAAGGACTAATGACATAAGCTTGTATCAGAAACTAGAATGGAAGAATAATTCTTCACTTTTTAGTGACTGGAAGTATTGGCAGTATTAGCAGCATTAAAACTTGGGAGGAAAAAAAGCAAGATATGGCGTGGGATTAACAAAACTTTTCAGAAATTCTACTGGCTCTATTACTAAACATTTTAAATAGGTAGTTTACATATTATTCCATATATTTCAGGCATTCTTGACAAAGTCTTAAATGTGTTAAATGTCTCTGTTGACAGAGAATATCAATTAGAAGCACAAAAATGTTAATTCAGCTAATTAAAGCTTGGCATAATTGCCTTTGCCATTCTAGTTTTAAGTCTTTGTATTTTCATTAAAGGTGTATACCCACAACAGATTTGAAACACAGACTTTAATGCATCTGGGTTTGAGAGAAGTCCTTTCACGTCCTTATTTTAAGAAAGCAAGAGCAACAATACAAATTATTTGGGTTATGAACCGCCAGATATCAAGAGTAAAAATTGGGAAATCATACAGTTCATTTCAATAATAGTGCCTCCTGCACCACAAAATTAATTATTTAGAACAGTCTGACCTTATAATTTTGATTCTCCAAAGGTTATTCTACTGCCCATTCCTGACAGGTATTTGCTGCAGTCAAAAAGCAGAAAATACAAACTGGAATGTATTTAAGCTGTCTGATGTAGTGTTTTGAGACACGAGCTGTATACTTGTGGCTCAAAATCTAAAGATAGCTTTTGCATATGTGCTTCAAATGACACATCACTACAGAAATGGTTACTAACAAAGTTCCTTAAAATTCAAGCTGCCAATATGTTTAGAAAATAGGATAATAGTAAGGCTGTTAGAGCCATAATGGTAGAAGTATAACCTTGCTTCTCCAAAAGAAGCTGTGCAAGAGGACAAAAAGACATTTATGAGATTTCTTTACAGGATTTATACAATTCAGAAACAGTAGGATTAGGTTAAGTTTCTTTTTAACTGATGAATAGCAACACTAGGACTTACTGCTTACATAACTCTCTGTACATTCAAAGCACTAAGTGACTGACATTCATGACTTATGGTGTTTGATAAAAAGCTACCAGTGCACTCATGTATGCTATTCAAGTTTGCTGTGCAGACAGTATGCAATGGAACTAAGCTTTACAAATGATAAATTGGAACATAATCAAAATGTTATTAAAAAAATGGTTGTCACATTTGGAACAGAAGATATTTCTCTGCTTTAAGTTTGATCAGTTCAAGTTGTCAAGATGAGTCGCCAGCAGCAAAACAACCAGTGACAGGCATGGATTGTTCAGCAGGCAAGGATGTTTGTGGTAAAAATCTGTCATATAAACATAATGGGAATCCCTCAAATTCCTGTGTGTTTATCACCTTGGCAGAGGGGAAAACGAAAGCTGTTATTCCATTAGATGTTCACAAGCGTGTCTTTGCTAGGATTAGGCAGTAGTAACTCCTTGAATGTAGTGAGGAGCAATGCTCCTGATTCCTAACTCCCCTGCAAAGGCAAGCCAACTCATTCACAGGGGCAGGGAATTCTTTTGACTGCTGGTGAATGCACACACTTTGCATCCCCACAAAGGGCAACACTCACAAGTGGGTTACTCCAGTCAATGCAATCACTGAAATAATAAATATTTGTTTGAACTTTCTTTATTACACTTTTGTTTCATAAAGAAAGTATGGGAAATTATACATAAGAGACAAAGTTGAACTATTTCCTCAATATTGCTATATGTTGTCTTTAATTGAGGGTGAACTCTACATTGCACAACATTCTATACAACCATTTAAACCCATTGATAATCAGATAACAGATTAACTGTGACTGCAACAAACTCACTGCTGGTTGAAAACACTTGGAGAATGCTGTGGCTAATTTGTGCTATTTTTCAGTTCCTATGTGTTATGAAGAAAACTCTGCACCATTTCAGGATTTTCATGTAGTATCTACAATGAAAAAAAACCCAGACTGCATACCTGTTCTGAATCTGAAGGTAAGATCTAAATTAGATTCAAGGATAGGCATCTCAAAGAAACCTGACACAGTCTGGGCTGAACTTCTGTAATGCAAGCAAGTTGTTAGTGGCTAAACTTCAACATTATGAAGTCAATTGGGTGACTTCATAGCTTATTTACCAAAGTTCATTCTCTGTTTGTTTTATATACTATAAGGTCAATAAGAAAGGGAAACAACCTTGAGTCCGAGTTCTTACACATGCAGGGTTGCTACCAACACCCCCCTCACATGAAGTTTCTTCTTACATCCCTACAAAAATGGGAGACATTCAAAAGTCTATTATCTGGTTGGTGGCAATTATCCTTATAATTGCTACTAGTCACCACAAACTATAAGACAAAGTCACTCAATTTTCCAGTAAAAGAAGGATCAATTTTATTTTTCTCTACCAGGAGCTAAAGAGGAAAACATGGGTAGCTGCCATGAAACAACTATATTGATAATGCACATGTAGGCCTGAGATTTCAGGTCATGAGATTTCATTCATTTAACTTGATATTGAGTCTAATAACTTGTGATTGATTAAAACACAACTTGGCATTCTACTTTCATTTGAAGATTGTAATAAATGGTCACTTTCTATAGCTTTTTTTTCCACTGGTTAATCACAATTATCCTCTGAGTGTTAATATTTTCACATTTGAAGTGGTCCAACATCCTTTAAATTTTTTCACAAAATTAAGTTTAAAGTACAGAATAGGGCCAAATAGAAAAACTTCCAATGCCCATCTTTATGCACGACAAACTTTATGTATAATTTTAGAAGAACTTCCCTCTCTCAAGGCAGAGAAAAGAAACATTTAAAACTATTTTACATCCTGAGAGTCATTAGCCAATTCAAAGACAGATGCAAGATCTTTTTTCTTTTATAAACTTACTCTGCTGTCACCATTACTACTTTATGAATAATTTAATGCTGTCTGTTTGAAAACAATTAAACAGGGGAAAATAAACCTTGCAGTCCCCTCACATTATTTCCAGTAGTCATTCATCTTCATTTCTTTAAACTTTGTCCCCACTTCTGCTCCACTAGCTTATTTTAGCTGGTGTAAACCTTGTGTGAAGGAGAAAAAAAGGAGCCAGAGGGAAACCTCATTAAAAAAAAAAAAAGAAAAGAAAAAAAAGGGAAAAATGTGTAAAAAATGGCACTTTAATGTAACTTTAAAAAATGGTGTAAATTTGTTTGTGGTAATTGTTTTGTTTGTGTTAAAAATTTGGGAATTTAAGGAATAAGTAACAGATTTCTCTTATTGACTTTCATGTTTTGTAATGGTTAACTTGTTTGAATTAAGAACATAGAAGTCTAAACAGAAAAAATTTTAAAGGTCAGCTAGACTAACAGGAAGCCTGACTAACAGCATATGACCCAAATAAACAGTAAAGTAAAAAAGCATAAACTAAAACCTATCATTTGAGTCATTTGAACAGAGAAAACATGAAAGGAGATGCATAAAACCAGTTTTTAAACCCTCAGCAGCTGAGTTCTGGTCCATCCAGCTGGTAATTGGTTGAGGAAATAAATTTCTGCAACATTCTTGGTTGCCATATCTCAGATTACATTTAGTCTTTTAAGCACATTCTCAGCTTTGGCCAATGGTCTGTAGTCCAGTGTTTGCAAAAGTCAATAGAGTTGCAACTATACTCAAAAAGGTAAGATCTTATGGAAAATCACAACCTACCTTCAAAAAACTCTAAATACAAAGACGTAGAAAGTTTATGGATTACATTTAACAGTACAGTGTTCCCTCAAGAACAATTTTGTAAGCTACAGTGACAGCTCCTAATCATATTCTGAACAAAAATGTATGATTTCTTTTCTTAAAAAATTAATTACATCAAGACACTGGTTTTGGAGATAAGGCAAAAAGAGGGAATAAAAACTTGTGTAAACTAGAATTTTTAACACTAAGTTCATTTGTGAATGAGTTGTAAATTGCTTGCAGCAGTTCAGTGAGACCTCATGCATTCCAGAAAAATTTTAGACTGTAAGTATCTTAATGAGACAGATGCAGTCTTCTTCCCAACTGTTGAATAACAATTTCATCATTCATGTAGAGCAGAAAATGTGCAGATGAAATTAGAAAAACCTTCTCCATTTGAATCTAACAAGCCCTTAAATGTGTAATAAATTTTGGAAAGAAAATTAGCCATATAAACACTAATGTGCACTGTGTATTTAATGTTTTTTATCATGTGGAAATGCAGCCCTCTACTCAATTGATCAGTTAATAATCATACAAAAATTAGAAAGTACTAGCATAGTTCAAGTGAAATTTTATAAAATGAGCAGTGGTACTAGATGCCCAAGTTAGGACATCTGAGGGTCATGTTATTTTTTTTGGTTAAGAGCTCCATTTGTTCTTAATTTAAAGTGGGTCCAAAAGTCATAAGGTATATAGAAAAAAAATTATTTTGTCAGCTGGTATCTATCTGAAAGGACCCTTAACAGTGAGTCATACATAGCTTGTAGGTACTTACATCACTCAGTCTTGCACTGGTGAATTGGCATGATCTGTGAATTTGTGCATTCAAGAGCAAAACAAAGATGAGGTAATTATTAGGACTCTAATTAGCTACTGATATCACCACCTTTGCCCTCAGGAAAGGATATAGAACCTTCTTGTAACGTTTAACAGACAAATACATTCTTTTCTTTCTTACAGGATGTTCCTAGTCCTGACTCACAAATTTGACTCCCTGGTTTGACTTCATATCTACTTCATCCCTGAAAGACTTGTCTGGGAGGCTGGACACTCAGCTGCCACAAACACATCTCTGACTTCATCCCCCACTGCTTTTCATAGAACCTCAAGTTGGAAGGGACCCATAAGGATCATCTAGTCCAAATCCCTACTCCTCACAGAAGTATCTAAAATTAAGTTATATGACTAAGAGTGCTGCCCTGATGCTCCTTGAGCTCTGTCAGGCTTGGTGCTGTGACCACTTCCTTGGGGAGCCTGTTGCAGTGCCCAACAACCCTCTGGGTGAAAAACCTTTTCCTAATGTTCAGTCTGAACTTCCCCTGTCACAGCTTCATTCCATTTCCTTGTGTCCTATCACAGGTCACCAGAGAGATCAGCCCCAGTCCCTCTGCTGCTCATCTTGAGGAAGTTGTAACTGCAATGAGGTCTCCCCTCAGTCTCCTCCAGGCTGAACAGACCAAGTGACCTCAATTACTCCTCACACAGCTTCACCTCAAGGCCCTTCACCATTTTTGCTGCCCTCCTTTAGATGTCCTGTAATAACTTTATATCTTTCTTATATTGTGGCATCCAAAACTGCCCCCAGCACTCGAGGAGAGGCTACCCCAGTGCAGAGAGAGCAGAGCAGAGCAGAGCAGAGCAGAGCAGAGCAGAGCAGGACAATCCCCTCCCTTGCCTGGCTGGCAATGCTGTGCCTGATGCCCCCAGGACAGGGTTGGCCCTCCTGGCTGCCAGGGCACTGCTGACTCACATTGAACTTGCCATTTACCAGGACCCCTAGTTCTCATTGTGTGAATGAGAACTCCAGCTTCTCCAGCTTCTCGTCACCCAATTTGTACAAATAACCAAGATTACCCTGTCCCAGGTGGTAAATCTGACATTAGGTTACTGTCTTGCTCTCTAGGCTATCCAGATGTCTCTGTAAGGCCTCTCTATCCCAGAGAGAGTCCACAGCTCCTCCAGGTTGCAGCACTACATATTCCCATACAAGAAATTTATACATTCATTTGAGGGGACACAGCAGGGCCTTACATACTCTTTTAAAAGGAGCATTTATAACACAAAATATTTTTTGCAGAGGCTGCAGACCTGTCCCCAGGGTCTGAGGGACTGCCCTGCCACCCAGTTGTCCTCTGCCCCCTGTGTCCCTTTTATTCTTGCCTTTTTCTGTTGCTCCCAGAGGGTTTGCAATTTCAGCTCTATGCTGTCAGGCCACCCACTAAGCCAGAATGCCTTTGTCTTAATTCATATAGCTCTAAAGCGCTAAAAGGACCTGATTAGCAATGACAAAGTGGCTTCAACTTAACTGAAATAAATTTTTAATTACTTTAATTAAACATATGCAAATTCCCAAATGTAGATGAGTTTAAACCAGTTTAACAAAGCTCTAGTTCATTTCCATGCATGTTCTCAATTCTTTTTCTTTGCCATCCCTTGGGGATGGCAAAAAAAAATGAAAACTTCCATGTGTTGAGTAAAACAATTGCTTCTGTAAGATCATTCCAAAAACTAGATGAGCAGCTCAGGGCAAGAAAAAAAATTGCTACTTTGAGCAGAAAAGCAGAAGCTTCACAGGTTTTGACATCTCTTCAGGGCAATAAGCAACCACATGCTAAAATCTAGCCTGTCAGGGGGCAGGAGACTAAGCCTCACTAAACAGTGGGATGGAATGGATGGATGATGAACAGAAGGACTGACGGACAGAAATAGTTGTATCTTGCAGAAACTGGGGATGCTGGCATGCTTAGACAATTAGAACTGGGTTGGTTTATGAAGTCACCAAACGTCAGTGAGAATTTACAAGCTTAGGTCAGAAATCAGTAACTAACAGCATTCACAAAACTAGTAACAAAGATTTGAGGGGGGGGTGTTATGTTTTCAGCTGCAGTGTTTTGTCTTTAATTAATGCTGAGAGCAGCAACTACTGTAGAGTGATAGTAATTTTTTTAATTGCTAGAACTCAAGTCTTGTAACTTTCTGATTCCACTCAGACAAACACAGTCTTTGGTAAAATCAGTTCAAGCAATTCTGAGGTTTGGTTTCCTTTAGTTGGTGAGCAAAGTTAAAAGTGAACAACTTTACTAGAAACATGAGCCTGTTATCTACCAAGTGTAGTTTCCTACATGGCCATCACAGGGTATGATAATTATGGTAACAGCAGGGGAAGGAAGGGGTCCTGATAGCCTCCTGCATCAGTGCCTCTGAGTTCATCATCATTTGTGTAGTTTAACAACACTCTGTCTCAGATCACCAACCCATTCACTCACCCAGCTACATTCCTGCTATTTTCAAGTACTCTGCTTCATTAAACCTTAAAAGGACTCTGATTGCAGGCCGCAGTTGGGAACTGGTTAAGCTCTTTTCCTCTTCTCTGTAATTAATACAAGTCTGTAGAGTCTTATTCTTACACTTCCAAAGTAGTTCCATTTCAGTTTACTTTTCTCTAAGAGGAAGGGCAATTCATGTCTTTGCTAACTTGAGCAGACATTCAGACTGGGTTCAATCTGCCCTTAAAAGTAGGAATGGGGGTATTTTTTCAGTATTTACCGTAGCACTAAGTGGCCAGTGTGGCCACAGGGGATTTTGCAGATTACACAAGGCAAAAAGACACTTCTAAACAAATTTTCTCATTTGAATAATACTTGCTGAAGTAAAATTCTGTAGGAACAAACACATATAACACATATACGATATCCTATTGCACAAACCTATTGTTTGCACAAGTAACTTCACATTGGATTTTTTGACAGCTGAGAAATCACATCAAGATATTTACTGTTTTCAAGTTTTTGTCAAATACAGGCTATCAAGCTACATTGAAATACTTAAAGAAAGTAATCACCTCATTAAAAAAAATATGTCATTGAAACGGAAATTTCAGAGATGTCTGCAGTTAATCACTGTTTACATAGAAGCTCACTCGTCAAAGTGACTTGCTAGGTATTACAGACTGAGCACACTTTTCACAATGTGTTCAACTGTGCAAGAGCTAATAACTGTCTCTCTTCCAGAAAAGGTACAATCATGTAAATAGGCCCACTGACATCTAGGGCTGAGGAATGATCTCCATATTCAAGAACGAATTCTCTGCCTAGCAGTGTTCCCTTTAGACTCAAAACAGCAGCAATTATCCTGTCCTGCCAATTGTTTTTCTGGGAATTACCCATGTGATCCCCAAAGCAAGCATAAAGCTGGAGTACCAGCACACCAACCCATTGCTACTCTGGAATGAGGAAAATACTGAATTCTAACCAAGTAAGTCTTTAAAGTGAAAGGGTGAAATGATACCTAAAAAGAAGTCATATTACCTCTCCTTTCTTGCTGAGGCTTATTACAAGGCTTCTGATGAAACTTTTTTCTTTTTCAATATAGTTTTTTGTTTCCTTAGTTTCACTGCAGTAAGTATATTTCTTTTTCTCAGCATACCAGCAACTGCCTATATTTTTTCCTTTTTGCAAAGATGCTACTTACTGAGAACTTGCATCAAAATTAGCTTTTTTTGAATTTTGAGGTATGGTGAGATTCTGTTAAGTAGAATGGGAAAGAAAAGGACACACTAGAAACCAACAGACTTGGTTGGTTTCAAAAATGATTTTGTAATACTGAAAAAATGATTTTGTAATACTGAAAAGATCTGAAATTGGACTTTCAACTTGAAAATATTTTCAATAGCTCATAAAATCACCAGAATGCACAGACAAATCTAATTAGCAGTGATGTAAAGACAAATTAATGTCTTCTAGTTTAATTATAAAGGGATTAAGGAAAATGACAGTGGGAGTTTTGCCTCAATTGGGAATTTTGCCTCAATTCCTGAGAAATTAGCTGCTCTTAAAAAAACTCAAAAGATACATAGTATGAAATTACAGAGGCTCCTTTACCTTTGTGAACTTTGTCTACTCAATTCCAAATAAGCGGCTTTTTACTGTTAATGCTAAACGTTGAGGACAATTTGCATGCTTCTACCAAAAAAAAAAAAAAAAAAATCAAATCAAGATGCTGCTCTTTTCTAGAATAGAGCAAGTTAGTAACAAGTATGTTTCAGTACTTGGTTTAGCTCCCACAGAAATAAATGGTGGAAAATCTTCCACTGATTAAGCTAAGCCAAAACCAAGCCTGCTGTTCTCATTTGAAATCCTAGTGATTGTAACAAGGAAACCTGTAAATAACTATTGGACTATAACCTGTAGTCTTCTCTTCAAATGTGGCTCAAGATTTGCAGTTTAACTAACCAACTTATGAATTTTAAAGATTATGGTACAGGGATTTTCTTTTTTTCCTAGGATGTTTACCTTTGCATTCAGAAACTGAAAGGCAGCTTTCAAGACAAATTTTGACAAAAATAAATCATATTAGTCCTCATGTAGACTTCCTTGAAAGGAAATAGAGATACTTGTAAATTCTGCCTTCTCCAAATAAGAGAGTTTTAGACCTCCTGTGGATCTACCTGAACAATCCACAGACAAGCAAATGACACTTGATTAATTTTTGCAACATAATTGGAATACAGCAATATGTTAAAAGAAACACATCTCTGCATGTTCCACCTTTGAAGAGCTGTGCACCTAGGATCCTATTTAAATACTGAGCAAAAACCCTTTTACCCCTTTAACCATGTCTTCCTCATAATTCTAATACCAGCCAAAAGGCAACATTACACCATTTGAAAGCACAGACTTGCATGTTAGTAATAAGTATGGGAGTATAGTAAGTCCTTCAGTATTACTGTAAGTGTGGTGCAGATGTTTTATTGTCATCCAACAATATACCAAGTAAAACATCTTTAAGACAACCTGTCTTCACCAATGCCTTTAAGAATAAATTTGAAAAAAACCAAATATATTCTTTTTCTGCGAAAATAACTTCTGTCATTACACCTTCCTATTAGTTGCTTGCATTTCTAAATGTCTTGGCAAGAATTTCATAGTATACAGAAGATTCATTAAGCATCTCTAATAAGATCAGTCATGCATTTGTTCACATGAAAAGTTCATCGAAAAGAACCAAAATTCTAAGACAATATCAAAAGACTTATGATTAAGGCATACATTCAGGTTTACTAGTATTTTTTATATTTATTCAGATTACCAATTTCACAGTGAATATATTAGTGTTGTCCTTGTATGTCACTTGCATATAATCCCCAGAGTTAAACTAATTTGGCTAACATCCAGCTACATATGACTTAGTTAAAATTATCAGTTCCTTGGTGAATATTCATTGGATCAGAAAGGAAATAAAAAATGAAAGATCATTATAAGAAACTTGTTGCTCCTTAAACTTTAATCTAACTTTGGTGTTACCCACAAATGACTGTTTATTTTCTATTCGCAGGCAATTATAATCTTTGCACTATCAGCAATTAATACATAAATAAATGTTTTATGTAAACATAAATTCTGATTGAATACCATCACCACTACTGGTAAGACACTTGATTTCTGCAACATATTAAATGTGAGCTGCTTCAGATTCAGGCCTAAAGCAAATTCCTACAAAATACAACCCAATAAAGGAGAACACTATCAATTTTTAAATATAATGTTTTTCCATATTTAAGCTTCCTAAACAAAGGGTTCAGGAACAATTTTCATCCTGAAAGATCTCTGGTTACTTTTACATGCAGTACGATTCCAGTGAAAGAAATTTAAGGACTGCTATAACTAAGAAACATCACTAGTGTGTTCACCATTTAACCAACTTTAAAATATTATCTTTAGCAGACAAAAACTCCACACATATTCCTTTACTGCTTGTAGCTAGTATCTGTGGGTTGCTCATTGTGTTAGTTTCTTTTTATTATTTTAATAACAGCGTGTATTTTTGAAAGATTGAGAAAAACATATGGCTTCTTATCTTGTTTACTCATCTGATTTCTGATAATGAATTTAATGTAAGTCTCTACTGATCATACCAGTGATTCGGGAATAAACATTTAAAGGTAACAAATAAAAATATTCTAAATCTTTAACCACAGAGTGTTTATTTCTGCATGTTTTTAAAGGCTTGTATTTAATATAGTAAAAATAAGTGAAAAAACTAAAAGTGGTATCTATGAACAGAACCAACATCTCCATCAAAACAAGCCAGTGATGACTCAAGGATTACCTCCCACACAATTTAAATTAATTTTCTTGAGTAATTACATTTAAGTACTATTCTTCCCTTGCTCAGCATCTCAATCTCTCTGCCCTGTAAAAGAAGATGAAAAGATTAAGTCCTAAATACCAGCTCCATAAGTGTTGTGAGCTACCTAAGAATGTTTACAAAACATGTAGGAAACAACATGACGGTGAGTTCAGACCTTTGCCAAAAGTAGGTATTACAGGAGTTACAAAGATGATAACAATGAAACAAACCTGTCAAAATTAACGAAGGTAAAATTCTTTGGCTCTTGCCAAAAGAATCTGGTTACTACATAGATTAAATGTCACAGTTCTGGATTTTTCTACCCTTCTTGCAAGCCATTATTAGTTAGAAATATTGTGGATGGGGCATTAAGTGATACATGAATAAATGCTTGCAAACAGAAACTTGATATATACTGAAAAATTTTCTAAAAATTAGATTTGGCATTTCAAAACATCAACATTTGAATTAGAAAACCCACATTTGTGATACTGTGATGTTCAAGGTAACAAATGAGTTGGCCTTTGAGAATTCCTGTGGGTCCCTTCCAACTCAGGATATTCTAAGATGTCATAGAAAATTGGTCTGTCATAAGCATTTCTAATAAAAATCTGCTTGGCTTGAGACTCAGTATTTATCATTGCTATAGGTTTGTAAGGGAAGTATTATTGTCTTTTCATCTAGTTTTACTCATTTATCACTTTTTCTTCCACTTGTGATTCTTTATGAATTTTCACCATTAATACCATATTAGCTGTTACAATGTCATTTATTACCTGAACTCCTCATCACAATTGCTAAGTACATCAGTTCACGAGCAACATTTACCTGTTCCATTTCTGATATATATCAACTAATAGTACACATTTCATATGATAGAACTTTCAAACTGTGGGACACTCAGAAGTGGAGATCACACAGTTTACAAATATCCATGTACTTATGTTCAACTGCTCACTGTCAGCTCCCTTTTGTTTCCAGTTCTTGTTTCTATATATTCTTCTTCTCTTGTCTTAGCTTTAATTTTTATGTTAATTGAGTCATCTTCTTCCTAACCTCCTCACATTTTGTCATTTCCTTGCTGTCCCACTTCACCTCTTTTCCAAACCCACCACTTTCCCAAAAAACATTCAAGAGTCTTGATCTTCTCAAAACACCATTGCTTCTCCAGTTATGCTGTTGTGTCCTGTTTACTTGCTTCAACACAAGATCATACAGCCCTTGCCTGTTACCTACTTCACCTCCAAGTGGGATAAAGTTTGGGTATCTTCTTCAAAAAAATTCTCCTTTCAAGATACTCCGTTCTCTACTTCTGTTATCTCTGGAAATTCACACATTTAAAACTCCCAACTGCACACTCAGCATCACATGTCTCATTTGCTGCAACATCAGTTTCTCTGCCCTTAGCAAATGCAATCTTGTTCCACTCATACCCACTCAGAACATTATTCCAAAAATGATTGTCCTACTTTGTCGCTTAGATCATGTCAATCCTGTCCCTGCTATACTGCAGCAAGCAAACTACTGCTCTACATTTTATAGGTCCTCAAAATAGATACAAGAACTATCAGGTTAGCATGTATGTAGCATTAAAGGGGTACGGTTGGACAGCAGGGGAAAATCTGGGTTTTATGATCCTGGTTGCTGCATGCTGTCTCAGTTTGAATTCCCTGAAAGTCAAAGATTTTCCCTCCCTAAAAACAACTGGTATGCCAAGAAGAGAAACTTCTGGAATGATGGATGGAGTCCTTCCTACAGCCACTCTCTCTAACAAACAGACCTCAGATACAGACAATAAGAGCTGGAAACATTTAAAGATACAGAGGGCATGTGCAAGTCACTTGAGAAACCTTGGGACTCAACTGGGGCAGCAATAGGGGTGTGGGAACTGATAGGGACAGGCAGAGGAGTTAGTGCTGCAGGTTACTTTGAGAAGCCTGTGCAAGGTGGTGGTGAAATCCAACACTATTTTCAACAGACTGGGAGCACTATTGCAGCACATGCACTTCACCAGAAAATTGTAAAAGGCTTTCACATTTTTAAAAAGCAGGAAGTTACTGAGCTAACCAATTCTAAGATGAGTCATGGGTATCAGTACACGTGCGACATCTTAGTGTTCTGCTTGCAGTTAAGAGTCTAACAGCATCCAAGTGAACATTTGAAGGTAAATAGCATTGTTCAGTCAAAGTCAGGCAAAGTTCAAAAATAACTTAAGGGAAATCTGTTCCACATACATATAGTACTCCCAGTGCCAATTGAAAATTATGTCGTTTGTGTGCAATGCTACAGGCACTGAAGAGATATTAAAAATAAGTTCTGGATTACATTTGTGTACTATGTCACTGCTTTAAGGCAATACTTATTTTTAAAGAATATTCTTTCACTTGTGTGGAAAAATTAAGAAATAAAATCTCTATATCTCCATGCCCTTTATTACGCCAAACTAACAATAGGCTGGCTAGCAGCTTGCCTCTAATTGGTCAGTTATAGATTTAATAATATTTTCATGGCTCTAGCTTCTGTAGATGAGTATTCAAGACATATTCCACAGACATGAGTGGGAAAGAGAAGAATTATATGTGTTTTTTGAGGAAGGCTAGATCCAGTAAAGCATTAAATATCTCAATTGATAAAACAAACAAGAGCCTATCACAATACTCACTTTCCATAGAGAAAAAAAAAGTACAAGTGTGCCCTTAAGGATTTTTCAATAGAAAAATTATTACTATTAAAAGTCCACATTACTAAAATAGATGTCACTAAAAATATTATACAAGTTATTAAAATTGTTGGGTTTAAAACCTCATCAGTAATCACCAGCATGTTTGTACTTAAAGATGTACCAGGCTTTTTTATTACAGTTTATAAATTACACATTTTTGCAGTCGTATCCTAAAAACCCAGCAAAAAAATTAAATTCTTCTTTCACACCAATGCAAGATGAACATACATCCCAAAAGAAAAAAACAGTAGGAGAATAAAATGTGACATAATTTTCTGTCAAGGTGATTACAAGTCATCACCACAATGCAGCTGTGAAAGACATCTGTGTAACCTATTTGCAGTAAAGAACAGAAAGTACCATTTTCATACCACATACACATCCAGCCATCCACTCTGAGGCAATTCAGAACTCATGGCAAAGAAAGGTAATAGACTGAAAGTCACACTCATTTCACAAAAAAACAACTAACGGAATTTGGCTTGTCTGACAAAGCAAAGACAGAAGACTATATGACATTTTTCTATATACACTAGGGGGCAGAAATTGAAGCAAAAAGTGAAAAGAATTGTTTATGCTTTATTGAAGTACTGTGAGGATGGAAAATGTAGAAAATGTTAGAAATTACAGAAAAGATACTTAGCCTGTGATTAGACAAATGCTGTATTCTTTTCCAAAGAAGAGTCCTCAAATAAAACAAGACCAAAAAAAAAAAAAAAGACTAACCTATCACTGGATACCAGAGACAGATTTTTGTGAAGCAAAGGGTCTATTTTAGCCTCCTTTTCCTACATGTGTGGGGAGCGAACTTCATATTACTGCCCTAGAAATGCCAGAACATTACTGATCAACACACTGTGGTAGTACCAAACTGATTCATTCTCATCACTTCCTCCGAAATGCAGATACTGTTATTTGATGAGCACAGTTTCAGCTTCCCTAAATGCTCTATTCAGACAGGAACTTAAGCAATAATATCCAGTTATTTCATCAAATAGTAGTTCATCTGCTGGATTCTCAGATAAGAGAAAATCAGCTGAAATATTCTCCATTTTAAGAAGTGGAAGCAAGTTTTATACAGCTGGCATCTCATGTAGCAAACACACAAATAATGAACTAGATACAACTGTCACTCCTGAGTCACCACTGTACACTTCCCATGTATTTTTAGACACTGCTGATTGCGATATGGTAACTTACATACTGCAAGTCACAGAGGTAGCTGTAGTATCTTCCTGTAATCTAATCACATTGGCAAACTGCAAAACCTTTATCAACATTGATGAGCAGTTATACTTGTCTGCCCAGGGAAATCAATCTCTGCTGAGAATGAGCACTCACCAGTAGTATAAACACTGTATAGCTGAACATAGTAATTTTCACCACACATCTCATGTTTTTGCCTTTTTTTTTCAATTAACATCAACTGAAGAAAAAAACAACATGGTGTGTGACAACAGGGGTGCTTTTCTGGTCCTGATTTTGAACTTAGATTTTTAGGTAAAAAAAAATAGTATATAGTCGTATATATTGTGAAAACAGATTGTTAACCCACTACTTTCGTTAGTAAATATTTTCTCTCCCAATCGGTCATTTTAAAATAAGTGAGCACATCCCTTTGGTGTTTATCAAGGGAAGTCATGATTCCTGCTTATTTCTTGACAAGCAAGAATTTAGTCTTCTAAAGAATTATTGCTTCTAAAGGAAACCAGCAACATTGTTTAAAATAATGTTTTGGGGGAGCCCAGCATTTCTAAAATGATGTTGATGTAAACAGTTTTCTTTTACTGATGCTATCTTCAGTATGATTTGACTGGATATTGAAAATGCTACTGTTCAATATTAATGTTGAAATGTCCATATTTCATCATCTGCCATTTCAGTTTTCAGTCTGAAGGAAATGGACATGAGTTATACAAATGTAATTCAAGCAGACATCAATCTCACAGTGCAGATTGTTTATTTTAATCAACATCACCTATTGATATGTCCACACTTGTCAGGGTGAATATTTTTTACCAGCTTCAACCCTGCTCCACTACCTCTATATTACATCCCTGTTCTTTTTCTACAGTGTATACCCTGATTACCATAATTTTATTTCCATGATTAGAAAAATGTAGCATATATTGTATGCAGTCATACATGTGCTACCATGTGTCAGCTATTTTAATTCAGTCTATCACAAATTAATGTCACATTCAAGACTGACAACAATTTTATTCCTTGGCCAGCACCACACAAAGGTTACAAAAGCTAAAATCCCACAACGACAGTGGAATGACACATGAACACATGAACACAACCTCTGCTATTATGTTCACTTTGGCAAGTTGTTACTAACTGAAAGATGACCACTGACAGTGTAAGGAAATAAAGCTGGCATTAATGCATATGGTTCCTCTACAAGGTCATATAACAAAGCAGTATTTGGGCTCTTTATCAGAGAGGCTACTAATAAAGCACTTGCAAAAATTAAACAATCCTCAAGGATGCACCCAACTGATCAAGGCAAACATACACTCAATCTAACATTGGTGATGCTGTGAATAAATAAACACAGCCTCCATGTGACATCAATATTCCTTTACAAATATTGCATTCACATCCACACAGAAAAGATGAAAAAAAATGCATGTATAGATAGTTAAAGGGCAAAATGTGAGTTACACCTTTCAACTAGATTAATACAACAAATTAAAAGCATAGGCAACCTCTACATATAAAACTGTTTTTGACTGTCCCACTGTACTCTGCTCTGACTTGGCTCCACCTTGCATACTGTTCGCAGTTTTGGGAGCCACACAATAAGATATTAAGCAGTTAGAGAGCATCCAAAGGAGGGCTACAGAGATGGTGAAGGGCCTGGAGGTGAAGCTGTGTGAGGAGCAGCTGAGGTCCCTTGGTCTGTTCAGCCTGGAGAAGAGGAGACTGAGGGGAGACCTCATTGCAGTCTGCAAATTCCTCGTGAGAAAAACAGGAGAGGCAAGCACTGATTTCTGTCTGGTGACGAGTGACAGGACTCAAGGGAATGGGCTGAAATTGTGTAAGGGGAGGCTTAAGTTGGACATTAGGAAAATTATTTGTACCCAGAGGGTGGTTGGGCACTGGAAGAGGCTCCCCAAGGAAGTGGTCACAGCACTAAACCTGACAGAGTTCAAGAAGTGTTACGGCAAGGCTCTCAGGCACATGGTGTAATTCTTGGAGTGTCCTCTGCAGGACCAGGAGATGGATTCAATGATACTCATGGGTCCCTTCCAACTCAGGATATTCTATACTTCTATGATTCTAAGTGACTTCAATTATTACAAGACTACTTTGCATCCAAATCTAAAATAATAACCATTCCCACTTATAGACTTAATTTATTTTTACGCTTGTCAGATCCAAGCTTGATCAAAATTGCTGCAAACAAAAGACTAGTAAATCCATGGTCCATTGGACAGTTATTGAAATGCCAATTTTTTTCACTTGCTTAGTGCTGTGGCTAGCACAGGTCTTTCCCATGAGAACTTCTGCTGTGTTTTATAAACAAAGATAAAGTTTGGATGTTATTAAAAACAGTGTCTCGAGATTTGGACAGTTCAGGCCTGGCCAATCAGGCCTAGGGGGAGGTTTCTGACTGACCAATCTGGGTGACCTCTGAAAAGTCTATATATATGTTGGATTCAAAATAATAAAGCGCTTTTTCTATGCCACGCTGAGAATCCAGGATCTTTTCTCTGCTAGCGGCTCAACAGTGACATAGTTCTATTTATTATATTCACAATATCAATGAGGAATACTAAGTGCTTTTCTTGGGATAACTCTTTATGTATTTCTAAGTCAATATCTGTGTAAGATAAAAATAAAATAACCTCATTGAAGTTCATTTAATTTTTACTAGATTTTAAAGAAAGGGCAAAAAAAAAACTTGACACATCTGCATGTTAACTGCTCTTCCCAAAGCTTTGGGAAATAAGGATAAAGCATGATATCATTATACCCATTGTATCATTATAGCACTACAATAATTTTAGTAGCTTGAAGTATTGAGGTAAATATAACATATTCCAGTGGTGACAGCATTTGAGTTGTTTCCAGAATGATTCCCCTATTTATAAACAGATCTTGTATATGACCTGCAGGAAATTTTATTTGACATGACAGACTCAATACCTAACTATACCTAAATCAATTGCTCTCTGTTACATTCTCCTTTTCTCTAAACATTCAGGAAGTCATGGATCCAACTGACTCTCCAAGAGGTCAACCTATCTGCTTTTATAACCTGCAGATATTTTTAAGTGGGCCTTCAGATTAGCAAAAAAAGCAGCATTGTCAGTACTCTCTAGTCAGCGCTTAACAGACTCCTTTTGCTAAAGGAAAGGGAGTAATGACAGCAGTCTTATCTCTCTGGAAAAGATCCCTGACCCAGGCGAATTCTGAGCTGTTCTGTTAGGGCAGCTTTAGGCTGCACTGTGCAAAACACAGAGTGACCTGAGAGACACACCCCCCCATTCCTAAAAATGTTCAGCAAATGTGTGCATGCCATATTACATTACATATACCCCCATATGTACACATTAATTTAATAAATATATAGATACAGATATAAAGATGATTTTATTTCAGTTTCTGTGTGAATTCCTTGAGATGGCAAACTTGTATATGCAAGTAGAAGCTTCTCGGGCTCACGCAAAGCTCCTATTAAATTTAATGGTTAAACTGAATTTACAAAGAAAATAAGTTTAAAATAAGAAAAAATAAAAGTAAAAGAAAAAATAAAAGTAAAAGAAAAAATAAAAGAAAATAAGCTTAAATATGCTTTGAGAGCCTCACATTACAAAGAAAGCATAAGGGAAAGGGAAAGGAAGAGGAAGAGAAAAAAGAAACAGGAAAAATAAAAGCAAAGAGAAAAATCAGAAATTTGCTGCTTTCTTGTAAACAGACTAAAAAGCTGATGATTCATGAAGGCCAGCTCATGGAAGTGTTGAACCAAACAAGAAATTACAACTAATTTAAAATTTCAAAAGGCCAAACTGGTGGGCATTTTTCCTCTCATCATCGTTCTGAGTAAGAGTTGTTTTAAAACCCTAATAATAATTTACAATAAGAGCATCTTAGTGACTGAATATTTTGCTAAACTTTAATTGCAGGGTTTGCAAGACATTTCAAAGACTTCATAGGACTAAAATAGACAAAAGATTATTCACCAAAGAGCTTGAAAACAAATTATTAGGATTTGGTTTCTATCAGTTCTGTGGTTTATAATTTTTTTATCTTTAAACTACCTATATATTTTTACTTCTTTAGTATTATTCTAAGAGAAAAAACTTCAGTCTTTTTATTCTGACACACCTTTTATACATTTTCACTATTTTAATTACTTACATCCAGTTAGCCCTTACTGTATTGCCTGTATAAAATTAAACTGCCTGAACAATCCTTTTTTTTTGTATAATATACAGTTAGTCCTTATTTGCAGAATTTGCCAACACTGTATAAAGCATTAAACACAGAAAACAAAGGCTTTTACCTGCTTGAAGTGCTTATAGTCTTGACTTGACTGTGCATGCCACAAATGGAAAACTGAACGATGATTAACACCATCACCACACCAACACAGACACACACATTTGTTGTGGATACTGCAAAAATAATTTTTTTTTTGTGCCAGAAAAGCAAGAAAAGGACAGGATGCTTTTTATTTAAAGAAACCACTAGGAAAAATGCTTTCTGCCTCAAGCAGAGTAGCTATACCTCCTACAATACAGAATTCCAGACAACGCTGGAAGAAGAAATTGAGGATATCTTTGAGCATAACAATCTGCTTGCTTTTTCCCTAAGATCAGGCAGGGAAACAATCTTCTCAGCCTACACTACAGATGTAGATCCATATGTATCCTATTTCTTGTCAGCATTTGGAGAGTTTATTATTAACTGGTTTATTATCAGACAGAGAGACATATTTGGTGTGTTCATCATGCCTTCTCATATTCTGATTACAACTGACACATCCTGACCACCATGTCCAGAACAGAAGAGGTGATTTCTGCAGTGGTCCTGAAGTTCTGCTCTCCTGGCCATCTACAGCTGGTGACATGTAGATGTCCCCTCTGGCACAGGCATCTAGGTTTCCTTCCCAGGGCAATTAGGACTAAAATAGAATGGGGATGTGGCTGGAGTGTGTCTAAGTTCTACTGCAGGAGGTAGTCCCCATGACTCTACTCTAAGAACAAGACTGGATTAGCAGCACAGCACATGGAAAGTAGAACAGATTCTGACTACACAAATAGTGAGCTGTTGAGTCTACAGCAAAAATTTGATGTTGAAAGATGATTTTGGCCCTCAGAAAAATAGCACTTATTGCTATTAAGAGTAGCATAGGACAGAAACTGTGGCAAATAAAAGGGTAAAAATATTTCACTAGGAAGAAGAAAATATTTACATGCTGTGAAGACTTCTAAAGGTAGTTTTATGGGTTTGCTTACCTTCAAGGCACCAAATGCATTTATTTTAAAGAAGTAATGAAAACATTTATTTCAGTGCACTGAAAGAGCAATCTCATACTATTACTACACTGTAGTGAAGTTTAATCCATACTGACCTCAGCTGTGGCAGTTCCAATAATACATGGAAGTATATTATCAGTGCCTGAAAACAGCAGGGAATCAGCTAATCAAAATAAACCGTGTCAGTTCTGCAGTTTACATACAAATATGATGGAATTTCTTTTCCTGTGTTATTATAACTGTTCTGCTACAGCAATTGCTTGGGTCTGACAATGACAACATGGGCAAGAAAAATGAAAGGAAATGAAATAAAAGCAAGATGACCTAGTAACAAGAAACACAAACCTCCTTCTCCCTGTAAATGAGAAGATTATATTTAATCAGCAACTGTGTGCTTTGAATTTGATTCAAACTACCTCAAAAGACCCTTGGCCAAAGACAATTACAGTCTTTGAATGGCAGCTATTTTATGCAGTTTAGTTTTTTGAACTTGAATCGCTTTTCTATCCACCCAAAATCCAATAATTCTCCATTAAAATAAAGTGATAATAACACCATGTTAAGTACAGGCTTTAGGACAGAGAAGTTCAAGAGTAAGAAATGTTCCTGCTTTCCTACTTACCTGTCACTTAAGTTTAAAGCTCTGCACTGTGCATGCTATTCAGCTCAGAAAACAAATTACACTGCACACTAAACTAACAGTTTTGTTCTGAGTTTCCATTAAAATTCTCTACTATGAAGAGGTTCAAAATGCACCCATGAAAATATACTCCTGGGAGGCATTTGATCTCATCTCAAGAATGGATATTTTGATTTTTTTCACAGCAAGTATCTGAAGACAAATTTTAAAAAAATCATTTTCAGAAAACACAGAGTGAACTAAACATCGATTTGAAGAAGGTCGGTTTGACAAAGGAGCCCTCAGGGGGGTGCAGAAGCCTCACTCAGTCCAAGCTCCTGCTGGGAGGAGGCTGGAGCCCCTGACAGCAGCAGCAGCAGCCTTGGCTCCTGCCCAGTGCAGTCACACAGCCCTGATAACACGTCTGCACGGAGTACAGATGGATCCCCTTCAAGCATATGTCCCTAATGTGAAAGGCTCAGTCCTCTTACACTCTACCATAAGCTTTCCACATCCTGTTCCGTTCTACAAAGAGGAACCAGATTTATTTTGCTTCCTTCTACCATATGTGCTTCTATGGAGAAAGGAGGATTTGTCCTAGTAAATGAGCTCATCATAAAAAATGAAAAATATTAGTCTCATCTCTCTCTGTCTCCATCATGCACAGACCTGACAGAGAGAAAAAGTCATTTCATAGAAAGTGTTTAATGTGGAATCCTGCTTCTGATATTTTTAAATACATATTAATGGTTAAACTTTCCAAACATTTAATACAATCAACAGAATTCTGTAATGTTTTTTGTCCATTTTCTAGCCATCTTAAGCAACACAGTGAAGGAAAACAAAAAACTTCTGATCCATTTTCCTAAGGCATGTTCTAGCACGATTTTCTTCAAGGTACTATTTGAAACCATGTTGTCATTTCTCTTTGAGGTTTATCAAGCATTGCAAGTCTCCCTTTGGAACCTAAACATTATTGGAGGAGAAGGAATTACAGGAAATGCCTCCAACTGCTGCTATAATGAACAGAATTTTCGGAGTCAGAATAATGTTTTCAAGTTTGTTTTGGCAAATTGTTGCATGTGAACTGCTGCTATAATGATACATCTTTGAGACAAGTGATTTTGATAGATCCTTGTAACAACAATACCACAACAACCCGTATAAAAACTCAGTTTTAATTTAATTTCTTCTGGAAAGGGCAAGCTACAATGTGAGAAAACTGAAATGCACAATATTATTTTTGCATTCTCTTCATCAGCCCACACTCAAAAGCAGCTTTAATTTATTTTATATAACAAAAGTATCTGAAGTTGAAAAATGGTGTCAAAGAGCATTTTCTACTCTTCTTCATGTCATTATTTTCTTATTAAATAAAAAATAGTGACACTTCAGGGCAACACATTGACTTCATACCATGGGAAAATCACTTCTTGACCTAAATGACATCTTTTTGGAGTGATTAACTAGCTTTAGGGCCAGACTGTACAGGTGTTTGGCACAAAACAGTTACTCCACAGGATCTAGCTAAGAAGGCTTCTGTGGGAAAAAGAACAGAAGGTAATTACCAGATTGATGACAGAATAGGAAAATTTGCCATGGAGAAGAGTATAATGAAATTTTGGCTGTGCATTATTCAGAGTAGAGTATGCATGTTTGTGCATTGGATACATGAAGCACCTTATCCAGCCTCCAGAACTGTCTTCTGTGCAAGTCTCTCTGGCTGCCAAATCTTACACAATTTGTTTCACAAGTACAGGAGCTGGAATGTACCAATTACCAGAAGAGGAAGATACCCTTGGGAGTAGTTATTAAATATGCATGCATATTCATGAATACTTCACACTTCTCCACTGACCACACTACATGAACATGCACTAAAATATGTAAGAGTTCATGAAAACTTCATGGGTGACAATGAACAACAAATGAGACATTTTGTATCACTTTTTGATACATGACATCTAGACCTTCAGGGATACTATCTCACTGTCAGATTCTTCAATATCTAGCTTCAAAGCCCTGAATTACCCTCTGCAGAAAACTGTATTGTGCCTTAACAGGATGTAAAGACAATATGCAATACCAAAGGTACAAGCTCACAATAGGTTAACCTAAACATACATTAATCAACATACATCAGCAATAGGTAGCATTCTTGCATTCAGCCTCCAGACAATCATTTCTCAAAAACTTTCCCGTTCTCTCCCATGCTTTTTCTTTAAAGAATACTGTCAATATTCAGTGAGAAATTCAACTTTCCCACATTTCAAAATGTAAGTAAGGCTGCACTATTAGCAATTACATGGTATTTCCACCCTGTTATAGCATATACATAGAATCATAGAATTGTTAAGCTTGGAAAAGACCTCGAAGATCTTCAAGTCTAACCATCAATGAAGTATCACCACCATGTTCACCATTAAACCATGTCCTCAAGTGCCCTGGTCCACACGTTTTTTGGACACTTCCAGGGATGGTGGCTCTACCACTTCCCTAAACAGCCTGCTCTAGTGCTTGACAATCTTTTCCATGAAGAAATTTTTTCCTAATATCCAATCTAAACCTTGCTGATGCAACGTGAAGCCATTTCCTCTTGTCCTGTCACTTACTACCTGGGACAAGAGAATCACAGAATCACAGAATCACAGAATTACCAGGTTGGAAGAGACCTTCAAGATCATCGAGTCCAACCTCTGTCCTAACACCTCAACTAAACTAAACCATGGCACCAAGCGCCACATCCAGTCTCTTTTTAAACACGTCCAGGGATGGTGACTCCACCACCTCCCCAGGCAGACCATTCCAATATTTTATCACTCTTTCTGTAAAAAAGTTTCTCCTAATATCTAACCTATATTTTCCTTGGCGCAACTTAAGACTGTGTCCTCTTATTCTGTCAGTTGTTGCCCGGAAAAAGAGACCAACCCCCACCTCACTACAACCACCTTTCAGGAAGTTGTAGAGAGTGATAAGGTCACCTCTGAGTCTCCTTTTCTCCAGGCTAAACAACCCCAGCTCCCTCAGCCGTTCCTCATAGGGCTTGTGTTCCAAGGCCTTCACCAGCCTTGTTGCCCTCCTCTGGACACGCCCAAGTGTCTCCACGTCCTTCCTGAGCTGAGGGGCCCAGAACTGGACACAGTACTCAAGGTGCGGCCTCACCAGTGTCGAGTATAGGGGAAGGATGACTTCCCTGCTCCTGCTGGCCACACTATTCCTGATACAGGCCAGGATACCATTGGCCTTTTTGGCCACCTGGGCACACTGCTGACTCATGTTGAGTCGGCTGTCGACCAGTACCCCCAAGTCTCTTTCTGCCTGGGCACTCTCCAGCCACTCTGTTCCCAGCCTATAGCGTTGCAGGGGGTTGTTGTGGCCAAAATGCAGGACTTGGCACTTGGACTGGTTCAACTTCATCCTATTGGACTCAGCCCATGTATCCAACCATTCCAGGTCTCTCTGCAGAGCCCTCCTACCCTCCAACAGATCGACACACGCTCCCAGCTTAGTGTCATCTGCAAATTTACTAATGAAAGACTCAATACCCTCATCCATGTCATCAATAAAAATATTAAACAGAGCTGGTCCCGGTACAGACCCCTGAGGGACACCACTGGTGACTGGCCGCCAGCTGGATGCAGCACCATTCACCACCACCCTCTGGGCCCAGCCTTCCAGCCAGTTCTTAACCCAGCGAAGAGTGCCCCTGTCCAAGCCGTGGGCTGCCAGCTTTTCCAGGAGTATGCTGCGGGAGACAGTGTCAAAGGCTTTGCTGAGGTCCAAATAGACAACATCCACAGCCTTTCCTGCATCCACCAGGCGGGTTACCTGGTCATAAAAGGAGACCAGGTTGGTCAAACATGACCTACCCCTTCTAAACCCATGCTGACTGGGTCTGATCCCCTGTCCATCCTGTAGGTGCTGTGTAATAACACTCAATATAAACTGTTCCATAACCTTCCCTGGTACCGAGGTCAGGCTAACCAGCCTGTAATTACCAGGATCCTCCTTCTTACCCTTTTTATGAATGGGCGTCACATTGGCCAGCTTCCAGTCACCTGGAACCTCGCCAGTGAACCAGGACTGCTGGTAGATGATGGAGAGTGGCTTTGCAAGCTCATCTGCCAGCTCTCTCATCACCCTGGGATGGATCCCATCCGGTCCCATAGATTTATGGATATCCAGGCAGCTCAGCAGTTCCCTGACTGCCTCCTCTTGGATAACAGGGGGACTGTTCTGCTCCCTGACACTATCTACCAACCCAGGAAGACAGTTGTCCTGAGCACCATGTGTCTTTTCAGTAAAGACCGAGGCAAAGAAGTCATTAAGCACTTCCGCTTTCTTCTCATCTGCAGTTACTAAATTCCCTTCCGCATCCAATAGACAACAAAGGTCGGTCTTGCCCTTCCTTTTTTCATTAATATATTTGTAAAAGCATTTTCTGTTGTCCTTTACAAGGGTTGCCAAATTGAGTTCAAACTGAGCTTCGGCCTCCCTAATTTTTTTCCTACATGCCCTAGCAGCCTCCTTAAATACTTCCTGAGAGACCTGACCCTCCTTCCAAAGATGATATATCCTCTTTTTGTTCCTAAGTTCCTTCAAAACCTCGTTGTCCGTCCAGGATGGATGTTTACCTCGCCCACTCATCTTTCGTCGCACTGGAACAGTCTGTTCCTGCGCCCTCAAGATCTCTCTTTTGAAGTATGCCCACCCTTCCTGTACTCCTTTGTTTTTAAGGGCTGCTTCCCAAGGAACTCTCTGGATAAGTCTCTTAAATAGGTTAAAGTCTGCCCTCCTGAAGTCCAATGTAAAAGTCTTATTGATGTTCACCCTCCTTTCACCAATTATTGAAAACTCAATAATTCCATGGTCACTATGCCCCAGTTGTCCTCCAACCACCACATCTCCCACCAGCCCATCTCTATTTGTCAACAATAAATCTAGTATAGCCTCTCCCCTGGTGGGCTCACTCACCAGCTGCAACAGAAAATTGTCCTCCACCCACTCCAAGAACTTCCTGGACTGCCTCTTTTCTGCTGTATTAAGTTCCCAGCAGATGTCCGGTAGGTTAAAGTCACCTACGAGAACAAGGGCTGGTGACCCTGAAACATTCTCTAGCTGCTTATAGAATAGGTTGTCCACTTCTTCATCCTGGTTGGGTGGTCTGTAACAGACTCCCAGTAGGATATCAGCCTTGTTGGCCTTCCCTTTAATCTTTACCCATAGGCATTCAACTTCATCATCATTAGTTTCAATGTCCATGGCATCAAAAACCTCCCTAATGTAAAGGGCCACCCCTCCACCTCTTCTCCCTTTCCTGTCTCTTCTGAAGAGCTTGTAGCCATCCACTGCAGTGCTCCAGCTATGTGAGTCATCCCACCATGTTTCCGTGATGGCAATCACATCATAGCTTTGCTGTTGTACCATGGCTTCCAGCTCCTCTTGTTTGTTACCCATGCTGCGTGCATTAGTATACATGCACTTCAGCTGGGCTACTGTTTTCACCCCTAACTCAGGCTTACCATCCTTGGGACTGTTTCCAGAGAGCCCAGCTGTATCCCCTTCCCCCTTCGAACCTAGTTTAAAGCCCTTTCAATGAGTTCAGCCAGTTCATGAGCTAAAAACCTTCTGCCCTTAACAGAGAGATGGAGCCCATCTGGTTCTAGCAGACCAGGTGCTGTAAAGGTTTCCCCATGATCAAAAAACCCAATATTCTGCTGATGGCACCAACCCTTGAGCCACTTGTTGATAATGTGGGCTCTCTTATTTCTTTTGTCATTTTTCTCTGCCACCAAGAGGACTGAGCAGAACACTACCTGAGCTCCTGCCCTATTCACCACTTGACCCAGTGCCCTAAACTCCCTTTTAACTGCCTTGATGCTCCTCCTCTCAATCTCATCACTGCCAGCCTGGAGTATCAGCAGTGGGTAGTAATCAGAGGGCCGAATCAGCCCAGGTAGTCTCTTGGCAATATCCCGTACCCGAGCCCCAGGGAGGCAGCAGATCTCCCTGTGGGATGGGTCCGGTCGACATATGGGGCCCTCTGTTCCCCTAAGAAGGGAGTCACCCACTACCACTACCCTTCTTTTCTTTTTAATGTTAGAGGTGGTGATCTGTCTGACAGGTGACTCACGACTGGGAGGATCACTGAACAGATCATTCTCCTCTGTGTCCTCTAGTTGATCTTCTAGATCCAGGGCCTCACACCTATTCTGAAGTGGCACCTGGGTAGGTGAGGGGGTAGGGAAGAGTTTCTACCACCTCCTCGAGTGGGGACCCATTCCCACTCCCCTTCATCTGCCGGGTATCCTCCTATTGCCTGACAGGGAGAGGCATAGGAGTCCTCTGACTCCTGGTGAGCCTCCCTCAAGGATGGAAGGGTAGAGCTCCACCAGTCTATTTCCCTTTCACTTTCCCTAATACTCCTTAGTCTTTCTACCTCCTCCCTGAGCTCAGCCACCAGAGAAAGCAAGTCGTTCACCTGTTCACACCGCAAGCATCCTCCTTCTGCAACGTCCCCTGGTACTGCCGATAGGCTCAAACACTCCGCACAGGAATGGGTCTGGACAGACACATCCTTTTTGGAGGGCTCTATTTGGCTACATACACTTGTAGCATTCCCAGGTTTTGATCGTGTAAAGACCATTACTTCCAATCACAACAACTAACAACTAAAAGCCCCACCAGCAGTAAACCTGCAGCCCTGCCTGCTTGTCCTGCCTGCGCGAACTGCCGCGCAAACTGCCGCGCCACGCCCTCAGAGACGTGCCACACCCCTGTTTGCCCGCTCCTGTTCGCCGCGCTCCGGGTCGAGACTGATGCTCACCTCACAACAGCCTCCTTTCAGGCAATTGTAGAGAACAATCAGGTCTCCCCTGAGCCTCCTTTTCTCCAGGTTAAACAATCCCAGTTCTGTCTGCCGCTCCTGATAAGACTTGTGCTCCCCACCTACCACCTCAGCCTCTTCCTTGCTGTTGACTTTTGCAGACTGCTCTCAGGGTTCCTCCCTCAGTCCAGCACTCCCTCCTCTTAGGACACTGAAAAGCATCAAATCCAGTAACACTTCCAAATGACAGTTGTTAGATATGAACAATAAGACAACTTGAATTTACCCTCTCAAAATTGTTTTTCAGGCCTTCTACACCCTCTTCCTAGAGAAATATAATAGACTTGCCCATCACTTCCTCACTGTACATACAAAATCACATTGTGGTATCTACACATAAATGACATGAAATAGGCAACTGACCACACTGTAAACTTATTTCCTCTAGATCAGTTGCAATAGATTCAAATGTTTACACGGAGAAACTTGCACTGATTTAATTAAATTAATTTAAATATAAATGTAATTTAGATCAGTGTCACTTCTTTTTCAGGAAGAGCCTTAAGTAGGCATTTCTTGCCACTCAATATAGGCATTCTCTGGATGCAACATATGACTTGTTTGTAGCAGCACAGATATCCTTTACTTAGGTTTGGTTTGACTTCATCAAAGTGGATGAAATTCTCCACTGACTCTGAATAGCTCTGAATTAGTTCTGTGGTGGAAGATATGCCTTTAAGAATTAAATACAGAAATATTACATTCCGAAGTTACTTATCTGTCTGATGCATACTAACCTGTTCTTGGTCTCTCATCTCAAATAAATCCCAATTATCTTTCTTTCCTCTTCCTATGCCTATTTGAGGAAAACAATTTAAATCCCTTTTTTTTCGCCTTCCGCTTATTTTCTGCTCCCAGTTCAGTTGTTGTGCCATGTTTAACACTGTATGCTATTAAAAATATAGCTGCATTTAATCCTCAAAACAAAGTTTCTTTTATAATCTATTATTATATAAGAAATCAATGCTGACACATATATATCAAACTGTTTGCCTCCAAATGGCATTAGGAGTGGATCACGTAAAAAAATTTTTCTAAAAATTTGCTACCTAGTTTAGATTACCAGGCTGAAAGCAGGCTATTCTAGTAGTAGGTACAGAAAAGATACTTATTTATATAAAAATAGCCAAGAGATTTCAAAAGAAGAAGCACCTTAAGACATAAAATAAGAAGTTCGGTAAAACTAGGCTTAGGTGCATCTCAGTGCTTAGTAAAGTGATTACCACAATCACACATCTAAGAAACAAAAGATATATAGATAGAAAGCCATTATAAAGTCCTTATTGGAAGAGAAAGAAGCATGGATTTTTTAAAAAATAACTCACACAACAATCAGAGCTTCAATGTCATGAATACCTGACTTTCAATACAACTATTTTTTGAGAAGTTCAGTTCTAATGTCAGACAATCATTTTTATAAAGAGAACAATACTGGTTTGAACACACTGCATCTCTCCTTCTGCCTAGGAGTACTTTAATTATAGCCCAGGGCTCAGTCAGATGGATACCTGCAAGTTAAGTCAGTGGTCCCTAACTTTTTGTATGTTCTCTTGAGAAAGATGGCAATAATCTGAACCTCAACAGGATCAGTTTATTTGCTTTGTCTTGACAGTTCCTGCAGCTGCCTTGGTTCCTGTTGATCCCAGCACAAGCGGCACAGTGCTCAGAGACAGGGTAGATCCAGCAGTATTTATATATGTGCAATCCACACTGTTCTATGGATTTATTCCATGCCTCTGAGATGAACTTACCAATTATGAACCACTGAGCTAACATGTACTGTATGTAAATGCTAAATACATTCAACAGTGCTATGTGAGAAAGGGCCAAGAAATTATATCTTGCTTTACATATGAAAAATTACTCAAAGACACTTATCTCAATCAGCAATAAAACACCAATATCATTATGGTATTACTGTTTGCCTATTTTCTTTTAATTTTATTGAAATTGGGCTAATTTTTCAAGGTATAAATTGTGGGGTTTGTCTAGTAACTTCTGAGATTTGTGGTTTAAGAAATAATACTTCCTTCTTATAAGAAATAGCCTTGAGACAAGGAAAAAGCATTTTGAGCATATTTTCTAAGAACAATCAGATTTAATATTTCCCTTCAAAGCCAGGAAGAAAAATATTTTCAAGGTGAGTGAATTTGGAGAAAAAAATCCATATCCTGCTCTTCAGTTTCATACAGTTGGTAATTGTACTATGGCTTTTAATGAAACAGCATCATTCAATAATCTTCCTGAAGCCATTGTGGTAGAAATAGGAGAATCAAAAAATAAATTAAGATATTAAGGGTCTTGTAACATCCTGCCATATCTGTATTCCTTTAACCCACTTTTGAAATGCATAAAGTAGCAATAATTCTTTTGGGCATGTTATTTTCAGCAACCTCGTGCTGTCAAAGACAAGTAGTCCTACTGGCAATAGTGAATAATGTGATCAAAAATATTGTCATTTAGCAACAAGAGTTTGATCCACGGCTGTCTCTGCTACATCATTCCTCACTCACTGATCAAGACTGCTCAGTTGTCAGAGACATACGTGGGCTTTGCAGACAACCACGACTTCAGACTTGACCAGATGCCAGCTCATAGATGTTGTTCAATTACTTTGAACAAGAGTCTCTAAAGGATGCTGAATTCTGTCATCAGGAAGAGGGTGACCTCTCTTTGGAAGGCATAAATACATTAACAGTGACTTGATACAACAATTTTAAAATGAGTAACAACAGAAAAGGTCACAAATGTAAATGAGCAGAATATAAGGAAGAAAAAGAAAGGCTGAGTCCCTTGAAGGGAAGGATTTCTGCAACTAAGCTGCCTAGAAAAAGAGAAGAAAAAGAAAAAAAGATTTTTCTATAAATGTAGCATTGTAACTAAACTCTAGGGAGACCTATCTGATGAGCTTCACAGAGTGTCAGGCTAGATATGCTATGCAAAACATTTCTTCTAATCTTGAGCAGCTTCTGTGCTGTTAATAAATCTTGGTTTTAATTAGACCACTTGAGTCTTGGACTTTTTAAGGAAAGTTTCAGACAGGTTGTCCCACAGAGACAAAACTTTCAATCACAAAAAGGTAGTGTAAGAAAAGTGTCCAACAGGGACTCCCAGACAAAGAGGGCAATTTTGCACTTCTTTTATAGAGCTATATTACTACTGCAAATCTAAGGTCATAGGAATTTTTCTTCCACTGACCAAGTACAAGAAGCAAATTCAAAAGAAACCACAAAGAACAGAACATCTATGGGTTTTTTTTCCCTCTCCAAACTTTAAATACCTAGTCAGATAAAAGGATTGGTAAGAACTTGCACTACTACTAAATGACAAAACCCCAAATATAAGATAGTAATTTCAGAGACTAGAATTGTAAAAAGATTTTCAAATGCAGCTTCTGATTTTATCAGCCTTTTTTTTTTTTTGCCCAATACGAAATGAATTAAATGGATCATCTTTTTTTGAAAGCATTGAGAATGCTTATTTAGATTATGTTAAGATTGTCAGTTCAAATAGCAGACCTGTAACAAATAGGAAAAGTAAAGATTCAGTCAATAGAATGCTTAAAGACATCTGCTTTAATAGCTAATGAAATTTAAAGGGAAAAAATTTAAAATTTAAAATTTTAAGGAATTTAAAAACTTTGACAAATCATGACAAATTGCAAAAAGCTACTAGTATGAAATAGCAAATATGTGACAAAGTATTCTATTCAGCCACTCCATAATCTCCTATAATCTTCTTTCATTCATGACTAGACAAATACTCACAAAGGAAAAAAAAATAATGTTGAATATTGTTTGATAATAAATTTCTGAACGTGACTCTTGAAGTACCTCTTGTAAACATAAAAAAAATGCTTTGCCAGCTATAATACATGTGCTATTTCTACTGCTGTAATAGTTGCTTTCTAGTCACTCCCTACTTTGCATACAGTCCTGAATAACAAAATACTATCAGCAAGTTACACTGCAGCAAGCAAACTGTCACAATATTTTCAGGACATATTTGGTCTGCAAATTTCACAAACTAGCTGTTGCAATCAGCAGAGAGGCATTGCAGCTGTCACCACCTTTGAAACTGCTTAATAATTATTCTCTAACAAATACAAAAACAAACAAACACCAGAAATTAACCATAAAATCCACACAGAGAGAGAGAATTGCAAAATGCAGCTATAGTATTCTGCAAGCATTGCTCTAACAACTGACTGAACAGAGGTTCTTCCAAAAGGAAAACAGCATTAAATAATTATCTCAAATTTCCCACATGCATCTCATTCTCATAGAAAATCTTCCTCAGTTTTTTCCCTGTTAAAGATTGTAAAATGATGTGTATCAGTAATACGATTCTTTCCTTTTCTCAATTTAGAAATATCTTTTTCTTTACTTTTGAACTGCACCTGTTATATGACACACTGCTGTGGCAAAAGCTGTGGATACAAAGGTTGTAAAAGGAATGTCCAACATGAAAGACAAAGAATGGTCTAAAATAGGATATCAGTGACAATAGTCTGACTCAGTGAAAACCAACTTTGGGTTGAGGCAGGGAAGGAAGGAGGAAAATCAAAGCTTTTCATGTATTTTTCTCTTGACCTGAGAAAGAACATGTGGGACACTTAAAAAATCTTATGATAGATAATGAAGACCTTCATGAAGACTTCTCAGGTTCAGCTGAAATAGCAAACTGCTCAAAAAGAAAAATACACTTGTCTCTTTTTTCTCCCCATTCCATATACATACTCTGTGGATCTAAAGACCATTTCTTCTGTACCTGTTTATCCAGGAAAGAATTGTATGTAAAATATATTCAGCAACTGATAATGAAACAACTGAAAACAAAAAGTAGGGTATGATGTTACAGAGATACCAAATCACAACTGTGAATTTCACAGTCTAACCCAACTTTTTTTTTTTAATTCAGTAAGATATGTGAGAAAAAGTCCATGTGCAATGAATATATGGCTTTAAAAAACACTGACACAATAAAAGGCAATATTCAAACAATAATGCCTCCAGCTATTTGGGCATTACAACTCAAAAAGAGTAGTGCTAATCATACTGTGAAAATACCTTAATTCACAGGTAGAACTACTATTTTGATGTTATGATATTGCACCCAGATTTACATTATTTATCAAGGAAATAAACCAAATTGCAGTGCCTTTATTTTCACACTTGAACACCTACAACAGTTGATATATTTATCATGTTTTTTATTGTTTTCTTTGATACTATAAGGCTTACCATACCATATGATCCTACTGAATACTTGGACTGTATTAAATCAGCTACTTCATTATTTTAGAGATCAGAACCACTTTATTTTTCTATTTGTACTGCAACATCAATCATTTAAAGTATATTTTCAATTGTGTTTATATTATGAGATATATAAAGCACATGAGAAAATATATTGTAAATAAATTATTACTACATTACTAGATAGCAATAACGGTTGACGGCGAGGGGAAAAAAAAACAAAGCACATTAGTCTCTGATGGCGAGACTGCAGCAAAGAGCAAACTGCTTAATCTATAGAGACAGGACAAATGTCAGAGTAAATTCTTGAGCAGAACTATATAGCTCCAGGGAAAGATAATGGCATACTGTGCTCTTCAGCTTTAGGTCAGAGCCTGGCACCAGGCTCAGATCATTCCTCTTTTATGCAATGATCCACTGCTTGCATACTCAGACGTCAGAGTTGTTGGTTAAAGGCTCATGAGGGATGCTGGTAATAAAACTCACCACTTTCATTTCTCACAGCATTGCCAGGAAATCACAGCACAAGCCAAATGGTTTCTATCTTGTTCAAAAACCAACCACTAGCTAACGGCACAGGGACCATCTATAAATGTTCGAGCAGGTATGAAACAGCTGCTGAAATGAGTAATGTAGATTCTCCCAGGCCATCTGATGGCTGTCTAGTGCCCCATGTGAAATGAGTGCTTGACTCACTTTTCCCTGGTTCCCAGTGGACCGATAAGAAGCAATACCAAAGGAAATCAGTGACCTTGGCAATAGAGCAAAAAAAAAAAGAAAAATTCTGTCTTTCTCACAGCACCTAAGAGTTGAGAGGTGTTACTGGAATACAGAATAGAAACATGAACTGTCCCCAAAGACAACACTGTTGTGATACCCCTGTGTCAATGTCAGTCAGCAGATGAGATTACAGGCAACAACCTTCACAGTTAAATTACAGCAGAAAGCAGCACATTTTCATACATGAGAATTTTCACAAAATTGTCTACTGATCTTGACACTAAAATACACCCTTGAGAGGTACTAGAAAGACCTCTATAAAGAATGTTATATATACCACAGAAAATAACTTCTCCACTACTACCAAAATTCTTGAAAGAGCATTTCTGGCAGTTTCTAAATGAGTTATACTGGCCAGAGTTTCATAAAACAGGATTCATAATCCAGCACCACCTGACAGCTGTTGCTACCACCATTGCTAGTAAGACTGTTAACTGCTGTCATGTTCAATGGCACTAAATTCCTCATTAAGAGAATCCTTGACAGGAAAATGTACGGCCCTGCTCTCAGTATACAAAAGAACAATTTTAAGAAACATTTAAAAGTTGTGATAAGAAACATTTAAAAAATAAATTAATATTAGCAATGGTGAGATGAAGTTTATGAATATTTTTGCCGGACAGCAACTAGCCAAATCAAGCAAAGCACAAGGTTTGGTGGAAAGACCATAACCTAACTAAAAGTAAAGATGTTGGGAAAGAAATACAGGAAGAGGTATAAGGGCCAGGAAAGTCTTCAAAAACACTGATGAGTTTTAAAAAATACTGTATTTTTTTAAAGGTTATATGTTTCATGTATATTTTGTATTTATAGTTGAACAAGAGCTAGAAAGAAGAAATGGAAGAATGGCTGTTCTAGATGGCATATTAACCCCAAAGAACTAGCTGGTTGAGAACGTCATGGCGGATGAAAGGCAACTTGGGGAAGACTGATCATTAATTTACAGAGTTCATAATCCTTTAAAAGGGGAGAAAGAAACAGCAAAATAAAACAACTAACTTCAAGACGGCCAACAAATTTGGATGATTAGTGGAAAGACAGCAAAAATAACTCAAAAGAGAATTTTTTTCCAATGGAGACAAAGGCCGGAATTCCACTAAATCAGATATTTCACAGATCTTCAACAAGCATAAAGTATGATGGCACAAAAGCACACAGTGATAAAATAAGAAAAGCCAACACAAATTATGGAATACAAATAAGAAAAAGGAGCAAGATTAGCATGAACATAAACTCCTATAAATACACTGGCAGTGAGAGAACAACAAATAAAATATTGACCTACCATTCAAAAGAGAGAAAATTATATTGACCGAGTGCAGAGAAAGGGCCAAAGGATTTAATAATCTTTTCCACCAATTGTCACTAAAATATTCAATTGCAAGCAAATGGCTTTGGTTTCTACCAAAGTCAGGTTAAGTTGATCTGAAGATATGGTCTAGAATCATGACTGTCATGACAATCTCTGCAATCACCTGCTTTAAAAAGGAAAGTTAGGGACATAAAGGCCACTAGCAAATTTGAAAGTAAGCATTGAGTGGACAGTGCTGTTGGGATTCAATCATGAGTACTTGGGGAGAAGTATTTTTTGCTTTATGTAGTAATAAATAACAGACCAGTGTCCAAATCAAGAATAAGGCATTGAAGCAGAGTTGAACCATTCTAAAACTTCAGTGATGAGCAGCTGTTCACAAGAAACATTTTTGCTGTTACAGAAGCTGCCAATTGAGCTAACTCAGATTCATTTAACTCATAATTTAAATAAAATGTTTATGTTTCTTCTCACCAAAACCCAGCAGATGCTGTAATGAAAGAAAAAATATTATTTACCTACTTCAAATCAAATAGTGTAAGCAGAAAAATTCTTTATGGAGCAATCATTTGGTTTCACTATTCAATTTTTACCATGATTTCTTTTCCTTGTTTCTTCCTGGTTCCTTATCACAGGATGTCCACATAAAAATTATAACACAACTGACACAGTCAAGACAAAATGAAATTAATTTTAAGATAACTAGGATCATGGATCCTCTGAATAAATAGTATTTCTAGTAATGATCTAAATCTCCATTCATTTTACTCTTCACTGTAAAAAGACATGAGAGAAAAGACTTTAGAGGTAAATACACCCAAATAAACACAGGAGTTCAGACCTGAATCTGAAATCTGACAGAACCATAAAGCCTAAATACTCTAACTTCAAGACCAAGAGCTCAGTCTCCTCAGGAAGGAGCTGTGAATATGAGCACTGAACACACAAGTTTTGAAGGGAATTCATAAACATAAAATGATTATGTGTTACAGGGTCATAATCAGAAATCTATCATGTTGGAAACTGCAGACTTTATGTTTGTTTAGTGAATGAAATTACACACTATAAATGTTGCCCTTTTTTTTTTAATTATTAAAACCGGCAATTTTTACATTAGGAGAAATATATTTTCATAAATCTTATAAAGAATAAAGGTCAAAAAGAAACTCATTATTAATTTACAATACATATAAATAAATAGTCTGCATTATACATTACTTACATTTTAATAAGAAATACAAGTATGGGTTTTGCAGCTAGAAACACCTATTTTAAAATTTTATTTGTTGACACTGTTTTGCACAGGAAAAGGTACACATGCAGACTGAGTAAGAGGTACCATTAATGAGTACTTACAGGTAGGAAGAAGTTATTTAGCTTTCATCTACGAACACTGCTATATGGGTTTATTAGAGTGAAAATGTGGGGGGTTACCAGTGGAAAAGCTAACATTTCACAAGCATTTTGCTGTTCTACTGTTATGTTTATTCTCTTGATCAAGCTGTTAGTTGCTTTAAAAGGCTAGGGTCCTCAATTACTACACACAGCACAAAACATTAATCACATTCCTGACACTTTCAAATCGGAGTGGGTCTGTTATGTTTGGAAAATACGTGCTGTATCTGAAGCATGTGCTTCAGATTGACTTAGAATATCACCAAAAGGATACTGAAAAATCACAGAAGAAAGAAAAGAAAAGCTGTAAGAAATTGGAGAATCATAAGATGAAATTGAGGCCAGAAGCAGAAGCCATTAATTTCACAAGAAAGCTTTGGATGGTATAACAACCCACTTCAGATGCATTAGTTGGATATCATTTTCCGTTTCAGTAAGAGTAAGATCAAATCAAGGCAGCCTCATAGTAAAATCCTACAGTTACACTCTGAAAAGAGGGGTCATTTTAATTTCAGGGTCTTTTATTACACAGCAAGATAACTGACTGAACTGTGAAATAGCATTAACAGCATAAATATATTCTGATGTCCTCTCTTTAATGCATTTAGAAATTACAGAAATATTTTTGGGTTTTTATATGCAGGAATTATGATGAATCCTTTATTCCTTTTCCTTAATTCCAAAATATGTATATGAAGACTGTACTACTGCTAAATCTTCTGCCACTGCTAAATTTTTCTACTAATTATGAAATTAATTTTATTAAGGGCTGTGATGATGTAATAATTTCAGGGGTTCAAAGCTCTTGACCAAAAATGAACTTGTTTGCTATAAACCCATTAATTTTTCTTATCTTTGTAAGCTTTTTTCTAGAACAAAATATTGTTGCAATTCAAAGCAAGAAAGTGGAAAATGATGGGTGTTCCTATTACAGTACAAATTACTTGGAAAGGAAACTATACTTCTTACAGCCTTCAGAGGATTTACCGTCAACAGGAAGACTGCCTGGTACCTGCAGAAGAGTACTGTCTCCAAAAATCAGGCAAGTAGCTTCAGCTTAACATGTACTAATTCAAAAAGATGGTTTTGGTAGGCACAGATGTTTTAGTGTTTAAAACATGCAAAGTTTCTGAAGAGCTCAAAGATACCAAACCAACTAAACCAGCATTCATTCAGAAACAAAATCTGAAGTGTGTGTTGAAGATACTTTCATTCTGACTAGATCGTGTATTACATCCAGGCTTTTTTATGAAATTTTTGAGTAGATGATGTGACATTTACTCACACTCAAGGGAAATGAAACAGTCACTTTTATCCTCAGACTCTCAAGTTCCTGCCTGTAAACTTATAATTCACCTGAAGACAATACAAAGGCTTTTTGGAAAATCTTCCAAGTTTGACTGATTATGATAAAGACAGAAATCAGTGTGTACTGTAATGGCTTAACATCAATGAGGCTCCATCCCTCTCCAGCTATGACCCCATTAGTCTGAACTAGGATACTGATCCCAGACATTTCTGACAGGTATTACACTTGGTGGAAACTTTGATGAAAACCTCAATGCATAAAACATACTCTATCGTTTTTATTTTAAGGTCTTAGCCAAGTATCCAGAACACCTCTCTCAAAAGATTATCTATTAATGCATAAATATGTGCTGAGACACAACACTGTACACCAGCAGCTTCACAGTTCTGAATGCGCTTAGAAAGAAATATCCTAACACTTTTATTTACATGGTACCAAAAATACCTCCAGGAAAATATGTAAACGTTAAACGAAATATAAAGTTGCGCCTGTCAGTTCAAACTTACCCATTGCAACTTTGAGTCACATGAGTTGGCTGAACTGAATATTCTGAATCCAAGTAACCTCATCTTTACTCATAAACTCATTCACACCTCACCATCAGTGCCAAACCACCACTGACTAAGGGACAGATTTGTCTACCGGAAGAATAGCAGATTGTAGGAATGAGGTTAAATACACTTTACTGTTACCATAGGTACTTACAACCAACAGAACAAGGAATACATTTATTTTATAGTTGATAGCCAGTTACTATTGACTGAGAGAAGTAAAAAAAAATACTGAAAGCACAAGAGCTAGTTGATATATTACTTTTAGTATGGCAAAGAAGAACAAAGAGGCACTTCAAAATGTTGGTTGCAGGCATAACATGGCAGTATGTAGATCAGCTATTGTGTTTCAATCTCAAGACTAGCACTAATGTAAATATGTCTAGATTTTAATTAAATTTCCCATAGAATTGAGTATCTGTGACTAACAGTATTTAAATTTCTTAAGTCACATAATATTTATACATCTTCATGACTCTTCCTTTAAGCCATAAAGACCTATACATTATCAGTTTTTCCACCAAGGAAAGAACTGTCTGTATTATACACAACTCTGATTATATTTCATATATAATCACCACCTACATTTCAAGATTATTGTGGCTAGTCTGGGTCATATTATTAGTACACTCTTAGTTTGAAATCTTCATTAGCTTCAAACATAATACCAGACTTTGAAATAAGAATGCCTGTTTCCTGCTTTTCTGCATGTGTCTGTAGAGATGCTTATATGTCTTCATTTTAAATAGTCCATGTGTATTTTAATGTCACCTTCAAGACTCTTCAAACTTTTCAGTTCTCTATGTGGTGATTTACTGTTTCACTGTCTTATAATATTTTTCCAATGTGTTCACAGTAGGTTTTTAAAAGTAATTTCTACTCTAATCCAGTTTTAATTTCTATGTAGAAATAACTACTCGTTCATAAACACATAAATAACAGTAAGAACTTTTCATATTTCCAAATTATATTTTTATTATAATTCATCCATTAACTTTAAAAAATCCCTCTTATCACGAGCACTACGTTCTTGTTTTTTAATATTTTGTTCTCAAGATCACCTAGCTATGCCTGCCCAGGAACTAATCTTGATTTATGCTCTGGAATTCTTTATGTCATGTCACTTGTCTATAGGAAAGCACATGCAATTTCCTCCAAAGTTTTCCCTACAACCCCTGTAAACCTAGGGAACAATCCAAAAGCAGCAGTGGAATGAATAGTCACGTGTGCTAATATGGAATTGATGTTAATCAAATAAATTTTTGAAACAGGATAGCTGCATTTACAATTCTTAACATTCAAGGGCTCAGATGTGTTATTCACTTGTTAAACCACTTATGCTTAAGAATAACATAAGCCCAATGTAAAAAGAAAAGCAACTCATCAATGACAGAAAAGAATATTATAATCTCCTCTGTCATTCTATTTATGCAGAAGAAAGGTGATAACCTTCATTTTGAGTTCCTAGTCTACAGCTGATTACTAATTATGTTAATTCAGCTGTAGCTATTGGGTAAAAGAAAGCAAATTTTAAAAACCGGATATATTCCTAAACTTGGAGATCCAGTTTTAAGGGTGCCTTTGTGATTTCTCAAGGAAGATTTGACTAAATATTATTGCTGAATTAATGTGAACCAGCTGCCAAACAAACCCAACTTTAGTGTTATTCTAGATGAAATTCTGCAGTAGACACAGAATCAACTCCATTGACCAACTTGAAGAACTACTCTATGAGGTTCAGAAGCTGAACCTAACCGAGTTACTCATATGGAATTTTATTAGGAGCAACAGACAGCTAAAATTTCCCAGTGTGATTCTTCTTCCATTTTCTAAGGCAGTTCTCACTGGCCAGCTATTCTAAAATACATCATGAAACCATTCTCTACAAAAATTAAATTATTTGATCAAATGGCTCAATCAAATTATTTGGCAAACATAATTGGACTCTAGTTTTTCCCAAACTGTCTGTACTCTGACTTCAAGCTTTACTTTTCCCTCTCACTTATAATGTACCAGATAGTAGAGCTGGGTGCTTAAGATTTAAAAAGAAAACTGAAAGGCAAAGGTTGAATTGAGTTGTCACGGTAAATGCAAGAGGAATACTAGTCCTACTGCAAAGAACTATGAAGACAGTCTTCTGACAAGGAATAAGAGATGCCTGCTGAAAACAGATTTTTGCATCTTTCCCAAATATAAAGAAGGTACCAGTACTGTACTATGCTGTTAGGTGAACATCTTACTTGACCTCAGCAATAGCCAGTGGGACACAACACACACAATTACTTGCCTTACATCAACATCTTATTGACCTACTGGAGTCAATTAAAATTGTCATGTGCTTAAGGGTAAATAAATTAATTTAATCTCTTACTGAATCATAATTTTAAATAAGATATTCTTTATACAATCTCTTTAGTGTCTTTTTTTTTTCATGCGCAGTACTGGCGACTTCCATTAGTGCTTCTTAAAATAGTTTTATAAAACCTCCATGAAAATTCTTCCTAAGGATCTAACTCCATTTAAAGCAAAGCAATGTATACTGCACATAAATCAGTTTTTTCCTATCCCAAATTTTATAACTTCTGCCTCTGTGTAGGGAGGCAAGTGTTTCTCATTGTTGGGAAAGTAATAGAATACTGGATGCATATTTGATTAATGCACATGAAATGAATGCTGTCTTTTTTCTACAACCCTTGCTTCCCCTAGTATACCTTTTTAGAATAGTGTCTACAGAACAGGCATTTTTGAAAAGAGGTGCTTAAAATGTGAACAGAAAAACTAGAATCATATGTATTACAGATAAAAATTGCCTAGTAGGCCACCAATTCTCTCTATGCACTAGAGCAAGATTGTTCTCCATGGTAAATTTTCTAGTATTCTGCCAGTGAAATTTTTCTTGTACTAAACAACAGGACATTTATCATTCCTCTTGGGAGATAATTTCCACTTAATATATATTTCTGAAGATGTTTTCTCCAACATTCTACCCACATCTTCTCTTTTAATTTTACCATACAATATCCTATGTGGGAACACCCTACATATTCCTTTCTGTCTTTGGTCTTAATACCTACAAAATATTTCACAAGTCATTTGCTCAACCCTCTCCTAACCTCTTATGTATAAACACTTATTTTTACAAACCCAAACAAACTATAATTTGAACAAAGGTATAATTTGAACACATCATTTGAACTATATATATATGCAATATATAAACACACAGGGAAGCATACACATGTATAATATAAACATGCATTTAATGTTTCCCTCTAAAAGCAAAACTTCCATTGTCCTCGCTTTTGCTCATAGAATCATCTTCAACAACCTTTTGGGATATTGATTTATGTATGTTTGGATGGCATTGCATCTGCAGTCTGATATGGAATGTCTTGGCTTCTACCACACAACAGTGAAAATTTCTGTCTAATAGCTCTACATAACAATGAAGCATCTACAAAATACTAAATTATAAACTATCTCCCTTACATAGTAGCCTGTAATCATAACAGATTTTGTTCAAAAAGACAACATTTTCTTCTTTCTTTTAGTCTCATTATGGAAGAAGTGCAATCTCACTCTTAAATGTCAGTAGCATGGTTTAAAAAGAAAAATATTCCACAACTTAATGACACTAGACTTTTGCTACTGACTCCTGTGCTATTACAGAAGTTAATTCAGGAAATATGGTTTAGCTTAAACCACTCAGTAACTGAAAGCTATTAAGTCTGGGTTAGGCAGAAAACTGTCAGATATAATTTAGATAAAGCTGATTCTTCATTGATGAGAGGTAGCTATATTAGAAGCAACTCAGGTGTCAGGCAGTCCTGTTTTCTATGGTTCATTTAATGACATTATAACAACTGTAGCAATTAATCCTGAATCATTAAAAAGTTGATGACTTAGTTTTGTTGTGCATCAGGAAGTATATACAGGCCAATTTCAAGAATAAATACAGAATTACTCGACACGCAACCACAGAAATCAAGATCCACATTTCTAATATATACATACAAATTGACATCTGATATAACACAAGAATATTTGCTTTGGAAATCACAGAAGCATAAACTTTTTATGCCGTTTCTATATATTTTTACTACTTATCTTAGCCAAACTCAAATTAAGTGAATTTATACAAAATAAGGAGGTGATAGTTTTTGGAGACAATGAATAATTTAAATATTGTTTCTCCCTCTTAAAGAAGCATATACTGTTGTTGGACACATTAGATCAAATTAGCGTATTTTTTTCTTTTCTTAAAATATTTTATCAATCTTGTTTGTCAACCAAAGTCTTAAAATTGCCATATCACTGTTCTGTTTAATAGCTCAAGCCGGCTAAAAGTATCACAAACATTTCTAATTCTGTGCTGAATTCTGGAGGTCTCTCATAGCACATAGGAATGACAAATACACAACAGCAATTACCTATAGAACAGACCCCGTACAGCACCTAAATTGCAAATTATCTGCTACAAAGACAAGTCTAAGCAACACAGTTTTTAGCAGATAGAAAACACATGGTTTATTCAAATATGAAAATTACCATACATTGATTCACTATACGAATGATCTTGTAGCTAGTCAAAGAATGCTGGATTTCAAGCAATATGGAGAGTGAATAATTACATTATTAAAATCTAAAGATGTTTAAAACACTTAAATTCTACTTTATAATGTCACATTTAGTATCCAAAACTTATCTTTACAGCTTCTGATGTAAAGTCATCTAAAGGCATTTCAATTTTAGAGCGAAATGAGATGTCATCTATAGATCTTTAGTATCAGCAAGAATCAATGAAGTGGTAATTTGCAGTAATAGGCAAAACCTAAATATGGCACACCTGGGAAAGAGGCAGCTCTGAGGACTAGAGCAGACTCATCCCAACTGTCTTTATTCCAACAAAGGCTGCATTAAGCCAAGCTCTCTTACTCCATTAAAGTTTTAGCATGCAATAAAATTAATGTTCCTCTACATATTGATTTTTCACTTCATAAAAATGTAACACTCTGCAAAAGAAAATTTCATCTCAGTGCAAGTTTTTGTATTTGTTTCTTCCTTTGGCCTAATTTCAGCTGGCAACCAAAGTGCCTTACACCCAAGGCTGTCCCAACGTCACTGATCCCTCTGTCCAGATAAAGTAATGCATAGCAACTGCCATGTCATTGTCATAAGAAAAACTCAACAGCAAAACTCCTAATTTTAGCAACACAAAGTCAGTCCAAATGCACATTTAACAATATGCAATGGATAGCTTCACTGGCCTCCAGTAAAACACCTTTAAGTCAGGGATTCCCCACATCAGTTTAACAGCAATGTTTTTCAATTACCTATTGAAAAGGAAAAAATCAAAACTCACCCAAACATAACAGCTAGTTCTAGTCTTGAACAATACTGAATGATTGTATCTGTTTTGAAGAATTTTGGAATGTAAAACAGGATAAGAAAGTAAAAATAGGATATTAAGTCTGGAGTATCAGCAGAGAAAACAAATAACTACAATAAATTCAGACATGATGCCTTGAGATGAAAGACATCCCACAATTAAACATAAATAGTAAGATCATTCTTAGAATGATGTCTTAAGCGGAGGTACATCTAGAACAATGTCTTATGTGGAGGGTACATCTAGGAACACAATAAAACCTAGTGATTTCTACCTCTCTTGTAAGAGACACGGAGAGTTATTGATCTCACTTTGGTATTTTCAAGTACAAGCTGCTTTGTAATGAAATTTAGCCATTATAAAAACATTAAAAAGTATTTAATTGGTTTTAACTTTATCATACTTGCCCCAAACTATGTGTATAAAAATTACTTCATCTCTTAATCTTTTATATAATTATTTTTTATGGTATAAATATTCTGTCAAGAAATCCATAATATAATTTCTCTTACTATCCTTGCAAAACTCCATTTTTTGAGCATTTTCTTGGCTTCTGCTGAATTTCTGTGGCCTGTTTTTTCCATTTGTATCCTATTGAAAGGTGAACCTTAGAGCTACATTGTTTAGATTTCATATTTTTGTTCCTATGTATAACTCTTTATGACAAAACTTTTAGCATTGATTTTTATAAAAGCTAGACAAGTAATAATATAATTAGAAATGCTTAATATTATAGGCATCATAGAACCAATTTGTAGAGCAAACTGAAAGAAAGTATTATTTCTATGTTACAGATTCAAAGTTTGGATGTACAAATTAATGAAGACATGAAAAATAGCTGGCACATCACACAGTGAGTATAGGGAACTTTGACCAATGCTCAAAGTCTGCGGAGCATGGTAGCAATAATGCAGGTGGTCACTCAGTTCTTATTCCCACTAGCTCAGCCTCTGTTACTACCACTACTAGAAATATCAAATCAAAATAGCATAAGTCCTTTGAAAAAGTAGATAAAGCTTTTCACTGCTTCCATAAAACAAAATATGCTTCTCAGAGGCACATCTGTATTTATCAGTGTCATCAACCTTAAGAATTTTGTTCAGTTGCCATATAACAAAATTTATTATTTTATGGTCATAATAATGTGGCACTGTGTTTTGCAATTCAATTACTTAGCACCATCTGAACAGAAATCTTTCTTTCTTTGTTTAGTAAAAAATTATTTTGTCAGAAGCTTCTTCTCATCAGTGTCTTGTTTAATTACTTTTGTTTTTAGCAGCAACAGCATTCAGTTTTTTAATTATATGTTTGGGTAGGTCTTAAATCACTGCAACAGACATGGACAGGACAACCATCATTTGCTTCCATGGTAAAGAAGAACTGACTGTGGCTAAACACTGTCATCTGTAGAATTTACATAAACACATTAATTAGCAGTCCTTTGTTTCTCCTCAAAATCATATTAAAATACCAGACACAGCTGTCTCTACAAAAGATTAAATTCATGTCCTTTCTAATTCATGATGTCACCCCAGTCACAAGCAATTTCCAGTAGCTTTACTTTCAAAGAAAAGACAACTAATGAAAACACCACTATAAAATTTTACATTTGGAAGTTGTGCAGACATTCTACAAAAAATTTAGTATTCATTTGAGACCTCTCTCTCATAGCAATGGGCAAAGATTTACAGGCCAGCCTTCCTGAAGCTAAATCAAACTTCACTTCCAATAAAATAAGCAGTTATTATGACACAGCCTGAGAGCTTTTCCTTCTATTAGAATATTGCTTTCTCATGTACTGTGCTGGTTTTGCCAGGGATAGAGTTAACTTTCTCCACAGTAGCTGGTGTGGAGCTGTGTTTAGGATTTGTGCTGGAAACAGTGTTGATAACACAGGGATGTTTGAGCTATTGCTGAGCAGAGTTTACACAGAGCCAAGGCCTTTTCCACTTCTCACCCCACCAGCGAGGAGGCTGGGGTTGCACAAAGGTTTTGGGAGAGGACACAGCCATGACAGCTGACCCCAGCTGACCACAGGGATATCTCAGACCACGAGGTGTCATGCTCAGCTTATAGAGCTGGGGGAAGAAGGGAGGTGGGGACATTCAGAGTGATGCTGTTTGTGTTCCTCACTGTCATGCATGATGGAGCTCTGCTTTCCTGGGGATGGCTGGACTCCTGCCCACCAATGAGCAGTGGTGAATTAATCCTTTGGGTTTTTTGTTTGCATGCATGGCTCTCCCTTTATCTGTTAAACTCACCTCATGAGTTTCCTCACCTTTACCCATCTGATTCTCTCCCTCATCCCACAGTGAGGGAAGTGAGCAAGCAGTTGCGTGGGGCAGAGCTGCCCCTGGGGTTATCATGACACAAACACGTAACAAAATTAATGTACAGAGTAACACTTAAGGATGAGCCAAATCATTGGGGGTTTAGTTCTTCTGATAGACATGATCAGTACTAGCAGAACACTTTATGGATATCTATCATACTCAAAGCATCGCAAGAATTTATGGAATAAAGTAAATGAGTTTATGTGATAGCCAAAAGGGCCTGCCAGAGACTGAGAATGAAAATGTCTCGATCTAAAGAGCAATAGTAACACTAGAAGAGAAAAAATTAGTAAAATTATAAGACCTTATACTAGAAAATAATGACAAAATTGAATTATTTTATTGCTACAGCCAGTCAATAGGCTTATATCTACAGTGTTGCAACAGATGAGGACAAAAGGAGCATGCAGAAAGTTCATCATCAAGAGATTGAATCCACTTGTTCTAATAAAGCTCATGTCTATTACACTGCATTGAAATCAATATAATTGCCCTTATTCCTTACTTAATAATAATGAAAATACTACAATTACAATTAAATGTCTTACACATCATACAACATTCATGACAAAAGATAGAAAATTGAAAAGGTAAGAAAATCATTGTGAACACTGACTTTTTCACCTATTTCAGCGTAATACATTTTAAGAGAAACAAGCAAGAGAAAGTTCACAAGTGAGAAACAGGATTAAAACAAAATGTTATTAACAAAATATTAATTGCATTTGTGGCATAACATAATTTGAGCTTTTTAATCTAATGAACCAAAATCTCTTTAACAATCAATAGTAACAGGCACAGTACTGGCAACACTTACAAAACAAAGGCTGAAGAGTTCACAAGTATTATTTAGGTTCAATTTTTTCCAAGACCAGGCCTCAAGTCCCAGTCCACAGAGTTATATTATCACTTTTTTGCTTATAAACAAAGCCTTAAATGCATACAAAGAGTTTATTACACCATATACAAACATTATAAGAGATATTATTTTTCCTCACTATGGAATTGAGAGTTAAGATCTCACTCTGGAATGGACCCACCCCTCTGTCTAATCTCCAGAGACTCAGTATTGGCCAGCACTGATGTTTAATTAACAATTAGCTCAAAGGTTTTGAATATTTAACATAAACTCATGCTCATCATAAACTAACCTCACTGTCCTGGCAAAATATATTTTGAATACAGAAAGACAGCTTTAATAAAACACTAATTTTACAAATGTAGATTATTAAATTAGCAAGGGGGGAAAATTAAAACAGCCTTGGTCACCCAGCCCCATTATACCTACACCCTCATATTTTCAATTATTAGATTAAAACCTAGATGGCTATTACTCTGCAACTGCTGAGGTCCAGAATGAAAACTGGGGCCCCTGAACTAAGTAAAGAAACCATGAAAGGCTATGAGATAAAGGAACTGCTTTGCAAAAGACTCCTAAATGCATCTAGATTTGTAGCAGTAACTGCATTAAGCAAACCCATCAGCTGCAGAGAAGGCAGATGAGTGTAAGAGTAAGCTATTGCTCATGACAGGAAATGTTAGCAATCTGCTCTAACTGGCCATGCTTCAGCAAAGCATTTAAGGATGGTGCTAAAGGGCTCTCTTGGCTTGGAATACCTTCTTGAATTAAGCCTAAGAGCCTAGTGGAGTTAGGGCCAGATAAAAACATGCATTACTCCTTTTTGGAGCACAAAACTGTTCAAATACAGAGTGCTCAGAGAAATGATGCATTCAAACTGCCCTACTATTTAATGGAAATAAGAGCAGGATGTACTTAACAACTATGGAAATTCACAATTTTCATATATATTGTCAGTTATATCTGAAGTTGACTATAAACATACTTGATACCCCTTCTCTGCAAAGCTGGAGTGATAAAGACACAATGAGGCTTATTAGAATAAGTGTATATTTACAAAAATGAATGTGATAAGCATATTTTTATTATAAATAAAACCTTAGAGTATGTGTGTTTTGCTTGAAACTATGAAATTTAGAAAACATGCAAAGTATCTTTATTTTTTAAGGACATTTTGAGGGGAATTTATGTATTTCATATATAAATATATATATTCTTGATATATATATATATATTCTTTAAGCTGGTAATTTTTCAGCTACAGTCCACACACCTATGGGAGGAAGCCCTTTAGTGAACACTACTATGTCATCTGTCTTCTAAAAGAAAAATTCCAACATCTCTATCACCAGTGGTAAAAATATTTATAGAAAAATGTCTATAGAAAATACTTATTTTTTTGTATAGAGGTGTAACCAAATCAAAAATGCAGGAGATATCCAAAGGATTGTGCTCTTCCATCTGTTTTTAATGTAATTTATTACTTAGTATTAATTACTAAAGAAAAAATATTTATTGTTTATCTTTTAAGTTGTATAGATACTATGAACTACTGAACAAATTGAATCTTTTTATTTGTTTACAGCCCTTAAAGACTACATTTCTCATTAGCAATATCCTCATATAGCCTGACTTTTTGGGCTTTAAAGGCTTCAGGGATGAATTACTGCAATTCACAACTTTGACTCAGAAAATCTGTCCTTTATGTCTTATGACATAAACCTCAGCCTCACTAAATATTAGTAGACTACATCCGATTTCTTTCATCCATGAAAGAGGTATGTTCCTAGTTCCTCCCATTTTACTTGTACCCTCCACCATTTCTAATATGGGGTGGGGAGACTAAAATTTTTTCATTCAGAAAGGAAGAGCCTTTTGATTTCTGTCTAATTTCCAGCTTTTAGAATTACGTGTTTTATATAATCCATGTGACAAAAAGATCAAGCTGTTTCACAGTACTAGGACAAAGAACCAACCCAGCACATTTACTGATTAATCTAGAATCATCTACTTTCACATGGTTATTGTCCCTCATTTCTACAAAATAAGATATCAATGCCAGCAAATACACATTTGTTCTTCTGCTAACATTGTTCTACAGCTTAAACAGTCATTCTCGTTCTGCCAGTGCTTTTCTCTTTGAGTAAAATAAAAAGACAGTATAATTTCTTTATTCTACATGGATAGGTAATAATTCTTAATAACACCTAAGACAGAATCTCTATTTCCTCAACTTTAGCTACCCATCTTGCACTTCTTCCTTTTAGAACTCATGTTTCAATCATAAGTGACCAAAACTACAAACAGAATTTCAGATGAAATCCCACCAGTACCATGTACATTGCCTTTAATATTTTCTTTCCACTTCTAAAAATGCTGTAATACATCCTGATGTCTTTACACTTGTCTTTTTTTCATTGCCATGTCACATTTATGGCTTTAGTCACCCTAAGACTAATAAAGCCAGATCTCTTCCTTCCTCTGACACTTTCAATTACAACTCCCAGCTTATAGCAGAAAAATCATATCAGTTCCTAATTAGACTCTGTACTACACACTTTCATTTCACTCACCCTTCCTTCTCTGACTTTTTAATCTGACTTTCACATCTTTTTTATCAGCCAGTTTTCCAGCCTTTATTTTTATACTCAGAGAAATATTTCCTATTGCCTCCAAATTAGGTCACAATTCAATATGAATTCCAGTAGCACTGATCTGAATTAAACTAATCCAGGAGTGGAAAAAAATGTGGCTCCATATTGGTTCCCCTGTCCAGTTTATCATGCAAGTTCTTCCAGCAGTAATTATGAGGGTGAAAACAAGCCCAGAAGGGAGGGCATGCTTCTTTCACCTGATGTAACACACAGACACATCAGCCTGCTCCAGAGGCTGTGAACTCCCCTGTAGCTCTTCACTGGCCTCAGTCTGTCTCACACCTGACTGCCATGATCTTTTCTTTGCTATTAGCCTTTATCTTTTCCTGGCTGGAGCACTTGTTTGATCCATCACTCATTGCACTGCTTCAGGATGCTAAGAACGTAGATCATCCTCGACCTGTTGCTACCACCCTGACAGGGCTGAGCAAAGGGTCACAGAGAAGAGCCCATGGAGGAGGTGGGAATGCAGCTGCTGATGGAAGAAGGTTGGGAAAACTGCAGCCAGGAAGTTAATCTGCAAAGGTTGTTTTACAGCCCAGTACCAGACTGGTAAGAGCTTGCTGCTCTCAAAGAACCAGAACTTTTTCACTTTTTTACTTTCTGTACTACTACTGTTCCTCTTCTCTGCTTCCAGCCAGGCACTCTTGCTCTGGGCATTGCTCAGTCCCTTTGAGAACTGCTTGCACCCACCTCAGAGGCAATGACTGCCTAAGACACCAGGAGTGACTGCATGCATGTGTGCAGTCCGATGGGAACACTCAGCAAGGAGGAGAGAGCCATGGAGGCAGAACCACTCACTTATTTTCTTTTCCATCTCTTCTCCTTTCAGTTGTTTTATCAATAGATTGTCATACAAACTAAGAAAAAGTAGTATCAATAATGAACAACTAAGCAACGAACTTGAGTTGCTTTTCATACACCAAGTCACTGTTACTCAGTGTTAAAAACAATATACCCATTTAAATGTTCAAAAGGTATTTGGGAGTTGAGAAGATTTAAACAATTCATTCAGCCAGATTCCAAAATGTGAGCTTATGATAATTGTGATTGCCCAGTGGGTCAATTAGGAAAGTTCAGGAAAAAATATGCCTTTGCTTTTGCTTCAGAAGAAGAGAAGAAATATATTGGGACACCACTCTGCAGCACTGAAATAGATATTCACCATCTTGTCACATTGGAGTGCAGGCATACTTGCTGATATAGAAATATATCATTCAATAAACTCCCTTGTCCAAATATTTATGTCTTAATTACTTACTCGTATAAAGACAAACTTCTGCTTTAAAAAATCATGAAAGTTTAATGAGGACAGAAGGCAGTAGAATGAGGCTTGTGAAACAAACTCTATCTCCAAGGTAGCAGCGGAGAAAATGTCCCACAGTTATTACATGACTTGAGAATGGAAAACAGGTTCTGACACAATTAACCTTTTGGCAACACAGAAAAGTTATTAAAAAGACTAAGTGGTGTTTTCTTGAAGGCCAAAATCTGTATACCTTGCAAACCCACTCAAAATCAGCACTACTTCAAAACTGATAAACACACAAGGAGCAGTTACAATTAACTTCTATTTTCAAAAGAAGTATTAGAGGTACCAGAACATATTCTTAGTCAGGATGTCACTTTTCTTTGTTTGGAACAAATTAAAAAAACAGACAATACGTGCCAAATACTAATATAAGAAATAGACAAGAGATGAAACAGTAATCAGGGGGAAGGTAAAGGTCACAACTTCTAAGCATAACAAAGTTAGTACCTGGCAGTTAGATTTGTTGTGCTCTTAATCAAATCTCCTGTTACATGTAAAGCACTGTTGTGAATCTGTGCAATGGATTCCAGGATTAAGACTTAACAAATGTATCTCCTCCTGAGCCATCTTACAACCTTATGAAAAGATGTATTTTTACTTCTGTTTTATTGGTATGCACCCTACTATTGCTGCTGCAGGTAATTGTACAAATAGCAATAAAGGGAGTTTTAGCAATCAAAATTTTGTTGTTCTTCCATTGCAATTTCAAACATTTTCAGAGCTTTTTCTAATTTAAGACTCTAGTTAAGTACTGGGATCATGTCATCTACAGATACATCACTTATTTAAAACAAAGTTCAGTAGAAATTCATATGCACACGCACACACACACATGGATGCACACCTATCAAAAAAAAGCAGGACAGAAAGAGCTTTACAGCAAATTCCATCCAGGATTTCATATATCTAATTGAATGTTAATGAGCTGTAGATCTCAAAAATAATTTATTTCTTCTATTTCTCATTCTGAAATACCTTTGTACTAATATTTCTTAAACCTAGAGATGAATTTCTGATCACACTGAAATCAATAATTCACAAATTCCCTTCAACAAAACCAACAGTTTGCCTGGCTTTTACTTATATATGTCCCTCAGTTTATATGGACCTCACCTTTTTTTCTTTTTCTTTTTTTTTTTAATTTATTTTTAGCTTACGGGTAATTTGGTTTCCAAGCATATACATAGAATTTACATTAGGCCTTGGAAAAGTGACCACAGAATGTAACATAATTGCTACCATGAAAGCCACCATTTCAGCTTTTTCATGGCTTCAAGAAAACCAGTAGCAAATTTCTCTCTCCGAAACTTTAGTTCTGAACCCAATCATGTAAAACATTTTATTATAACATCTATCTCACTCCCTACAAGTATGCTTGGGAATGATTTGCAACAAAACTGAGAATGGTTCCATGATTCCTTGAAATATTTTCAATACATAACTTCAAATGAACTTCCAATTAAGCCCCATAATGCTGATGCTAAATGCTTCATTTTCACTAGCTCTTTAGAGAGCCAGGGCATTATCCCACTGAACTACTGAAATACAGAATTACATGGTATTAAAGGTGAGGCATGTGTTTATAGAGCCTACTGAACACTTTCAAAAATAAAGACCTATAGCATTTCATTGTTTAAAAGCAATTTCTGACTTTCTTTAAACCCTTTTAAAAGTCTATGAAAATTTTGATATTCACAGGATTTACACACAGGTAAAATAATGGAAGTACAGTTCTCAGAAAAAAAAGATTTGCCATGCATTATAGAGCTCTCTAATACTAGATCTCCTCTGAAAAGGTTGATTAATCATACTATTTAGAGGTTGTGACACATTTATGCCGAAACTAATACAGGCAAAGCTAGTAATTCACAGTTACAAACCTGTGCAAGAGACAGCTTATGTTTTGGGTCACTTAGTGGTATATTCCAGACCTATTTGGACCCTGCCCGTTTCTGGTATTGAACCCAGTTGTCATATCTTAAATCTTGAGTATTAAGATATGAAGAGACGGGAAAAAAAGCCTGATTTGTTGTTATTTGATTTTCTTTAAAAAGGCTTTGCCACTTAGGTTGACACAGAAGCACCATAAAAACTAAAGAATAGGGATAATAATTCATATTGTACTTCTCTTTAGTCAAGATCATAAAATTTAGATTCACTTTTTTTAAAAAAAGCAAGCTGCAGAACATTTATTTAAAGCACAGAAAGAGCTGTCGATCATAAATATACTGAAGATGTCAGACTGATTTATAAATAAATATTTAAATGGGTTTTAGTAAATTATGAACATAAATCTTCAAGCCCTGTAGAACTAAAATTTAGTGAAGGCAGAGTATTATAGAGTTCCCTAGAGAGACAATGGATATTTGGTGCCATCAGCACCCTAGAACTGTTGGGAGTACAGTTGTGCTTATCATGGACAAAGAAAAAGCCATACTGCTATACTCCAAGTTTTTCTCAACAGTTCATCCAAGCCAGAGCACTGACCTTTCAATTTATTTGCGTTACAAGCTTCCAAGCATTTATCCATGAAAAATTTACATACCTTGCTTCATCTCTTTTCCACCAAAAAGAAGGAAAATGGACTGCGCCTGTGATTTTACCTTTCCATGATATAAACTGAGAAATAGGGTTGCAGCAGCTCACTCCAGAAGCGTAGCAGTGAGGGGCAGCTATTGCTTAGGCAGCACTTATAGATAAGTGTTTCTCCTGCCTGCCCCATGCACATACTTTATTGGAAAGAAGGAAATCCACAGGAGCAGAGCCTATTAAGCAGGTCTTAGGCTGACAGCAATGTTGTAGGGTCAGGCTGCCCATGTGTTGAGCCCTACTAAGGCAGACCACTCCAGAGCAGTGTTTAAACCAAGATTACCGGAGTCTTTCTGCCACAGCTAAAGGAGGGAATAGATTACACACAGACCTCCCTCTGACATCATTGAAAATGTGTGATG